>JACGWO010000004.1:11049328-11770603 GCA_034509735.1 Sesamum alatum
CTCCGCGTTCAGGCGGATGCCGCACCTTGCGCGTGTGAATGGGTGATATATATATATCTTTGCTCAGCACGTGACTGTGTACCCCGAAAATGGAAGCTGCATGTCTTCGGCCGCTCCCGGCTCATGGTGGAATCCATTGACTGCGTTGGTCAAGCACGGGATTACGGTTTGTTTTCGAAGGTGATCAAAAAGATTCGATGAAAACCACTCTTAAAAATAATGTGTTTATTGTATTTTCAGCTTTGGATGATTTTAATGAGTAATTAAAGCAAGAATGAAGCCAAATAAGGCTTCGAAAAAGAAAACAAGTTGACAAATTTGCACTGAACACTCACTACAGAAAAATATGGAAATTGTACTGGGTTTAAGAACGTTTTTTTTTTTTTTTTTTTTTAATATGGAACGAACATTTACTCACTGAACAAACTTGGACCGAATTTTAGAATGATAATGGAATGGGAGATATTCTGTTATAATTGAGGGTGTTCCTAATATTTAAGAACAGTTGTGAAGCGATCGTTGCTAATTAGGCGCGGTTTTTACCCACATGGTAAAAACGTTCCTGTCTATGTAAATATGTAATTTGTGTATTTGGAATACATTTTTACTATTTGAAACGGTTTGATTCTTTATTTTTTGACGTGATCTGGAATGGTCTTCGCAACTCTCTTGACATAAATTTGAATGTATCAGAAATGCATCTTGAAACTCTTTTAGGTATACATTTTGGAACAGTTGATTTATGTCCGGGTGATCGGTATCAGAACGGTATATGGAACTCTAGCTAAACCATACGTTGGAATGCACTTAGGAACGACGTTGTTCTTTATTTTGAATACATGGTTGACACGGTTTTAGGAATTGGTTTTGGAGCGACAACAATAATTTTTAGTCATTAACTTTGGAATATACTTATGCACGATTTTGTCCCTTATTTGGAATGCAATGTTGGAATGGTTTATAGGAACTTGTTTTGGAACGGTCACCTTGATAATTTGTATTTAATTTTGGAACGACATTTATTTTGTTTCAATATGTTGGACCGATATTTGTGACACAGGTTGAACCTCAGTTTGGACTACACGTTGAAATGGTTCGCTTCTTTGTGAAATCCATGTCTGGAACGGTTTACTCGATCTTTAGGCAATCCCCAACCATTTAGACATCGTTCATAAATTATTTATTATTTAATTATTTAAATTTTAAAATAATAATTAACTAGTAAAATGAATTATTTGTTTTAATTTGATTAATTAATTAAATATTGAATAATAGAATGAAATTAACATTAAAATTTGGATAATTACGGAAAAATTATATTAGCATAAAAATTATCCTTTTAAATAAAAATATTAAATAAAAAATAACCTAATCTACACCCCGACCCCTCATCGTCATGGTCCATGTCATCATCTCTGGGGCACGCGGGTCTGTCGGAGGTTGTGACGGGCCGACAGTAGAGGAGTTGGCTGCATGGACTTCATCATGGCCATCACATCGACCATCATCGTCTCGAGTCGGATAATCCGATCCTCCTTGTTTGGGTGTGGCGGTGGCGATGGTGGTGTGTAGGTCTAGCTAATAGCCTGGGCCTCAAAACCAAGGCCGAATACACAATCCTTGTTCTTGTCCCCAACCGCTGCCAGTCACAGGTCCTGCTCGGTCATTGCCACCGAGACCTCCGATTTAGCCGGAGTATCCTGGCCATCGGTCGTGTCCTAAGGCTGGTGATCGTCCAGCACTTCTGGAACATCACTTGCAAAACAAACCAAAATATTATTATTATTATTCCAAAAACTTAAAGAAAAAAAATTAAATGATGATTACTTACCGCTACCTCCACTGCCCTCGGGCCGCTCCAGTCACCATCGGCCTTCTTCTTGTAGCATCTGGAGAACAATTGCATCTGTTTCATAGGCCGACCGAGTTGTGCCTCCTATACAAGAAAAGAGCGATTAGCCAAATCTTTATTAAATATTGATAAAAGCTTTAAAAAAATTAAAATGACTTACCATCTTCCTCTTGTGCATACTGACTGAGGAGATCCCCCGCGGTAGACAGTAGATGCTGTCGTGGGGTTAGCTGATCGGTTGGCCTTGTACCTGCTCCCTGTTGTTGTGCCACAAAAAGATCAACGACTAATTGTATACCATTTGGATCATGCAGGTCGTACGTTTGATTATCTGTAGCAACTTCTGGAATAGGTATGACTTTCTCAATGTGATATGCAACTTTAGTCCATCACAAGTCATCAATTAATCTTCATGCCTTGGTTTTGCAAACAACTTTCCAGGTAGCTTTGTCTCTCTTCATGCTCGGGTAATCCGTGTAATAGACTTGAACTACTTGTTGCGCCAGTATCAATGGTTCATCCTTTTGGTACATTTTTTTTGAAATTTACATCAATAAGGTGATAACGAGGCTGTATCTTCATACCTCTTACAGGATCGACCCAACGACACTTGAACAAAATAATGTGCATGTCCGGAATAAGTGGGTAATACAACAAAATTATCTCTTTGAGTATCCCGTAGAAGTTACTCTCTGTGTCTGTATATGATGAACTTTTAACACGCACCCCACAATTCATAGTTGACTTGCCGATGTTGTGACGTTCAGTGTGGATATTGTAACCATTCACGAAGTAACATGGGAATGTCATCACTTTTGCCCTAGGACCCCAATAATGCAACTTCTACAATTTGTTGTCCGTGCAGTTCAATTCGGGTTTCACCTGCAATTCACATACTAGATGACCACGGGAAAAGTTATGAAACAATTTATAAGAAATTGACACTTACACGGCGTTTGAACCAATCCTTGAATTCAGTTGCTACTAGTTGATCAATGATTGGGTCCTCCCAATAGTGTTACTCGTAGAGTTCATTCAAGAACGACATGTTTCAAAATAATGATAATTATAAACATATATGTTTAAACTCTCATGATCGTTAGACTATATATATGTATACAACACTTACTCATAAAATGGCGTGACTACTTTATAATTGCACAACACGTACGTCCCGATTATAGGAAGTTCTTTACTGCTTAGCCACCTCTTCTTTGAGGCTCCACTTACTCGGCTCGGGTGGTTGAAAATGGACCATTGGATTCGATTATCGTTGCTCGTGAGATCATTATTTCGACCGGGTCTGCTTCCCTTGCAAAGAATGTGCGACTCGAAGTAGTGGGAAATGAAAAGCTTGAATGTTAGAATAAGTGACCAGAAAGCCAATTGGATTGGCAGTTTTAGGAACTATTCATCAATCTTTATTACAACAATATTATCCTGATCAATAGAGTAAGTATTCATCACTTGCATTATGTTTGCTGTACTTACTACTAACGTTGAACGACGTTCAACGTCACAGCAAATGCCCACAGGCCAATTGGATAACCCATGTAGTTGGGCTGTGCATTGGATGACGGCTATAAAATCAACTTCTAAGGGTTGGTTTGAAACGTTCCAAGTTAAGGACCTCGAGACTGGGCTTCGAGTATCCTATTGAGACTTGCACTAAGTATTGCATTCAATGGGTGAGTGACGAGTTTCATCGGCGACAAATGAAAGTCGTCTATGTAATTTTAGTGGGTTAGTTGACAAGGTGGTCGGCTAACTGAACTGAAACGCGGGAATCGTCATATGGAAGCCTTGGAGGCTTGATCGGTGTGACTGGAATTCCTGGTTTCGATAGTATGTGATTAGTCCTCGAACTTGAGAAATCATGACAGTCACCTGCATACGAAGGCTGTATGTTGGATCTGGCGATAGGTGATCATTCTGTATGATGGTCATTATAAACTTTGTCCAGTGCAGTTGGAGTATGTAGCGAGGACGGTGGAAACCAAGATAAAATCTGTCCCTCATCAGTATATGATGGTGATGTCTCCTATGCGCTCTGAGATAGTTTAGAGTCTGAAAGTCTATGGCCATAGCAATTGATTGAGTAGGAAAGGGTTTCCTACGCCGATCGATAGAGTAAACGCATCTCGAGTATTAAGCATAGACGCCTAGTCAAGGATGAGAACCGACGCCCAATTCCATACCCTAGGATAAAGCCGGGAGACGGCCGACAGTAGGACCGTAGCCGTATGGAATTGGCGCCTAAATGTATACGCCAATATTCACCTAGTCTCTAATGCCATGGACTGTTGCTAAACGGCCACCCATGGTGACCGGCTCCTGTTGGACACGAGCCCAAGTCTAGCTGAGGTTGAACCTAAAGGGTTACACACAAATTACCGTGGAGGTGAAGGAATTGACTTAGAGTCAATTTCAGAGGATGATAAGTAATTGGATTACTTATGGGATTGCCCATTGGATAAACGGGCCGATATTGTATTGGACCCTTGTTTTATCAGTAAATGGAATTTATCGATTATATAGAGAATCTAAGCTTGGATTTTTTAATTGGATTAAAATATTAATGAAAATTATTTAATTGGACCATGAATTAAATAGGATTTAATTCTTCGGCTTATTGTAATTGGATTACAATAAAATCCAGTCCATTAAATCTTGGCCCAAGAGAGATGTTAATTTCACTTTTGGAATTAGAAGAAGTTGGACTTTTTCTAAAAGGTGATGGTCGAAAATTACTTCTTTTGGAAGCATTAAAGTCGGCCATGAAGGTCTTTGATGATAAGTTTATTTGTCTCTTTGGAAAGAGACAAATCAATTCCAATTAAGCCTCTTACACTTGGTATGATTAAATCATACCTGTTGAAATGTTAGGCTTGATTGATGGTTAATAGGGATTGATTGGAATCTATCTAGATATCCTTGGATGAACCTAGACATATTCCAATAATCACATTAATAATATATATATATATGTATGTGTGTGTGTTGAAGGACAAACAGATCCGCCCGAGAGCACGAGCGGAAGCGAGAAAGCGTAAAAGTGCGTAAATTGAAATCAAATTTAAATTAAACGTGATCCCAAGGGGTGTACCCTTGGGTGCTCAATCGGGCATTCGATGTAGGATGTATTAATATTAAAACACATATATATAACACATAGGGCATAGATGAAAAGTTAAGTCTATCAAAGCGTAATAAAACCGTTACCTTTGATGATTTTACGTATGCGAGGCTACTTGCGTTGTTTCTTCTCCGAAATGCTCACGAAATCTAAACATATGAATTTTTCAAAGGTGATCCTCACCACACCGAAAGAAATACACGTTTTTCTTGCTAGAAGAAAACGGGTTTAGGAAGGAATCGGTTCAAGAGAAAAACACTATGAATTAGTGTTCTCTCAAACCTACTTTGTTCTTCCTTTTGATTCAAAATAAAGTAAAGAACACAAGTGGGAGAGGGAGAGAGAGGACCAAGAGTGAGAGAGAGAGGAGAGGCCGAATTGTCTTCTCTTTTTCCTTGAAAAAGATGAATTATAATTCTATTACACAAGGTGTTGTATATACTCATATATATACATAATTACTGTGATTATTGGAATGTGTCTAGGTTCATCCAAGGATGTCTAGATACATCCCAATCAATCACCATTAATTCTCCAATCAAGCCTACCAACTTTTAAGGTATGATCAAATTATACCAAAAGGGAAGGGCTTGATTGCAGTTGATTTGTCTCTTTCCAAAAGAGACAAGTCAACTACCACCTTGCATGAAGCATGGCTGAGTTTAGCTCCTCCAAGGGAGCATTTTCGACCATGCTCTTTATGGGAAGAAGTCCAACTTCTTCCTATTCCAAAATAGGAATTATTTCTCCTCTCGGGTCAAAATTTAATGGACTGAGTTTTATCGTAATCCAATTACGATGAACCCAAAATTAAATCCAATTTAATGTCCACGTAAATTATTCCCGTTGGTCTTTTAATCCAATTAAAAGATTCAACATCTCGACTTTCCATAATTAATCGATAAATCCAATTTACCGATTAAACGAGGGCCCAATACATTATCGGCCCGTCCATCCAATGGGCTATCCCTTAAATAATTCAATTACTTATTTATCATTCGAGATTGACTCCAAGTCAATCTCTCAACCTTCTCGGTGATTTGTGTGTAACCCTTTAAGTTCACCCTCAGCTAGACTTGGGCCCGTATCCCACAAGGGCCCGTTACCATGGGTGGCCGTCTAGCAACGGTCCATGGCACTAGAGACTAGGTGAATGTTGGCGTGAACATTTAGGCGCCGATTCCGTACGGGTACTGTCCTTCCGTCTACCGTCTCTCGGCCTTAGTCTAGGGTATGGAATTGGGCGTCGGTTCCCATCCCTGACTAGGCATCTATGCTTAATACTCGAGATTACGTATGCTTCATTGCGTTGACACAGGAAACCATTCCCTGTTCGACCAACCATTGTGGCCACAGCTTTAAACAACATGCACATGTCTCCGAGTGCATAGGAGATACCTCTGTCACATACTGACAGGGGATGGATCCTTTTCTTGGAATCCACTATCCTCGCTACACGTTCTGACTGCACTGGACAAACTTATAATGATCATCTTACAGAATGATCACCACTTGCCAGATCCAAGATACAACCATCCTGTGCACGCGACTGTCGTGATTCCTCAAGTTTGAGGACTACTCCCATACTATCGGAACCGGAAAAATCCAATCATACCGACCAAGCCTCCAAGGCTTCCATATGATGATCCCCACGAGTCAGTCCAGTCGGCTCGACCCCAGTCGACCAACCCATCAAGATCGTGTAGGCATCCCACGCCTGTCACCGATAAAACACGGCACTCATCCAATGAACACGACTCTTGATGCAAGTCTCAATAGGACTCTTGATGCCCTGTCTCGAGGTCCTCGACTTAGAACGTTTTAGACCCAACTCTCAATCAGTTGATTTCATGACCACCATCCAATGCGTGGCCCAACTGTATGAGTTGTTAACCATGGTCTGTGGGCTTTGTTGCGATATAAGTAAAACACCATTTTAACATATGTAAAAATGAGCGCAACAAAGTAGACACCAATAGTGACGAACACTCATTTTATTCATCAGACAATAATATTATATTTACATCGAGTTGTCAAATAGGTTACAAATGGGCAAACCTATTGACTTTCTGGTCACCTATTCTAACAATCTCCCACTTGACCTAAAGCCAATCACCCATTGACCTCAAACCCATCTTATCATGCTGAGTATGGGCAACTTGCGACACGGGCTTAGTAAGTGGATCTGCTATGTTTTCTGCGGAGCTGACTCGGTCCCTCCAAACGTCACCCCTGCTAACCATCTCTCTAAGCAGATGGTAGCGTCTAAGAATATTCTTTGATCGGTGATGAGATCTCGATTCCTTTGCTTGTGCTATGGCCCCGTTGTTATCGCAGAAGATAACTATTGGCTCAGCGATACTAGGTACAACACCCAACTCTTGGATGTAGCTCTTCATCCAAACCACCTCCTTAGCAGCTTCTGAAGCTGCTATGTATTCAGACTCTGTGGTGGAGTCCGTCGTGGTAGCCTGCTTGGAACTCTTCCAAGCAACCACGGCACCATTAAGTCTGAACACATAACCAGACTGAGACTTGGCATCATCGTCATCCGACTGGAAGCTAGTGTCGCTATAGCCTTCCAGTATCAACTCTCCACCGCCGAGATCAAGAACATGTCCTTAGTCCTTTTCAGGTACTTCAGGATAGTCTTGACTGCACTCCAGTGTGCCGGGGATACCGACTAGTTAGGCTCAAAGTGAAAGCCACATCAGGTCTAGTGCACTGAACAACATACTGTATGCTGCCTACAGCTAATGCATAGGGGATGTCCAACATCCGTTTAAGCTCCTCATCAGTCTTAGGAGACTGCTTCTTGGATAACTTAATTTCATGCCTCATAGGAAGGAATCCTCGTTTTGAGTTCTCCATTCCTAACATCTTTCTAAATCTATTGTTAGAATAGGTGACCATGTAAGCCAATTTTGGCAGGAATATGTAACCTATGTCTAGACAATTCTTTGGTATTTGATAAAAACATTTATGAATAAAGAAGTGAAAATTCATATGGCAATACTTTGTTTACGTTCACTTATCTGCATTTACATTTCTGTTCACTACGCAAACAAAGCCCACGGACTGAGTAACGTTTTCGGGGACTGGGACTACGCTTGGAGGTAGGTCCATGAAATCAGTCTCACCGAATCAGTCCGGAAATCTCCAAGTCAAGGAATCCCGAAAATGGGTACCGGGATTCCCTTTGAGACTTGCACTAAGCATCTGCTGTCGTATTTCATCGACGGGTGATGAAGGTCGTCTGAGCAGTGTTAGTGGGTCAGCATGCTAGGAAGCAGCTGACTGAGGTGACTCGCGGGAACCGTCTTACGGAGGACCTTGAGTATGGTCAGCAAGGTATGACGTGTATTCCCGGTTCCAACGGTACAGGCCAAGTCCTTTGACTTGAGGAACTGCTGAGTTTACCTGTGCATCAGGTCTGTATCTTAGATATGGTGAGAGATTGCTAAAATACTCTTGAGTAGTCATAAGCCATGTCTAGTGCAGCTCGGGTGTATAGAGTGACAGTAGTTTCCAAGAAAGGATCTGTCTCCTGTCAAAAAGTATTGACAGTTGAGTCTCATGTATGCTCTGTGTCTTGTCCCTAAAATCTGTGGCCACAGTAACTGAACAGAAGGGAAAGGTTTCCCTTGCGGCGTTTAGTAAGGACAGACCGACACTTAGGTCCAAAATGGGTACCTGCTTTTTCCGTGCCCTAGACTCTAAGTGATGAGACCGAAGACAGAAGGACAAGTGTACTGTTAGAGCCTAAATGTTCATCCCTGAATATTTCACCTAGTCTCTAGTGCCATGGACCGTTGCTAGATGGCCACCCATGGTAACGGACGGATTCTAGGAATCCGACCAAGTCTAGCTGAATGGTGAACCTAAAGAGTCACACACTATCCACACACACTTAGTATTTAATTTTGGAATTAAATATTGGAGTAAAGGAATGATTAAATTAGATTTAATCGGGTCCTATATTTTCTTGGAGAAATTAATTCCTTCTATTTGATAAAAGGAATTAAATTAATAAATAGGATTTATTAAAAGGGTTTATTTAATGGGCTTAGAATAAATTATAATATTAATTTATTATATTATATTTATTCTTTTAGCCTTTTGGAATATTTAATAGGATTTAAATATTCCATTAAATTAAAATCAACGGTTGAGATGGAAAGGGGAGATGGAAGGCTAGGATTCGTTTGACTAGGTCAAACACTAGTTTGACTAGGACTTTGACTAGGTCAAAAATCCTAGTCAAATTAGGTTACTTAGAGTTTGAGTTTAAAGAGGATTAAACTCTTCCTCTATATAAACCTCTAGCTTCCAACATTTATGAGATTGATGATTCTTGAAAAACACACACACGACACACACTCTCTCCTCTCCTCTCTCGTCCGCCCCTCTCTCTCTCTCACACCAAGAAAGTATTTTCTTGTTCTTTTGTTCTTGGAACAATTGAACTAAGGAAGATCGATCCCGTTAAATCATAACGCGTGGTTGATCTATCATCTCCAAAATAATATTTGTTCGTTGCTAGCACGACGTGCAAGAATACGTGGGTGGATCGTGTGTCACGATTTGGAGGATCTCAAGAACAAGGTCTTGGTGCAAAACGGGGAACAACGCGAGTAGCAGTTGAAGACGAAAACGACAACGGGTAGGTCTCGTTTTAAGATTTTCGTCCCTCTTTAATTTTCAACTCTATGGCCTCCATGATTTATTTATTTGTTTTATGATCATGAGATACACCGAACGCCAGGGAACCTCAAGGGCACACCCCTTGAGCGTGTTCTTTATATTAAAAGCATGCCTTTTATTTTAATATGTTTATTTTTACCGCGCTTCCGCATTCGCGCAATTCCCGGGATGATCCACCGGATTTCTTTCAGTGGTATCAGAGCCCGGTTCGGTGTATAGGCCTAGGGTTTATGTGCGTTATAAGCATGAAACGTGATATTGGCATGTTTTATATTAAATCTTGATTGTTCTTGATTTTAAGCATGTCGATTTTATTGCTTTTAATTCGTGTGGATTTATGAATGTTGGTAATTTTCTGTTTTTCTTGGGAAACGTGGGTGGAAAATTGAACGGAAAACGAGAAACGACGCAGCCGGCCAGCCGGGAGGGCTGGCCGCGCGCAGCCGCACGCTGCCGGCAGGGCAGACGCGCGCAGGCAAGGGAGGCCTGCGCGCGCCCGCCTAGCCGGTCGCGCGGGGGCAGCGCGCAGCCAGGAAGGCTGCGCGCAGGGCAGTGCCTCCAGGCGCGCGCGCACGCAGACGGAGGAGTCTGCGCGCGCACTGCGAGTTCGCGCGCGGACGGGCTCTGGGCAGCACCGCCAGGCGCGCCCAGTGCGCGCACTGCGCACGGCACGACCGGCAGCCAGCAGGCCAGCGCGCGTGCAAGGCAGGGGAGCCTGCGCACGCAGCGGCCAGCCGGATTGCCAGGCCGCGCAGGCCTGCGCGCGCGCGCCCGACTAGGCAGCGCCTGCGCGCGCGCAAGGGCGGCAGGCTGAGCTTGCTGCCCTGTGCGCGTGCCGGCGGGCTGCCGGCGGCGGCGGCGGCGGCTTCTGCTGCTGCTAGGGTTTCAAAACCCTAGCAGTATTTTTCTCTTAATTTTTTTAATTATTCTCAGTTTTAATTTTGAATTAATTATGAAAAATCGGTTTTTGGTTCAATTATGCCTATTTTCTAAAAGACATTATTTTAGGAGTAAAATAAATTGGATTTGGAATCCCGGGGTTATTTTACTTAAAATAATGAGGAAAGGTTTTCCTAAAACGAGAAAATATTATTACCAATATTTGTGTTTTATTTTTTCACACGTTGTGCACATATTTATTTATTATTTTGGATATTTATGATTGAAAATCATATGTTGTTGGTATTATGTAATTATATGATTGGATCATGTGATTATGTGTGTTGGATGGAAATGGATGATCGCGAGCCCTAGACCGAATGTATGGTTTATTTTCTGTTGGGCCTGTGTGCCTCTTTTGTTGCTTTCTCCTTCTCTCTTTCTAGTTGCCTTGGAATAATAAGGCATTCTAGCTCCCTCCTTATGTACTCCCCCCGGGTTTTCGCTGGGGTTTCTATTTTTTAATATGTAATGAGAGTAGACTAGGAGTGAGGTTTCCTTTTTTGTAATTGGTGGAGAAGAAGGAAGGACCACATGGAGAGCCCAGACGGGAGGACCCCTTGGAGTTTTCCATGAAGTGAAGAAAGAGAAAAAGAGACCAAGGCCCATCAGCATGATGATTGGGTTACTATTAATGTAATAGTATAGGACCAACCCTAGATTGACCATAGATCCACTGCGGGCTCAGTGGATCGCATAGGATACGGGCTCGTGATCATCCAACAGGGGCGTGCTAGGCTAATGTGTTTATGATGATGGATGAATGGATTGTTTATTTATCATATAACTGCTATGAATGGTTTATTTACGCATTATGGATGTATGTGTAGATATTTATTTGGGATCTCGGTCATTACTTACTCTCACATTGGTTGGACCAATGTCAAAATATTAGACCCTAGACAAAGTGGACATGAACTCTAGGAGTTTGTCCATGCCTTCCAATCCATGGTATAGTGAGGAAGCTGCTTTAGGTCAATAGCGTGGTCTCACGAGTCGTGGCACGTTATTGTACGGAAAGGAAGCTGCATTATGTCATGAACGAAAAGCGGGCTGCTGCTACCTGTCTCACGAGTCGTGGGGGTACCAGTGGGTCCGTGGCTCGGTCGATTGGGTTGGGTCTAACGCCCAATTAACATGATTCGCTTGGAGTCCTCGGGATCATGTGAAAGGGTGAGGCAATAATCTTGGGAATCTCGTGGAACGAGAATGGTATGGAATACCTCCCACAGGATCTTTTCCATGCGAATCGTAAAAGCGGGGTATGGGAAAATTCGCTGTGGATCCCAAGCCCACTTGGAAAGGATTTCCCGAAAATCACGTTTGAGAGTACCGTGTTTTCGTATAAATAGTGGGAGGATTAAATGACTAAAGTCCATGCATTTAATTATTTTATCAAACCACCGTCTTTATTTTCTGCTGATCGCGTGTTCTGTTTTTAAAATGTCTAAGAACCCACTTTCCACCATTCTTGAGATAAACAAATTCAATGGAACAAACTACAACGACTGGTTGCGCAATCTCAGGATAGTCCTAGATTACGAGAACCAAGGCTACGTCATGGACGAGCCTCTCCCTAGGACCTTACCGGAAGGATCCACGCCAGAAGAACGTGAGACGTTCGAGACTTGGCATAAGGATAACCGGAAGGTCCGTAGCATCATACTTGCTTCGATGACCAATGAGATTCAGAAGCAATATGAACGGCTAAACGATGTCCCTTCCATCATGGCTCGCCTTAAAGATTGCTATGCAGTCCCGGACTGGCATACTAGGTATGTCGCGACCAAGGCGTTCTTTGGAACGAAAATGACAGAAGGATCCTCTGTACAAGAGCACGGGGTTAAAATGCTTACCCTGGTGGAAAAGCTCGAGGACCTAAAGGCAGGTCTCGATAATGAAACGTACATAGATGTGATCCTTCAGTCACTCCCACCCTCCTTTGACCAATTTATCGTCAACTACAACATGAACGCACTTGAGAAGGGCATTCATGAGTTGATTAATATGTTGGTACAATACGAGGCAACAACTAAGAAGTCCACGCCTTCGGTATTGTTTGGAGGTGCTTCGACTTCTAATACGAAGGGCAAGGGTGCCGGACGTTGGAAGAAGAAGAAAGGGAAGGGAAAAGTCGTCAAAGTAGCTACGAACACTAAGAGTGTTCCCATTGCCAAAGAAGGGAAAGGCAAAGGAAAGGGAAAGGTTGTCTCCAAGCAACAGTCGAAGGCATATGACATATGTATCAACTGCCGTGAGAAAGGGCATTGGAAGAGAGAGTGCCCCAAACTCTTCTCGAACCAAGGTATATATGTGATTGAGGTTAATATGGTCACTAGTTCTGCCTCTTGGGTATTAGATACCGGCTGTGGAGCTCACATTTGCAATGACTTGCAGGTGTTGAAAAGAAGCAGAAAACTGGGTAGCGGGGACATGATCCTGAAGCTTGGGAATGGCAAGGCCATCTTGGCAGAAGCAGTAGGATCCGCCACTCTAGTGATTAGTGATAGTATTAGCATAGATTTAGAGCAAGTTTATTTTGTACCCAGTATGATTAAAAACATCATTTCCATTCCATTGTTGGACAATAGTGGTTATGAGTTTAGAATCAATAAAAACTGCTTTTATTTGATGAGGTGTGGAATTACTCATCTACTTGGTACATTGCATAACAGACTCTATATCTTGCAACAAATGAATTTCGTCCTCAATACACAACACAAATGAAAATTAGATAATAACGGGAATGCACGTCTGTGGCACGCTAGGCTAGGTCACATATCCCAAGATAGGATGAAAAGGTTGATAGACTCAAAGAACCTAGAGGTTGGGGACTTGAGCGATCTACCAACTTGTGAGTCCTGTCTAAGAGGGAAAATGACCAAGAAGCCCTTTGTAGGACAAAGCAGGGTTGCCACAGGTCTGTTGGACTTGGTCCATACAGACGTATGTGGACCACTAAGGACGCAGGCCCGAGGTGGGTTCTCCTACTTCATAACCTTCACCGATGATCATTCACGGTATGGTTATGTTTACCTGATGAGGTACAAGTCTGAAGCTCTTGAGAGGTTTAAAGAATTCAGACTTGAAGTGGAGAACCAAACCAACTGCAAAATTAAAATCCTACGGTCGGACCGAGGCGGTGAATACCTTAGTACGGAGTTCCTAGATTATCTAAAAGAACATGGTATAATATCAGAATGGACACCTCCAGGAACACCACAGTTAAATGGTGTCTCTGAAAGGAGGAATCGAACCCTGTTGGACATGGTTCGGCCCATGATGAGTTTTACCAAATTGCCCTTATCGTTTTGGGGCTATGCACTAGAGACAGCGGCCAAATTATTGAATTTAGCGCCTACTAGTACATTGACCCAAACGCCATATGAGATATGGCACGGCAAGCCTGCATCCTACAACTACTTGAAAGTGTGGGGTAGCCCCGCATACGTCAAGAGGTTAGTGGGAGATAAGTTAGAATCTAGATCTAGCTTATGCAGGTTCGTTGGATACCCTAAAGAAACTGCGGGTTATTACTTTTATGACCCCTTGGAACAAAAGGTGTTTGTTTCAAGAAATGCAGTATTCTTGGAGCAAGGCTTCCCGGAGGATATCCAACCTGATGAGCTGATCCTTGAAGAATCAAGTGATGGAATCCAGCCATCAGAGGAGGCCGTGGAACCCTCATTTAGAGGATTCAAGATAGATAGCCGAAGGGCTGACCAGCCTCGAGAAGTCCAACATGCTAGGCATGAAGGACAGCCTCAGGAACAGCCAGCCCCCGTTCCTGAACCACCGGCTCCGATACAGTCAACGCCCACAGTCACCACTGACGTTCCCGTTCTCCGTAGGTCCACTAGAGAGTCCAGGCCTCCAGTGAGATATGGCTTTCTAGGAGCGACCGATCTTTTGGATAACGATCCTAAGACTTATGGAGAAGCGATGTCTGACATCGACTCCGGGAAATGGCTTGAGGCCATGAAAGCCGAAATGGACTCCATGAGCGAGAACCAAGTTTGGAGTCTCGTAGATCCACCAAAAGGTGTTAAGCCAGTGGGCTGTAAGTGGGTCTACAAGCGCAAACTTGGCGTTGATGGAGAAGTCACAACCTTCAAGGCTAGGCTTGTAGCTAAGGGATACACTCAACGACCCGGGGTCGATTTTGAGGATACCTACTCGCCAGTAGCCATGGCTAAATCCATTCGGATTCTGCTCGCCATAGCAGCATGGTATGACTATGAGATATGGCAGATGGACGTGAAAACGGCCTTCCTCAACGGTTTCGTTGAAGAAGAGATCTATATGGATCAGCTGCAGGGTTTCAAGGTCACTGGAGAAGAACAGAAAGTCTGTCGCCTCCAGAAGTCCATCTATGGCCTCAAACAAGCCTCCCGAAGTTGGAACATTCGATTTGATGAAGTAATACGGGGTTATGACTTCATCAAAAACGAATCCGACCCTTGTGTATACAAGAAAGTCAATGGGAGATCAATAGTGTTCCTAGTGCTTTATGTGGATGACATTCTGCTCATTGGTAATGACGTTAGAATGTTAGGAAACACAAAAGCATGGTTGTCAACCCAGTTTTTCATGAAGGACTTGGGTGAAGCATCCTACATCCTAGGCATCCAGATTGTCAGGGACAGTTCTAAAAGGATGTTAGGACTCACCCAAAACTCGTATATGGAGAAAGTCCTAAAGAGATATCGAATGGACAACTCCAAACGAGGATTCCTTCCAATGAGGAATGGGATCAAGTTATCCAAGAAACAGTCCCCACAGACTGATGAGGAACTTGAAAAGATGAAAGTCATCCCCTATGCCTCCGCCGTAGGTAGCATACAATATGCGGTACACTGCACTAGGCCTGACATTGCGTACACTTTGAGCGTGACAAGCAGATATCAGTCCTGCACAGGAGAGGCACATTGGAATGCTGTTAAGGGCATCCTTAAGTACCTGAGAAGGACTAAGGAAATGTTCCTAGTCTATGGCAATGGAGAACTAATTCTGGAAGGCTTTAGCGACGCTAGCTTCCAGTCTGATGACGATGATGCCAAGTCTCAATCGGGGTACGTATTCAAACTCAATGGAGGAGTAGTAGCTTGGAAAAGTTCCAAGCAAGAAACCATTGCTGACTCCACCACAGAGGCTGAATACATAGCAGCTTCAGAAGCTGCTAAGGAAGCGGTTTGGATGAGAAACTACATCCAAGAGTTGGGTGTGGTGCCTAGCATCGCCGAGCCCGTTGTCATCTTCTGTGATAACAACGGCGCTATAGCGCAAGCAAAGGAACCGAAATCTCATCACCGTTCCAAACATATTCTTAGACACTACCATCTTCTTAGAGAAATGGTAGGAAGAGGTGACGTCCGGATGGACCGAGTCAACTCAGCAGACAACACAGCAGACCCGCTGACAAAGCCTATGTCGCAGAGCGCTCATACGCAACATCTTGAGAAGATGGGGATTAAGCATATGGGCAATTGGCTTTAAAGGTCAAGTGGGAGATTGTTAGAATAGGTGACCATGTAAGCCAATTTTGGCAGGAATATGTAACCTATGTCTAGACAATTCTTTGGTATTTGATAAAAACATTTATGAATAAAGAAGTGAAAATTCATATGGCAATACTTTGTTTACGTTCACTTATCTGCATTTACATTTCTGTTCACTACGCAAACAAAGCCCACAGACTGAGTAACGTTTTCGGGGACTGGGACTACGCTTGGAGGTAGGTCCATGAAATCAGTCTCACCGAATCAGTTCGGAAATCTCCAAGTCAAGGAATCCCGAAAATGGGTACCGGGATTCCCTTTGAGACTTGCACTAAGCATCTGCTGTCGTATTTCATCGACGGGTGACGAAGGTCGTCTGAGCAGTGTTAGTGGGTCAGCATGCTAGGAAGCAGCTGACTGAGGTGACTCGCGGGAACCGTCTTACGGAGGACCTTGAGTATGGTCAGCAAGGTATGACGTGTATTCCCGGTTCCAACGGTACAGGCCAAGTCCTTTGACTTGAGTAACTGCTGAGTTTACCTGTGCATCAGGTCTGTATCTTAGATATGGTGAGAGATTGCTAAAATACTCTTGAGTAGTCATAAGCCATGTCTAGTGCAGCTCGGGTGTATAGAGTGACAGTAGTTTCCAAGAAAGGATTTGTCTCCTGTCAAAAAGTATTGACAGTTGAGTCTCATGTATGCTCTGTGTCTTGTCCCTAAAATCTGTGGCCACAGTAACTGAACAGAAGGGAAAGGTTTCCCTTGCGGCGTTTAGTAAGGACAGACCGACACTTAGGTCCAAAATGGGTACCTGCTTTTTCCGTGCCCTAGACTCTAAGTGATGAGACCGAAGACAGAAGGACAAGTGTACTGTTAGAGCCTAAATGTTCATCCCCGAATATTTCACCTAGTCTCTAGTGCCATGGACCGTTGCTAGATGGCCACCCATGGTAACGGACGGATTCTAGGATTCCGACCAAGTCTAGCTGAATGGTGAACCTAAAGAGTCACACACTATCCACACACACTTAGTATTTAATTTGGAATTAAATATTGGAGTAAAGGAATGATTAAATTAGATTTAATCGGGTCCTATATTTTCTTGGAGAAATTAAGTCCTTCTATTTGATAAAAGGAATTAAATTAATAAATAGGATTTATTAAAAGAGTTGATTTAATGGGCTTAGAATAAATTATAATATTAATTTATTATATTATATTTATTCTTTTAGCCTTTTGGAATATTTAATAGGATTTAAATATTCCATTAAATTAAAATCAACGGTTGAGATGGAAAGGGGAGATGGAAGGCTAGGATTCGTTTGACTAGGTCAAACACTAGTTTGACTAGGACTTTGACTAGGTCAAAATTCTAGTCAAATTAGGTTACTTAGAGTTTGAGTTTAAAGAGGATTAAACTCTTCCTCTATATAAACCTCTAGCTTCCAACATTTATGAGATTGATGATTCTTGAAAAACACACACACGACACACACTCTCTCCTCTCCTCTCTCGTCCGCCCCTCTCTCTCTCTCTCTCACCAAGAAAGTATTTTCTTGTTCTTTTGTTCTTGGAACAATTGAACTAAGGAAGATCGATCCCGTTAAATCATAACGCGTGGTTGATCTATCCTCTCCAAAATAATACTTATTCGTTGCTAGCACGACGTGCAAGAATACGTGGGTGGATCGTGTGTCACGATTTGGAGGATCTCAAGAACGAGGTCTTGGTGGAAAACGGGGAACAACGCGAGTAGCAGTTGAAGACGAAAACGACAACGGGTAGGTCTCGTTTTAAGATTTTCGTCCCTCTTTAATTTTCAACTCTATGGCATCCATGATTTATTTATTTGTTTTATGATCATGAGATACACCGAACGCCCGGGAACCTCAAGGGCACACCCCTTGAGCGTGTTCTTTAAATTAAAAGCATGCCTTTTATTTTAATATGTTTATTTTTACCGCGCTTCCGCATTCGCGCAATTCCCGGGACGATCCACCGGATTTCTTTCATCTATCCCTGTAGATCTTGATGCCAAGGATGTAGGATGCCTCGCCCATATCCTTCATGGAGAATTGCATTGACAACCAAGCTTTAGTGGTACCCAACATCTTAGCATCATTCCCAATGAGCAAGATGTCATTCACATAAAGAACTAAAAACGCAACTGAGCTCCCACTGATCTTCTTGTATACACAAGGATCGGACTCGTTCTTGATGAAATCATATCCCCGTATGACTTCATCAAAACGTATGTTCCAGCTTCGGGAAGCTTGTTTGAGGCCATGGATGGACCTTTGGAGACGGCAGACCTTTTGCTCTTCTTCAACAGTTGTGAAATCTTCCGGCTGATCCATAGATATCTCTTCCTCTACGAAACCGTTGAGGAAAGCTGTTTTCACGTCCATCTGTCATATTTCATAGTCATACCATGTGCTATGGCAAGCAGTATCCGAATGGACTTAGCCATTGCTACGGGCGAGTAGGAGAAAAAGTCGACCCCGGGTCGCTGAGTGTGACCCTTCGCCACAAGCCTGGCTTTGAAGGTTGTAACCTCCCCATCAGCTCCAAGCTTACGTTTGTAGACCCATTTATACCCTACGGGTTTTACCCCTTTGGGTGGGTCCACTAGGGTCCAAACCTAATTTGTACCCATCGAGTCCATCTCGGATTTCATGGCCTCAAGCCACTTATCCGAATTAATGTCCGACATTGCTTCTCTGTACGTCTTTGGATCATTATCCAACTGACCGGTTAGGCCCAGAAATCCATACCTATCAGGTGCATAGGATACTCTAGCCGACCTACGGAGGACTGGAACATTATCAGTGGGAACTACCGGCTTAGATGTCACTGCCGCCTCATGGGGTACCTCACTTGATTTCTCAAGGAGTACCTCATCGTGTCAACTATCCGATGGAAAACCCTTTTCCAAGAACACTGCGTTTCGCGAGACAAAAACCTTTTTCTCGGAGGGATCATAGAAATAATACCCCGCAGTTTATTTCGGATAACCAATGAACCTGCATAAACTAGACCTCGAGTCCAGTTTATCTCCCACTAATCTCTTGACATACGCGGGGCAACCCCACACTTTCAAGTATTTTTAGGAGGCAGGCTTGCCATGCCATATCTCATATGGCATCTGGAATATCTTCTTAGATGGCGCAAAGTTTAAAACTTTGGCCGCCGTCTCAAGAGCGTATCCCCAGAAGGAAAGGGGGAGTTCGGTAAAAACTCATCATGGATCGGACCATGTCCAACAAGGTCCGATTCCTCCTTTCAGACACACCATTAAGCTGTGGTGTTCCAAGAGGGGTCCACTGAGAGAGAATCCCATTCTCTTTTAGATAATCAGTAACCTCACCACTCAAATACTCTCCACCTCGATCCGACCGAAGGGCTTTGATCTTTCGACCGGTTTGGTTCTCTACTTCAAGTCTGTATTACTTAAACCTTCCAAAAGCTTCAGACTTGTACCTCATCAGGTAAACATAACCATACCGTGAATGATCATCGGTAAAGGTTATGAAGTACGAGTACCCACCTCTAGCCTGAGTATTTAGTGGGCCACAGACATCCGTATAGATCAAATCCAACAGACCATTGGCTAGCGTGCTTTGTCCAACAAAGGGTTTCTTGGTCATTTTTTCCTTCAGACAGGATTCGCAGGTTGGTAGGTTGTCCAAATCGTCTATTTCTAGACTCTTTGAGTCCACCAACCTTCTTATCCTATCCTTGGAAATATGACCTAACCTCGCATGCCATATCTATGCGTTATTGTGATCATCATGTTTTCGTTTGTGTTCTGCAGTCATAATCCAATTAGACTGTTGAAGTATGTACAAACCGTTTACCAATGTACCAAGCAGATGAGAAATACCATCTTTAATAATAAAAAAGCCGTTTTTATTTATGGTAAATGAAATCCATCCTTATCAAGGACCGGGATAGAAACAATATTTTTAATCATGCTAGGTACATAGAAACAGTCGTTCAGTACAATCCTAACATTACTACTAATGGCTAACTCCATTGATCCTATGGCTTCCGCAGCTACGACCTTGCCATCGCCTAGCCTCAGGATCATCTCATCCTTGGTTAGCCTTCTGCTTCTTTGCAGTACCTGCAAATCATTGCAGATGTGAGCACCACACCCGGTATCCAATACCCATGAAGCAGAATTAATTATCATGTTTACTTCAATCACAAACATACCTGGGTTGGAGAGGAGATCTGGGCTTTCTTGCCATTCGCCTTGGAGGTCGAAGCCTCTCCTATCAATACCGTCGGGCCCGACTTGTGGGTCGTTGCCTCGTATTGAACCAGCATGTTTATCAACTCATGAATAGACTTCTCAAGTCCATTCATGTTGTAGTTTTACAACAAACGAGTCATAGAACGAAGGAAGCGACTGGAGGATCACGTCAATGTACGTGTCATTGTTAAGCCCAGCTTTAAGGTCCTCGAGTTTCTCCACTAGGGAGAGCGTCTTAACCCCATGACTTTGTACAGACGATCCTTCAGCAAGCTTGGTGCCAAAGAATGCTTTTGTGGCGGCATATCTAATATCCCTATCCGGAACCGCATAAACCTCGTTCATGCGGAACATTATGGCGGAGACGTTGTCCAGCCTCTCTCATATTGCTTCTGGATGTCGTTATACATCAAAGCCAGTATGATACTGCATACTTTCCGGTTGTCCTCATGCCATTTCTCGAACGTCAAACGTTCTTCTGGCGTGGACCCCTCCGGTAAGTCGCTCGGCGACGGCTCGTCCAAGACGTAGCCTTGGTTCTCAAAATCGAGGACAATCCTCAGGTTTCTCAGCCAGTCCAAGTAGTTCGTTCCGTTGAATTTATTAGTCACAAGTACCATGGTTAATTGATTCTTAGACGTATCTACATTAATAAAAATGTATAGCAGAAATCAGCAGATGATGGTAATATTATTGTTCAAGTTGAAGACTTGGCCTTTTAGTCTTTAACCCTCTCACTATTTATACAAAACTCCGCCACTCTCAAGCGGAGTTTCGGAAAACCATTTCCTAGTGGGCTTGGGATCCACAAGCGTAATCTCCATGCCACGCTTTTACGATTCACATGAAGAAAACCTCGTGGGAGATATCCAATATCATTCTCATCCCATGAGATTCCCAAGATATTTTGCCTCACCTAGTCGCATGGTTCCGAGGACTCCAAGCGAACCATGTTATTCAGTGTTGGGCCCTACCCATCAACCAAATCATGCCTCAAACTATCGCCCCCCACGACTCGTGAGACAAGGAAACAACGAGTGTAGTCTCTTTGTTCACAACAATGGTGCAACTTTCCCTTAGTCCAAGTGTGCCACGACTCGTGAGACCACACTTGGGTAGTGGTAGCTTCCTGACCACATTGCTGTGGATGGAAGGCTCGGACAGATCAAAATACCATTTTGATCCAAGTTTGTTCTGGGCTTAATATTTATTTTGGTCCAACCAAATCAAATTTTAATGTACGACCGAGACCTCATCACATTATGGTGTTTTAGCATACATAAATATCAAATATTTAAAGCGATAAATAAATACGCTGCATGCAGAAAACATAGCATACCCCTGTTAGGATGATCACAAGCCCAACCTATGCGACCCGCTGAGCCCGCAGTGAGTCTATGGTCTGTCTAGGGTGGTCCTAAATTATTACAAAATAATATACCCATTGTCATTCCAATGGGCCTTGTAATGCTCTTGTTTCACGCCTTGATGCTTCACCTTGGGTCTCCGACTCCATAAGCTTGTTAAAATAAAAACCTCACCAATCCTATCTACTCTCATTACAATTAAAAGTAATACATGGAAAATAAAAAACAAGCCTTAACATCATGAGGCTGAAATACGGGAGAGGCACGCAGGCCCACCCAACAGAAATGTAAATAATCATACATTCATCCATACATAAGGTCTAGGACTTTTGTGATCATCCCATGTTGATTCCATCAACGCACATAACATAATTATTCCAAATAATCATACATAAAACATGGATATTCCAAATATCCAAGTGATTTCCAACATTAAAAAGCATAAATATATAAACAATATGCAAAATTCAAATTTCAAATTCAATGGACATTATAAACAATGCATCCAATGCATGTATTAATCCCAAACTAATTAAGCAAATTTGATATAAGGAATAATCCAATTATTCCAAAATCAAATGTGCAAAGTAATATATTTTCAGAGTATTGTGCAGAAAAAGCAGAAAATCAAATTTTTCGGAAAATATCGAAAAAAAAATGGCCAAGCCATTGTGCCTGCCGGCCAGCCGCGTGCACAGGCCAGCCTCGCCCGGTAGTGGCTTGCCTGCGCACAGCATGCGCATGCCCTTGCGCGCGCTGGCCGAAGCCCAGCGCGCAGGCGGGCGATATACGTGGACGCCCTTGCCAGCACGCACGCTGGTAGGTACGCCGGCCAGAGCGTGCCTGCCAGCCAGTGACCGGCCGGCAAGGGCGGCAGCCAACCGCTGCCGCTGCTGTCCATTTTTTCATATTTTTTTTGACATTCTTTTCAGCACAAAACAACAATATTAAACTGAAAATGAACATGTAATTCTAGATCCAATCTCACAAAATTAACATGCTTAACGTCCATCAAATTTAAACAATTGAATCATTATATTCCTTCATATATTCATGCAATCTAACATGCCATTAAAGCCATAAAAGCAAGTAGATCATGCCAAGCACATAGATCTATGCCCCTTACATCGAACCGGGCTCTGATACCACTTGAAGGACAAGCGGATCCGCCCGGGAGGGCGAGCGGAAGCGAGAAAGCGTAAAAGTGCGTAAATTTAAATCAAATTTAAATTAAACGTGATCCCAAGGGGTGTACCCTTGGGTGCTCAACCGGACATTCGATGTAGGATGTACTTGAAGGACAAGTGGATCCGCCTGGGAGCGCGAGCGGAAGCGAGAAAGCGAGAAAACGTGCACAAATTTAAATCAAATTTAAATATGCGAATCCCAAGGGGTGTACCCTTGGGTGCTCAACCGGGCGTTCGATGTAGGATGTGTAAATATTAAAACATATATTTAAACACATAGGGCATAGATATATAAATGGAATCAATCAAAGCGTAATAAACCGTTACCTTTGATTGTTTAGCGTATGCTCCCGGCTACTAGCGTTGTTCCTTCTCCGGAATGCTCATGAAATCCAAACGTATGGATTCTCCAAAGGTGATCCACACCACACCGAAAGAAACACACGTTCTTCTTGCTAGAAAAGAACGGGTTTAGGAAGGAATCGGTTTAAGAGAAGAACACTATGAATTAGTGTTCTCTTAAACTTACTTTGTTCTTCTTCTTGATTCAAAATCAAGTGAAGAACACAAGTGTAAGAGAGGGAGGGAGCACGAAAATTGAGAGAGAGGAGAGGATTTTTGTCTTCTCTTTTTCCTAGAAAAAAATGAATAATGAATCACATATGCTTGGTGTTGTATATTCTAATATATATACATAATTAATGTGATTATTGGAATGTGTCTAGGTTCATCCAAGGATGTCTAGATTCATTCCAATCAATCACCATCAATTCTTCAATCAAGCCTACCAAAATTTATGGTATGATCAAATCATACCAAAAGGGAAGAGCTTGATTGGAGTTGATTTGTCTCTTTCCAAAAGAGACAAGTCAACATACCACCTAGCATGCAACATGGCTGATTTTGCTTCCTCCAAGGGAGCATGTCGGCCATGTTTAATTAAGGGAAGAAGTCCAACTTCTTCCTATTCCAAATTAGGAATTATTTCTCCTCTCGGGTATAATTTAACGGACCGGGTTTTATCGTAATCCAATTACGACGAACCCAATATTAAATCCAATTTAATGTCCACTTAAATTATTCCCGTTGATCTTTTAATCCAATTAAAAGATCCAACGTCTCAACATCTCAACTTTCCATATTTAATCGAAAATCCAATTTACCGATTAAATGAAAGCCCGATACAATATCGGCCCGTCCATCCAATGGACTTTCCCTTAAGTAATCCAATTACTTATTTTGTCCTTCGAGATTGACTCCAAGTCGATCTCTCAACCTCCTCGGTGATTTGTGTGTGACCCTTTAAGTTCACCCTCAGCTAGACTTGGGCCCGTGTCCCACAAGGGCCCGTTACCATGGGTGGCCGTCTAGCAACGGTCCATGGCACTAGAGACTAGGTGAATTGGTGTGAACATTTAGGCGCCGATTCCGTACGGGTACGATCCTTCCGTCTACCGTCTCCCGGCCTTAGTCTAGGGTATGGAATTGGGCGTCGGTTCCCATCCTTGACTAGGCATCTATGCTTAATACTCGAGACCACGTATGCTTCATTGCGTCGACACAGGAAACCATTCCCTGTTCGACCAACCACTGTGGCCACAGCTTCAAACAGCATGTACGTGTCTCCGAGTGCATAGGAGATACCTCTGTCATATACTGACAGGGGACGGATCCTCTTCTTGGAATCCACCGTCCTCGCTACACATTCCGACTGCACTGGACAAGGCTTATAATGATCATCTTACAGAATGATCACCTCTCGCCAGATCCAAGATACAGCCGTCCTGTGCACGTGACTGCCATGATTCCTCAAGTCTGAGGATTACTCCCGTACTATCGGAACCGGGGAATCCAATCATACCGACCAAACCTCCAAGGCTTCCATATGATGATCCCCGCGAGTCAGTCCTGTCGGCTCGACCCCAGTCGACCAACCCATCAAGATCGTGTAGGCGTCCCACGCCTGCCGCCGATGAAACACGGCACTCATCCAATGAACACGACTCTTGACGCAAGTCTCAATAGGACTCTCGATGCCCTATCTCGAGGTCCTCGACTTGGAACGTTTCAGACCCAACTCTTAATCAGTTGGTTTCATGACCACCATCCAATGCGTGGTCCAACTGCACGAGTTGTTATCCATGGTCTGTGGGCTTTGTTGCGATATAAGTTAAACACCGTTTTAACAAATGTAAGATGAGCGCAACAAAGAAGGTACCATTGGTGATGAATACTCATCTTATTCATCACATAATAATATTACATTCACATCAAGTTGTCGGATAGGTTACAAATTGCCAAACCTATTAGCTTTCTGGTCACCTATTCCAACAGTATTAATATTAAAACACACACACACACACACACATATATATATATATATATAACACATAGGGCATAGATGAAAAGTTAATCTATCAAAGCGTAATAAAGTCGTTACCTTTGATGATTTTACGTATGCACGGCTATTTGTGTTGTTCCTTCTCCGAAATGTTCATGAAATCCAAACATATGGATTCTTCAAAGGTGATCCACACCACACCGGAAGAAACACACGTTTTCCTTGCTAGAAGAAAACGGGTTAAGGAAGGAATCGGTTCCAGAGAAAAACACTATGAATTAGTGTTCTCTTAAACCTACTTTGTTCTTCCTTTTGATTCAAAATAAAGTGAAGAACACAAGTGGGAGAGGGAGAAAGAGGACCGAGAGTGAGAGAGGAGAGGCTGAATTGTCTTCTCTTTTTCCTTGAAAAAGATGAATTATAATTTTATTACACAAGGTGTTGTATATACTCATATATATACATAATTAATGTGATTATTAGAATGTGTCTAGGTTCATCCAAGGATGTCTAGATTCATCCCAATCAATCACCATTAATACTTCAATCAAGCCTAGCAACTTTTAAGGTATGATCAAATCATACCAAAAGGGAAGGACTTGATTGGAGTTGATTTGTCTCTTTCTAAAAGAGACAAGTCAACTACCACCTGGCATGAAGCATGGCTGATTTTGGCTTCCTCCAAGGGAGCATTTTCGGCCATGCTCTTTATGGGAACCCAAAATTAAATCCAAATTAATGTCCACTTAAATTATTCCTGTTGGTCTTTTAATCCAATCGAAAGATCCAACATCTCCACTTTTCATAATTAATCGATAAATCCAATTTACCGATTAAACGAGGGCCCGATACAATATCGGGCCGTCCATCCAATGGACTATCCATTAAGTAATCCAATTACTTATTTATCCTTTGAGATTGACTCCAAGTCAATCTCTCAACCTTCTCGGTGATTTGTGTGTGACCCTTTAGGTTCACTCTCAGCTAGACTTGGGCCCGTGTCCCACAAGGGACCGTTATCATGGGTGGCCGTCTAGCAACGATCCATAGTACTAGAGACTAGGTGAATGTTGGCGTGAACATTTAGGCACCAATTCCGTACGGGGACGGTCCTTCCGTCTATCATCTCCCGGCCTTAGTCTAGGGTATGGAATTGAGCGTCGGTTCCCATCGTTGACTAGGCATCTATACTTAATACTCGAGACTACGTATACTTCATTGCGTCGACAAAGGAAACCATTCCCTGTTCGACCAACCAATGTGGCCACAGCTTTAAACAACATGAACGTGTCTCCGAGTGCATAGGAGATACCTCTGTCACATATTGACAGGGGACGGATTTTCTTCTTGGAATCCACCGTCCTCGCTACACATTCTGACTGCACTGGACAAGGCTTATAATGATCATCTTACAGAATGATCACCTGTCGCCAGATCCAAGATACAGCCGTCCTGTGCGCGTAACTGCCATGATTCCTCAAGTTTGAAGACTACTCCCGTACTATCGAAATCGGGGAAATCCAATCATACCGACCAAGCCTCCAAGGCTTCGATATGATGATCCCCACGAGTCAGTCCAGTCGGCTCGACCCCAGTCGACCAACCCATCAAGATCCTTTAGGCGTCCTAGGCCTGTCGCCGATGAAACATGGCACTCATCCAATGAACACGACTCTTGATGCAAGTCTCAATAGGATTCTCGATGCGCTGTCTCGAGGTCTTCGACTTGGAACGTTTCAAACCCAACTCTCAATCAATTGGTTTCATGACCACCATCCAATGCATGGCCCAACTGTATGAGTTGTTAACCATGGTTTGCGGGCTTTGTTGCGATATAAGTAAAACACCGTTCTAACATATGTAAAAATGAGCGCAACAAAGTAGACACCAATAGTGACGAACACTCATTTTATTCATCACATAATAATATTACATTTACATCGAGTTGTCAAATAGGTCACAAATCGCCAAACCTATTGGCTTTCTGGTCACCTATTCGTGTATATAGTGTCATCAAAGACAAGAGTTTTATTATTCATCTTTTTCTAGGAAAAAAGAAGAACACTCTCTACACACTCTCTCAAGCCATTTTTCTGCCCCTGTCTCTCTGCTCTCTAAATTCTCTTTGTTGCTTCATTGATCTAGAATCAATTCACAAACAAAGTAAGATCAAGATGGGATACTAATTTGATAGTGTAATCATTTCTTTAGCAAGAAAAACGAGATCTCTCCCGGTGTGGTATGGTATATGTTAGAGGGTCTCTACATTGAGGCCTCGCGTGGATCAATGTCGGGAGAAGATCAACGAGTGTAGCCAATCGGAGTAGAAAATCAAGAAAGGTATTTTATATTTATGTTCTTGTTTTTCCTCTTTTATTCCATAGCCATTAACGCTTAATTGTTATATACATGTTTGTATTACGCGTTTATACACCGATAGCCCGGGAACCTTCAAATTCACACCCCTTCGACGCGATTTAAATTCTTTTATTCCGCATGTTTTTATCTCCATCGTGCTTCCGCTGCCTTCTCGGGCCGATCCACGTTCCTTCACTGAATTCTTCGACAATGTATGCCTCCACAATCGACGCCTCGATGTGTGCTTTGTTTTTCACATTCTTCTTCAAATCGCGGAGGAATCTATTCATACGAATAAATTTATTAAAATACGGATGACACCAAAATAATATATATAAAAACACTAAATTTTCACGTGCACTTAAGTCTCAAATTGGTATATCCACTTGTATTTCACGCCCCCCCCTCCCCAAAAAAAAGGACACGCCTAATATGACAGGTGAACAATTAAGTGCTCCATTGAGTCGAAAAAAGGAGGACATATTTTCTCGAGGTTGCACATGATGATGGCTACACTGCCTTCAAATTCTTGTACCTTGGTGATATCTAGCGTGGTTGAGCATAGGATCTGGAATAGAAGGCTCACCACAGTCAACGCGCTCCACACATGCTCATGAATCATTTCACCGAAGGCAACCGGGATCAATCTTTTTTCATGAATACATGACAATCATGGCTCTTTCATGTCGTGCATCCTTAGCTCCTTCATGTCGACGCATCGGAATATGTTAGATGCATACCCATTAGGAAACTTAAGACAACGAATCCACTCACATATCTTCTTCTTCTGGTCCTTCGTCAGTATATATATAGCTTTGGGCATCATGTTCGGTCTCCTTTCATCCACCTCAAGCTCCGACCGATTATATATGATCTTTAGGACCTTTTGTGCATTCAGATTATCCTTCGTTTTCACCTTTATGTCCATCACGGTGTTGAATATATTGTCAAACACATTATTCTCAATGTGCATGACATCAAGATTGTGCCATATCATATACATCCCTGAAGATGCTTTTCTTTGTCCACTTGTGCTCGATACTGTAACCTTCTGGTACAGTCAACGGTTGTTCGATGGCAACACTAAACTCATTGACACGGGCTCAGATTTGCTCTCTAGTCAGCCTCGGATGTCCAACCTTCCTTTCAACTTAATTTTTAGTGAAAGCTTTTTTGTCCATGGGGTACGGATGGTCCGGGGGGAGAAACTTTGTGGCAGTCAAAATAACACACTTTCCTATCGTGCTGCAAATGGAATTCCCGTGTGTAGAGAAAAATCTTGTGCTTAACTATGAAATGTGTCATTTTATGGTAGATCAAGGTCTTATTTAGGGGCATATTGTGTCGTCCAAGGAAATTGAAGTAGATAAAGCCAAGATACATGTGATGAAATACTTGCCTTACCCGCTAGCGTGCAACATATTCGTTCTTTTCTTGGTTATGCAGGATTTTATCGGCAGTTTGTCAAGGACTTGCCAAAGATTGCTCAACCGCTATGCAAACTGCTACAAAAGGCATGGTTTTGGGGTTTGATGAGGCGTGTAAGAATGCATTAGACAAGCTTAAAGACTCTTTGATCTCAATGCTTATAGTCCAATCCCCAAATTGGAGTCATCCTTTTGATATTATGTGTGATGCAAACAACATTCCCAATGATGTTCTCTTGGCGCAAAGGATTGGAAAGGACTCTTATGCCATCTATTATATCCCGAGGAAGTAGATAGTGCGCAAAGAAATTACTGTTAGAATAGGTGACCAGAAAGTCAATGGTATTGGCTGTTCTGAGAACCATTCGTCAATCTGTGAACAAGTAATATTATGTTAATGAATGCAGTAAGGATTCATAGGCATGAGTTTGTTGTACTTACTGCTTGCATCGTTACGATGTCACAACAAACGCCCACAGACTGAAATAACATTTCGGGAAATTGGAACTACGCTTGGAGGTAGGTTCATGAAATCAGTTTCGCCGAATTAGTCTGAAATACTCCAAGTCAAAGGAATCTCGAGACAGGGCATCGAGAATCCATTTGAGACTTGCACTAAGCATCTGCTGTCGTGTTTCATCGACGGGTGACGAGGATCGTCTAAGCAGTGTTAGTGGGTCGGCCTGCTGGGGAGCGGCCGACTGAGGTGACTCGCGGGAATCGTCATATAGAAGCTACTCGGGCTTGGTCGGTATGACTCGTATTCCCGGTTCCGATAGTACGGGATTAGTCCTTGGACTTGAGGATCACGGCAGTCCCCTACATACTAAGGCTGTATCTTGGATCTGGTGAAATTTGACCGATTATATCACATGGTCATCATAAGCCTCGTCCAGTGCAGTCGGAGTATGTAAGAACGGTGAATTCCAAGATAGGATCTGTCCCCTGTCAAAGGATATGACAGCAAGATCTCCTATGCGCTCGGAGATGGTTTAGACTCACAAAGTCTATGGCCATAGCACTTGATGTAGTGGGAAAGGATTTCCTACGTCGAGTTAAACCTATCTCGAGCATTATGCATAGTTGCCTAGTCAACGATGGGAACCGACCCCTAGACTAAAGGCCGGGAGACAGGCGACAGTAGGACCGTACCCGTACGTATCGAGCGTCGGTAGGACCGCACCTGCGTATAACTCGGAGCCTAAATGTTCACACCATAAATTCACCTAGTCTCTAGTGCCATGGACCGTTGCTAGATGGCCACCCATGGTAACGGACTACTTTAGTTATGAAATAATGAAAAGTAGGTCCAAGTCTAGCTGAAAGGTGAACCTAAAGAGTCACACCCGCTACACCAAATGAAAGGGAATTAATTTGGAATTAATTCCGGGAGAAGGTTTAATTTAATGGAATTAAATTATACTTCTTGGAGATACAAGCCTCGATGTATTATTTGGAATAATCGGGCTTGAGTTCATAAATTAGATTTATGAATTTTACAAAGCATGGGCTTTCCTTTTAATTAGATTAAAAGGGTGAATTAATTAATTAATGGGCTTGGTATTAAATAGGATTTAATATAAAGTCCATGGACTATTTAATTTGGAATTAAATAAAGTCCATTCCATTAATTAATTAATGGGCTTAGTATATTAAATAGGATTTAATATAAAGTCCATGGGACTATTTAATTTAGAATTAAATAATCCCATTCTATGGAATTAATTAATGGGCTTGGTATTAAATAGGATTTAATATAAAGTCCATGGACTATTTAATTTGGAATTAAATAAAGTCCATTCCATTAATTAATGGGCTTAGTATATTAAATAGGATTTTAATATAAAGTCCATGGGAATATTTAATTTAGAATTAAATAGGCCCATTCCATAAAGCCCATCAAAATGGATGGACAAGATTTGATCTAGAGAATGATGAGATGAAGGGCCATGATTAATTTGACTTAATCAAAGCCTAATTTGACTAGGATTTGACTAGGTCAAAATCCTAGTCAAAGTGTGTCTCTTTGGAAGAGTTTGAGAAGGAATAGGAATTCCATCTTCTATAAATACTTAAAAAACACACACTTACACCCCTTGATTCGTTTATGTATATTATGCATAGTTTAAATTCCATTTAATTATGCTTTGTAATTTTATTACGCACTATTTCGCGCTTCCGCTATTCGCGTTAATCTCCCGGGACGATCCACCGATTTCTTTCAATTACACCACAACAGAAAAAGAACTCTCTACTATTGCCTTTGCTTTTTAGAAAATAATTGCCCTTAGATTGTTTATTCTGATCATGCACCGCTTAAATACCTCTTGTCAGGAAGGATGCGAGGCCAAGACTCGTAAGATGGGTACTTTTGTTGCAAGAGTTCGACTTAACCATAACAAGCAACAAAGGAGTGGAAACTCGCATAGCCGATCACCTCCACTGATTGATTACCAAGGATAATCCACCAACTCTGAATGATGACTTCCTGGACGACATATATTTTTCCATCAAGTAATTACCCCCTGGTATGCTGATATAGTTAATTTTCTTGGTTACTGGAACATTATCAAGTAATTATCAAGATATTGTTAGAATAGGTGACCAGAAAGCCAATTGGATTGGTGGTTTTGGGAACTATTCGTCAATCTTTTTAATACAATATTATATGATGAATAGAGTAAGTATTCATCATTAGCATAGTGTTTGTTATGCTTACTACTAACGTTGAGCGGCGTTTCAATGTCACAATAAATGCCCACAGACCAATTGGATGACCCATGTAGTTGGCCTGTGCATTGGATGGCGGCTATGAAACCAACTTTTGAGGGTTGGTCTGAAACGTTCCAAGTCGAGGACATCGAGATTGGGCATCGAGTGTCCTATTGAGACTTGCACTAAGTATTGCATTCACTGGGTGAGTGCCGAGTTTCATCTGTGCAGACGAAGATCGTCTATGCAATTTTAGTGGGTTAGTTGACAAGGTGGTCGACTGACTGGACTGACTCACGGGAATCGTATATGGAAGCTTTGGCGGCTTGGTCGGTATGACTGAAATTCCCAGTTCCGATCGTACGAGATTAGTCCTCAGACTTGAGGAATCATGGCAGTCACATGTATACGAAGACTGTATCTTGGATCTAGCGAGAGGTGGTCATTCTGTAAGATGGTCATTATAAGCCTTGTCCAGTGCAGTTGGAGTATGTAGCAAGAACGGTGGATTCTAAGATAGGATCTGTCCCCCGTCAGTATATGATGGTGATGTCTCCTATGCGCTCTGAGATGGTTTAAACTCTGAAAGTCTATGGCCATAGCAATTGATTGAGTAGGAAAGGGTTTCTTACGTTGATTAATAGAGTAAATGCATCTCGAGTATTAAGCATAGGCGCCTAGTCAAGGATGGAAACCGACGCCAATTCCACACCCTAGATTAAGGCCGGGAGACGGTCGAAAGTAGGACCGTACCCGTACGGAATTGGCGTCTAAAGGTTCACGCCAACATTTACCTAGTCTCTAGTGCCATGGACTGTTGCTAAATGGCCACCCATTGGACACGAACCCAAGTCTAGTTGAGGGTGAATCTAAAGGGTCACACACAAATCACCGAGGATGTGAAGGAATTGACTTGGAGTCAATCTCAGACGATGATAAGTAATTGGATTACTTATGGGATTGTCCATTGGATGGACAGGCCGATATTGTATCAGACCCTCGTTTTATCAATAAATGGGATTTATCGATTAAGTAGAAAATCAAAGTTTGGATCTTTTAATTGGATTAGAAGATCAATGGAAATTATTTAATTGGATCATGAATTAAATATGATTTAATTCTTGGGCTTATTGTAATTGGATTACAATAAAATCGGGTCCATTAAATCTTGGCCCAAGAGAGGCGTTAATTCCACTTTTGGAATTAGAAGAAGTTGGACCTCTTCTAAAAGGGGATGGCCGAAAATTACTTCTTTTTGAAGAACTAAAAAATCGGCCATGTAGGCCTTTGATGAAAAGTTGACTTGTCTCTTTTGAAAAGAGACAAATCAATTCCAATCAAGCCTCTTTCACTTCGTATGATTAATCATACCTTATGAAATAGTAAGCTTGATTGATGATTAATGGGGATTGATTGGAATGTATCTAGACATCCTTGGATGAACATAGACACATTGCAATAATCACATTAATAAAGTATATATATGTGTATATACTATCATCAAAGACAAGAGTTTTATTATTCATCTTTTTCTCAGAAAAAGAAGAATACTCTCTACACACACTCAAGAGCCATTTTTGGCCCCTCTCTCTCTACTCTCTAAATCCTCTTCGTTGATTCATTGATCTAGGACCAATTGAAGAACAAAGTAAGATCAAGAAGGAACACTAATTTCATAGTGCAATCTCTTCTTCGATTTCATCCTCTAGATCCGTCTTTCTCTAGCAAGAAAAATGAGATCTCTCCCGGTGTGGTGTGGACTACATTAGAGGGTCTCTACGTTGAGGCCTTGCGTGGATGAATGTTGGGAGGAGATCAATGCGTGTAGCCAATCGGAGTAGAAAATTGAGTGTTGGAATAGGTGACCAGAAAGCCAATAGGTTTGGCAATTTGTAACCTATCCGACAACTTGATGTGAATGTAATATTATTATGTGATGAATAAGATGAGTATTCGTCACCAATGGTACCTTCTTTGTTGCCCTCATCTTACATTTGTTAAAATGGTATTTAACTTATATCGCAACAAAGCCCACAGACCATGGATAACAACTCGTGCAGTTGGGCCACGCATTGGATGGTGGTCATGAAACCAACTGATTAAGAGTTGGGTCTGAAACGTTCCAAGTCGAGGACCTCGAGACAGGGCATCGAGAGTCCTATTGAGACTTGCATCAAGAGTCGTGTTCATTGGATGAGTGCCGTGTTTCATCGGCAACAGGCGTGGGACGCCTACACGATCTTGATGGGTTGGTCGACTGGGGTCGAGCCGACTGGACTGACTTGCGGGGATCATCATATGGAAGCCTTGGAGGCTTGGTCGGTATGATTGGTTTTCCCCGGTTCCGATAGTACGGGAGTAATCCTCAGACTTGAGGAATCATGGCAGTCGCGTGCACAGGACGGCTGTATCTTGGATCTGGCGAGAGGTAATCATTCTGTAAGATGATTATCATAAGCCTTGTCCAGTGCAGTCAGAATGTGTAGCGAGGACGGTGGATTCCAAGAAGACGATCCGTCCCCTGTCAGTATATGACAGAGGTATCTCCTATGCACTCGGAGACACGTACATGCTGCTTGAAGCTGTGGCCACAGTGGTTGGTCGAACAGGGAATGGTTTTCCCGTGTCGATGCAATGAAGCATACGTAGTCTCGAGTATTAAGCATAGATGCCTAGTCAAGGATGGGAACCGACGCCCAATTCCATACCCTAGACTAAGGCCGGGAGACGGTAGACGGAAGGATCGTACCCGTACGGAATCGGCGCCTAAATGTTCACGCCAATTCACCTAGTCTCTAGTGCCATGGACCGTTGCTAGACGGCCACCCATGGTAACGGGCCCTTGTGGGACACGGGCCTAAGTCTAGCTGAGGGTGAACCTAAAGGGTCACACACAAATCACCGAGGAGGTTGAGAGATCGACTTGGAGTCAATCTCGAAGGATAAAATAAGTAATTGGATTACTTAAGGGAAAGTCCATTGGATGGACGGGCCGATATTGTATCGGGCTTTCATTTAATCGGTAAATTGGATTTTCGATTAAATATGAAAAGTTGAGATGTTGAGACATTGGATCTTTTAAATGGATTAAAAGATCAACGGGAATAATTTAAGTGGACATTAAATTGGATTTAATATTGGGTTCGTCGTAATTGGATTACGATAAAACCCGGTCCGTTAAATTATACCCGAGAGGAGAAATAATTCCTAATTTGGAATGGGAAGAAGTTGGACTTCTTTCCTTAATCAAACATGGCCGACACGCTCCCTTGGAGGAAGCAAAATCAGCCATGTTTCATGCTAGGTGGTATGTCGACTTATCTCTTTTGGAAAGAGACAAATCAACTCCAATCAAGCTCTTCCCTTTTGGTATGATTTGATCATACCATAAATTTTGGTAGGCTTGATTGAAGAATTGATGGTGATTGATTGGAATGAATCTAGACATCCTTGGATGAACCTAGACACATTCCAATAATCACATTAATTATGTATATATATTAGAATATACAACACCTAGCATAAGTGATTCATTATTCATCTTTTTCTAGGAAAAAGAGAAGACAAAAATCCTCTCCTCTCTCTCAAAATTTCGTGCTCCCTCCCTCTCTTACACTTGTGTTCTTCACTTGATTTTGAATCAAGAAGAAGAACAAAGTAAGTTTAAGAGAACACTAATTCATAGTGTTCTTCTCTTAAACCGATTCCTTCCTAAACCCGTTCTTTTCTAGCAATAAGAACGTGTGTTTCTTCCGGTGTGGTGTGGATCACCTTTGGAGAATCCATACGTTTGGATTTCGTGAGCATTCCGGAGAAGGAACAATGCTAGTAGCCGGGAGCATACGCTAAACAATCAAAGGTAACGGTTTATTACGCTTTGACTGATTTCATTTGTATATCTATGCCCTATGTGTTTAAATATATGTTTTAATATTTACACATCCTACATCGAACGCCCGGTTGAGCACCCAAGGGTACACCCCTTGGGATTCGCGTATTTTTGAATTTGATTTAAATTTACGCAATTTCTTGCCTTTCTCGCTTCCGCTCGCGCTCCCGGGCGGATCCGCTTGTCCTTCATTGAGAAAGGTATTTTACGTTTATGTTCTTGTTTTTCCTCTTTTATTCCATAGCCATAAACGCTTAATTGGTATATACATGTTTGCGTTACGCGATTCTACAGCGATAGCGCGGGAACGTTCAAGGGCACACCCCTTGAATGCGATTTTAAATTTTTTTATTCCGCACATTTTTATTTCCACCGTGCTTCCGCTGCATTCCCAGGCCGATCCGCTTTCCTTCAGATATAAGGAAGACAAAATAGAAATGATGGACATATTATATGTGGGATGATCCTTGCTTGTGGGAATAATGTTTGAACCAAATTATAAGAAGGGGCATAGCTGAACTCGATCTCCCTTCTACTCTTGAATTTTGTCATTCTTATACTTGTGGGTGACACTTTGGACAGAACGAATTGCACAAAAAGTGCTTGAGTGTTGTTTATCTTGGCCAAATTTGCGCAAGGATGCCTAACGTTTTTTGAAAAACATGTGAGAATTGCCTAAAGACGGGTAATTTAGGTCCCCGAGATCAAATGCCCCTTACCCCTATTCTTGTTTGTGAGATATTTGATGCTTGTGAAATTGAATTATTGGACCATTTCCACAGTGTTTTGGTAAATCTTACATCGTTCTTGGAGAAAATTATGTATCTAATTGGTAGAAGTAAAGGCTACACGAAAGGATGATGCTAGAACTATTGTATATTCCATTAGATCTAATGATCTTTCTAGGTTTGGGATGCCAAGGGCCATCATAAGCCACTGAGGAGCTGACTTATGCAATAAGATTGTTGGCTCCATGTTGAATAACATACAATATCACTCATTGTGTGTCACTCTCTAATAAAATTCGCTCTGATACCACCCAAATGTGACACCCCCTCCGTAATCACATTCCATTTCATAATTAATTCACATCTAACCCCAATCGGATAATCATCTTATATCAATATTCTATATTCACCTCAATCGATTAAAGATTTAATCAAAATCTTGGTATAATATATCTCACTATAGCCTATGAAAAGGAGAAAAGTGGAGTTTCTAGCTATTACAAAACTCAAGATACCAATCCAGTCAGACTTTAATATTATCATAAATATATAGCTAGAGCTCCCAACTCATGATGACACTTCTGTGCTGACCCACCTCATAATGCTGACAACTGGCTACGAGCTTGCTAGATGAGTCACTGCAATCTATCTGCTGAAGAAGTACATGGCAAAGAGTGAGTTGCCAACTCAGTAAGTGTAAAGCCTACCCAAGGCATGTGGATCGGCCCGGGAGTAATGCGAGTGCGAAAGCGTGGTATAATATAATTACAATAATTTAAAACATGCCATAAACAAGAATGAAATAAAGACGTTCAAGGGGTGTTCCCTTGAAACTCCCGGGCGTTCGGTGTATCTCATGAATGAAAAATAAACAAGAAATTCATGGAGGCCATAGGGTTGAAAAGGGACGAAAACAACAAAACCAAAAACCTACCCAGTTGTCGTTTTGTCTCCAAACCGCTACTCGCGTTGTTCCCCATTTTGCTCCAAGATCCCGAGTTGAGACCCTCTAATTCGTACACGCAATCCGCCCACGTATCTTGATCCTCGTGCTAGCAAAAAAACCAAGTGTATATTTTATTTGGAGAGGACGGATTGATCAAAAGCTATCAATTAACGAGATCAACCATCTTTTAAGTTCAATTGTGTAGCACAAAAGAACAAGAGAGTATCTTGGGAAAGGGGAGGGAATGGCCGAGAAGGAGAGGAGTCGGCGGTGATGGTGTGTGTGTGTTTTGAATTTCATCATCTCTTCCAAAGTGAAGAGTTAGGCATATATATAGAGGAGGAATCCTATTCCTCTTCTAGTGTCCACTCTTTTGAAGACTCCTCATGCAATAGGATTTGACCTAGTCAAATCCTAGTCAATCCTAGCTTCTTGGTCAAACCAATCCTAGCCATTGATTTCCCTCTTCAATCTCAACCATTCATTAATTTAGTGGAGTATTTAATCTGATTAAATAATCCAAAGGGCAATAAATAAATATTAATATTTATCTTAAGCCCATAAATTAAATTTCAATAAATCTAATTTATTAGATAATTCCTTTCATCTAATAAAAAGGAATTAATTTTTCCAAGATAAGAAAGATCCAATTAAATCTAATTTAATTGTTCCATCTCTCTTCAAATATTTAATTCTAAATTAAATACGTTATGTGTGCGGATTGTGTGTGACTCTTTAGGTTCACCTTTAGCTAGACTTGGTCGGATTCCTAGGATCCGTCCGTTACCATAGGTGGTCGTCTAGCAACGGTCCATGGTACTAAAGACTAGGTGAATATGCGTGGGGATGAAAATTTATCCTTCCGTCTACAGTCTCACCACTTAGGGTCTAGGGCACGGATATGTAGGTACCCATCTTGGACCTAAGTGTCGGCCTGTCCTATACTAAACGCCACAGAGAATCCTTCCCTTCTGTTCAGTTACCGTGGCCACAGATTTTAGGGACAAGACACAGAGTATAGTGAGACGCTACTGTCAACGCTCTTGACAGGAGCCAAATCCTTTCTTGGAAACTACTGCCACGTTGCACATCACGGCTGCACTATGGCTTATGACTACTCAGCAACTATGTTTTGGCAATCTCTCACCATACCTAAGATACAGACACGGTGTACAGGTAAACTCAGCAATTCTTCCAGTCAAAGGATTGACCTGTACCGTTGGAACCGGGAACTCACGTCATACCTATCCGACCCTACTCAAGGTCCTCGGTAAGATGGTTCCCGCGAGTCACCTCAGTCAGCCGCTCCCTAGCAAGCTGACCCACGAACACTGCATAGACGACCCTCATCACCCGTCGATGAAACAGGACAGCAGATGCTTAGTGCAAGTCTCAAGTGGATTCTCGATACCAATTTCCCGAGATTCCTTGACTTGGAGATTTTCAGACTGATTCGGTGGAACTGATTTCATGAACCTACCTCCAAGCGTAGTCCCAGTCCCCGAAATGTGATCTCAATTGTGGGCTTTTTTTGTGTAGTGAACAGTTATAAAGCAGTAAGAGTGAACACAGACAAAGTATGAGCCAGATGAATTTCACTTTCTTATTCATCAAGGTTTATTAAAACTTTGAAATTGTTCAGACATAGGTTACAATTTGCCTAGCAAGATTGGCTTCATGGTCACCTATTTTAACAATCTCCCACTTGATCTTTAAAGCCAATCACCAATATGTCTAATACCCATCTTCTCAAGATGTTGCGTATGAGCACTCTGCGACATAGGCTTCGTCAGCAGATCTGTTGTGTTGTCTGCTGAGTTGACTTGGTCTATCCAAACGTCACCTCTTCCTACCATTTCTCTCAGAAGGTGGTAGCGTCTACAAATGTGCTTGGATCGGTGATGAGATCTCGGTTCCTTTGCTTGTCCTATGGCTCCATTCTTATCACAAAAGATAACTACGGGCTCCGCAATGCTAGGCACCACATCCAACTCTTGGATGTAGTTTCTCATCCAAACCGCTTCTTTGGCAGCTTCTGAAGCTGCTATGTATTCGGCCTCAGTGGTGGAATCAACAGTGGTTGCTTGCTTGGAACTTTTCCATGCTACCACTTCTCCATTGAGTCTGAATACATAACCTGATTGAGACTTGGCATCATCATTATCATCTGCCTGGAAGCTAGCATCGCTAAAGCCTTCCAGGATCAGTTCTCCATTGCCATAGACCAAGAACATTTCCTTAGTCCTCCTCAGGTACTTAAGGATGCCCTTGACTGCATTCCAATGTGCCTCTCCTGCAGAAGACTGATATCTGCTCGTTACACTTAAGGCGTAAGCGATGTCAGGTCTCGTGCAGTGGATGGCATAGTGGATGCTTCCTACGGCAGAAGCATAGGGGATGACTTTCATCTTCTCAAGTTCCTCATCAGTCTATGGAGACTGTTTCTTGGACAACTTGATCCCATGCCCCATAGGAAGGAATCCTTGTTTGGAGTTGTCCATGCGAAATCTTTTCAGGACTTTCTCCATATACGAGTTTTGGGTCAGTCCCTACATTCTTCTAGATCTGTCCCTGATAATCTGGATGCCAAGAATGTAGGAGGCTTTACCCAAATCCTTCATGGAAAATTGAGTTGATAACCATGCTTTTGTGTTACCCAACGTTCTAACGTCATTACCTATAAGTAGAATGTCATCCACATAAAGCACTAGGAACACTATAGAGCTCCCACTGACCTTTTTGTATACACAAGGGTCGGATTCATTTATGATGAAATCATAGCCCCGTATGACTTCATCAAAGCGAATGTTCCAGCTTCGGGATGCTTGTTTGAGGCCATAGATGGACTTCTAGAGACGACAGACTTTCTGCTCTTCTCCGGTGGCTGTGAATCCCTCCGGCTGATCCATGTAGATCTCTTCGTCAACGAAACCATTGAGGAAAGCTGTTTTTCACATCCATCTGCCATATCTCATAGTCATACCATGCTGCTATGGCAAGCAAGATCCGAATGGACTTTGCCATGACTACCGATGAATAGGTATCCTCGAAGTCGACCCCGGGTCGTTGAGTGTACCCTTTTGCCTCTAGCCTAGCCTTGAAGGTTGTGACTTCTCCATCATGCCAAGTTTGCGCTTATAGATCCATTTACAGCCAACTGGCTTAATCCCTTTGGTGGGCTACAAGTGTCCAGACTTTGTTCTCACTCATGGAGTCCATTTCGGTTTTCATGGCCTCAAGTCATCTCCCGGAGTCAATATCGGACATCGCTTCCCCGTACGTCTTAGGATCCTTATCCAATTGACTGGTCGCGTTTAGAAAGTCATACCTCATGGGAGGGCGAGACTTTCTAGCTGACCTATGGAGAACGGGAACGTCAGTGGTGACTGTGGGTGATGACTGAATAGGAGCTGGCTCCCCTGAGGTCGTTCGTCATGCCTAGCATGCTGAACTTCTCGAGGTTGATCAGCTTTCTGGGTATTTATCTTGAATCCTCTTAGTGAGGTATCCACGGCTTCTACTGATGACTGGTTTGCATCACTTGACTCCTCAAGGACTAGTTCATCAGGTTGGATACCTTCTGGAAATCCTTGTGTTAGAATAGGTGACCCGAAAGCCAATTGGATTGGCGGTTTTGCATTCTATTTAGCAATATTTATTAAAGTAATATTGACTCGATGAATATAGTAAATATTCATCCTTGGCAGTATGTGTTTGTTGTGCTTACTAATTACATTAAACGACATTTTAACGTCACAACAAATGCCCGCAGACCAATTGGATAACCTATGTAGTTGGGTTGCGCATTAGATGGCAGCTATGAAACCAACTTCTGAGGGTTGGTCTGGAATGTTCCAAGTCGAGGAGCTCGAGACAGGGCATTGAGGGTCTTATAGAGACTTGCACTGAGGATTGCATTCATTGAATGAGTGTCGTGTTTCATCGGCGACAGACGTTGGACGTCTATGCAATATTAGTGGGTTAGTTGACAAGGGTGTCAGCTGACTGAACTGAATCGCGGTAATCATCATATGGAAGCCTTGGAGGCTTGGTCGGTATGACTGAAATTCCCGGGTCCGATAGTACCAGATTAGTCCTCAAACTTGAGGAATCATGGCAGTCACATGCATATGAAGGCTGTATCTAGGGTCTGGCAAGAGATGTCCGTATCTGGGATACGTTCATCATAAGCCTTATCCAGTGCAGTCGGAGTATATATTGAGGACGGTAGATTCCAAGATAGGATCCGTCACCTGTCAGAATATGACAGTCGAGTCTCCTATACGCTCTGAGACGGTTTAAGCTCTTTAAGTCTGTGGTCACAGCGATTGGTCGACTAGGGAATGGTTTCCTATGTTGTTCAATAGAGCAAACGTGTCTCGAGTTATTGAGCATAGTTGTCTAGTCCAGGACGGGAACTGATGCCCAATTCCATGCCCTAGACTTAGACCGGGAGACGAATGATGAAAGGACCGTACTCGTATTGTAATCGGGAGCTTAAATGTTCACACCAACATTCACCTAAACTCTAGTGCCATGGACCGTTCTAGACGGCCACCCATGGTGACAGTCGTTTTCCGATTAATGGTTAATTGGAAAACAGTTAATTAAATTGGATTTAATTAACCAATTGTGTTCGACACAATCTCAAGTCTAGCTGAGGGTGAACCTAAAGAGTCACACACAAATCACTATGGAATTGGTAGAATTAATTTGGAATTAATTCTAGAAGAAGCGTATTATTTAATTGGATTAAATTAATTCAAGGAGAAAAATAAATGATTAGATAATTTATTGGAAAATCTATTTGATGGATGGTCCAAGAATTAATTAATTGGATTATTTAATTTTTGGACTTAGAACCTTTAAATTAATTGGATTAATTTATCGGGTTTGGATTAATTAATTGATCGGATCAATTAATTAGAGTTTGGACTTATATTTATTTAATTGGATTAAATAAACTTACGGGCTTCAATTGGTATTGAGATTAATTGGATTAATTAATGCCCAATGGACTTTTTTTAAACTTAATTTAATTAGATTAAATAAAAGTCCAAGAGTAGTAGTCCTAGTCCATGGAAAAATTCAATTTATAGCAAGTGAAGGAAGAATTAAAATCTTCCACATGTGAGGCACATGTGACCAGCTTTTGTATGGTTTGGTGGGTGGTTTTATTTGCTATAATGGTGCATAGTTATGTAGATAATGGTGCGTGTATGTAGGTTACTTTGGAAGTTGACAAGAGAAGTTGAATTTTGAATTCAACAACTCTACATACACAAAACAATTCACATAACTTGAAGGCCTTGATCTTGCATGAATTTTCCATCAAGAAACTCTCCAAAATCTTTGAAATTGTCTCCTTTTTGTGTTCATACCTTTTGGAAAAGTTTGAACTAAAAAACATTCCAAAAGCACTAATCAATAGTGTTCATTTGGAGTTGTTTATTTCTTCTTCTTCTTCTCTACTACTATCTAGCAATAGTTTAGAGAACTCTTCCATGGTGTGGTGTGGACAAATTAGAGGAGTTCTACTTTGAGCTCTCAAGTGGACATACAAGGAGAAATGGAAAAGGAGCAAGGGTAGAAGTCGTTCTACGTAAAGCGAACAAATGTTGGTTTTCTTTACATTTTCATGTATCTTTTTGTTTTCTTCCTTTCGCCACGTGTCTAGGATCTTCTCCTCCTTTTATTTATGCTTTAAAAAACCCCGAACGCCCGGAAACGTCAAAGGGAACACCCCTTTGAACCCGTTTTATATTATGCTTTAATTTCACATTTTTACGCTTCCGTTGCGTTCTCGGGCCGTACCCGATTCTTTCAGTGGTATCAGAGCCCAGTTCGGTGTTGTGGCTATAGGACTTACATGTTATTATGTGTTAAGCATGAAGAACATGTTTAAATTGCTTTTGGAAAGCATGATTTAATTGTTTAAAGCATGATAATAAGTGTAGAAAATATGTGTTAATTTTGCTTTTGAAATTATGGATATCTATGCATTTTTTAGAATTGGATTTTCTGTAAATGCATGTTTATATTTCAGTTTTTTATAGCAGAATTTTTTTTTAAAAAAAAAGAGAGAAAGTGAAAAACGGTGCCGGCCGCCCACAGGGGCAGCAGGCACGCACCGGCGCGCGCAAGTAGGGGCGCCTGCAGAAACTGTTTGTGCCGTTTTTCCAGAAAGTGGTATCTGGGACGACCGGCCGGCAGCACTGTTTGTGCCGTTTTTCCAGAAAATGGGATTTTCCTGATTTCTGGTAGTCTTTTGAAATTACTAATTTTGGCATATTTTAATTTTTAGTTAAATTGGATTTTTCTAAAATTATTTTTTTATGCCTTAGATTATTTTGAAAATGGTTTCCAAACAAAAAAAAAATTGTTTGTACATTGGATGTATAGTTGATATCCATATTTTTAATTGCATTATTGATATGATATTTTTTATATTTTCTTATATTTATTGTTTTAGATATTGGATATCTATTGATATATACATGGGATGTATTTATTTGTTAGCATGTTTATAAATATAAATGTGTTTTATTGTTGTTTATTTGATAAACAATAAGGATGATCACTAGCGGGTATGGTTAATTTATTGTTGGGTGAGGCCTGCGTGCCTCTTTGTTTTTTATTCCTTCTTTCGTGTTTAGCCTTGGAATAATGCTTTCTTCCTCTCTATTAATGTACTCCCCCGACTTATGATTGGGGTTTCTTGTTAGTTGTAATGAGAGTAGATTAGTTGTGAGGTTTTATTTTAATAAATGTAAGCTTCCATGGAGATGAAGGCCGAAAAGAGGTCCATTGGACGTAACCCACGACGGAAGGCCGAAGAAGAATAAAGAAGGATTTTACAAGGCCCCATTAGAATGATAATGGGATGTAAAAATTGTAATAGTGTAGGCTTACCCTAGATTGACCATAGATCCACAGCGGGCTTAGTGGATCACTTAGGAACGGGCTTCTGATCATCCTACAGGGGCATGCTAGGCTTCTTTTGCATGTGTTTAATATTTTAATGCTTTGATGTATGATGTGTTTGGAATGCATCTATTTACATTGAATGTTTAAAACTTGAGCATGCAAAATACTAATAATGATGAGGTCTCGGTCTTAATAAACTATAACTCGCACTTGGATGGTCCAAGTAAGTATTAGGCCTAAAATGGAATTAAAAACAAATGGTTTGATTATTCCAAGCCTTCCATCCACAGCAATGTAGTGAGGAAGCTACTTTCACCCATTTGTGGTCTCACGAGTTGTGGCACGTTTGGAATGGAAGAAAGCTGCACTGTTGTTGTGAACGAATGGAATATACTCCTATTTCCCTGTCTCACGAGTCGTGGGGGAAGATAGTTAAGATATTCATTTGGTTGATGGGTCGGGCTTAACGTTAAGTAACATGATTCGCTTGGAGTCCTTGTGATCATGTGAAGAGGCGAGGCAAAATATCTTGGGGATCTCATTGGATGAGAATAGTATTGGATACCTCCCACAAAGCCTTTCCCATGTGAATCGTAAAAGCGAGGCATGGAGAAATGCATTTGTGGACTCCAAGCCCACTAGGAAATGGTTTCCCGAAAACCCCACTTGAGAGTGGTGGGCTTTTTGAAGAAATAGTGGGAGGGGTTAATGACTAAAGACCAAGTCTTAACTTGAATTCAATATTATAATAATCTACTAAATTTCTGCTTTACATTTTGAATGTAGATGTCTAAGAATCCACTCGCTGTAATTCTTGAGACTAATAAATTTGACAGAACAAACTATAACGATTGGCTGTGAAATCTGAGGATTGTCCTAGATTTTGAAAACCAGGCTTACATTCTGGATAAGCCTCTTCCTCGAGTCTTGCCGGAGGGGTCGTCGTCAGAAGAGCGTTTGCCGTTCAATGACTGGCAAGATGATAACTGCAAGGTCCGCAGGATCATACTGGCATTCATGACTAATGAGATCCAAAAACAGTATGATCGGCTAGATGATGTCAGCTCGATAATGCTCCGTATGAAAGACATTTATGCGGTATCGGACCGGCATATTAGATATGCTGTGACGAAGGCATTTTTTCGGAGCTAGGATGATAGAAGGATCGTCTATACACCAGCATGGAGTGATGATGCTTTCCTTAATGGAGAAGCTCAAAGACCTCCGAGCTGATCTTTGAAAAGAGACGTACATCGACGTGATCCTTTAGTCTCTCCCTCCCTCCTTTGACTCGTTTATCGTTAACTATAACATGAATGGGCTTGAAAAAAGACCTTTATTAGTTGATAAACATGTTGGTCCAATACGAGGCAATGATTGAAAAGTCTACGCCGTCTATAATGCTGGGGGAGGCTTCGACCTCAAGAGCGAAAGGCAAAGGGGCCGGACGCTGGAGGAGGAAGAAGGGTAAGACAGAATCAGCCCCTGCAAGTGCACAGAGTGCTCCTGTTGCCATGCTGGGCATGGGCAAAGGAAAGAGGAAGGCGGTTCGGCCTGTCAAGGATTGCAAAAAATGTTTGTATATATTGTCGTGAAAAGGGACATTAGAAGAGGGACTGTCCTAAACTCCTCTCCAACCAAGGTACATTTGATTTGAGCTTTAACATGACTATTATTCTACACTTGGGTATTGGATACCAGCTGTAGAGCTCATATCTGCAAATGGGTTGCAGGTGATGGAAAAAGAGTAAAAGGCTAAGACGGAGATGGTTCTAAAGCTAGGCAAGGGCTGGGCTATTGCCATAGAAGCTATAGGACTAGTAAGGCTTAGCTATTAGTGATCATGTTAGGATAGAGTTGATAGGTCACAATTATATAACCTAGTGTGATCAAACTTATGTTTTTCTATTGTTGGACAATGAGGATTACATCTTTTTGATCAATGAAAGTTTCTTTTATTTGACAAAGAATGATTATTCTTGTCTGCTAGGTTGTTTGCATAATTGTTTCAATACTATCCCAAAATTAGATTATGAATGCTCAAAATAAATGATGAAATGGATAATCAAGATAAACTCACAGATTTGGCATGCAAAGCTAGGTCACATTCCTCTAGATAGGATAAGGAGGTTAGTAGATTCAAGGAGTTTAGAAATAGACAATTTGAACCTGCTAGCTTGCAAGTCCTTCCTGAGCAGGAAGATGGCCAAGAAGCTCTTTAGAGGAAAAAGTATGCTTGCTAGTGGTCTGTTGGATTGGATCCAGCTAGACATCTGTGGATCACTGAATACACAAGACCAGTAAAGGGTTCACAAGTCAAGGGCCTTTGGAAGGCTCAGGGAATTAGATTTGAAGTGGGAATCAAACTGGTTGCAAAATTAACCTTCGATTCGATCGAGTAGTGTGTATTTAGTGGGAGCTCTTGATGTATCTAAATGAGAATGAAATTCTCACTTAGTGGAATTCTCCTTAAAGCACGACAATAGAATAGCGTCTCTGATAAGGGAGGAATCGGACCTTGTTGGACATGGTTCGATCAGCGTTTCACTGAACTACCTTGGCCCATCTGGGCGTGTTCTTAAGACAGTGGACAAGTTGTAAAACATGACACTTTCTAAAGATCGTGGCCCAGACACCATATTGGATATGGCATGGCAAGCCTGTATCCTATAAAGTACTTGAGTATGTACGATGGTCTTGCATACGTCAAGGGACTAGTGGGAGGCAAACTAAGTTTACACAGGTTTATGTGTTGTCCTAAGGGAAATTGGATTTCAGAGGATAACCGGTATGAGGAGTAGCTCCTTGAGGAATCAAGTAGAGCAACACCTCAATACGATATAATAAACATCATTTGAAATCGAGTTTGCCCACTGACTATATTCCACTTCTCTTGAGGACGATCAGGATATCCTAGATACCTGAGAGGTACAGATTTCTGGGTCAGTCCGGTCAATTGGATTATAATCCAAAAGACATAAGGAGAAGCATTGTTGGAAATTGGATCGAATCAATGGCTTGGAGCCGTGTGATTCAACGTGGAATTCAAACTAGGTTTGGAACTCCATGTAATTGGAATATTCATTTTGATGAATTCATACGGGGTATGACTCGATCAGTAACGAGCTTGAGGGTTAGTGGGAGTTTACTTGTGGTCTTAGTGTTTAAAGTGTGTAACGTTTTATTCATTTGGAATGAGATGTTAGGAAACAATGAAACAAGAATGTTATTCACGCAATTCTCCATGAAAGGAATTGGATTCCTATATATCGGGTTAAGCTTTCCAAGACTCAGTCAGGGTTGACTGATGAGGATGCTTGAATGTTTGGCATCCCCTACGTCTTTGCCGTAGGCAGCATGGGCATGTTGTTTGGCACATTAGACCTAATGTTGTGTATGCTTTTGGCATAACGACGGTAATTGGGTGTGTGCCAAGGAGGCAGTAGATTGCTGTTGAGAACAGTCTTTAATACCTGAATAAGGATTAAAGAAGTGTTCTTGATGCACGTTCTATGGAGAGTTGATTTTGGAAGGCTATAGCGATACGAGCTTCCAGGATCATGTGAATAATATCTAGTTTCAGTATGAACATATATTCAGGCTAAATGGTAAGGTGGTGGCTTGGAAAGGTTTCAAGCAGGATACCACGACGGACCATGAAAGTTGAATGTATGGCAACTTTAGAAGTTGCTCCGGAGAGTAGTTTGGATGAAAAAACCACATCTAATGGTTGGGTGTGGTTCCTAGCACAGGCTAGGTAGTAGTTACCTTGGAGGATAACAACATGGCTGTAGCGCAAGCTAAAGGACCGAGATCTCATCACGGATCCAGGAAAATTCTTAGACACTACCATTTGCTTGGAGCAATGGTATGAAGAGGTGCGGTTGGACCACATCATCTTGGTAGAAATAAGGTAGACCCATGAGACCGAGTTGGATATCGCAGATTACTCATGCTCAGATAAGTCTGAGCGACATGGGTGATTGGCTTTAGGTCAAGTGGGAGATTAGCTTTAGGTCAAGTGGGAGATTAGCTTTAGGTCAAGTGGGAGATTGTTAGAATAGATGACCAGAAAGCCAATTGGATTGGCGGTTTTGCGTCTATTTAGCAATCTTTATTAAAGTAATATTAACTCGATAAATATAGTAAGTATTCATCCTTCGTAGTATGTGTTTGTTGTGCTTACTAATTACATTAAATGGCATTTTAACGTCACAACAAATGCCCGCAGACCAATTGGATAACCCATGTAGTTGGGCTGCGCATTAGATGGCAGCTATGAAACCAACTTCTGAGGGTTGGTCTGGAATGTTCCAAGTCGAGGAGCTCGAGACAGGGCATCGAGGGTTCTATAGAGACTTGCACTGAGGATTGCATTCATTGGATGAGTGTCGTGTTTCATTGGCGACAGATGTTGGACGTATATGCAATATTAGTGGGTTAGTTGACAAGGGTGTCAGCTAACCGAACTGACTCGCGGGAATCGTCATATGGAAGCCTTGGAGGCTTGGTCGGTATGACTGGAATTCCCGACTTCGATAATATGAGATTAGTCCTCGGACTTGAGGAATCATGGCAGTCACATGCATATGAAGATTGTATGCAGGGTCTGACAAGAGATGTCCGTATCTGGGACACGTTCATCATAAGCCTTATCCAGTGCAGTCGGAGTATGTATTGAGGACGGTAGATTCAAAGATAGGATCCGTCACCTGTCAGAATATGACAGTCGAGTCTCCTATGTGCTCTGGGATGGTTTAAGCTCTTTAAATCTATGGCCACAGCGATTGGTCGAGTAGGGAATGGTTTCCTACGTTGATCAATAGAGCAAACGTGTCTCGAGTTATTGAGCATAGTTGTCTAGTCCAGGATGGGAACTGATGCCCAATTCCATGCCCTAGACTTAGACCGGGAGACGGATGATGGAATCGGGAGCCTAAATATTCACGCCAACATTCACCTAGTCTCTAGTGCCATGGACCGTTGCTAGACGGCCACCCATGGTGACGGGCGTTTTTGCGATCAATGATTATTTGGAAAAAAGTTAATTAAATTGGATTTAATTGACCAATTATATTCGACACATGCCCAAGTCTAGCTGAGGGTGAACCTAAAGAGTCACACGCAAATCACTATGGAATTGGTAGAATTAATTTGAAATTAATTCTAGAAGAAGCGAATTAATTTAATTGGATTAAATTAATTCAAGGAGAAAAATAAATGATTGGATCATTTATTGGGAAATCCATTTGATGGATGGTCCAAGAATTAATTAATTGGATTAGTTAATTTTTGGACTTAGAACCTTTAAATTAATTGGATTAATTTATCGGGTTTGGATTAATTAATTGATTGGATCAATTAATTAGATTTTGGACTTTTTTTTATTTAATTGGATTAAATAAACTTATAGGCTTCAATTGGTATTGAGATTAATTGGATTAATAATTCCTAATGGACTTTTTTTGGACTTAATTTAATTAGATTAAATAAAAGTCCAAGACTAGTAGTCCTAGTCCATGGAAAAATTCAATTTATAGCAAGTGAAGGAAGAATTAAAATCTTCCACATGTGAGGCACATGTGACCAGCCTTTGTATGGTTTGGTGGGTGGTTTTATTTGCTATAATGGTGCATGGTTATGTAGATAATGGTGTGTGTATGTAGGTTACTTTGGAAGTTGACAAGAGAAGTTGAATTTTTGAATTCAACAACTCTACATACACAAAACAATTCACATAACTTGAAGGCCTTGGTCTTGCACGAATTTTCCATCAAGAAACTCTCCAAAATCTTTGAAATTTTCTCCTTTTTGTGTTCATACCTTTTGGAAAGGTTTGAACTAAAAAACCTTCCAAAAGCACTAATCAATAGTGTTCATTTGGAGTTGTTTGTTTCTTCTTCTTCTTCTTCTTCTTCTTCTCTACTACTATCCAGCAATAGTTTAGAGAACTCTTTCATGGTGTGGTCTGGACAAATTAGAGGAGTTCTACTTTGAGCTTTCAAGTGGACATACAAGGAGAAACGGAAAAGGAGCAACGGTAGAAGCCGTTCTACGTAAAGCGAACAAAGGTTTGTTTTCTTTACATTTTCATGTATCTTTTTGTTTTCTTCCTTTAGCCACTTGTCCAGCATCTTCTCCTCCTTTGAACCCGTTTTAAATTATGCTTTAATTTCACGTTTTTACGCTTCTGTTGCGTTCCCGGGCCATACCCGATTCTTTCACCTTGTTTCAAGAACACTGCATTCCTTGAAACAAACACCTTCTGTTCCAAGGGGTCATAGAAATAATAACCTGCAGTTTCTTTAGGGTATCCAACGAACCTGCACAAACTAGACTTTGGTTCTAGCTTATCTCCTACTAGCTTCTGGACGTATGCAGGGCTACCCCACACTTTCAAGTAGTTGTAGGATGTAGGCTTGCCGTGCCATATCTCATATGGGGTTTGGGTCAATACACTGGTAGGCGCCAAGTTTAACAATTTAGCTGCAGTTGCCAATGCGTAGTCCCAGAAGTACAAGGGCAATTCAGTAAAACTCATCATGGATCGGACCATGTCTACCAGGGTTCGATCCTCCTTTCAGAGACGCCATTTAACTGTGATGTCCCGGGAGGTGTCCATTCAGAGATTATACCGTTTTCTTTAAGATAATTAAGAAACTCCGTACTAAGGTATTCTCCACCTCGGTCTGACCTTAGGACTTTAATTTTGCAGCCAGTTTGGTTCTCAACTTCAAGTTTGAATTTTTTAAACCTCTAAAGAGCTTCAGACTTGTACCTCATCAGGTATACATAACCATACCATGAATGATCATCGGTGAAGGTTATGAAGTAGGAGAATCCACCTCGGGCTTGCGTCCGTAGTGGTCCACATACGTCTGTATGGACCAAGTCCAACAGACCTGTGGCAAGCCTGCTTTGTCCTACAAAGGGCGTCTTGGTCATTTTCCCTCTAAGACAGGATTCACAAGTTGGTAATTTGCTCAAGTCCCCAACCTCTAGGTTCTTTGAGTCTACCAATTTCTTCATCCTATCTTGGGAAATGTGACCTAGCCTTGTGTGCCACAGTTGTGTGTTCCCGTTATTATCTATTTTACGTTTGTGTTGAGCGTTTAGAACGAAATTCGCTTGTTGTAAGATATAGAGACCGTTATTAAGTGTACCAAGCAGATGAGCAATTCCACCCTTCATCAAATAAAAGTAATTTTTTTTATTGATTATAAACTCATATCCACTATTGTCTAACAACGGAATGGAAATGATGTTTCTAATCATGCTAGGTACATAATAAACTTTCTCTAATTCTATACTAATACGATCTCTAACTACTAGGGTGGCGGATCCTACTGCTTCTGCCGAGATGTCCTTGCCATTTCCAAGCTTTGGGACCATATCTCCGCTACTCAGTTTTCTGCTTTTTTTCAGCACCTGCAAATCATTGCAAATGTGAGCTCCATAGCCAGTATCTAATACCCAAGAGGCAGTTAGTAACCATATTAATCTCAATCACAAAGATACCTTGCTTGGACAGGAGTTTGGGGCAATCCCTCTTCCAATGTCCTTTCTCACGACAATGAATACATATGTCATTTGCCCTCGACTGTTGCTTTGAGTCAACCTTCCCTTTTCCTTTGCCTTTCCCCACTTTGGCAATGGGAACACTTTTAGTGTTGGTAGCTGCTTTGACGGCTTTTTCCTTTCCCTTCTTCCTTCTCCAACGTCCGGCGCCCTTGCCTTTCGTTTTGAAAGTCGAAGCATCTCCAAACAACACCCACGGTGCAGACTTTTTGGTCGTTGCCTCGTATGGCACAAACATACTAATTAACTCATGAATGCCCTTCTCAAGAGTGTTCATGTTGTAGTTAACAATAAATTGGTCGAAGGAGGGTGGAAGAGACTGAAGGATCACATCAATGTACGCCTCGTTATCGAGCCCTGCTTTGAGGTCTTCGAGCTTTTCCACTAAGGTAAGCATCTTGACCCCATGCTCTTGTACAGAGGACTCTTCGGTCATTTTAGTTCCAAAGAATGCCTTCGTTGCGATATACCTAGTATGCCGGTCCGGGACTGCATAGCAATCCTTCAGGCGAGCCATAATGGAAGGGACATTGTCTAGCCTTTCATATTGCTTCTGAATCTCATTCGTCATAGAGACAAGTATGATGCTACGGACTCTCCGGTTATCCTTATGCAGAGTCTCGAACGTCTCACGTTCTTCTGGCGTGGATCCTTCCGGCAAGGTCCTAGGAAACGGCTCATCCATGACATAGCCTTGGTTCTCGTAATCGAGGACTATCCTCAGATTGTGCAACCAGTCGTTGTAATTGGTTCCATTAAACTTGTTGGTCTCAAGTATGGGTGATAATGGGTTCTTAGACATTTTAAATCTACATTTAAAGAACAGAACTACGATCACCAGAATTAAAAACGAAAGTTTTAATAAAATTAAATGTTTGGACTTTAGTCATTTAATGCTCCCATTATTTATATCGACACTCTAATACGTTGTTTTTGGGAAAAACTCTTTCCTAGTGGGCTTGGGATCCATAGCGAGTTTCCCCATACCCCGCTTTTACAATTGGCATGGGAAGAATCCTGTGGGAGGTATGCCATACCATTTTCGTTCCTGGAGTCAAGATAATTACGTCACCCTTTTACGTGATTCTAAGGACTCCAAGCGAATCACGTTATTTGGGCGTTAGACCCGACCCAATCAACCGATTCATAGACTCACTGCTACCTCCACGACTTGTGAGACAGGTAATAGCAGTCTACTCCTCGTTCATGACAAAGTGCAACTTCTTTTAAGCACGATAGTCATGTCACGACTTGTGAGACCACGCTATCGACCTAAATCAGCTTCCTCACTTTGCCATGGATGGAAGGCATGGACGAATTCCTAGAGTCCAAGTCCATTCATGAAGGGTCTAATATTTTAAACTTTGGTCCTAGGAACGCCTCGGATTCTTCATTCGGGGCTCTCCATTTGGGCCATCCTTCATCTCCACCAATAACATAAAATAATTTCTCACTCCTATACTACTCTCATTACATATTTAAAAAGAAACCCCAGCGAAAACCCGGGGGAAGTACAATAGGAGGGAGATAGAATACCTTATTATTCCAAGGCAACTAGAAAATGAGGAGGAGAAAATAAAAGAGGCACACAGGCCCAACATAAATATAAACCATACATTCGGTCTGGGTCTTGTGATCATCCGTTCTCAACCAACACACATAATTGCATGATATCCAATCACATAAACACATATACATAATCCATGATATCCAATCACATCATCCATAATAAAACGAGAGAACGAGTCATGTATTTAAACTTGGCATAACATTGGCAATTTCCTTTCTTGTTTAGGAAAATCTTTCCTCATTATTTGAAAGTGAATAAAATGTCGGGATTCCAAATCCAATACAACAACTTTCCAAATAATGTCCTTAAGAAAACATGCAAAGTAAATAAAAGCAATTTTTTAGAAATTATCCAAAAAATTAAAGAACACGAAAAACATAAACCAATAAGCAGCCGCCGCCTCCGGCGGCGCCTGCCGGCGCACGCGGGCCAGTAGGCTTGGCCTGCCGCCCGGCCGGGCGCGCGCGCGCAGGCCCCGGCTTGCTCGCGTGTGCGCGCCTGCTCGTGTTGTGTCGCGTGCGCTGGCGTGCTGGCGCGGTAGCCGTGCGCAGGCTCCTCTACCTGCACGCGCCGCCCTGCCGTGCCGCCTGCGTGCGCATCCTGCGCGCGGTCTGCGCGCGCATATGCGCATCGGGCGCACCTGCCGGGCAAGCAAGCGCAGGCTCCGTTGCCTGCTTGCATGCGCGCCTGGCGGTGCTGCCTTATGCGTGTGTGGGTACGCGGCCTGCCTGGCCGCGCCGGCCGCGCGAGCACCTTTGACGCGCTGACCTGGCGCGCATGCGCGGGCTCCTTTGCCCGTGTGCGCGCGCGCCCGACCCTGCATCGACCTACGCGTCCGGCAGCACGCACAACGGCCATAGACCCGTACGCGCTGTGCGTGCCTGGGGGGGCTGCCACGCGTAGGCTCCCTTACCTACGCGCGTGCCTCGCCGTGCGCACTGTGCGCGCGGTCAGCCGTTGGCTGCCGCGTGATATGTTTTTCTTTCATTTTATTTTCTGCCCCCGTGTTCCAAGAAAACCAAGAACACCAGCAATACCAAGAACTGATACACGATTAAAAGACAAGAAAACGACATGCTTGATAATTTAAAAGATCAAGAAACATATAAATCATGCCATACACATTTTCATGCTTTAAACACACGTAAAACCCTAGGCCTATACACCGAACCAGGCTCTGATACCACTTTAAAGCCTAGCCGAGGCATGTGGATCGGCCTGGGAGTAACGCGAATGCGGAAGCGTCGTGTAATAAAATTGCAATAATTTAAAACATGCCATAAACAAGAATGAAATAAAGACGTTCAAGGGGTGTTCCCTTGAAACTCCCGGGTGTTCGGTGTATCTCATGAATGAAAAATAAACAAGAAATTTATGGAGGCCATAGGGTTGAAAAGGGACGAAAACAACAAAACCGAAAACCTACCCGGTTGTCGTTTTGTCTTCAAACTGTTACTCGCGTTATTCCCCATTTTGCTCCAAGATCCCGAGTTGAGACCCTCTAATTCGTACACACAATCCGCCCACGTATCTTGATCCTCGTGCTTGCGAAACACCAAGTGTATATTTTATTTGGAGAGGACGGATTGATCAAACGCTATCATATAACGAGATCAACTGTCCTTTAAGTTCAATTGTGTAGTACAAAGGAACAAGAGAGTATCTTGGGAAAGGGGAGGGAGTGGCCGAGAAGGAGAGGAGTCGGCGGTGATGGTGTGTGTGTGTGTGTGTTTTGAATTTCATCATATCTTCCAAAGTGAAGAATTAGGCATATATATAGAGGAGGAATCATATTCCTCTTCTAGTTTCCACTCTTTGGAAGACTCCTCTTGGAATAGGATTTGACCGAGTCAAATCCTAGTTAATCCTAGCTTCTTGGTCAAATCAATCCTAGTCATTGATTTCCCTCTTCAATCTCAACCATTCATCAATTTCATGGAGTATTTAGATCTAATTAAATAATCCAAAGGGCAATAATAAATAAATATTAATATTTATCTTAAGCCCATAAATTAAATTCCAATAAATTTAATTTATTAGATAAATTCCTTTCATCTAATAAAAAGGAATTAATTTTCCCAAGATAAGAAAGATCCGATTAAATCTAATTTAATCGTTCCATCTCTCTCCAAATATTTAATTCTAAATTAAATACGTTATGTGTGCGGATTGTGTGTGACTCTTTAAGTTCACCTTCAGCTAGACTTGGTCGGATTCCTAGGATCCATCTGTTACCATGGGTGGTCGTCTAGCAACGGTCCATGACACTAGAGACTAGGTGAACATGCGTGGGGATGAACATTTAGGTTCTACAGTACATCTATCCTTCCGTCTACAGTCTCACCACTTAGGGTCTAGGGCATGGATACGTAGGTACCCATCTTGGACCTAAGTGCCGGCCTGTCCTATACTAAATACCACAGGGAATCCTTCCCTTCTGTTCAGTTACTGTGGCCACAGATTTTAGGGACAAGACACAGAGTATAGTGAGACGCTACTGTCAACGCTCTTGACAGGAGACAGATCCTTTCTTCGAAACTACTGTCACGTTGCACATCATGGCTACACTAGATATGGCTTATGATTACTCAGTAACTATGTTTTGGCAATCTCTCACCATACCTAATATACAGACACGGCGTACAGGTAAACTCAGCAATTCCTCAAGTCAAAGGATTGACTTGTACCGTTGGAACCGGGAACTCACGTCATACCTATCTGACCCTACTCAAGGTCCTCCATAAGATGGTTCCCACGAGTCACCTCAGTCAGCCACTCCCAAGCAAGCTAACCTTCTAACACTGCATAGACGACCCTCGTCACCCGTCGATGAAACACCATAGCAAATGCTTAGTGCAAGTCTCAAGTGGATTCTCGATACCATTTCTCGAGATTCCTTGACTTGGAGATTTTCAGACTGATTTGGTAGAACTGATTTCATGAACCTACCTCCAAGCGTAGTCCTAGTCCCCGAAATGTGATCTCAGTTTGTGGGCTTTGTTTGTGTAGTGAACAGTTATAAAGCAGTATGAGTGAACACAGACAAAGTATGAGCCAGATGAATTTTACTTTCTTATTTATCAAGGTTTATTAAAACTCTGAAATTGTTCAGACATAGGTTATAATTCGCCTAGCAAGATTGGCTTCATGGTCACCTATTCTAACAGTAAGTACAGCTAATTAGCTATATATACACACATATGAGCACATACAAAGTAGACCAATTTCATGCAGTATCACCAATCAACCACATTTATTATACAATTTCCACAATATCACGAAGTATCCAATACCAACAATCATGAAAAGCCAATACCAGAATCACCATCAACCACAACATAATACAAACAAAATCATGGTTTATTATCTTAGGGCCCTGCTTAACCTAGCTTGAGTATATTCAATAGTTTGTCGGCTATCATCATCTCCATCGCGTCATCATCCTTTTTTTTTCTCGATATCCCACAACACACAGCTTGTATGATATCTCATCATCCATTATATCACACAACACACAGCTCGTATGATATTACATCCTCCATCATATCACTGTTAGAATAGGTGACCAGAAAGTCAATTAGATTGGATGTTCTGAGAACTATTCGTTGATCTTTATCAAAGTAATATTATACTGATGGATAAATTAAGTTTTCATCAGTGGCAAAATGTGTTTGTTGTGCTTACTACTTACATTGAATGCCGTTTCAATGTCACAACAAATGCCCACAGACTGATTGGTTAAACCTATTGAGTTGAGCTGCGCATATGAAACCAACTCCTTGAGGGCCGGTCTGAAACATTCCAAGTCGAGGACCTCGAGACTAGGCCTCGAGTGCCCTATAGAGACTTGCACTAAGTATTGCGTTCACTGGGTGAGTGCCGAGTTTCATCGGTACTAGACGTAGGTCGTCTATGCAATTTTAGTGGGTTAGTTGGCAAAGTAGTCGACTGACTGAACTGACTCGCGGGAATCATAATATGGAAGCCTTGGAGGCTTGGTCGGTATAACTGGAATTCCCGGTTCTGATAGTACGGGATTAGTCCTCGGACTTGAGGAATCATGGCAGTCGCATGCATATGAAGGTTGTATCTTGGATCTGGCGAGAGGTGACCGTGTCTTTGATATGGTCATTATAAGCCTTGTCCAGTGTAGTCGGAGTATGTAGTGAGGACGGTGGATTCCAAGATAGAATCTGTCCCCTATCAGTATTTGACAGCTATGTCTCCTACGCGCTTTGAGAAGGTTTCGACTCATTAAGTTTATGTCCGTAGCGATTGGTCGGGTAGGGAATGGTTCCCCAGGTTGATCAATAGAGTAAATGCATCTCGAGTTTGAAGCACAGTTGCCCAGTCCAGGATGGGAACCGACACCCAATTCCATGCCCTAGACTAAGGCCGGGAGATGATCAACGGAAGGACTGTACCTGTATGGAATTCGGAGCTGAAATGTTCACGCCAACATTTCACCTAGTCTCTAGTGCCATGGCCCGTTGCTAGACGGCCACTCATGGTAACGGGCATTTATGATTAATGGTTAATCAAAAATAATTAATTAAATTGAATTTAATTAATTAATTGTGTTGGACACAAGCCCAAGTTTAGCTGAGAGTGAACCTAAAGAGTCACATACAAATCACTATGGAAGTAGTGGAATTAATTTGGAATTAATTTTGGAAGAAGTGAATTAATTTAATTGGATTAAATTAATTCAAGGAGAATATAAATGATTGGATCATTTATTGAAAAAATCCGTTGGATGGATGGGCCAAGAATTAATTAATTGGATTAATTAATTTTGGACTTAATACCTTTAAATTAATTGAATTAATTTATTGGGTTTCGTTTAATTAATTGATTGGATCAATTAATTAGTGTTTGAGCTTATGTTTATTTAATTGAATTAAATAAACTTTTGGATTTCAATAAGGTTTAAAATTAATTGGATTAATTTGAAACCCATGGATCACTTGATTTAATTTGATTAAATCAAGACCGGTCAAAAACGGTCCATGACTTGAAATCAAAGCTCAAAGGTTTGATGCAAGTTTAAGAGGAGTTGAAAGTCCTTCATGTAAGCAATGATGTGGCTTGCCATGATGGCTAGGTGGTCCACATATTGTGCTAACATGGTTGGAGGTTGAGCACAAGTTGTGCAATTAGTGTTTAGGTGGTTTTGGAAACTACCTACAACTACACAACACATGTATACACTTTTCAACTTCCTAACTTGCACTCTCCACACACAAGCCAAGAAATTTCCTGCATTTTTCTCCTTCTTTTGAGTTCTCTTCTAATTAGATTCAAGATGAGAACATGAGAAATATGTATACACTAATCAATAGTGTAATACGTTTTTCGTTTCTTCCTTGATCTAGCTTCTACCTAGCAGTAGATGTAGATTTGCTTCCATTCCTGTGGTGTGGACAAATTAGAGGGGTTCTAATTTGAATCCTAAGGTGAACAGAAAAGGAACGAAAAGAGAATCAAAGCTTGTTGTCGTTTTACATGTGAAATGATAAAGGTATGTTCCGATTTTAATTATTGTACCTTTTCGTTTTCTCCTCTAGCCACATGTTCAAGCATGGTTTTCTTTATGTTATGATGCTTTTGAATACACCGAATGCCTGGGAATTCAAAGGGAACACCCCTTTGAAATCGTTTTAATTTTTTTTTTATTTTACGCTTCCGCCGTGTTCCCGGGCCTTACCGATGCTTTCAATCACACAATACACAACTCGTATGATATTACATCATCCATCATATCACACAACACGAAACTCGTGATATGACCTCATCTCCCATTAATCGATGACAACACCCAGCTCATCACCAACCCCATCATCATAAACCATTGAATATGCCCCTAGGTTAGGTAAGCCATCTTTTCATCTCAATTCAACATCTATACATTAACAACTTCATAATCTACTCCAATCAATAATAAAATAGAAACATGTCACAATTATTCACGACCACTCCATCATTCATCTTCGTTCACCAACAAAATAGACGTATGTCACAATTATTTGACATGTATATATAACAACAATTTCACCAGACAACCATATAGTCCAGATAAGCATATGACAGTTTACGATCAAGATTACACATAACCATGCATCTTCACATATATATATATATCCAATTAACTATATTTACCTCAATTCCACAATGATTTACATAATAAAATGACGTGTTCAGTCTTGTACATTGTTTTGGTGTTCTATAATGAGTTATAACACATATAGTCAGTGAATCGAGAGTATTGTAAGTTTTTAGTAAAGCATTAGACGATAGTCGTACACTTCTCATTAATCTTTTAATATCTCATTATACAAAATTTGGATCCTCATTTTGTTTTTGTATACATAAAGTAGACTCAATTGTCTTTCCATCAGTATATATCTTGCTAGATTTAACTTAGTGTTTATATTTTTAAGAATTTTCTTTACCGCCCATTTAACCTGTGAATCCTGCCAGTATGAACATTGATCACTAATTAAATCATAAATTGTTTATACTAATCCAACTTAAAAACTATTTTATTAAACTAAACTAGACATCCTAGGATTTCCAATGGTATAAAATTTGTATAGTAAATCATAGGAATAAATTTGTTAAGAATCTCTCTCATTCCTGTTCATGGTTTCCTTTGACAGAATCTGTGTACCAACTTACGAATTCTCCCCAGACCAAAGTACAATTTATAAATGACATGGTTTTTACTCTAAATACTCTCATACGTCTCTAATTTCATATCCAATAAGAATCATACCAATCAGATTTGTATATAACAAGTTATTTAGGTTTTAGCACAACCTGTTCTGTACCGTCGCAGATCCATAGCCTCTACTTCAAAATTCTCCCAAAATTCGAATACTCATTCAAAAGTAATGATATTTACAGAATACGATATAATATGTGTCTATCTTCATTTTAAGAAATAATTATGCAAATTGAACCATTATAACTTAAGTTACAAAATTTTTAACACACTCAGTCCATGTTTACTTAGTCGGACTGGGTTGGATATGCAGCCCAATCCAACTTAGTAACTTGTTTACTTTCCAAAAGGCTGGCCTGGTATAATGAGGCAAAGCCCGGTATTGGGAAGGATAAATGGTTGATAGTAATTCTACCAAATGAGGTGTGATTACTTATCCTACAAAGCCCACTAGCCCAAGATAAATTTTTGAAGGCCTACTTTGTCCTCTTTATTTTTTTGGTATTTTGAAAACTTAGCAAAATGATAATAATAATTAAAATCTAAAACTACTAATTGAAAAAGAGAAATATAAAAGCATTTTTTACAATGACCGATATTGTGTCTTATTAAATAATCCTATCACTGCATATCCCAAATTTTAGCATTAATCTATACCACTATAATCCCATCACACAAAGTAAACGAGGCCTCAGTATGCAATACCGCACAAACAGGGCAATAGAATGTTCTCTCTGATTTAGCCATTAAAACGAAAGATTTAGCTTCTGATCAAAACTACAAAGTTATAGAAGGAATCATAAATTTTTCACAGACACAAAAATCACTAAATTTGTACTGGTAAAACTCCAGATGTTTTGGAAAAAACGAGGCTGTTCGGACAGAGCTTCTGTTTCCATGTATATAGCTTAACTCATCCATTTCTTCCATGTTCTACGTAAATCTAAGCTAAAACTCATCATTAAAAATATTTCGTACCAATATCAGTTAAGAATTCTCTAAGCTTGAGTTCTTTAAGAAGGAAAGAAAGAATATAAATGAACAAATCAAGTCTTATATATATATATATGTATATATATATATATATGTATATTGGCTTTGTCTCACACTCCACCACCTCACCCATCTCTTTTTTTTTTAAATTAGTTTCTACCACATTCGATAACTTTCTATGGCTGATACAAGTGGTTTTATAGCATATATATATTGTATATATATATATATATTTATAAAGATATTATATCCCCCCTTCATCTTTACAATTTCTATTTTAACCCCACAACTTGTATTGTTTCAAATCTTCATGTACTTCCAAGGATAAATCTTATCAAATAAATTTTTAATTAAGTACCAAATATTATATAAATCATCCATTACTATCCATTTTATTATACTAATAAATGATAATCAAGTATTTACATTTGAGGATGTTACACATTGAATCTCCACCTCCTATCATCCCCAAACGAGTGGACAAGCCAAAATCTGCAATCGTGAAATCATGTCTATACTTGAAAAAATCGCCAATTCGAACAGAAGTGTGATGCATTGTGGGCGTATCGTAAGGCAAAAAAAACCCCTACAGGTATGTGTCATTGTAGTTTAGTATTTGGTAAAACATGTCACCTCCATGTTGAGCTTGAACATAGGGTCTATTGCGCAATCAAGTAATTTAACATGAAGTTGGACGAAGAGGCAGATCAAAGAAAGTTTGAATTGCAAGAACTTGAGGAAATTTATCGTGAAGCATATTAAAATTCAAGGATCTACGAGGAAGAGATCAAAGCCTTCCACAACTGAGCCATCTCGCACAAGGACTTTTCTAGTGGGCAAAATGTATTACTGTTCCACTCCAAACTTAATTTTTTCTGAGTAAGTTACTTTTTCGATGGATTGGACCTTTTGTAGTTACAAATACTTTTCCTTATGGTGCAGTCAAAATCAAAAGTCCAATCACAAATAATATCTTTAAGGTGAATAGGCTCAAACCATATTATGATAACTTTAAAGAATCTAAAACTGAGAAGATCCTACTCACAGAACCAACCCTCACGTAACATATTTCACTAACTCTCGCCAAAGGCGTTAAAGAAATGCTCTACATGGGAGGCAAATCGTGACCCTCTAATCTATTATCATTTTCTAGTTAAATTTACTTGAGTGTTGTGAAATTGTGCTTTTGGCATTAGATAGACATAATAAACGCTAAAAATCGAGCATTCTTTTATTTTTGCCAATAAATTATGTGTGAAATTAGTTGATATTACTTTTCTTGAGAAGCTTTGAGCCCAAGCACTTGTTAGAATAGGTGACCAGAAAGTCAATTAGATTGGTTGTTTTAGAAACTATTCATTGATCTTTATCAAAGTAATATTATACTGATGGATAAAGTAAGTATTCATCACTGGCAAAATGTGTTTGTTGTGCTTACTACCTACATTGAATACCATTTCAATGTCACAATAAATGCCCACAGACTGATTGGTTAAACCCATTAAGTTGAGCTGCGCATAGGTTGGCGGCTATGAAACCAACTCCTTGAGGGTCGGTCTGAAACATTTCAAGTCAAGGACCTCGAGACTGGCCTCGAGTGCCCTATAGAGACTTGCACTAAGTATTGCCTTCACTGCGTGACTGCCGAGTTTCTTCGGTGCCAGATGTAGGTCGTCTATGCAATTTTAGTGGGTTAGTTGCCAAGGTAGTCGACTGACTGAACTGACTCGCGGGAATCGTCATATGGAAGCCTTGGAGGCTTGGTCGGTATGACTGGAATTCCCAGTTCTGATAGTATGGGATTAGTCCTCGGACTTGAGGAATCATGGCAGTCGCATGCATATGAAGGTTGTATCTTGAATCTGGCGAGAGATGACCGTGTCTTTGATATGGTCACTATAAGCCTTGTCCAGTGCAGTCGGAGTATGTAGTGAGGACGGTGGATTCCACGAGAGAATCTGTCCCCTGTCAGTATTTGACAACTATGTCTCCTATGCGCTCTGAGATGGTTTCGACTCATTAAGTCTACGGCTGTAGCGATTGGTCAAGTAGGCAATGGTTCCCTAGGTCGATCAATAGAGTATACGCGTCTTGAGTTTGTAGCATAGTTGCCTAGTCCAGGATGGGAACCGACGCCCAATTCCAGGCCCTAGACTAAGGCTGGGAGATGGTCAATGGAAGGACTGTACCTTTATGGAATTTGGAGCCTAAATGTTCACACCAACATTCACCTAGTCTCTAGTGCTATGGACCGTTGCTAGACGGCCACTCATGGTAACGAGCATTTCTGATAATGGTTAATTAAAAATAATTAATTAAATTAGATTTAATTAATCAATTATGTTGGATACAAGTCCAAGTCTAGCTGAGGGTGAACCTAAAGAGTCACACACAAATCACTATGGAAGTAGTGTAATTAATTTGAAATTAATTCTGGAAGAAGTTAATTAATTTAATTAGATTAAATTAATTAAAGGAGAATATAAATGATTGGATCATTTATTGGGAAAATCCATTGGATAGATGGCCCAAGAATTAATTAATTGGATTAATTAGTTTTGGGCTTAATACCTTTAAATTAAATGGATTAATTTATTGGATTTCGTTTAATTAATTGATTGGATCAATTAATAGTGTTTGAGCTTATGTTTATTTAACTGAATTAAATAAACTTTTGGATTTCAATAAGGTTTAAAATTAATTGGATTAATTTGGAAGCCATGGATCATTTGATTTAATTTGATTAAATCAAGACCGGTTAAAATCGGTCCATGACTTGAAATCAAAGCTCAAAGGTTTGATGCAAGTTTAAAGGAGTTGAAAGTCCTCTATGTAAGCAATGATGTGGCGCCATGTAAGAAATGATATGGCTTGCCATGATGGCTAGGTGGTCCACATATTGTGCTAACATGGTTGGAGGTTGAGCACAAGTTGTGCATAGTGTGTTAGAATAGGTGACCAGAAAGCCAATAGGTTTGGCAATTTGTAACCTATTCGACAACATGATGTAAATATAATATTATTATGTGATGAATAAGATAAGTGTTCGTCACCAATGGTACATTCTTTGTTGCGCTCATCTTACATATGCTAAAACGATGTTTTACTTATATCGCAACAAAGCCCACAGACCACGGTTAACAACTCATGCAGTTGGGCCACGCATTTGATGGTGGTCATTAAACCAACTGATTGAGAGTTGGGTCTGAAACGTTCCAAATTAAGGACCTCGAGACAGGGCGTCGAGAGTCCTATTGAGACTTGCATCAAGAGTCGTGTTCATTGGATGAGTGTCGTGTTTCATCGGCGACAGGCGTAGGACGCCTACACGATCTTGATGGGCTGGTCGACCGGGATCGAGCCGACTGGACTGACTCGCGGGGATCATCATATGGAAGCCTTGGAGGCTTGGTCGGTATGATTGGATTTGCCCGGTTGCGATAGTACGGGAGTAGTCCTCAGACTTGAGGGATCATGGCAGTCGCGTGCACAGGACAGCTGTATCTTGGATCTGGCGAAAGGTGACCATTCTGTAATATGGTCATTATAAGCCTTGTCTAGTGCAGTCGGAATGTGTAGCGAGGACGGTGGTTCCAAGAAGAGGATCCTCCCCTGTCAGTATGTGACAGTGGTATCTCCTATGCACTTGGAGACACGTTCATGCTGTTTAAAGCTGTGGCCATAGTGGTTGGTCGAACAGGAAATGGTTTCCTGTGTCGACACAATGAAGCATACGTAGTCTCGAGTATTAAGCATAGATGCCTAGTCAAGGATGGGAACCGACGCCCAATTTCATACCCTAGACTAAGGCTGGGAGACGGTAGATGGAAGGACCGTACCCTTACATATCGGCGCCTAAATGTTCACGCCAATATTCACCTAGTCTCTAGTGCCATGGACCGTTGCTAGACGGACACCCATGGTAACAGGCCCTTGTGGGACACGGGCCCAAGTCTAGCTGAGGGTGAACCTAAAGGGTCACACACAAATCATCGAGGAGGTTGAGAGATTGACTTGGAGTCAATCTCGAAGGATAAATAAGTAATTAGATTACTTAAGGGATAGTTCATTGGATGGATGGGCCGATATTGTATCGGGCCCTCGTTTAATCGATAAATTGGATTTTCGATTAAATGTGGAAAGTTGAGACATTGGATCTTTTAATTGGATTAAAAGATCAAAGGGAATAATTTAAGTGGACATTGAATTGGATTTAATGTTGGGTTCATCGTAATTGGATTACGATAAAACCCAGTCCGTTAAATTTTGACCCGAGAGGAGAAATAATTCCTATTTTGGAATAGGAAGAAGTTGGACTTCTTCCCATATTAAGCATGGCTGAAATGCTCCCTTGGAGAAAGCTAAATCAGCCATGTTTCATGCAAGGTGGTATGTTGACTTATCTCTTTTGGAAAGAGACAAATCAACTCCAATCAAGCCCTTCCCTTTTGGTATGATTTGATCATACCATAAAAGTTGGTAGGCTTGGATGAATCTAGACACATTCCAATAATCACATTAATTATGTATATATATGAGTACATACAACACCTTGCAAATGAGAAATATAATTCATCTTTTTCAAGGAAAAAGAAGACAAAAATTCGGCCCTCTCCTCTCTCTCTAACTCTCGGCCATCTCCCTCTCTTTCTACTTGTGTTTATCACTTGATTTTGAATCAAGAGGAAGAACAAAGTAGGTTTAAGAGAACACTAATTCATAGTGTTCTTCTCTTAAACCGATTCCTTCATAAACCCGTTTCCCTCTAGCAAGGAGAACGTGCGTTTCTTCCAGTGTGGTGTGGATCACCTTTGGAGAATCCATACGTTTGGATTTCGTGAGCATTCCGGAGAAGGAACAACACAAGTAGCCACGTATACGTAGATCATCAAAGGTAACAGTTTTATTACACTTTGGTTGATTTACAATTTATCTATGCCCTATGTATTACATGTATGCTTTTAACATTAATACATTCTACATCGAAAGCCCGGTTGAGCACCCAACGATACACCCCTTGGGATACGTTTATTTCAATATGATTTAAATTTACGCATTGTTTCTTGCTTTCTCGCTTCCGCTCGCGCTCCCAGGTGGATCTGCTTGTCCTTCAGTGTGTAGGTGGTTTTGGAAACTACCTTCAACTGCACAATACATGTATACACTTTTCAACTCCCTAACTTGGATTCTCCTCATACAAGCCATGAAAATTTCCAGCTTTTTCTCCTTCTTTTGAGTTCTCTTTGAATTAGATTCAAGATGAGAACATGAGAAATACGTATACACTAATCAATAATGTAATACGTTTTTCTTTTCTTCCTTGATCTAGCTTCTACCTAGCAGTAGATGTAGATTTGCTTCCACTACTGTGGTGTGGACAAATTAGAGGGGTTCTAATTTGAATCCGAAGGTGAACGGAAAAGGAACGAAAAGTGAATCAAAGTTTGTTGCCGTTGTACATGTGAAACGAAAAAGGTATATTTCTATTTTAATTATTGCACTTTTTCGTTTCTTCCTCTAGCCACATGTTCAAGCATGATTTTTTTTATGTTATGATGCTTTTGAATACACCGAACGCCCGGGAGTTCAAAGGGAACACCCCTTTGAAATCATTTAAATTTCTATTTATTTTACACGTCCGCTGCGTTCCCGGGCCGTACCGATTCTTTCAGCACTCCCATAAACATCCATCTTTATTCGAAAATATACTTCTATAATTTTGTCTCACAGAACTATCTTTGAACCATGTCGAGACCACATTCATGTCGACATAATTGAAAATGATACAGATGTTAGGATGCAAATAATCACTTTTAGCCTTAGATGACAAACCAAGATCATGCTGACCCTAGTAAATTCATTTGGGCTTTCAAACCCTCTTTTATTTTTTTCCTCCATGCCCTTAGTTATAAGCTAAATTCTATTGTTCTTTTATTTCCTCTGCTTGGCCTTTCCCAAGACTAATAGAATCAAGGAAAAGGTAGGGTTTATAAGGCAAGGTTTAACATAAATGTCGGGGTATCCCATTTGAGTCCAGGGATGACAATGGGTTTGGATTGGCTTCGGACGTGGACCCACCCTAGTTGGAGCGAGTTTTGAAGCTTTAAGTGCATCTCGAGTCTTGTGGTTTAAACCTGGACCCATCGTGATTATTCTTTTTTTTAAAAATTTATATATACTTAGATAAAATATATTTGTACATATATAAAAATTAATTTATTTATACTTACATATAATACATGAATTAAAATTTTGATAAATTAAAATAATGATATAAATAGTTTATAAACTGTATTGTTTATATAAGTAACACATATCTAAAATTATTTATATTTCAATGCCTAAACATGCACATGTAAATTTACAAAAAAAAAAATAAAAATTAACCTTTCAATAATATTATTATCTTATATTTATAAAGTTATAGTAATATTATGTAATATGTATATATATACATATTAATATTTTTAAATACAGTTGGGTCCAACCCAGTAGGTCTTGAGTTCGTGTCCAAAACCCATCCCAGACCCAACCAATTGCCATCACTATTTTAATATTGTGGTTATGTTTAAGGTAATGAAGTTTTGTTAACTTATTATATGTTTTCTTGCGAGAGAGAGAAGAAAAATAAAAAGAAAAGAGAGAAATGGCGAAGGAAGAAAAGAAAATTTTTGCAAAACCAAAAAAGAAAATGACAAAGAAAGAAAAAATAAATATCTCTTTGAAGCAAGGCATAGTTAAAGTCATCATGAAAATTAGAAAACGGGATTAGAGCATTAGGAACATTATTTGAGGAATCTTAATAGGGGCCTTTACTTTGTGTACGAGTTATTTGGGGTATAGGATAAATCAAAATTAAATGTATGATAAAATAGTCCTTATTAATCAATTATTTAGGGTAAACATCACTCTTGGTCCCTAAACTATGCCACTTAACCACTTTTGGTCCCTCATGTATTCTGCTCATTAGATTTGGTCCCTCAAGTTTATAATTTCACCAGCTTTGGTCCCTCCATTAATTTTTCTAAAAATTAACGGACTATAAAAAAAAGAAGAAGAAGAAAAACGAATTTGTGCTTAAGTGAGTTTCAACCTGAGTCCCAAGTTTAACAAAACAAGCTTGTTACCAATAGGCCAGTCTATTTTTTTCACCTAAAATTTTACTTATTTACAACTTCTCTATAGCAGGCCCAAGTTTGTTTCTTGATTATTAAGCCTCTCAAATTTTACAAACATCTCTAAGGTCCTGTATTAGCCCCAAACAACAAATCGAATGCATAAGTCATAATAATTCCACAAGAATAATTCTAAAAAATTTAACAAAAATACATAAGTCATAAAAATAACAAACAATGTCATAAAAGTCATAAAAAAATACATAAGTCATGTAAATCAAATACATTAAAAACAGTCTTGAAAATTTCTAAATATCAATTAAAACATAACGCAAAAACTGGTCCATTATAACAAAAGTATTTATTGCTTGTCTTTTTTCTTCTCCTTATTCCCACTTCCATTTGGCCTTTCATGTGTATTTATCTTTTATTGACTTTCAAGTGCAGCTTTAAGATTTGACAGAGTGATGAAATTCATGCCTCCCTTCACAATTTTGAGGAATGACCCAATTTTGATTTGAAGTAGCTGATTTGGGGATATCACACATACTTCAGAGAAAGTGAACAAGTAATTTTTGGGCAAATAAAAATTAAGTAACTGATTTGGCCCAGTAATAATAGGTTTGTTTTGTTAAACTTGTGACCTAAGTTCAAACTTCCTTCAACACAAATTCTTTTTTTTTTTTTTAAGTCCGTTAATTTTAATAGAAAAATTAACGAAGGGACCAAAACTAATAAAATTATTAAACTTGAGGGATCAAATCTGATAAGCAGGATACATGAGGGACCAAAAGTGAATAAGTGGCATAGTTTAGGGATAAAAAATGATGCTTACCCTAGTTATTTACTTTGGGAGATAAACCAATGAAGTTACATAATTACCCTTGCCAACACTAAACAAAGGAAAAGCCCCCAAATCCTACTATACTCCTGAACATTTAGGGTCAACATGTCTTCACGAGCTTTGAGAATCACACACAACGTAGCCAGCTACTCTCCCCGATTTTCATGCCTGCGTTCCTTCTTTTACTTTTAGCTTCGAGTTCTTCATTTTTTTTTTCTTTTTTTTTGCTCTTTACTCATCAAAGGGGGTTGAGGATTGCCTGTACCAATTGTTCCCTCTACAACTTGGTTAACCATTTCCAAAACATCGCTCATATTTGGTTGTGTTTCCTGGAGTCTGGCCAAGCAGCAGTTAGCTACGAGGGAGGGCTCGTGAGATGATTTAAGTATTTACTTCCTTAGAGCCTTAGATCCAATATCTACTGAAACTTCTTGGCATCTAGTAGGTATGGTTTTACCTATTCTAAGAGCTTATGCTCGCTTCTGAGTTACTCAAAAAAATGTACCGGGCTTTGCAGGGAGTAAGATCTTTCTCTTCGATCTCAATACTCTACGCCCAAAACAAAAATTAATCAAAACATCAGATGGAGAAAGCAATTAAGGGCAAACCCCACACCAACCATCTATTACCTAACCCCATTCCGCAGACTACGAATGGTCCAATGTACACATAAGACGAAGAAATTGGGAAGCAAAACAGTCCAGAAAAAAATACCCAGATACAGCCAAACATTCTTCACCAAAAGCTCAGACTGAAAACCCTACTCCGTATCAGAAGAAACAACTTTGGGTACCCAAAAATCCTGCATCCATTAATGGCGCTCAAGGAGCACAAATTTCTAACACAATCACAACTCTAATGTTTTTTCCACTCTGAATCAAGATCTAAATTTAAGAAAGGATATTGTTACTAACTTTCCTCCTATCTGAGTACCTGTACAAACAGAACTGGAGTTAGAGGATCAACAAACGTTGCCAATGAAATCGCTGGCACTGTCGGCGAAATCAGCATCGGCGTTAAACACCATAGATGAAGCTTCTCCGATGGACATGGCGACTGACAAAAAATCAATGGAGGTGCTCATGTCAGCATCCACGTCAACCGAAGAGGCCACATGCAAGCACCCACATGGCGACAAAATTGGCACCACGTGCGTAAGGCACGCTGCTGAGTCATTACCTTATGCCGACCATCTTCAGCAGCCCCCAAAATCCATAGTTTCTTAGTTTCTTCCAAACCAGATGTAATAGCCCCTCACGTGCCCAAACACATGCTTTGAAACCAAATGATTCATTTGAAAAGCCCCACCACCCAAGCCACCAAATAAACAATGGCTCAACACGAAAATTGTACACATTGACCCCACCTTACACTTTCCCCACAAAATAAATCAGCCCTCCATTTCCCCCTTCATAAAATTTCTGCTATACAAAATACTTCCCTCTCTGCAGAGAACCTTACATAATCCAATTGCGCTTCCACCAAACCAAGAGGACAACACCCATGCAATGAGATCACCACCTCTTCTAACAGTCTTCTCACAAAACCCACCATTCTGCCCACCACCATGCCAAGTCATACCTCGACTTCCTCTAGCCCCACCCCTCTACCCTTCCAGTGCAAATCCATCCCCATTACCCCCACCAGCCCTGCCAGAAAACGTGCCAGCCCCAATTGCCAACCCCTCACTACTCACAGCCAGAGTAAGAAATCAAATGATTTCTCTAGGTATGAACGATTTCCTATTTCAACCCTTTCATTCAACCCCGCACCTGTTTCTTACCCCATGCACTCCACAAAACTCAATCATAGAACTGTCCCACGAACGCGAGGTGTTTGCGAGAGAGACGGAAGCCCAACTCCGTTTGTATATCCACCCACTCGAAAGAGATCTCTAGGCGTTCCTACACAACTGTCAGCTCCCAAACGACCCTATCAGGCTGACCGTAGGAACCCAACCTGGTTCCTCGCGCTAAACTATGCTGAATGTACCTCTCTCGATGCGTATTCGAAGCTGAAATTGCAGCGGAGCGACAAGACAGGATTTCTTTACTGCAACAAGAGACTTGATCCACACTACGACACCTCAGATATTCATTATCATGGATACACGATTGCATGCAGACAGGCCCCTCCTATTATACAACGTCTACCCTTTACTGACTCTATTCTAGTCTTTTCTTTAGGACATGCAGGGGGTATCTGGGTCTTATGGAATGCCAATGAGACAAGAGTTAGGCAATCACAGTTGGGACAAAGGTCAGTGCATATGGAGATTGATCATTGTGTAGGGGAGAACCCATTCATGCTCTCGGCCATCTATAACTATCCCCAACCGGCACTACAACCACAGGTACGGGCTAAAATTAAGTAATTTTCTAATCGCATAAATAACAATGCATGGATGGCTGTGGGTGATTTTAATTGTATTTTAAGTCGAGATGAAAAGTTGGGGGGACAATTCCTACCATCAAAGATCTTCAGATTTAGAAATTGCATGCATTACTGTAATTTGACGGACTTAGGATTTGTAGGTCACAAATTTACTTGGACAAATAGACGATTTGGAAAAAAAATTATATGTGAAAGACTTGATAGAGCCTTAGCAAACTCGTTTTGGTGTAATCTGTTCCCCCATGCAAAAGTCACACACTTAAGCTCTACTGCATCTGATCATTCCCCCATTATTATTGATACATCTCCAAACTCTATTATTAAAAAACATTTTTTTGGATATGAAATAGCATGGGCAGAATATGAGGATTTTCGAAATATTGTATCTGATTCATGGGCTCCTAAATTCCCATATTTCCTGATTTCGGATTACGCAAAAAATACTTTAATTTTGTCAAAAGAGCGTCCTATTGGAAAAGCAATTGTATTTGACATGTTGATAACCAAATAAGGAGTCTACACAATAAACTAGATGATATTAACATGTGTATTAGTCATGGAGTACATGATGATAATATATTACAGGAGGAACAACTAACTAGAGTATCTATTAATAAACTATTAAAATACAGAGACAATTACTGGAAAAAGAGATCTACGATTCACTGGAAAACATACGGAGATCTTAATTCTTCCTTCTTTCACAAATATGCGAGTTCTAGAAGACGTCAATCTTTAATCTTAGGACATAAGGATGATGAGAACAATTGGATCCATAATTCTGAATATATTAAAACACACCTAAAAGAATTGTTACAAGCCCAATCCAACTTTACTAATGATCCTCTAGATTTTTCTTTCTTTAATGAACCACTGCTAGAACTTAACCTTGAACAACAAGACACACTCCTAAGCCAATTTCAGAAGCCGATATTTGGGCGACGGTTAAAAAAATAGGCCCTCTAAAAGCGCTAGGCCAGATGGATTAAATGCACATTTTTATCAACATTACTGGACTGAGATAAAAGATTCTATGATCTCTATTGTGCATAAGTTCTTCCGTACTGGATACCTCCCACACTATATTAATAATACTAATATCATACTCATTCCGAAAAGGCCTGACCTGACAACGGCTAACCACTTTAGACCCGTAAGCCATTGTAATGTACTTTACAAAGTATCTCTAATATCATGGTCAGTAGAATTAGACCTCTATTCAACTGCCTTATCTCACCCTTCCAGAACGCCTTTGTGCCTAACCGCAAATTACAGACAATCTTTTTCTTTCCCAAGAAATGATACACAACCTTAGGAGGAATAAAAATAAAAAATTGCACTATATAGCATTACAATTAGACCTGGCTAAAGCTTATGACAAATTGGAATGAAATTACATTCAATTTGTCCTCCTTAGGTTCAAATTTTCCCCTATTTTTGTGGATAGAATCATGAAATGTATCACTTCGGTATCATATACGTTGTCGGTCAATAAAGATAGATCAACTCCATGGCACCCTCTTTGCGGACTAAGGCAAGGTGATCCTTTATCACCATATCTGTTTATAATGTGCCTTGAACCATTCATCCAAAAACTTATTCATGATAATAGTTGCCATAAGATTGATGCAATGAACTTTGCTAAAAATTCACACCCTTTACCTTTTCTTACATTCGCAAATGATTGTCTTCTTTTTCTAAGAGCAACCAAAAAACTATCTCCTGCTTACAAGAAATCATATGGGAATTCAGCCATGTTTCAGGCCAAACTGGGAGAAATCCAGTGTCCTTTCCCCCTCCCCCCCCCCCAATACACCATCCCATATGAAAAGGGATATTGCGAGTAAACTAAGCCTTTCGCCTAATCCCACCAAGAATAAATATCTAGGCTCCTTTACTACCAATAGAATTACTAAAGACATGTTCTATGATATTATTGATAAAATAGACAATAAAAAGAATCTATGGTATAACAAATATTTATCATATGCAGGACGCACAGTTCTCATTCATAGAAGTCTTGCTACATCTTGCAATCATTACTGTTAGAATAGGTGACCAGAAAGCCAATTGGATTGGTAGTTTTTGGGTACTATTTAGCAATATTTATTAAAGTAATATTGACTTGATGAATATAGTAAGTATTCATCCTTGGCACTATGTGTTTGTTGTACTTACTAATTACGTTAAACGGCGTTTTAACGTCACAAAAAATGCCCACAGACCAATTGGATAACCCATGTAGTTGAGCTGCGCATTGGATAATAGCTATGAAACCAACTTTTGAGGGTAGGTTTGAAATGTTCCAAGTCGAGGACCTCGAGACAGGGTATCGAGGGTCCTATAGAGACTTGCACTAAGGATTGCATTCATTGGATGAGTGTCGTGTTTCATCGATAACAGACGTTGGACGTCTATGAAATATTAGTAGGTTAGTTGACAAGGGTGTCAGCTGGCTGAACTGACTCGCGGGAATTGTCATATGGAAGCCTTGGAGGCTTGGTCGATATGACTGAAATTCCTGGCTCTGATAGTATGAGATTAGTCCTCGGACTTGAATCATGGTAGTCACATGCATATGATGGTTGTATCTAGGGTCTGCAAAAGAGACGTCCGTATCTGGGATACGTTCATCATAAGCCTTATCCAGTGCAGTCGGAATATGTATTGAGGACAGTGGATTCAAAGATAGGATCTGTCACTTGTCAGAATATCACAGTCGAGTCTCTTATGCGTTCTGAGACGGTTTAAGCTCTTTAAGTCTGTGGCTACAACGATTGGTCGAGTAGGGAATGGTTTCCTATGTCGATCAATAGAGCAAACGTGTCACGAGTTATTGAGCATAGTTTTTTAGTCCATGATGGGTGAAGGACAAGCGGATCCGCCCGGGAGCGCGAGCGGAAGCGAGAAAAGCGAGAAATTGCGTAAATTTAAATCAAATTCAAAAATACGCGAATCCCAAGTGGTGTACCCTTGGGTGCTCAACCGGGCATTCGATGTAGGATGTGTAAATATTAAAACATACATTTAAGCACATAGGGCATAGATATATAAATGAAATCAATCAAAGCGTAATAAACCGTTACCTTTGATTGTTTAGTGTATGCTCCCGGCTACTTGCGTTGTTCCTTCTCCGGAATGCTCACGAAATCCAAACGTATGGATTCTCCAAAGGTGATCCACACCACACCGGAAGAAACACACGTTCTTCTTGCTAGAAAAGAACGGGTGTAGGAAGGAATCGGTTTAAGAGAAGAACACTATGAATTAGTGTTCTCTTAAACTTACTTTGTTCTTCTTTTTGATTCAAAATCAAGTGAAGAACACAAGTGTAAGAGAGGGAGAGATCACGAAATTTGAGAGAGAGGAGAGGATTTTTGTCTTCTCTTTTTCCTAGAAAAAGATGAATAATGAATCACTTATGCTTGGTGTTGTATATTCTAATATATATAAATAATTAATGTGATTATTGGAATGTGTCTAGGTTCATCCAAGGATGTCTAGATTCATTCCAATCAATCACCATCAATTCTTCAATGAAGCCTACCAAAATTTATGGTATGATCAAATCATACCAAAAGGGAAGAGCTTGATTGGAGTTGATTTGTCTCTTTTCAAAAGAGATAAGTCAATATACCACCTAGCATGAAAGATGGCTGATTTTGCTTCCTCCAAGGGAGCATGTCGGCCATGTTTGATTAAGGAAAGAAGTCCAACTTCTTCCCATTCCAAATTAGGAATTATTTCTCCTCTCGGGTATAATTTAACGGACCGGGTTTTATCGTAATCCAATTGCGACGAATCCAATATTAAATCCAATTTAATGTCCACTTAAATTATTCCCGTTGATCTTTTAATCTAATTAAAAGATCCAACGTCTCATAATCTCAACTTTTCATATTAATCGAAAATCCAATTTACCGATTAATGGAAGCCCGATGCAATATCGGCCCGTCCATCCAATGGACTTTCCCTTAAGTAATCCAATTACTTATTTTATCCTTCGAGATTGACTCCAAGTCGATCTCTCAACCTCCTCGGTGATTTGTGTGTGACCCTTTAGGTTCACCCTCAGCTAGACTTGGGCCCGTGTCCCACAAGGGCCCGTTACCATGGGTGGTCGTCTAGCAATGGTAAATGGCACTAGAGACTAGGTGAATTGGCGTGAACATTTAGGCGCCGATTCCGTACGGGTACGATCCTTCCGTCTACCGTCTCCCGGCCTTAGTCTAGGGTATTGGAATTGGGCGTCGGTTCCCATCCTTGACTAGGCATCTATGCTTAATACTCGAGACCACGTATGCTTCATTGCGTCAACACAGGAAACCATTCCCTGTTCGACCAACCACTGTGGCCACAGCTTCAAACAGCATGAACGTGTCTCCGAGTGCATAGGAGATACCTCTGTCACATACTGACAGGGACGGATCCTCTTCTTGGAATCCACCGTCCTCGCTACACATTCTGACTGCACTGGACAAGGCTTATGATAATCATCTTACAGAATGATTACCTCTCGCCAGATCCAAGATACAGCCGTCCTGTGCACGCGACTGCCATGATCTCTCAAGTCTGAGGATTACTCCCGTACTATCGGAATCGGGGAAAAACCAATCATACCGACCAAGCCTCCAAGGCTTCCATATGATGATCTCCGCGAGTCAGTCCAGTCGGCTCGACCCCAGTCGACCAACCCATCAAGATCGTGTAGGCGTCCCACGCCTGTCGCCGATGAAACACGGCACTCATCCAATGAACACGACTCTTGACGCAAGTCTCAATAGGACTCTCGATGCCCTGTCTCGAGGTCCTCGACTTGGAACGTTTCAGACCCAACTCTTAATCAGTTGGTTTCATGACCACCATCCAATGCGTGGCCCAACTGCATGAGTTGTTATCCATGGTCTGTGGGCTTTGTTGCGATATAAGTTAAACACCGTTTTAACAAATGTAAGATGAGCGCAACAAAGAAGGTACCATTGGTGACGAATACTCATCTTATTCATCACATAATAATATTACATTCACATCAAGTTGTCGGATAGGTTACAAATTGCCAAACCTATTGGCTTTCTGGTCACCTATTCCAACAATCTCCCACTTGACCTAAAGCCAATCACCCATTGACCTCAAACCTCTTATTCAGATGGTGAGTGTGGGGAACTTGCGACATGGGCTTAGCAAGTGGATCTGCTATGTTTTCTGCGGAGCTGACTTGGTCCAACCGAACGTCACTCCTGCTATCCATCTCTCTAAGTAGATGGTAGCGTCTAAGAATATGCTTGGATCGTGATGAGATCTCGGTTCCTTTGCTAGCGCTATCGCCCCGTTGTTATTATAAAAGATAATTACAGGCTTAGCAATGCTAGGTATTACATCCAACCCTTGGATGTAGCTCATCAATCAAACCACTCCTTAGCAGCTTCCAAAGCCGCTATGTATTCAAAACTCTATGGTGGAGTCCGCCGTGGGAGCCTACTTGGAACCCTTCCAAGTAACCACGCCACCATTTAGTCTAAATACAAAAACCAAATTGAGACTTGGCATCTTCGTCATCCGACTGGAAGCTAGTGTCGCTATTAGCCTTCCAGTATCAACTCTCCACCACCGTAGATCAAGAAACATGTCCTTAGTCCTTTTTCAGGTACTTCAGGATAGTCTTGACTGCACTCCAGTGTGCCTTCCCGGCACACGACTGATATCGACTAGTTACGCTCAAAGCGAAAGCCACATCAAGTCTAGTGCACTGAACAATATACTGTATGCTGCCTACAGCTGAAGCATAGGGATGTCCTACATCCGTTTAAGTTCCTCATCAGTCTTAGGAGACTGCTTCTTGGATAACTTAATTTCATGGCTCATATACGAGGACTGGGCCATTCCTAACATCCTTCTAGATCTATCCCTGTAGATCTTGATGCCAAGGATGTAGTATGCCTCGCCCATATCCTTCATAGAGAATTGCGTTGACAACCAAGCTTTAGTGGTACCCAACATCTTAGCGTCATTTCCAATGAGCAAGATGTCATCCACGTAAAGCACCAAAAATGCAACTGAGCTCCCACTGATCTTCTTGTATACACAAGGATCGGACTCGTTCTTGATGAAATAATATCCCCGTATGACTTCATCAAAACGTATGTTCCAGCTTCGGGAAGCTTGTTTGAGGCCATAGATGGACCTTTGGAGACGGCAGACCTTCTGCTCTTCTCCAACAGTTGTGAAACCTTCCGGTTGATCCATATAGATCTCTTCCTCTACGAAACCGTTGAGGAAAGCCGTTTTCACGTCCATTTGCCATATTTCATAGTCATACCATGCTGCTATGGCAAGCAGTATCCGAATTGACTTGGCCATTGCTACAGGCGAGCAGGTTTCCTCAAAATCGACCCCGGGTCGCTGAGTGTAACCTTTCGCCCACAAGCCTGGCCTTGAAGGTTGTAACCTCCCCCTCAGCTCCAAGCTTACGTTTGTAGACCCATTTACACCCTACGGGTTTAACCCCTTTGGGTGGATCTACTAGGGTCCAAAACCTTGTTTGTACCATCGAGTCCATCTCGGATTTCATGGCCTCAAGCCACTTGTCCAAATCGATGTCCGACATCGCTTCTCCGTATGTCTTTGGATCATTATCCAACTGACCGGTCAGGCTTAGAAATCCATACCTATCAGGTGCATGGGATACTTTGGCCGACCTACGGAGGACTGGAACAATATCAGTGGGAACCACTGGCTCAGATGTCACTGCCGCCTCATGGGGTACCTCACTTGATTTCTCACGGAGTACCTCATCGCGTCGACTATCCGATGGGAAACCCTTTTCCAAGAACACTGCGTTTCGCGAGACAAAAATCTTTTGCTCGGAGGGATCATAGAAATAATACCCCGCAGTTTCTTTCGGATAGCCGATGAACCTGCATAAACTAGACCTCGAGTCCAGTTTATCTCCCACTAATCTCTTGACATATGCGGGGCAACCCCACACTTTCAAGTATTTGTAGGAGGCAGGCTTGCTATGCCATATCTCATATGGCGTCTGGGATACCCTTTTAGATGGCGCCAAGTTCAAAACTTTGGCCGCCGTCTCAAGAGCGTATCCCCAGAAGGAAAGGGTAGTTCGGTAAAACTCATCATGGATCGGACCATGTCCAACAAGGTCCGATTCCTCCTTTCAGACACACCATTAAGATGCGGTGTTCCAGGAGGGGTCCACTAAGAGAGAATCCTATTCTATTTTAGATAATCAGTAAACTCACCACTCAAATACTCACCACCTCGGTCCGACCGAAGGGCTTTGATCTTTCGACCGGTTTGGTTCTCTACTTCAAGTCTGTATTCCTTAAACCTTCCAAAGGCTTCAGACTTGTACCTCATCAGGTAAACATAACCATACCGTGAGTGATCATCGGTAAAGGTTATGAAGTACGAGTACCCACCTCTAGCCTGAGTATTTAGTGGACCACAGACATCTGTATGGATCAAATCCAACAGACCACTGGCTAGCGTACTTTGTCCAACAAAAGGTTTCTTGGTCATCTTTCCCTTTAGACAGGATTCGCAGGTCGGTAGGTTGTCCAAATCGTCTATTTCTAGACTCTTTGAGTCCACCAACCTTCTTATCCTATCTTTAGAGATATGACCTAACCTCGCATGCCATATCTGTGCGTTATATGATCATCATGTTTTCGTTTGTGTTCTGCAGTCATAATCCAATTAGACTGTTGAAGTATGTACAGACCGTTGACCAATGTACCAAGCAGATGAGAAATACCATCTTTGATAATGAAAAAACCGTTTTTATTGATGGTAAATTCATATCCCTCCTTATCAAGGACCGGGATGGAAACAATGTTTTAATCATGCTAGGTACATAGAAACAGTCGTTCAGTACAATCCTAACATGACTACTAATGGCTAACTCTAGTGATCCTACGGCCTCCGCAGCAACGGCCTTGCCATCGCCTAGCCTCAGGATCATCTCATCCTTGGTTAGCCTTCTGCTTCTTTGCAGTGCCTGCAAATCATTGCAGATGTGAGCACCACACCCGGTATCCAATGCCCATGAAGCAGAATTAGTAATCATATTAACTTCAACCACAAACACACCTGGGTTGGAGAGGAGTTGTGGGCACTCCCTCTTCCAATGCCCTTTCCCTTGGCAATGCATGCAGACATCATTTGCCTTGGACCGCTGAGAACCACGGGCCTTCCCTTTCCCTTTGCTCGGTCCAACCGGAGCAACGGGGACGCCCGGAGCGTGAGCAGGGGCCACAACCGTCTTCCCTTTGCCCTTCTTCCTCTTCCAGCATCCGGCCCTCTTGCCATTCGCCTTGGAGGTCGAAGCCTCTCCTATCAATACCGCCGGCGCCGACTTGTGGGTCGTTGCCTCGTATTGGACCAGCATATTGATCAACTCATGAATAGACTTCTCAAGTCCGTTCATGTTGTAGTTTACAACAAACGCGTCATAGGATGGAGAAAGCGACTGGAGGATCACGTCAATGTACGTGTCATTGTTAAGCCCAGCTTTAAGGTCTTCGAGTTTCTCCACTAGGGAGAGCATCTTGACCCCATGACTCTGTACAGACGCTCCTTCACCGAGCTTGGTGCCAAAGAATGCTTTTGTGGCGGCATATCTAATATGCCTATCCGGAACCGCATAAACCTCGTTCATGCGGAGCATTATGGCGGAGACGTTGTCCAGCCTCTCATACTGCTTCTGGATGTCGTTAGACATCGAAGCCAGTATGATATTGCGTACTTTCCGATTGTCCTCATGCCATTTCTCGAACGTCAAATGTTCTTCAAGCGTGGACCCTCCGGTAAGTCGCTCGGTGGCGGCTCGTCCAAGACGTAGCCTTGGTTCTCGAAACCGAGGACAATCCTCAGGTTTCTCAGCCAGTCCGAGTAGTTCGTTCCGTTGAATTTGTTAGTCTCAAGAATCATAGTTAACGGGTTCTTAGACATATCTACATTAATGAAAATGTAAAGCAGGAATTAGCAGATGATGGTAATATTATTGTTCAAGTTGAAGACTTGGTCTTTTAGTCTTTAACCCTCCCACTATTTATACAAAAGTCCGCCACTCTCAAGCGGAGTTTCGGGAAACCATTTCCTAGTGGGCTTGGGATCCACAAGCGTAATCTCCATGCCCCGCTTTTACGATTCAGATGAAGAAGACCTTGTGGGAGATATCCAATATCATTCTCATCCAATGAGATTCCCAAGATATTTTGCCTCACCTATTCGCATGGTTCTGAGGACTCCAAGCGAACCATGTTACTCAGTGTTAGGCCCGACCCATCAACCAAATCATACCTCAAACTGTCGCCCCCCACGACTCGTGAGACAGGGAAACAGCGAGCGCAGTCTTTTTGTTCACAACAATAGTGCAGCTTTCCCCTAGTCCAAGTGTGCCACGACTCGTGAGACCACACTTGGGTAGTGGTAGCTTCCTCACCACATTGCTATGGATGGAAGGCTCGAACAGACCAAAATACCATTTTGATCCAAGTCCGTTCTGGGCCTAATATTTAATTTGGTCCAACCAAATGAGAGTTTGTGTATGACCGAGACCTCGTCACATTATTGTGTTTTAGCATGCATAAATATCCAATATTTAAAGCGATAAATAAATACGCCGCATGCAGAAAACATAGCATACCCCTGTTAGGATGATCACAAGCCCAACCTATGCGACCCACTGAGCCCGCAGTGAGTCTATGGTCTGTCTAGGGTGGTCCTAAATTATTACAATAATAATAAACCCATTGTCATTCCAATGGGCCTTGAAGTGCTTCTTGTTTCACGCCTTGATGCTCTTCCTTGGGGTCTCCGACTCCAATTGCTTGTTAAAATTGAAACCTCACCAATCCTATTTACTCTCATTACAACTGAAAGTAATACATCGGTAATAAAGAAAACAAGCCTTAACATCATGAGGCTGAAAATACGGGAGATGATAGTCCCAAAAACAAGAGGCACCCAGGCCCCACCCAACAGAAAATAAATAAACATTCATTCATCCATACACAAGGTCTAGGGCTTTGTGATCATCCCATGTTGATTCCATCAACTCACATATAACATAATTATTCCAAATAATCATGCAATAAAACTAATGGATATTCCAAATATCCAAGTAATGTCCAACATCACAAAAGCATAAATATACAAATAATATGCAAAATTCAAATTTTAAATTTAATGGACATTTTAAACAATGCATCCAATGCATGTATTAATCCCAAATTAATTAAGCAAAATTAATTCAAGGAATAATCCAATTATCCAAAAATCAAAAATGCAAAATTAACATATTTTCAGAATATCGTGCAGAAAATACAGAAAATCGAATTTTTTCGGAAAAAGTCCAAAAACGGCACAAAACGGCCCAACCGTTGTGTTGGCCGGCTGCCCGCGCGCACAGGGCAGCGCGCGCGCGCGCGCTGGCAGCGGCCGGCTGCGCACAGCGCGCGCACTGGCCGAAGCCCAGCGCGCGCAGGCGCCTGCCTGCGCGGCCGCTGCCAACCGATCCGAAATATATATTTTTTTTTTTTCAAAACTGTTTCAGCACAATAACATTAATATTATTCTGAAAATAAGCATGCAATTTTAGATCCAATCTAACAAAATTAAGCATGCCAAAAGTCCATTAAATCCAAACAATTGAATCATCATATTATTCATATATTTATGTAATCTAACATGCCAATAAAGCCATTTAAAAGCAAGTAGATCATGCCAAACACATAGATCTATGCCCCTTACATCGAACCGGGCTCTGATACCACTTGAAGGATAAGCGGATCCGCCCGGGAGCGCGAGCGGAAGCGAGAAAAGCGAGAAAGTGCGTAAATTTAAATCAAATTAAAAAATACGCGAATCCCAAGGGGTGTACCCTTGGGTGCTCAACCGGGCGTTCGATGTAGGATGTGTAAATATTTAAACATACATTTAAGCACATAGGGCATAGATATATAAATGAAATCAATCAAAGCGTAATAAACCGTTACCTTTGATTGTTTAGTGTATGCTCCCGGCTACTTGCGTTGTTCCTTCTCCGGAATGCTCACGAAATCCAAACGTATGGATTCTCCAAAGGTGATCCACACCACACCGGAAGAAACACACGTTCTTCTTGCTAGAAAAGAACGGGTTTAGGAAGGAATCGGTTTAAGAGAAGAATACTATGAATTAGTGTTCTCTTAAACTTACTTTGTTCTTCTTTTTGATTCAAAATCAAGTGAAGAACACAAGTGTAAGAGAGGGAGAGAGCACGAAATTTGAGAGAGAGGAGAGGATTTTTGTCTTCTCTTTTTCCTAGAAAAAGATGAATAATGAATCACTTATGCTTGGTGTTGTATATTCTAATATATATAATAATTAATGTGATTATTGGAATGTGTCTAGGTTCATCCAAGGATGTCTAGATTCATTCCAATCAATCACCATCAATTCTTCAATGAAGCCTACCAAAATTTATGGTATGATCAAATCATACCAAAAGGGAAGAGCTTGATTGGAGTTGATTTGTCTCTTTTCAAAAGAGATAAGTCAATATACCACCTAGCATGAAAGATGGCTGATTTTGCTTCCTCCAAGGGAGCATGTCGGCCATGTTTGATTAAGGAAAGAAGTCCAACTTCTTCCCATTCCAAATTAGGAATTATTTCTCCTCTCGGGTATAATTTAACGGACCGGGTTTTATCGTAATCCAATTGCGACGAATCCAATATTAAATCCAATTTAATGTCCACTTAAATTATTCCCGTTGATCTTTTAATCTAATTAAAAGATCCAACGTCTCATAATCTCAACTTTTCATATTTAATCGAAAATCCAATTTACCGATTAAATGGAAGCCCGATGCAATATCGGCCCGTCCATCCAATGGACTTTCCCTTAAGTAATCCAATTACTTATTTTATCCTTCGAGATTGACTCCAAGTCGATCTCTCAACCTCCTCGGTGATTTGTGTGTGACCCTTTAGGTTCACCCTCAGCTAGACTTGGGCCCGTGTCCCACAAGGGCCCGTTACCATGGGTGGTCGTCTAGCAATGGTAAATGGCACTAGAGACTAGGTGAATTGGCGTGAACATTTAGGCGCCGATTCCGTACGGGTACGATCCTTCCGTCTACCGTCTCCCGGCCTTAGTCTAGGGTATGGAATTGGGTGTCGGTTCCCATCCTTGACTAGGCATCTATGCTTAATACTCGAGACCACGTATGCTTCATTGCGTCAACACAGGAAACCATTCCCTGTTCGACCAACCACTGTGGCCACAGCTTCAAACAGCATGAACGTGTCTCCGAGTGCATAGGAGATACCTCTGTCACATACTGACAGGGGACGGATCCTCTTCTTGGAATCCACCGTCCTCGCTACACATTCTGACTGCACTGGACAAGGCTTATGATAATCATCTTACAGAATGATTACCTCTCGCCAGATCCAAGATACAGCCGTCCTGTGCACGCGACTGCCATGATCTCTCAAGTCTGAGGATTACTCCCGTACTATCGGAATCGGGGAAAAACCAATCATACCGACCAAGCCTCCAAGGCTTCCATATGATGATCTCCGCGAGTCAGTCCAGTCGGCTCGACCCCAGTCGACCAATCCATCAAGATCGTGTAGGCGTCCCACGCCTGTCGCCGATGAAACACGGCACTCATCCAATGAACACGACTCTTGACGCAAGTCTCAATAGGACTCTCGATGCCCTGTCTCGAGGTCCTCGACTTGGAACGTTTCAGACCCAACTCTTAATCAGTTGGTTTCATGACCACCATCCAATGCGTGGCCCAACTGCATGAGTTGTTATCCATGGTCTGTGGGCTTTGTTGCGATATAAGTTAAACACCGTTTTTAACAAATGTAAGATGAGCGCAACAAAGAAGGTACCATTGGTGACGAATACTCATCTTATTCATCACATAATAATATTACATTCACATCAAGTTGTCGGATGGGTTACAAATTGCCAAACCTATTGGCTTTCTGGTCACCTATTCCAATAATGGGAACCGACACCCAATTCCATACCCTAGACTTAGACCGGGAGACGGATGATGGAAGGACCGTACTCGTATGGTACTTGGGAGCCTAAATGTTCACGCCAATATTCACCTAGTATCTAGTGCCATGGAACGTTGCTAGACGGCCACCCATGGTGACAGGCGTTTTTTTGATTAATGTTTAATTGAAAAAAAGTTAATTAAATTGGATTTAATTTACCAATTATGTTGGACACAAGCCCTAGTCTAGCTGAGGGTGAACCTAATGAGTCACACACAGATCACTATGGGGTTGGTAGAATTAATTTGGAAAAGATATTAGAAGAAGCGAATTAATTTAATTGGATTAAATTAATTTAAGGAGAAAATAAATGATTGGATCATTTATTGGAAATCCATTTGATGGATGGTCCAATAAATAATTTATTGGATTAGTTATTGTTGGATTAAGAACCTTTAAATTAATTGGAATAATTTATCGGTTTTAATTTAATTAATTGATTGGATCAATTAATTAGTGTTTGAACTTATGTTTATTTAATTGGATTAAATAAACATTTGGATTTCAATAAGATTTAAAATTAATTGGATTAATTGGGAACCTATGGATCTTGGTTGGAATTAAATCAAAACCGGTCAAAATTGGTCCATGGTTTGATGTCCAAGCTCTAGAGGTTGGAGCAAGTTGAGGAGGAGTTTCAACTCCTCCACATATGAAGGCCATGATGGTTCATGGAGAGATAATGTGCATGTGTATCTAAGTTAGCCTTGGAGGTTAATTTTGGATGTTGAATTTTGAATTCAATTTCCTACATACACAAAAACAATGCACATAACTTGTATGGAATATACTTGCATGAACTTTTCAGTCTAAAACACTCAAAAAATACAAATTTTCTCTTTTTTGTGTTCATACCTTTTCGAAAGGATTGAACTAAAAATATTCCAAAAGGCACTAAACAATAGTGTTGTTTTGAAAATGTTTCTTCTTCATTTCTGTTTTCCTATCTAGCAATAGATTAGAGTATTTCTCCATAGTGTGGTGTGGACAATACTTAGAAGAATCGTACATTGAATTCTCAAGTGAACGGGAGGAGAAACGAAAAAGAGAACAACGCAAGTACCGGTTCTACGTGTTATGATCAAAGGTTGATTTTCTTTACGTTTTAATGTACATTTTGCTCATATCCTTTTAGCCACATGTCCAACATTTTCTCCTCTTTAATTCATGCTCTTGAAATACACCAAACACCTGGGAACTTCAAAGGGAACACCCTTTGAACCCGTTTAAATTATTCCTTTAAATTCACATTTTTACGCTTCCGTTGCTTTCCCGGGCCATCCCTGAATCTTTCAGTGGTATCAGACCCCGGTTCGGTGTTGTGGCTATAGGATTTGCATGTTATTATGTGTTAAGCATGAAAAATATATTTAAATTATTTTTGGAAAGCATGATAATATGTGTAGAAAAGATGTGTTATTTTTGCTTTTGAAATTATGGATATCCATGCATTTTTTAGAATTGGATTTTCTTTAAATGCATATTTATGTTTCAGTTTTTATAGCAGAAATTTAAAAAAAAAAAATTGGTGAAAAACGGTGTCAGCCGCCCGGCAAGGGTAGCAGGCGCCCGCCTGGCGCGCGCGCGCACGACCGTCTGGGACGGCCGGCCGGCAACACTGTTTCGTGCCGTTTTTGCCGTTTTTCTGGAAAATTGAATTTTCCTGATTTCTGCTAGTTTTTTGAAATTATTTATTTTGACATATTTTAATTTTAGTTAAATTGGATTTGTCTAAAATCATTTTTGATGCCTTGGATTATTTTGGAAATGGTAATAAATGGCTTTGTACATTGGATGTATAGTTGATATCCATATTTTTAATTGTATTATTAATATGGTATTTTCTGCATTTTTGTTATGTTTATGGTTTTAGATATTTGATATCTATGAATATATACACGAGATGTATTTATTTGTCGGCATGTTTATATTTGATATAAATATGCTTTGTTGTTGTTTATTTGATAAACAATAAGGATGATCACTAGCCCATTTTTGGCCTATGTATGGTTTATTTATTGTTGGGTGATGCCTACGTGCCTCTTTGTTTTTATTCCTTCTCTATCGTTTTTAGCCTTGAAATAATAAGGCTTTCTTTCTCTCCTATAATGTACTCCCCCCAACTTCTGATTAGGGTTTCATTTCAATTGTAATGAGTGTAGATTAGCATGTGAGGTTTTATTTATTTTTTGAAAATAAATGTAAACTTCCATGGATCTGAAAGCCCAAAAGAGGTCCGTTGGACGGAGCCCACGACGGAAGAGCCAAGAAGAACAAAGACAGATTTACAAGGCCTCATTAGAATGATAATGGGATGTAAAAATTGTAATAGTGTAGACCTACCCTAGATTGATCATAGATCCACTGTGGGCTCAGTGGATCACTTAGGAACGGGCTTGTGATCATCCTAACAGGGGCGTACTAGGCTTATTTTTCATGTGCTTATGCTTTAATGCTTTGATGTATGATGTGTTTGGAATACATCTATTTATATTGAATGTCTAAAAGTTAAGCATGCAAAATACTAATAATGATGAGGTCTCGGTCTTACTAAACAATAAACTCTCACTTGGATGATCCAAGTCAATAAGGCCCAAAATGGAATTAAAATCAAATAGTTTGATTATTCCAAGCCTTCCATCCATAGCAATGTAGTGAGGAAGCTACTTCCACCCATTCGTGGTCTCACAAGTCGTGGCACATTTGGAATGGAAGAAAGTTGCGCTGTTGTGGTCAATCAATGGAATATACTCCTATTTCCCTGTCTCACGAGTCGTGGGGGCGATAGTTGAGATATTCATTTGATTGATGGGTCGGGCTTAACGCTAAATAACATGATTTGCTTGGAGTCCTTAGGATCATATGAAGAGGCGAGGCAAAATATCTTGGGGATCTCATTGGATTAGAATGGTATAAGTTACCTCCCACAAATTATTTTTTCGTGTGAATCATAAAAGTGGCGCATGGAGAATTGCGTTTGTGGACTCCAAGCCACTAGGAAATGGTTTCCCGAAAACCCCACTTGAGAGTGGTGGGATTTTTGAAGAAATAGTGGGAGGGGTTAATAACTAAAGACCAAGTCTTAACTTGAATTCAATACTATTATAATCTACTAAATTTCTGCGTTACATTTTGAATGTAGATGTTTAAGAATCCACTCGTTGTAATCTTGAGACTAACAAATTAGACGGAACAAACTATAATGATTGGTTACGATATCTGGGGTTTGTCCTCGATTTCGAAAACCAGGCTTATGTTCTGGATAAGCCTCTTCTTCAGGTCTTGCCAGAGGGGTCCTTGTCAGAAAAGCATTTCGCGTTCAATGACTGGCAAGAGGACAACCGAAAGGTCCGCAGCATCATACTGGCATACATGACTAATGAGATCCAGAAACAGTATGATCGGCTAGATGATATCAGCTCGATAATCCTCCGCATGAAAGACGTTTATGCGGTACCAGACCGACATATTAGATATGCTGCGACGAAGGCATTTTTCAGAGCTAAGATGACAGAAGGGTCGTCTGTACACCAGCTTGGAGTGATGATGCTATCCCTAGTGGAGAAGCTCAAAGACCTCCGAGCTGATCTTGGAAAAGAGACGTACATCGACGTGATTCTTCATTCTCTTCCTCCCTCTTTTGACTCATTTATCATTAACTATAACATGAATGGGCTTGAAAAAAGACTTTCATGAGTTGATAAGCATGTTGGTCCAATACGAGGCAACAATTGAAAATTTTCCACCGTCGGTATTGGTGGGGGAGACTTCGACCTCAAGAGCGAAAGGCAAAGGGGCCCGACACTGGAGGAGGAAGAAGGCTAAGACAAAATCAGCCGCTACAAGCGTAGAGAGCGCTCCTGTTGCCATGCTGGGCATAGGCAAAGGAAACAGGAAGGTGGTTCGGCAGTCAAGGATTGCAAAAGATGTTTGCATATATTGCCATGAAAAGGGGCATTGGAAGAGGGAGTGTCCTAAACTCCTCTCCAACCAAGGTATATTTGATTTGAGCTTTAACATGATTACTATTGTACTTCTTGGGTATTGGATACCAACTGTAGAGCTCATATCTGCAAATGGTTTGCAGGTGATGGAAAGGAGTAGAAGGCTAAGATGAAGATGGTTCTAAAGCTAAGCGATGGCAGGGTTGTTGTTATAGAAGTTATAGGACCAGTTAGACTTAGCCATTAGTGATCATGTTAGGATAGAGTTGATAGGTCACAATTATGTAACCTAGCATGATCAAATTATGTTTTTCTATTGTTGGACAATTAGGATTACATGTTTTTTTATCAATAAAAGTTTCTTTTATTTGACAAAGAATGGTTATTCTTGTCTACTAGGTTGCTTGCACAATTGTTTCAATACTATCCCATAATTAGATTATGAATGCTCAAAACAAATGATAATGGATAATCAAGAAAAACTCACAGATTTGGCATGTAAAGTTAGGTCACATTCTTCTAGATAGGATAAGGAGGTTAGTAAATTCAAGGAGTCTAGAAATAGACAATTTGAGGCTGCTAGCTTGCAAGTCCTTCCTTAGCAGGAAGATGGCCAAGAAGCTCTTTGTAGGACAAAGTATGCTTGCTAGTGGTCTGTTGGACTGAATCTAGTCAGACATATGTGGGTCACTGAATACACAAGACCAGAAGAAAGTTCACAAGTCTAAGGGCCTTTGGAAGGCTTAAGGAATTAGATTTGAAGTGAGAACCAATCTGGTTGCAAAATTAACCTTTGATTGGATCGAGTGGTGTGTATTTAGTGGGAGCTCTTGATGTATCTAAATGGAAATGGAATTCTCACTCAGTAGAATTCTTCCTGGAATGCCACAATTGAACGACGTCTCTGATAAAGGAGGAATCGAACCTTGTTGGACATGGTTTGATTGGTGTGTCACTTAACTACCTTAGCCCATTTGGGCGTGTTCTTAAGACAGTAGCCAAATTGTAAAAAAATAGAAACTCCTAAAGATCATGGCCTAGACGCCATATTGGATATGGCACGGCAAGCCTGTATCCTACAAGGTACTTGAGTATGTAGGATGGTCTTGCATACGTTAAGAGACTAGTGGGAGGCAAACTAGGTTTGCACAGGTTCATGTGTTGTCCTAAGGAAAATTGGATTTTAGAGGATAACCGGTATGAGGAGTAGCTCCTTGAGAATCAAGTAGAGTGACACCTCAGTACAATATAGCAAACATCATTTGAAACCACGTTTGCACACTAACTATATTCCGGTCCTCCTAAGGACGACCAGGATATCTTAGATGTTGGAATAGGTGATCAGAAAGCCAATAGGTTTGGCAATTTGTAACCTATTCGACAACTTGATGTGAATGTAATATTATTATGTGATGAATAAGATGAGTGTTCGTCACCAATGGTACCTTCTTTGTTGCGCTCATCTTACATTTGTTAAAACGGTGTTTAACTTATATCGCAACAAAGCCCACAGACCATGGATAACAACTCGTGCAGTTGGGCCACGCATTGGATGGTGGTCATGAAACCAACTGATTAAGAGTTGGGTCTGAAACGTTCCAAGTCGAGGACCTCGAGACAGGGCATCGAGAGTCCTATTGAGACTTGCGTCAAGAGTCGTGTTCATTGGATGAGTGCCATGTTTCATCGGCGACAGGCGTGGGACGCCTACACGATCTTGATGGGTTGGTTGACTGGGGTCGAGCTGACTGGACTGACTCGCGGGGATCATCATATGGAAGCCTTGGAGGCTTGGTCGGTATGATTGGTTTTCCCCGGTTCCGATAGTACGGGAGTAATCCTCAGACTTGAGGGATCATGGCAGTCGCGTGCACAGGACGGCTGTATCTTGGATCTGGCGAGAGGTAATCATTCTGTAAGATGATTATCATAAGCCTTGTCCAGTGCAGTCAGAATGTGTAGCGAGGACGGTGGATTCCAAGAAGAGGATCCGTCCCCTGTCAGTATGTGACAGAGGTATCTCCTATGCATTCGGAGACACGTTCATGCTGTTTGAAGCTGTGGCCACAGTGGTTGGTCGAACAGGGAATGGTTTCCTGTCTCAACGCAATGAAGCATACGTGGTCTCGAGTATTAAGCATAGATGCCTAGTCAAGGATGGGAACCGACGCCCAATTCCATACCCTAGACTAAGGCCGGGAGACGGTAGACGGAAGGATCGTACCCGTACAGAATCGGCGCCTAAATGTTCATGCCAATTCACCTAGTCTCTAGTGCCATGGACCGTTGCTAGACGGCCACCCATGGTAACGGGCCCTGGTGGGACACGGGCCCAAGTCTAGCTGAGGGTGAACCTAAAGGGTCACACACAAATCACCGAGGAGGTTGAGAGATCGACTTGGAGTCAATCTCAAAGGATAAAATAAGTAATTGGATTACTTAAGGGAAAGTCCATTGGATGGACGGGCTGATATTGTATCGGGCTTTCATTTAATCGGTAAATTAGATTTTCGATTAAATATGGAAAGTTGAGATGTTGAGACGTTGGATCTTTTAATTGGATTAAAAGATCAACGGGAATAATTTAGGTGGACATTAAATTAGATTTAATATTGGGTTCGTCGTAATTGGATTACGATAAAACCCGGTCCGTTAAATTATACCCGAGAGGAGAAATAATTCCTAATTTGGAATGGGAAGAAGTTGGACTTCTTTCCTTAATTAAACATGGCCGACATGCTCCCTTGGAGGAAGCAAAATCAGCCATGTTTCATGCTAGGTGGTATGTTGACTTGTCTCTTTTGGAAAGAGACAAATCAACTCCAATCAAGCTCTTCCCTTTTGGTATGATTTGATCATATCATAAATTTTGGTAGGCTTGATTGAAGAATTGATGGTGATTGATTGGAATGAATCTAGACATCCTTGGATGAACCTAGACACATTCCAATAATCACATTAATTATGTATATATACAACACCAAGCATAAGTGATTCATTATTCATCTTTTTCTAGGAAAAAGAGAAGACAAAAATCCTCTCCTCTCTCTCAAAATTTCGTGCTCCCTCCCTCTCTTACACTTGTGTTCTTCACTTGATTTTGAATCAAGAAGAAGAACAAAGTAAGTTTAAGAGAACACTAATTCATAGTGTTCTTCTCTTAAACCGATTCCTTCCTAAACCCGTTCTTTTCTAGCAAGAAGAACGTGTGTTTCTTCCGGTGTGGTGTGGATCACCTTTGGAGAATCCATACGTTTGGATTTCGTGAGCATTCCGGAGAAGGAACCACGTTAGTGGCCGGGAGCATACGCTAAACAATCAAAGGTAACGGTTTATTACGCTTTGATTGATTTCAATTGTATATCTATGCCCTATGTGTTTAAATATACGTTTTAATATTTACACATCCTACATCGAACGCCCGGTTGAGCACCCAAGGGTACACCCCTTGGGATTCGCGTATTTTGAATTTGATTTAAATTTACGCACTTATCTCGCTTTTCTCGCTTCCGCTCGCGCTCCCGGGCGGATCCGCTTGTCCTTCATTAGATACCTGAGAGGTACAGGTTTCTAGGTCAGTCCGATCTTTGGATTATAATCCAAAAGACATAAGGAGATGCAATGTTGGACATTGGATCGAATCGATGGCTTGGAGCCGTGTGATTCGACATGGAACTCAAACTAGGTTTGAAACTCCATGTAACTGGAATATTCGTTTTGATGAGTTCATAAGGGGTATGACTCAATCACTAACGAGCTTGAGGGTCAGTGGGAGTTTGGTTGTGTTCCTAGTGTTTAAAGTGTGTAACTTCTTATTAATTTGGAATGAATTTAAGATGTTAGGAAACACTGAAACACGAACGTTGTTCACGCAATTCTCTATGAAAGAGATTGGATTCTATATATAGGGTTAAGCTGTCCAAGACTCAGTCAAGGTTGACTGATGAGGAATATCTGGATTCAATGGAATAAACCTCCTAATAATTGGACAAAACTGAATATTGATGGTGCCTCCATTCATGATCCGGGTTGGTTCGGATGTGGTGGTATATTTTGAAATCATGAAGGGGATTTTATTGCGGCTTTTTCCAGTTCTACAGGTTTCAACATGAATTCTACGGCATAAGTGTATGCTGTTAGCAAAGGACTTGACCTTGCAAAGGAGATAGGAATTTCACGATTATTGGTGCAAACTGACTCAATGTTGGTTTTTCGACTTTTTTGCAGGGGAGCAACTCCACCCAAGCACATCCTGCAGGTTCTCGTGGAATGAAAGAGGAAATTGACTGAATTACATGAAGTGCAATTTGGATTTTTTCCAAGAAAAGTAAACCGGGCAGCAGACATTTTGGCAAAAAAGGCTGTAGCACAACCTTTTGAAGCTTGTTTTTAACAACAATGTCCGATTTTTTGGCTCAACTTTTGTATGATGGCAAATACCTATGGTATCCTAGAACTGTTAAACACTTATGTACTTCCCAGTTGTTGCAGCGGTAAATAAATAAATGTTTCCTTGTGTTAAAAAGAAAGCAACTAAGGGCATCCAAGTAAAAAACCAAGCAAAAATCTGGAAAGAACATATATTTTAATTCCTTGTCCGAATCTGACTACAAGGATGATAACTCAATCTACCTGGGGGTTGAGTTATTCAATCAGTACAGTAAATTGTATCGGGCTTGCACCCAAACCTGCCCCCCAACCCACCATTTTATTCAACCCAATACCAAGGTAAACGGGGCCTTAGAGCTTGATTGTTTTACTACTCATTTAATTACGTGATGCTCTATTTGCATGGACTTCAACCTCACTATCTATAATGTTCCTACTCCAACACAAAGGTCCTATTCCACAAAAAATTAAATACCTTTTGGTTCATGTCTATGCATATTTTAAAGTGGTAGAGATGTTGTGTATAAACAAATCTATGGCGAAATATTTTCATAGCAAGTATTCTGTTACACATCGCAAAAAACACTTGGAGGGATCGGGGATTATTGGGAGAGAAGTCTATTAATATTCATGTGTTTGCTATTGAAGATATTCATCATGTAAAAGTTTGTCTGAGCATGCTAAGTTGTTTTAGCTATAGTGTATGGCATTCTTTGAACATCTAGCTAAGTCTTGGCTTGAATACATATTTCTTTGGTGCCATGAATTTGAGAAGGAAAACAAAGTTGCTTGACCTTGGTATTAGCTCAAGAACGAGCAAAGGACTAAGAGGGTGTTTGGCTAAATTTTTTTAAAATATCTTATAAGCTCTTACATCTTATAAGATGTTTTAGGAGATTATAAGATGTTGGATTTTATTTTAAAATTAATCTTCTAAAGTGTTTGGGTAAAATAATATGTAAAACTTGAAAGATGTTTTAACATCTTATAAGATGTTAGGGTTTTTGGCATAATAAGGTCTTTTTGTTGGTAAAATGATAAAAAATGACATGATACTATTAGAATCAAATAAATTATTATTTTTGTTGACATATTCTATTTTTAAATATTTTTAAAATAATTTCATAAATAGTACACATTAATTTAACTTCAAATAAAAATTTATTGGATAATTTTTTAGAAAAATAAAAAATATAGCGGATTATGACCTAAATTTTGAATAAAAATAATATATATGTACATTCATGCTAGTCGAATATTAATATAGATATATATATATATGTTTTCTCTCTTGATGCAATGATTATTTCTAATTGTATAACTTATAATGTCTTGAATTTATAATTTTTTCAGTAAATATAATATCATAACAATCTATTTTTGTTTAGCTATAATAATTTATTATTTAATAATGAAGCATTTTTTCTTTTTTAAATGCAAAAAAATTAATAACAATAAAGAATATTAAAATTGTAGAGAGAGAGAGTATCTATGTGTGTGTGTGTGTGAGAGAGAGAGAGAGAGAGAGTACTATGTGTATATAGTGTGTGTGTGTGGAGAGAGAGAGAGAGTGAGTGAGTGTATGTAGAGTGTGTGTGTGTGTTTGTGTGTAAGTACAGAGAGTGTGTGTGATGAATGAGGGTATTTTTGTCATATAACATATTAATCGTATTGAACGTATAAGATGTTTTAAAAAAGTTAGAAATATTAACTTTTTTAAGAGTTTATAAGATCTAAAACATCTTATTTTGAGATCTTATAAGCTCTTTAACACAAATTTTGCCAAACAAAATTTTGAAACTTATAAGCTACCAAACATCTTATAAGATGTTTTAGAAACTTATAAGTTTAGCCAAACACCCTCTAAGTGTTGGGGATTTGACAGACTTTTATTTTGATTTATGTGTTGCTGACAAAATACGCATTTCATTAGTATCAAATGCTCTTAAATCATGTGTTTATTGTGTTTTTCATTTTGAATGATGCTAATGAAGTAAAAGAAAGCAAGAATGATGCCAACTATATGGAATGGAAGGCAAAATTCTAATGAAACAAGTTGACAACTTTACAGTGGACACTAGATGAAGCACATTTAGTGCAATAATCACAATAGTTGAATATGACAAGAGTTGCCAGTTTTTGAAGATAGGGCTAATCTTTTACTTCTTGTTTCATATTTATCTAGATTAGGAATATTTTCACCTTAGGATATTTATTAGGAGTAATAGATTTTTATTAGGAATTTTCATTTTTTTCCAAAAAGTAAAAGGTTCCTATATATACCAGGAAACTAATTATTATACGTAGGGGATGTATTTTTCAAGAGTAAGACATCTTATTCAAGCTTAAAACTAATTAGTAATCTTCATTTTCATGTTCATATAATTGTGTTTTCTACTTTCATTTATTTAGGTTTTCCTATGTTCTATATGTTTTTATTACAAATATGTTATTGTTGGAGTTCAGTAATAATTAGTGAATACAACACAGTTCGTTATGACATAGTAGCCAATTGTATTGTCGGGACTGTACAACTTAACTTAAATCAGTCCTTGTAAGAATTTGTTGGTTAGAATTGGGCGCTTCTTTAGTTTTAATGCTATAGGTAAATTAAATTTTAAGAACATTCCCAAGGTTATTTATTGATAAAGGAATTAGTCAACGACGTTTCTTGTCTAACAAAAAGGTAATTTAGGGTAGGTTGTTAGGTCGTATCAATGACCATAATCAATTTATCTATTGTGATTGAATGATTTTTTTGCATCGGTGGTCAACAGTGAAATTGAGTTGGATCTTATTTTTAACTAAAAGTTTTTTGAATATTTATTTATCTCTTTGCATCTATGAAATTTACTTTGTTAAGTTTCATTTATGACGAAGCCCCCCTTTCATTTTGTTGAAGAAATTGATTTAAAATCAATCCCTAAGAATTTGACACTTCGAATTATTATCATTATGTTTCGATTTATTTTTGGAGTGTTTTGTGGAGATAGAGAGAGAAAAATAGAGATAAATATATATGTATTGGAAATAGTGTGAATGTTTGGATTTATTTTTGGAAATAACTTAAAATAGTGTAAAATAGGTGTTGTATGTTTTGTTTCTTGGAAGACAAACTTCACTGTTCATTGTAAAATCATGTCTCTTTTATAGGCTGAAATGCGTAAAACCCCCCTGTGTTTTAAAAAGTCGGCAAAAAACCCCCCTTTGTTTTAAAAATAGGCAAAAAACCCCCCCCCTGTTTTAATAAAGTCAGCAAAACACCCCCCTTCCGATACGAATTAACGGAGGGTGTGCACAACGCGCGCGTTGTGCGTCTTGGCCTGGTTTTTACCCGTTTGTTGAGGTTTTTTCTGCCATTTTGACCAAAATGCCCTTAGTTAGTATATATAAGTGGGTAAGGCTTGTTTGGTGTGTTTCTTTTTATATAATAGGGTAATTTGGACTGTTTTTTGAGCATTATTTTATGTAACTTTTCTGGGTTGTTTTTGAGAATTTTTTATGTCACTTCTTGTGTAATTTGTTAATATAATTGTTGTTATTTTATGATGCAAATTCATAATAATCTCACATTGCAAAAACAGAGAACGATTAACTTCTCAAAAATATATTGAACTTTCAATAGACAATATTAAGGCAATGTGCAACCCAATTAAACATCACAAAACTGAAAGTTTTGTCAACCTATACATCATTCCAACCTGTACATCAATTCAGCCAAACATAATTGCCTTAAAAAATAGTTTGCCATTCAAAAAAGCAGACTGCCAAACCTATACATAATTCCTTCAAAAGCAGTTTTCCATTCAAAAAAAAAAGTAGTTTGCCATTGCCAAAAAAATACTGAGCCAACAAAAACCACCAGAATTGCATATTATACATTTGATTTGGGATTTGAAGCCTCTGAACTTTCTCCTCCTTTCTTGTTGGTTGGTTTTGGCCTGTATGAGTTGGCAACTCCCTTGATCAAAGAGGAAACAGAAGGTCTGTGTTCAGTACAACACTTCCTCTTGAATTTGGAAGACTGATCTGGGGCAAGTTGCTGCTTCCTTTTTTCTAGTTTACTTGACAATGAGACTGGTTTTTGCTGTTTTCTAGGAGGTTTAGGTGGTTGCTGCAACTACATTACAGTAAGTGAGTTAATAAGGATTAGTAATAAAGTTGCAGGGTCATAAATGCAAAGCAAGTTTCATACCTGATTTTGTGTTGGCTGTTGCACATCAATTCCCCTGTATGTAGCCTGTTGAGGCATCTGTACAACAACAGGGAAATCAGAATTGAATAATTTAAAAAATATGATGGTTTATTTAATGAAAACACTAACCTTAAAGGGTTTTCTTGGGCCTAATGGAGCAGGGGGGCCCTGTTTTGGGGCTGAGTGTTGTGATTCTGGTATTGGGGCTGGTTCTGGATCATGAGGTTGTGAATTTTGAGAATATGGTGGGGGAATCTGCAGCATAATAAGACAATATGTCAAAAAAGTATAATGAAATATTAAAAATATTTAACTTTGAAAAGACCTACCTCAGCATGTATTGTCTCAGTCTCATCAAAAGGTGGAAGAGGTGGGGTACTTTCCCTTTGTCTGTTTGCCCCACTGCCCCTTCTTGAACCTGATGCACCATGTGATCTTTGGTTGGGATTCTGAATACATCAATAAAAAACAGTATTAGTGGGAGACAACTTTTAAAATAGAAATATACAAAATGTTCAGAATTGTACCTGTGTGAATTTGGAATTAGGGTGAGGAGGGTTGGTGCAGCTTCTCTTATTATGCCCCTTTCTCAAGCAAATTTTACAAGTATGAGTAAGACCCTTTCTTGAAGCTGTTTCTCTTACATCATTTGCATCTTTCCTTCTACATTTTTTTGGCCTCCCCATTTTGATTACAACATCTGGAGGATCTACTCTTCCCATCTTTGAATCTTCAAAGTCATGCATCCCTGGAACTGGATGGATCATGTGGCTGTATACCTTCATGTAGACTTCCTTCTTGAAGCAGTCATCAATGAAATCCTCTATTTTCAGTCTATGATAGTCAATTGCAGCAACGGCATGACAACAAGGATATCCCACCAGCTGAAACATCCCACAACTACAGAACTTCTCTTTGAGGTAAACTATGTGATTTTGCATCCCATGCATTACTTCATATTTGTCTTCTCCAGCCCATGAAGGAAAACAATTTCTACTCTCTACCCTTTGAATGTCAGTTTTCTTCATGATGTTTGGGCACACAATTCCCTCATATTTTTCCATTCCCTCTCTTTTGACTTGGATTCTTGCCATGAATTTTTTTCTAATCCACTCAAACATATCTATAATGGGTAATTCTCTTGCCTCCATGATAATATGATTGAAGGATTCACTCATATTATTGACTAGCACATCACATCTTGTCTTTGTTGGGAAATAACATCTTGCCCAGTGCACTGAAGATATCTCAGCCAACCATTCATATGGTGTCTGTTCTCCACCTCTCTTTGGGTGTATTTTTTGAATTTCTGCCATAATTTTCAAGTGTTGATTAACACTATATGTGGATGCAGCTTTCCAAAACAGTTTTTTCAGTTCTTGCCCCTTGAATTTTCCCTTAAAATTATTGTACATATGCCTCAAACAGAATCTATGTTCAGCCCCAGGTGCCAATTCAGCAATGGCCTCTAATAACCCTTTTTGCCTATCAGAAATGAAGGCCCAACCCCTTTCATTTTGTGACCCTATGTCTCTGAGTAGAAGGTTCAAAAACCATTCCCAGCTATCATACTTCTCAACCTCAACATATGCAACAGCAATTAAATACATGTTATCATTTGGATCCCTCCCAATAGCAGCCAACAATTGCCCCTTGAATAACCCCTTCAGAAAACACCCATCCAACCCAATTAATGGTCTACACCCATCAGTGAAACCATCACTCAGCCCCTTCAAGCAAAAATACATTCTCTGCAAAACTGGAGGGTTGAGTTCTTTGTTCAGTTTCATTATTAGAGAACTCCCAGGATTATGCTTCACTACTGTATGACAGTAGTCATACAGTCTTGCATATTGTTCTTTTACATCACCCCAGGAAACAACACCTTATATCCACCAACATACCTAATATTTGGTACCCATTCTATGACACCACCTAACCAAACAAAAAAATCTGCATAGTCCCCCAAAACCATTCTCTGCAAATAAATTAAAAAAACTAACTTAGCCATACATTAAAATTTACAATTATTAACTACAGAACTTGTAACATTTATATGATAAGCACAAATGACAAATTTTGCAGAAATGACAAATTTTGCAGCAGTATACATTTGTTCTCATTTTAGGCCAGTACAAGCACAAATACATAAATGAACAATAAATTATTGGGGGGGGGACCAGAATCGCAAAAACAACATACATCTTCTAACAAAATAAACCAAAATCAGAATCGCAAACGGGAAAGGGAGAGGATGGACCAGAATCATGGGGGCTCAGCCATACAAAATAAACCATACATTTCCAACAAAAAACACAAAAATACATACATCTTCTAACACCAAATTAGCATAAAATCGCAAAAAAAAAAGAAGAGGGACTTACCAGTTCTTGAAGAACACGACGTGCCCTATGCAGATCCACCTCCTCCTCGAAAGCAAACCCGAAATCTACCCTAATAGCCCTAAAATGCTTTGATTCTAACCTATTTGTGGCAAATGTATCAACTTTTCCCTCCCAAGTCTCGAGTTCGTCCTCTCAAACGCACGCGAAAAAGCCCTAATTTTTACCTCTGTAAATTTTCCCTCTTCACAGCTTTTTTCTCTCACTTCGTTTTAACTGACGTTGACTCTAAGCAAATTTAACAAGGGTATAACGGTCAAACGGGGGAAAAATTTAACGCCGTTAGGGCTCAGTTAAAAAAAGGGCACGTGTGCTGACTTTATTAAAACAGGGGGGGGGTTTTTCGCCTATTTTTAAAACAGAGGGGGGTTTTTTGCCGACTTTTTAAAACACAGGGGGGTTTTACGCATTTCAGCCCTCTTTTATATTTACTTAAATTTGTATATACATATATATCGTCTTGTTTGTAAGTCGAATGAATCTATATATTATTGTATTTATATTTGTCTAAAATATCATTCATAACTATTTTCCTTATTTTATAAATAATAATTATATATTTAATAAATAATTTTATACATACTACTAAATGGGTTAAGAATTTTTTTGGACGTGCTATTCGTAATGCTAAATTTAAATCGATTATTCAGATTGCACTGTGTGGACGTGGTGGCCAACACTACACGAACTGTATGCCTCGTTGGCCACATGTCACGGCTGCTGGCAGACTGCGGAGACACGGCAGTGGGAATCCAAACAGTGGACAGAAAAAGGTGGGAGTGATGATGGGCTTGGGAAAGATTTAGCTAGGGTTCCACTTTCTGTCTGGAGTTGAAAACAAACGAAGCCTTTGGATAGCAATTGGAAACAGGCCCAAATGAGCAAAATACACCAAGTGGAGGTGTCTCGGACACAACCCAAGCATTAATCATGTTTCGGCCCATCTCTGGGTCGAAAATAAAGACAACATAGTTTATAATTTTACAAGCTTTTGAGTAAGAAGCTAATTTTATTGGATTCAATACCCATCAATGGATAAACTACATTGACATCTCTGACGTAAGGTCTAATTATACAAACACCTTTATCCTTTATAAAACTATAAGTACACCATTGAGGGGGTGCCAATGTAGTTTACCTCAGGAGGTGGTTGAACCAATTTTCACCCTAAGGGGATGCTGATGCAAATTACATTTACAACCTTAGAAGTGTACTTGTAATTTTAAAAATGATATTGATCGGGGTAGCAGATAGCGATTTTTTATAACGTCTGAGATAGCGATCTCCACCTGTCACCTGAAAAGTAAGGGTACCTGAGAAGAGAGCAAACGTGAGTTTAGCCGGGATCGTCCCCGACGAAGACCCTCTGATGCTTAAGTCAGCTCAAGCTCGAGATGGCAAAAGCGCGATCTAAGTGGAGTAATAGGTCGAATGCTATCAATAAATCTTCCCATTAATGCGGTGGAATAGGAGTATTTATAGAGCCAAGTGCATGTACTTGCCTGTCCACGTAGCGTCATCTCAAGACTTCAGCTGTCAGGAGACCAAAGGTCCAAATTTCGGGTCTTCTTAAGCGGGTTCCAAGTCACGTACCCAGGTCGGGTCGCGGTAGCAACCCAATTGTGTTGTACGCGGGTCATCAGGCCCATATGCAATTTTGACATCTTTTTTAGGGTATTTATGTCTTTTTAGCATAAATAGGATATAACCCACTCATTAGTCCCCCATTTCTACTAGTGTATGTTCTTGCACTAGGAAAAGTTAAAAACTGAGATCGTTAAACGCCTTTTTTGTTTGCTTTTACCCCCTCCGTCCGATCCGCCTATGTGTCTTCATCTTGGCTATCCATAATTGGCACGCACTTCGAGGTCAGCTCCCTTTTCTATATATATGGGTGATGCCCTAAAGTTTCCCATTACTCCAATTGCTTTGTGCGACCCGCCTTCAACCGCCCCTCCCGAGTGCAATCTCCTAGCTCATCTTGGTAGCCGATCTCCTCGCAGGTACGCTCGCTTGCCTTTATGTCTTCGTCCGAGTCAAGCTCCGAGTCGAGCGGTAGCTCTTCGTGCTCAGTGAGACGTTCGTAGGATTTTATAAATAATTGAGAGTTTAATTAGTAATTATTACAAAAAATTTGATTTAATTATAAATAAATTATAGGTTGAAATTGGAATATGATAAAACTTGAACGGAGTAAATTTAAACTCATTATAATATTTGGGAGCGAATTATATTAATTATAAAAATATATTTATATATATATATATATATATAGAGAGAGAGAGAGAGAGAGAGTTGGGTGGGAGTCACCCCACCACCACACCAATTTGTTAACGAATATATGTGTGTGTGTGTCAATCACACAAAAGAAAACATTTACCACACACACCATTCTTCAACATTTCAAAACTCTCTCTCTCTCGGGAAGAAACAAGTATGAAAATTTTTAGTTTTTAATTTTTATTAATTTATATAATTATATTGACCGATTAATCCATTTACTAAATGTAGTTTACATTGATCGATTTACTATTTAATCGGAAAATTTTATGAGTTTGACTAGTTAAACTAGTGTTGTATTAGATATCACATTTGATTTAAGATTGCTATAACTAACTTACTAGATGTGCTAGATTTAATCACCACTGTTGTTAATGTATTCAAGTTCATCGGGTATATTGACTAAATACTTAACTATATATATTGGTGTTTAATCATATTATTTAATAGCAAGGAATTGATAGGAATTAATAGAAATATTATTGAAAGGTTATTTAAGAAAAATAAGATTTTTATAATAATTTAAGTTAGAAATATTATTGACACCGGTAGTTATAATGATATAAGGGTTTTATAAAATGGAATTGTATGAGTTAGTTGATAAATTAAAAGTATACCTAAGAAGTGTAGAAAGTTAAGTTATTTAAAATAAAATGGAACGGGGGGTTGAATTTCAATATAAATAGAACTATGTGAATATTACTATAAATTTTAATTAGAATTTACGATATTTATGAGGTATTGATCGTATAAATATAATTTATTATAGGACGTGATGATAGAGTGGAAGGTTGAGCAGCCCTTCGTGTTGACAGACCAATTTTGAGATTTGAGGTAAGTATAGCTAATTGGTTTCTATATATATATATTTATATGAATATAAATATTATTTGTTGGATTTTTATATATAAATACTTATATGCTTATATGAGTATATATGTTGAATTTTGGATATATATATAATTATGAGGATATAAATATGGATTGTTTGTATACTCGATCATGGATGTCGATTGTGATTAAGATTATCTATATATCTGTGGAATTGCTATTATGTGCTAAAGTGTGATTGTGCTACACGGATGTTGACTGAATGATTGTGTAGTTGTATATTTTACTGTGGTATGAAATCAAATAGGAAAGGTATTGACGAAAGAATGATTATTAAATGAATTTAAATAAGGAAGTTAATGATGCTGATGTTGGAGATTAAAATGAAACGATGACTTAACTAATTGGGGAGCATACTCAATGGCTTAGAATGATACGATCGATGATGAGCTGTGTGCTGTCATTGATCAATGGAGATGATGGGATACACACGATCTGTGTACTGTGTGATATCATACACACGAGCTGTGTGCTGTGTGGTATGAGTGAAGATGAGATATACACGAGATGTGTGATGTGTGATATCAGAAAAGAAAAGAGAGTGGAAGAAGGAGTATTGTGATTTAGATGATGATGATGGTGATAGCCGGCTAAGCTCATTGAGTGATGCACTCAAGGTTGGTTAAGCAGGGTCCTAAGGAAACCCCTACAATGCCTATATTACTGTAGCTATGTGATTTCTTATCTGCTGTAATGTATGTCGCATGTTGGATTGTGTTGGTATACATGCTTTATACTTGACTGGTTGCTCGTATACTTATATATAGACCGAAAGGCTATACTTATTGAGTAGGCAATTCATTCCTTGCCACACACATTTCAGGATATAGGTCGCACGGGCTGATACCATTAGATCTTGAGCCGTGCCATGACACTGAATAGGTGGATCAGCCGTGACAGCGAAGGTTGGAAGTTTTGGGCTATGTAACTTAAACATCATAGTGTAGTAGAGTTGGTTTTAAAATTTTGGACAGTTGGACGTTGGTTATCTTTTTCTTAAGTTATGTACAGTGGTGGCAAGTAAATATAAAGTTTTTGGCTATGTTTATGATCATGTCGTATATTATATATTTGTTATAATGGTAAAATATAATCTATATTGCGTTATGGAATGAGTTGAAATTAGGCAAAAGGAATATTAATTAGTAGTAACGAGGTGTAGTACTGTAGGGGGTGTTACATTAGGTGGTATCGGAGCAGGTTTACGTTTCTAGGGTGATTAGTTGGCTATGAGATGTGTCTAATGATTGAATTATTTAATGTAGGATGGCTTCTCAAGGTGCACGTGCTGACCAAGTAGTTGATAGGGAAGTGTCAGGGGAGTCCGAAGAGGGCTCGATTGCACCTGCGAGTGCAGGTAGGGTGTAGATAGGTCGAGAGGGTGTTGGTGTTGATGCTCCTATTCCTCCCGGTGGTGCTCCAGGTGTAGGGTTACCGCCAGAATTTGCAGAAATTCTTCAAATGGCCCTCTAGGCCCAAGCACAATTTCTCGCACAGACGCATGCACCCGCTCCAACGCCAGCATTAGCAGTTGCTACAATTGATCGTAATTATGAAAGAATCAGAAAAATGGGAGCTGCTGAATTTGAGGGTACCTTAGATCCTGAGATTGCTGAGAGATGGTGGGAAAAGGTCGAAGATGTGTTGAACTTAGTGAATTGTACTCTAGAGAATCGACTTAAGTATGTTGTTTCTTTGTTCGTGGGGAATACCTTGATTTGGTGGAGGTCCGTAAAGAGGGCATATAAGCCAAGAGAGATAACTCGGGTTGAGTTTCAGAGAGAGTTCGATGATAAATACAGACCCAAGATGTACCGAGATAAGAAGAGGATGGAATTTCTAAACTTAGTGCAAGGGGATGATCAGAGAGTGGCAGAATATGAACTCTGTTTTGCTGCATTAGCCAAGTATGTACCAGAAGCAATAGCGACACAAGAGGATTGTTGTTATCATTTTGAGCAGGGGTTATGACCGGAGATAAAAAAGTATCTGGCAGTTAGAATTACGAATTTCAAAACTCTTGTTGAGTCAGCGGTTCAAATGGAAGAGGCGATAACCGAAGAGAAGAAGAACAGGGAAGAAAAGAGAAAATCAACATATACAGTGGGGGGGAGGGGGGTCAAGTAGGTTGACAAAGAGAGGAACCGGTCGTTCATTTTCTGCAGGAGGAGTGAACGTTTCGCGTGGTGGTCCTGCTTCCCAAGGAAGTAGTGGGCCGAGGTTCAGTGGACTAATGGGCTTCAACAGAGGTTCGTCGAGCGCAGTTTGTTTACTATGCCTTCTATTGGATCACGTAGGGGCACTAGACAGAGTTACAACAGGGGGTCAGCTTTCATTTCAAGTTGTTCTACTTGTGGGAGGCGACATTCAGGACAGTGTTGGGGACCAGATGCTATACCCAGGATTTGTTATAACTGCGGAGGTAGAGGACACATATCTAGGGATTGTCCTAGTCAGACTACGAGTTTAGGTAGAAGTGCGTCCAGAGGGACCCGAAGTCAAAGCAGTATTGGGAGCAATGGCCAAGGAGTTGAGAGAGGCAGGGGCAGAGGCAGAGGTAGGGGTAGAGGCACTAGTAATAGAGATGGTGACCACACTGTTGATGGGGGTGCAAGGGGGTTCGGAGCACAAGTCACTTAGAGACAAACCCAAGCAAGAATATATAACATGACCAAAGAGAAAGCTCCAGCTTCGAATGACGTGATATCAAGTACGATCTTGCTATTTGACGTTGAGGCTTATGTTTTGATTGATTCTGGCTCTACACATTCATATATATCATCAGAATTTGCATCAGAAATATCAGGTGAGAATAGTCCTTTGGGATATAATTTGATGGTTTATCTACCTGTGGGAGGGGGTGTAGTAGTGAATAGTGTTAGGAAGGGTAGTTTGGTGAGGATTGGAGATGTATGTGGATCTCGTAGTAATGAATTTGAAGGAGTTTGATGTAATTTTGGGGATGGATTGGCTATCACAACATAAAGCAGTGGTTGATTGTTATAAAAAGAAAGTGACGATTGAATCTTCTGGCCAGCCAAAAGTAGTATTCGTGGAGGAGCGACAGATAGTGCCAGTTTGTGTAATATCAGCTATAGAGGGAAGACGATTAATGCTAGAAGGATGTGAGGCATATCTAGCTCATGTGATAGATGCAGAGAAGGTTAATCTCATGTTGGAGGAAATTCCTGTAGTGAGAGATTTTCCTGAAGTGTTCTCTGACGACTTACCAGGTTTGCCACCACATAGGAAAGTGGGCTTTACGATAGACACTCTTCCAGGAGTTGCCCCGATTTCTATTGCACCATATAAAATGGCCCCAGTGGAATTGCAAGAACTTAAGAAAAAAATAGAAGAATTGTTGGAGAAAGGATTTATCAGACCGAGTACTTCACCGTGGTGGGCACTAGTGCTATTTGTGAAGAAGAAAGATTGTAGTATGAGATTGTGTGTCGACTACTGCTAGTTGAATAGGGTGACAGTGAAGAATAAATATCCTTTGCCGAGGATTGTTGACTTACTGGATCAATTGAAGAGGGCTACAACATTTTCAAAGATCGACTTGAGTTCTGGGTATTGGCAGTTGAGGATAGCAGAAAATGACATACCAAAAACAGTTTTTCGCACACGTTATGGTCACTATGAGTTCTTGGTAATGCCATTTAGGTTAACAAATGCACCGGCAACGTTTATGGCATTAATGGATCATTTTATTATTATTTTTATAGATGATATTTTGGTGTACTCGAGGAGCCGGAGGAGTATGAACAACATCTGAGGATAGTGTTACCTTGAAGGAGAAAAATTTGTATGCTAAACTAAGCAAATGTGAATTCTGGATAAATCAGGTGGTTTTCCTCAGGCATGTGATATCGGGTGATGGGGTAATGCCCGACCCTTCATAAGTGAAAGCTATTATGAAATGGAGAGTACCGAAGAATGCGACTGAAGTTTGAAGTTTCTTGGGGTTAGCAGGGTATTATAGGAGATTCGTCGAGGGCTTCTCCATAATTGTCGGTCCTTTGACAAAGTTACTGAGGAAGGGAGTAGTATTTCAGTGGACTAAACAGTGCCAACGAAGTTTTGATGAGTTGAAGAAAAGACTGACCTCAACCCCAATTTTGGTTTTGCCGTCTAGTAGTGGTGGATATGTAGTGTACACGGATGCTTCACGGCAGGGTTTGGGTTGTGTATTAATGCAGAACGGAAAGGTAATCGCCTATGCATCTCGTCAGCTGAGGACTCATGAGTTGAATTATTCCACACATGATTTGGAGTTGGCCACGATTGTGTATGCATTAATGATATGGAGACATTATTTGTATGGAGAAAAATTTTAGATTTTCACTGATCACAAGAGTTTGAAGTATATTTTGTCGCAAAAGGAACTGAATTTGAGACAAAGGAGATGTATAGAACTGCTGAAGGATTATGGTTGCACTATTGATTATCATCTAGGGAAGGCAAATGTGGTATCAGATGCTTTGAGTAGAAAGAGCTCAAGTACATTAGCCAGTTTGGGGAGTCACGATCTGACATTGTTGCTGGAAATGAGATCTATGAATACAAAATTAGAAGTTCATCAGATGACAGGATTATTGGCAGCCTTACAACTAAAGCCAGACTTTGTGGATCAAATTCAAGAAGCACAGACTCGGCTCGTTTTCTTATTACAGATGCTGGATAAAATGATACACGGTAAGAAGTCAAGTTTTTCGATAAGAGCTGATGGGGTGATAGTGAACGGGGAGCGAATTTGTGTACCCGATGTAGATGGGTTACGAGGGGAGATCTTGCGAGAAGCTCATAATATACCATATTCCATGCATCCTGGTACTACAAAGATGTATTGGAATTTAAGACCGTACTATTGGTGGGAGACAATGAAGAAGGATGTGGCGGAGTTTGTGGCCAAATGTATGACATATCAGCAGGTAAAAGCAGAACATCAGGCACCAGCAGGTTAACTTCGACCTTTATCCATACCAGAATGGAAGTGGGAAAGGATTACTATGGATTTTGTCGTAGGGTTGCCACGTACACTCAGGAAGCATGATGCTATTTGGGTAATTATAGATAGACTGACGAAATCAACACATTTCTTGTCGTAATGACTAGGTGATTCTCTGGATAAGTTAGTTAAGTTGTATGTTTTCGAAATCGTGAGATTACATGGTGTGCTGGTATTTATTGTGTTAGACAGAGATCCTCAATTCACCTCACATTTTTGGAGAAGTTTACAAGGGGCGTTGGGCACAAATTTACATTTCAGTACTGCATTTCATCCTCAGATAGATGGGCAGTCAGAAAGAACAATTCAGACCCTGGAAGATATGATGAGGGCTTGTACAATAGAGTTTAAGGGCAACTGGGATGATCACCTACCTTTGATGGAATTTGCATATAACAATAGTTTTCATTCTAGTATCGGTATGGCCCCATACGAAGCTTTATATGGAAGGAGATGTCGTAGTCCACTATCTTGGGGTATGGAGGGATCACAACAGCTGGAAGGTCTGGAATTGGTGCAAGAAATGGTAGAAAAGATACAGATAGTGAAAAAGTGTCTGAAAGCAGCTCAAGATCGATAGAAAAGTTATGCTGATAAACACCAAAGGGAGATGGAATATGAAATAGGTGATAAGGTTTTTCTGAAGGTAGCTCCATGGAAGGGGATCTTGAGATTTGGCAAGCAAGGGAAGTTGAGTTCAAGATATATTGGGCTGTATGAAATTGTTGAAAGAATTGGGCCATTAGCGTATCGACTAGCATTGCCACCAGAGTTTTCATGGATACATGATGTTTTCCATCTTTCAATGCTACGACAATATCGAATGGATCCTAGCTACGTCATCCATGAACCAGAGATAGAGATTTCTGAGGAGTTGACATATGTGGAAGAGCCAACGAAAATTTTAGACAGAAGTGTAAGAAAATTGAGAAATAAGTAGATACCAATGGTGAAAGTGAAGTGGAGTCATCATTCTCCGAGAGAGGCGACTTGGGAAGTAGAGGACCATATGAGAGACAAATATCCCTATTTATTCAATTGAACGGGTAAGTTAGTTAAAATTCGGGGATGAAATTTTTATTAGGAGGGGAGAATTGTGACGTTCATAGGATTTTATATATAATTGAGAGTTTAATTAGTAATTATTAGGAAAATTTTGATTTAATTATAAAAAAAATTATAGGTTGAAATTAGAATATGATAAAACTTGAATGGAGTAAATTGAAACCCATTATAATATTTGGGAGCGAATTATATTAATTATAAAAATAGATATATATATATAATAATATATATTATATATATATATATATATATAGAGAGAGAGAGAGAGAAAGTGGGGTGGGAGTCACCCCACCACAACACCAATTTGTTAACAAATATATATGTGTGATAGGGTGAAATTCGAAAAAACGTAGCCTAAGCACGTGCACCAAACGAATACAAGAAGCTTAACAAAAACAAGAAAGTAAGAAGTGAACTTGCAATATTCATTCAGAAGTATCCCAAATAATAAGATTCACCCCCTATTTATAGTAAATTCTAGGGGGTGAAATTACAATATTGTCCCTTAATCCTACGGCCTAGATTAAATAGACGAGGGTGTTTCCGTCATTTCCTAGACCCCACTTTCTTTTCAACTTCCACCTCTTCAACCTCCTTCAACTTCCCTTTAACTCCCATTAAGGGCTCTAATGTAATTATTTATAAAAATTGGGGCCTTCTCGTAAATTCTCTCTTTTAGTTATTTTTCTCCACATCAATGTGTGTGTGTCAAACACACAAAAGAAAACATTCACCACACTCACCATTCTTCAACATTTCAAAACTCTCTCTCTCTCTCTCTCTCTCTCTCTCTCTCTCTCTCTCTGTCTCTCGGAAAGAAACAAGTATGGAAATTTTTAATTTTTAATTTTTATTAATTTATATAAATATATTATGTAATTAATCCATTTAGTAAATGTAGTTTATATTGACCGATTTACTATTTACTCAGAAAATTTTATGAGTTTGACTAGTTAAACTAGTGTTGTATTAAATATCACATTTGATTTAAGATTCCTATAATTGGGTAACTAAATTACTAGATGTGCTAGATTTAATTACCACTGTAGTTAATGTATTCAAGTTCATCGGGTACATTGACTAAATACTTAATTATATATGTTGGTGTTTAATCATATTATATTATAGCGAGGAATTGATAGGAATTAATTGAAATATTATTGAAAAGTTATTTAAGAAAATATAAGATTTTTATAATAATTTAAGTTAGAAATATTATTGACACCGGTAGTTATAATGATATAAGGATTTTATAAAATGGAATTGTATGAGTTAGTTGATAAATTAAAAGTATACCTAAGAAGTGTAGAAAGTTAAGTTATTTAAAATAAAATGGAACGGGGGGTTGAATTTCAATATGAATAGAACTATGCGAATATCATATAATATCTTAATTAGAATTTATGATATTTATGAGGTATTGATCGTATAAATTATAATTTACTATATGACGTGACGATAGAGTGGAAGGTTGAGCAGCCCTTCGTGTTGACAGACCAATTTTGAGATTTGAGGTAAGTATAGCTAATTGGTTTATATATATATATATATATATATTTATATGAATATAAATATTATTTGTTGAATTTATATATATAATTACTTATATGCTTATATAAGTATTTATGTTGAATTTTATATAAATATATATATAATTATGAGGATATAAATATGTGGATATATACTCGATCATGGATGTCGATTGTGATTAAGATTATCTATATATTTGTGGAATTGCTATTATGTGCTAAAGTGTGATTGTGCTACACGGTTGTTGACTGAATGATTGTGTGGTTGTATATTTGATTGTGGTATGAAATCAAATAGGAAAGGTATTGACGAAAGATTGATTATTAAATGAATTTGAATAAGAAAGTTAATGATGCTGATGTTGGATGTTAAAATGAAACGATAACTTAACTAACTGGGGAGCATACTCAATGGCTTAGAATGATACGATCGATGAAAAGCTGTGTGCTGTCATTGATCAATGGAGATGATGGGATACATACGAGCTGTGTGTTGTGTGATATCAGTGAGGATGCGATAAACACGAGTTGTGTGTTGTGTGGTATCAGTGAGAATGAGATATACACGAGCTATGTGATATTAGAAAAGAAAAGAGAGTGGAAGAAGGAGTATTGTGATTTAGATAATGATGATGGTGATGGTGATAGCCGGCTAAGCTCATTGAGTGATGCACTCAAGATTGGTTAAGCAGAGCCCTAAGAAAACAACTACAATGCCTATATTATGTTTTGAGTTAATATCTTATTGTAGCTATGTGATTTTTTATCTGCTGTACTGTATGTCGCATGTTGGATTGTGTTGGTATACTTGCTTTATCCTTGATTAGTTGCTCGTATACTTATATATAGACCGAAAGGCTATACTTATTGAGTAGGCAACTCATTCCTAGCAACACACGTTTCAGGAGATAGGTCACACGGACTAATACCATTGGATCTTGAGCCGTGCCGTGACACTGAATAAGTCAATCAGCCGTGACATCGGAGGTTGGAAGTTTTGGGCTATGTAACTTAAACATCCTAGTGTTGTAGAGTTGGTTTTAAATTTTTGGACAGTTGGACATTGGTTATCTTTTTCTTAAGTTATGTACAGTGGTGAGAAGTAAATATAAGGTTTTTGGCTATATTTATGATCAAGTCGTATATATATATATATATTTGTTATATTGGTAAAATATAATCTATATTACGTTATGGAATGAGTTGGAATTAGGAAAAAGGAATATTCATTAATGGTAACGAGGTGTAGTACTGTAGGGGGTATTACACTCAGGATCGACAACGACCTCCCCGTACTTGGGCACAGGACCGCGCCGCCCTTCCGCGACCTTAGATGCCGGCTCGCGACCCGCCACCGCGACCTCGAACGCTCTTCCCTTACCTCATTTTGCCCATACCGAGGTCACGATCACCGAGCCTTCTTTAGATGCGTCTGGTTCTGAAATCCCCACTGTCTCTAAGTACCTAGATATGATGGAAAAAAGTCCATGGGCCGGTATCGTAAGCAATATAAGAATTCCTCTTCATAAATTGAAGGAAAAATATTTTACCTGCATGACTACGAAATTTTAATTCCTCGTTCCTTCGATAGAATGCATTGTCCGCCTCAAGGGTTTTGTCCTTTTTTGACTGTACATTTAGATGCAGGCCTTCGATTTCCCTTGCCTCGTCCAGTAGAACGTATCCTTCGTAGCTTAGACATTTGTCCCATGCAATTATCTCCCAACTCCATTTGTCACATACTTCTTTTTGTTATAATAATATGGCATCATCGCCTTAGCCCTAGCTTTGACAAATTTTGGTCGTTATATTCCTTCACCACCTCCACTAGGTCCACAAATCGCGGGTTTTTTTATCTCTCTGCCCGTAAAGAATGTAAATATTTAGATAAGTTAAAATCAAAATTAGGTCCCTGGCGAGATAGATTTTTCTTTATTCGTCCTCCTCCTGGCCAAAATTGGTCCTTTCGGTGCGATTGGCGCGTTTTAAAACCCGTTCCTCAGACCCATGGAGGGGGGTTGGAAGGTGATCAAATAAGAGCACTTACTTTTGGTAGAAAAGGTCTTGACGCTTGCCGGGCTTTCTCCAGCACCCCTTCGATAGGTGATTGATTCTCATTTCTGCTTGGATTAACTGTACTATTTGCTCGTTCATTTTGTTGCTCTGATTGTTGTATGTTTCAGATTTGGTGGTCATGAAAGCCCGCATTGCCCAGCTTTCGCGAGCCTTACGTGGTGGTTCGTCTTCAGCGAACGTAGGTTGTTCGTCCGAGGCCGACACTTCGGCCACCCCTTATGTTCCGTCTCATGATTCGTCCAAGCCTCCAAGTTCAAGTCCCCCAGCGGTCGCTGGTGATAGTGCTCCTGTGGTCGCTATTCCCTCGGCCAAAGGTATCTCATTGTGCTAGCATTTTGAATTCATATTTTGGCCTTGATCGCCCCTTTTGGACTTTCAGGTGAGGTCGTTGTTAGCGCTAACGAGGTCATTGCGGAGGTCGTTGCCGAAGTTGTTGTGGAGGCTGGTCCGTCTAAGAAATGCTGTCGCAAGCATAAGAAGCATCGTAGCAAGGGATCGAGCAAGTCGAGCAAGCGTAGTCAATCGCGATCCGAGCGCCGTGTCGCAAAAGACACAGCTGAGGAGAAAGAAAACACCCGTCATTTGAAGGAGATGGTCGTTTGGTGGAAGCAAGCTCGTGAAGAATTGAAGGCACCAAGTAGCAGAATTGTTGAGATGGTGGGGGAGAAGTTGGATCCCGGCTGGGCCATATCGGCTCGGAGTTCTGTGCTGCGTTCTTTAGTGGGTCAAGACTCTTGGAAATTATACAAGGCATGCCTCCTTGAATGCAACCAAGTACTTCTTGCCCAGACTGCCCATACACGAGTAGAGGAGCATATTGCCCATGTGCTTACTCAGGTAAAGTTTGCATTGTCTCTATTGAGTTTTATCTCTGGCCTTTCTTATACTTCTATTTTGCAGGCGATGGCCTTCAGCCATGATCTTTCCTTGAAGGGTTCCATGTTCCGCCACCAAAAGGGCGTTGCTGAATCGGAAGTCAACGACCTTCAAAGGGAGATTTCAGATGCTAAACAGAAGGTGCAGGAGGTGCTTGATGCTAAGACTGCACTTGAGGCTAAGAACGCTGATAATAGATTACAGCTTCATCGTGCTAATGAGGCGGCACAACAATCTATAGCAGATGCTTGCGAGCGTGGGCGAACACATGGTTTTTCCGCAAGGCATGTCGCGGGTCGCGCTCAGGGTGTCATCGAAGGATGCGAGGCCTTTCTTTGCTCTGACGACTGCAAGAAGATGACGCCACACATCGTCTTTAAGGGGCTCAAAACTTTCTCAAGACGGCCACCTACAAGTTGGCTATTGATATCCAATCTGCTCGTTCCCTAAACGAGGGGTTTGACAAGTGCGTGTCTCAAGTAGATCACCTCAAGGGCTTCGTGAATGATTTTCATCGCACTCGTCTTGATCCTTCCTTGGATGCTACCCTCCAGCCTTACCCAGAGGAAGTTGCGCCATCAACCGTAGTGGCGAACGAGTTCGAGGTACTTGTTGTTGAAGTAGCGTGCCCCCTTCCACTTTAGCGACATAATAACTCAAAACATTTTGTTAGGATAGACTTTTGTCGAGGTAGACTTTTGTTGATAGAATTTCTAGTGAAATCGCTTAGCCATCACCCCTTTTAGCACATTTTTTAGGGAGATAGTTCCTCGACCTTATTCGTGTATTTACTGTTAAGATAGGTCTTGTTTGACTTTCGGTGTTTAGATGTCGCATGCTGGAACGCCTTATCGTTATTGTCGCACCCTGTACCTCGTAACGTTCTATGATCTTTCCCAGATCGCATTATTAATGATACTTCGTTGCTTGCCTAATGTGGTATTCTCCTTTTGAACAAATTTCATTTATCTATTGTGGGTGTTTTTCATATCACTTGCACCGATCTTTTCCAGCTCATTTTTTAGGTGATCTTTTTCAGATCGTTTTGAGGTGATCTTTTTCATATCACTTGAGACGATCTTTTTCAGATCGTTTTGAGGTGATCTTTTTAGATCACTTGAGACGATCTTTTTCATATCGTTTTGAGGTGATCTTTTTCAGATCGCTTGAGATGATCTTTTCATATCGTTTTAAGGTGATCTTTTACAGATCACTTGAGACAATCTTTTTCAGATCGTTTTGAGGTGATCTTTTTCAGATCACTTGAAGATCTCGTGTAACACACGAGGTAAACGATTGCACGCATGAAATTAAATAACTCGATTGCGTTTAATGATCACAAAATTGAATAGCTTGATTGCATTGAATGATCTTTCTCAGATCTTTACATTTGGTGGCGCTTCAAAAATTGAACTACTCGCAAAAAGGATCTTTTTCAGACCCTGCTAATCTAGATCTTTCACAGATCGCTTGTATGATTTCATAGGCATCTTTCACAGACCCATTTATCGATCGCGTGTCACCCCACACCGTCTTGGGATCACCTACTTGGAAGTTTCTTGGCTTCACCCTATGGTTGTAGCTACTTATCATTAAGTTTTTCTGGTGCAAGACCCTCGCGTAAGCACAATCGCGCTTCTCCTCAATGGTGGTAAGGTCGAAAGCTCTCGCTCCTTGATTTTCTTGAGGGTCATATTGTGCGACCCTAGCTGTCTCTTTGTCAATCTCTGCAGGTATTATTGCTTCAGTTCCATAAACCAAACAAAAAGGCGTCTCGCCTGTTGATGATCGAGGAGTTGTACAATATGCCGAAAATACTCCTGGCAGTTCCTCGACCCACGACCCCTTGGCACCTTCCAGCCTTGTCTTTAAATGTTGGAGCGATATACGGTTGGTGACCTCGGCTTGTCCATTTACTTGTGGGTTTCCTGTTGCAATGAAGCTTTGCTGTACCTTAAGCTCTTTGCACCACGCCACGATCCCCTTTCCTTGAAATTGCGTCCCATTGTCCGAGATCAAGACGCGTGGTATGCCAAACCTACAAATGATATTTTTCCAAATGAAACTTATCACCTCTTTTTCAGAGATTTTTGCCAAGGCTTCTGCCTCCACCCACTTGGAGAAATACTCCACTGCTACAATAACAAATTTTATCTTAGTTGGTGCTGGTGGGAAAGGTCCTACAATGTCGATCCACCATTAGTCGAAAGGACATGTGATTTTGATAGGCTCCATTGGGGTCGTTGGTGCATGATCAGGGTCGCATATTTTTGACAACTTTCGCATCTTTTTGATCAGGCTCCATCCAGCTTGCTCCTCCTGTATCCGTTCACCTGCGAGCTCCACAATAAAATTAGCGAAAACTTGGGCTTTAATAGAGGTTCTTGCCGGATATTCAATGTCGAACTCTCCCAATTCAATCGCCCATTTGATTAAACGACCCGATGCATTAGGTTTTTACATGATCTGCTTCAGTGGGTGGTTGGTTAGGACGACCACCTCGTGCGATTGAAAGTATGGTCACAGCTTTCTGGCCGTGGTGACTAACGCCAACACAAGCTTTTCAATTTAAATGTATCGTTTCTCGGCTCCTTGCAACATTCTGCTCACGTAATAGACGGGATTTTGCGACCCCAACTTCTCTTTCACCAACACCGAGCTCACAGCATCTTCTGATACTGCTAAGTACAAGTACAATGGTTGACTGATCCTTGGGTTTGCCAGTAGTAGTCGGTTTGTCAAGTAACGCTTCAAGTCTTGTAAAGCCTGTTCGCATTCCCTTGTCCATCTAAACTCCTTCACTTTCCTTAGTGTCTTAAAAAATGGCGAATTCCTATCGGCTGATCGTGAGATGAAATAATTGAGAGACGCGACCTTCCCTGCTAACTTTTGTACTTCTTTCACCTTTTTTGGAGAACTCAGTCCCATGATTGCTTCAATATTTTTGCGGATTTGCTTCTATCCCCTTTTCACTCACCATGTATCCCAAAAACTTGACACCTCCCACCCCGAAAGTACATTTCGACAGGTTGAGTTTCATTCCATACGTTCTCATCACTTCGAACGCCTTCTTGAGGTGAATGAGATGCTCATCCTCCTTGCTTTTGACCAACATGCCGTCCACATAAACCTCCATGGTCTTGCTTATAAGTTCCTTGAACATTTTGTTCACCAACCTTTGGTAGGTAACGCCTGCATTTTTCAAGCCAAACGGCATTACATTATAGCAGTAAATACCATTTTCAATTACAAAAGACGTCTTATCTCTATCTGCCTCTGCCATAAAGATCTCATGATATGCTGATAGGTGTCCATCATACTGAACAATGCGCATCCTGTAGTGGAATCCACCAATAAGTAGATTCGAGGTAGCGGATAGGGGTCCTTAGGGCATACTTTGTTTAGAACCTTTAAATATGTGCACATTTGCCATTTTCCAAACGCCTTTAGGACGATCACCACGTTTGATAGCCATTCGATGTATTGCACCTCTGTCACGTACCCGACTTCTAATAATTTGTTCACCTCGGCCTCAATGATCTTATTCCACTCGACCCCAAACGTTCTCTTTTTATGCTTGACTGGTTTAACCTATGGATCAACGTAAGTCTAATAACTATAAATTTTAGGTCAATACCTTTGAAATCTAATGGGCTCCATGCAAACATATCGGTGTTCTCCTTGAGAAACTCAATCACCATCGTCTCCAAACTCGAGCTCATACGCGATTCGATTCTGGCCACCTTACCTACTTCTCCCTGTACAAGCTTGATTGTCTTATATTCTTCTGTTGGTTCTATTCGCTCGGGCTTGGATTTCTTTACAGGGTCCACTTCTTCCCTTGGGTGCTCAGCCCCTACTTTTCTCTTGGTCTTTAAGTCGTCACCTTCGTACTTTTTCAAGTATAGGTTGTACCACTTTCTCGCTTCTTTTTGGTCACATCACACCTCACCCACCCTGTGCCTTGTTGGGAATTTCATCTTTAGGTAGTAGGTGGACACTATGCCTGAAATAGATTCAAGCTGGGTCTCCCCAAGATTACGTTATATTCAAATGGCGTGTCTACCATCAAAAACCTTGCCATTAGCATTTTCCTCCTTGGCTCCTCGCCAAGGAAGCTGGGAGGTCGATCGTTCCCAAGGGCGTCACCTCGCTCCTTCCAAATCCTATCAGGGGAGTTCACACCGATTGCAACGATGCGACATCTAGACCCATTTTCCTTAGTTCACCCATGAGCAAGATATCTACCGAGCAACCGTTGTCCACTAACACCTTATGTACTAAGAAATTTGCTACGTCCATCTTGATCACCATAGGGTCATTCTGCGACCCCATTTCTGATGCCATGTCTTTTCTACCAAATGTGATCTCTTCTTCTTGCTCGACACTTAAAATCATTTCCTTTCCTCTTTCGAGCCTACCTCGGGCGTATCTTTTTCGCGACCTCATCGAGTCACCTCCTATTGGTCCTCCAGCGATCGTGTGAATGACTCCTTTCACAGGAGCATTGTCACCTACCTCATACCCATTTTCTTCTTTCCATTCTTTTCTACAGAATCGCTCCCTGCTTCTTGACCTACTTCGTGACCTTTCCCTTTTATCCTTTCTTGGTTCGCGCTCAAGGTCGCGCGTCCCTCTCACATAGTCCTTAAAAAAACCCTTGCCTGACTAACCTTTCTATCTCATCTTTGAGTTTATAGCAATCATCTGCGTCATGCCCTTTTTCTCTAGGGAACTTACAGTACTTCGACCCCAAGTATTTTTTTGCCGGGGTAGCTCGCGTTCTTTTAGGCCATTGCAACACGTTATCCTTTTCTACCATCATCATCATCCTCGTTGTTAAGGCACTCAAGGGAGTGTATTTGTGGTACCTGGGCTGGTAGGGTGCTTCTCGATCTTTCTCAGATCTCACCCGTCTGTCTCTCCCACGATCTCGACCAGGATTGCGACCTTTGTTCGTCCATTCCCCATCTTTCATTGCGTTCATCTCTTCCTCGTCTATGTATTTTTGTGTCATTTTCATCAACTATTCTACATCCTCGGGTGGGTCTCTTGCGAGTGTTGATGCAAACGGTCCTTTCTTCAAACCATGGATAAGAATACTTATCATCATATCAATCTAAAGGTCTTGGACTTCTAAGGTCTCACTATTGAATCTTCCTATGAAAATTTTCAAGGACTCATCCTCCTTCTGTCTTACGGTGAACAAGTAGGTAGCTGACCTCTTCTATTTTTTCTTACTTGAAAAGTGGAACGTGAATTTATGAATCAACTGCCTATACGAGTCAATTGCACCACTTGGCAAGTTGGTGAACCATTCTTGCGCTTTTCCTGTCAAGGTGGTTACGAAAAGTTTTGCGTTAATTGAATCAGATTGACCATACAAGTTCATTACCAATTCAAACGCTGAGACGTGCTCTTGTGGGCCCTTGGTCTCATCGTATTTCGGTAGATCGTGCATCCGGAAGCTAGGATCCACGACTTCGGCCAACACTTTGTTTGTGAATAGTGAATTTCTTTTTTAAGCCACGATCTCTCCTTTGCTCTTCAGTTAATATATTTGCAACCCCAATCTCTCGATCTAGCGACCTAGCTTCTCCACCTCAGCCCTCGATATTCCGGGCTCTCTCCTCTAGGTCTTCCTTTTTCACTTGATGCTTCGTCTGAAAGTTCTATTTTTGTGCCTTTCTCAGGCATCCCTTTGCTAGTCACCTCCTTCGGGTCACCTTCCACTTCTTTCCCTTTGAATAACTGATGTTTCATTGAATCATACGCACATGGGGTCGCGGTTCGCCTTTCATATTCGATTATGGCGTTTCTAGTTGCGTTCCTAGTAGCTTCATTGATCATCCTTTGCAATTCATGTATGGTGATATGAAGAATTTGCTCCCCAGGTCGCGGAGTGGGTTCGTTAAAGTTGCCTGGTGTTTGTTCGCCTCCTGAGGGTCCTTCCATCTCGAATCTTAAGTGCTCTTCTCAAGAGTTTTCCCACAGACGGCGCCGACTGATCTGGGTAGCAGATAGCGATCTTTGATAACGTCCGAGTTAGCGATCTCCACCTATCACCATGAAAGTAAGGGTACTTGAGAAGAGAGAAAACGTCTAGCCGGGATCGTCCCCGACGAAGACCCTCCGATGCTTAAGTCAGCTTAAGTTCGAGATGGCAAAAGTGCGATCTAAGTGGAGTAATAGGTCGAATGCTATCAATAAATATTCCCATTAATGCGGTGGAACAGGAGTATTTATAGAGCCAAGTGCATGTACTTGCCTGATCCACGTGGCGTCATCTCAAGATTTCAGCTGCCAGGAGACCAAGGGTCCAGATTTCGGGTCTTCTTAAGCGGGTTCCGGGTCGGATCGCGGGTAGCGACCCGACTGTGTTGTACGCAGATCAACAGGCCCATATGCAATTTTGATCTCTTTTTGAGGGTATTTATGTCTTTTTAGCACAAATAGGATATAACCCCTATCAAATATAGTATATTTATATTCTTAAACCTACCATCAAATGTGTCGATGTAATTTATCTTTAAACTTTGTAGCACTCCACTTGAAGTGAAGTACTCCAGCGAAGATCCCATTCGAAATATATCACACACTGATCGCCGGTTAATTCATAAGGGCAATGTAGTAATTAGCATCAACTCTGCGAGAGTACATATTTTTTTTTTAGAAAAAAGTAAATCATAGTGTCCCTCATAATATATATGTGAATTACATTCATTTCTCTTGATATTTGACATAATTATAAATACACCATTGTTAGATCTGAGATTACATTCACTCTCCCTGAGGTATGTTCCATCTTACATTTAACTCCACAGGTAGATTTTCGATGAATTTAACAAGTGTTATTTCAAAAAGACTCCCTATAAAAAGTTTGACTAACATTGGACCAATTTCTCATACCAGAATGCCTTCTGGGTCAAATGGTTAAGATTTAAAAATTTGAGGGGTTAAATATTATGATTAATCATACTTTGAAATTAAAATGTTATTTTTTTCTTTTGTCAGACTAGTCGTTTTTGTACATTGTAATACTTACTCGTTGAATGTATGAATACTTATCTATATATATATATATATAGCAAAACGAAGGTTGACCAAATTAAACCAATTTTGGCTCAATTCTCAATTGTTAAAATTTTGAACTTTTTAACTACTAAGACAAAAATTTCATTGGTTGAAGATTTCATGTAATTTAGATTAATTAAAAATTTACTTTGAATTTATCTAAACAAATTCACCTATCCAAAATCTTATCTTCAAGAGATATTGATGTTATTTGATTTATATTTATCTTAATTAAGTTCATATATATTTTAGGATTTTATTTTAATCTTTTATTATTAAGAAAAATTTCATTGGGTAAAAACATCATCTACTTTAAAATAATTAAGTACTATGAATTATCTAAATAAATTCACTTATCCTAAATCTTATCTTCAATATGAGGATACTAAGTTGATTTATAATTATCTTAAATAAATTCATATTTAAGGATTTTAGTTTATTTTTAATTATTAAAATTGTTTTTGTTGGTTTAACCCAGGCCTCATTTACTTTAAATTTATTAAAAGTTCTCCGTTTCTATCTAAATACTAATTAACTTATTCAAAATCTTATATTCAAAATTAGGATTCTCATTTGGATTTGAATTTATCTTAAATAAATGTATATTTTATCTTATAAATTAAACTAAACACGGCTCAAGAAAAATGAGTTACCATGAATGAAAAAGTCAGAGTTTTCAATGAGGTGTTCGTTACACAAAAATCATGCTCAACAGGGTGCTCATAACCAAAGGTTTCAATGAGATATTGCTACTAGCTATAACTGTGACATTAATATTGTGTAAATTCTACAACTCAACTTAAAATATTTTGTTAAATCTTTTAATTTTTTTAAGTTTTGAATTTGCTATGTTTTTTTATCAAGTTCAAATAATCTAAGTTTACATCTTATAAACAATAAAATATATTTTTCTTCTATGTGTGTGTATCATTCTTTTTTTTTTTTTTTAAAGTTGTAGCATTATATATATTCGTTAAGCTTTGAATTTGCTAAGTTTTGATCAAGTTTTAATGATCTAAGTTTACATCTTATGAACAATAAAAATATATTTTTCTTTTGTGTGTGTGTCATTTTTATTTTTATTTTTTTGAAGTTGTAGCACTATATATCTTTGTTTTGATTAGTTAATGTGATGTTCAGATTTTCTTTTATAGTTGCAATTTTGAGTTGATAGGATGTAGAGTTCATGTTATTTTGGTATTGGAATGTGAAAATGTTAACGAAAACTGTGTTTTCTAATAAGTGTGAGTCATAGGATGTTTTCTATTGGTTTGTTCTACTCCCATCCTTAATAAGTGTGGTATGTTTATTTTGATTTTACAGTTGACTAATGTTGCTCATTCTTTTGTGTCGAGGATTGTAGTGACACAATTATTGATTGATTTGACTAAACTTTGATTTCATGAAGTATTTAGTATTTTTTTTTTAATTGTCATATTATCCTCTTCAATTATACAATGAGTCTTCCAAACTTGATCAGGAAAGCAATTGAATATAAGGTTTGACTCTCTCCACTATTTTCTTTCTTCATTTTTCTAATTTTTTAATGGTAAGTATTTTTATGATTGGATCGAATAAATCTGTATTATTATATACAGAATACGATGATATTTGATAATAGTGTATTCAATTTAGACTAAATGTTTTTTTGTCTTTTTTCTTTCTTCTTCTTTTTGATTTTTGCTATTTAAAAATTTCATTGGTTACCTACTAATTGACATTGAATTCAATGAATTACTAATTTTTTGGTGACAACCGAAACATGTCTATTTTATGAAAAATATTAATTATGTCTCATTCTGTAGTTAGCACCCAATAAAATCTTATCACGTTAAATAATGAGCAAAAATCAAGAAAAATTATTATTAAGTTCAAAATGGAAAAATTCGACCCATCATCCATATTCAATGAGTGCACTTTTTTCATGATCATTCTTCTACAATTATTATTTTTTCCCCATTAGTACTACATTCTCAGTTCTTCCTTTCGTTAGAAAAACAAGTAATATATATAGTTAATTAATCTCTTTTTTCAGTGTATCATAATAGAGATATTTTTTTAATTCTTTTAAAATAATAACCCTTGCTTTATCCTTCATATGTTGTTTGACATTTTCCTCTATTTGATTAATGATTCTCAGTCATCAAATTTTCTTTTTGCTTTCTTTAAATTTGGTTTTGCTTATCTAATATTATAAAAGAGATACATTCCAATGATCCGTTGTCCGAGTGGTGAGGTTGAGGTTCCATAACCAAGAAGTTGTGGGTTCGAGTACTACGTATGTAGAGAGTTATTTAATTTATTGGATATTTGTATTGTTTCTTTGATTGGTGTTGGTAGATGTGGATATGTTATTTATACCGTGGACTGAATAAATGTTGTTATATTGTGCATTGAATATTGTAATAGGAATTGACCGCTGTAGAAATATTGTTGTATTTTCAAATTAATAGTTCATCGCTCATTATAAAAATAAAAATAAAAAAAGAGATACATTTTCATAATATTTTCATTTGATTGAAAAGTATAAATCTCATGCCATGTATTTTCCTGTATTTGATTATCGAGTTTTTATATCACTACGAAAAATTAGTTGATGCCTATCACATTTTTTATTTGTTCTTTATTCTTTTTTTTCTGTGGCCCTAATTATTTTTTAGCTGAATGCTGACATGATTTTAGAGCAAGTTTGTCTTGCGTCTTATTCCTATTGATGGGACGTTCGACCAAACGCGCCAGGGCGGTTCCTATGCCGCCGCATTTTTTGGTACTTTTCTATTGCCAAACGGGGTCGATGGGATGGGGGATGAGGCGATGATTGACATCTTTACTTTTTGGGGGAATTGAATGCTGGACAAAGCCACCAACTCTACCCTTCCTTTCCTTACTTGTAGTAGTAGAACTCGAAGCATTTACATTGTAAGAACCTTAATGCTGAAGAGCTTACCTGGCTTGATAGTCCAATCATCGAAGTTGAAGTGAAGAAGGCTTCAGCATGAAAGCCTACAAGGGGTCATAGAAATAATAACCTGCAGTTTCTTTAGTGTATCCAACGAACCTGCACAAACTAGACTTTGATTCTAGCTTGTCTCCCACTAGCTTTTTGACGTATGCAGGGCTACCCCACACTTTCAAGTAGTTGTAGGACGCAGGCTTGCCGTGCCATATCTCATATGGGGTTTGGGTCAATACACTGGTAGGCACCAAGTTTTAACAATTTGGTCGCAGTCTCCAATGCGTAGCCCCAAAACGACAAGGGCAATTTGGTAAAACTCATCATGAATCGGACCATGTCTAAAAGGGTTCAATTCCTCCTTTCAGAGACGCCATTTAACTGTGGTGTCCCGGGAGGTGTCCATTCAGAGATTACACCGTTTTCTTTAAGATAATTAAGGAACTCAGTACTAAGGTATTCTCCACCTCAGTCTGACCGTAGGACTTCAATTTTGCAGCCGGTTTGGTTCTCAACTTCAGTTTGAATTCTTTAAACCTCTCAAGAGCTTCAGACTTGTACCTCATCAAGTATACATAACCATACCGTGAATGATCATTGGTGAAGGTTATGAAGTAGGAGAATCCACCTCGGGTTTGCGTCCTTAGTGGTCCACATACTTCTATATGGACCAAGTCCAACAAACCTGTGGCAAGCCTGTTTTGTCCTACAAAGGGCTTCTTGGTCATTTTTCCCTCTGAGATAGGATTCACAAGTTGGTAGTTTACTCAAGTTCCCAACCTCTAAATTTTTTGAGTCTACCAATTTCTTCATCTTATCTTGGAAAATGTGACCTAGCCTTGCATACCACAGTTGTGGGTTCCCGTTATCATCTATTTTATGTTTGTGTTGGGCGTTTAGAATGAAATTCTCTTGTTGTAAGATATAGAGACCGTTATTAAGCGTACCAAGCAGATGAGCCATTCCACCCTTCATCAAATAAAAGTAATTTTTATTGATTATAAACTCATATCCACTATTTTCTAACAACGGAATAGAAATGATGTTTCTAATCATGCTAGGTACATAATAAACTTGCTCTAATTCTATACTATTACGATCACTAACTACTAGGGTGGCGGATCGTACTGTTTCTGCCGAGATGGCCTTGCCATTTCCAAGCTTTAGGACCACACCTCCGCTACTCAGTTTTCTGCTTCTTTTCAGCACCTGCAAATCATTGCAAATGTGAGCTCCACAGCCGGTATCTAATACCCAAGAGGCAGTGTTAGTAACCATATAAGCCTCAATCACAAAGATACCTTTCTTGGAGAGGAGTTTGGGGCAATCCCTTTTCCAATGCCCTTTCTCACGGCAATGAATACATATGTCATTTGTCATCGACTGTTGCTTTGAGTCAACCTTCCTTTTTCCTTTGCCTTTCCCCACTTTGGCAATGGGAACACTTTTAGTGTTGGTAGCTGCTTTGACGGCTTTTTCCTTTCCCTTCTTCCTTCTCTAACGTCCGGCGCCCTTGCCTTTCATTTTGGAAGTCGAAGCATCTCCAAACAACACCGACGGCACAGACTTTTTGGTCGTTGCCTCGTATTGCACCAACATATTAATTAACTCATGAATGCCCTTCTCAAGAGTGTTCATGTTGTATTTAACAATAAATTGGTCGAAGGAGGGTGGGAGAGACTGAAGGATCACATCAATGTACGTCTCATTATCGAGCCCTGCTTTGAGGCCTTCGAGCTTTTCCACCAAGGTAAGCATCTTGACCCATTGCTTTTGTACGGAGGACCCTTCGGTCATTTTAGTTCCAAAGAACGCCTTCGTTGCGACATACCTAGTATGCCGGTCCGGGACCGCATAGCAATCCTTCAGGCGAGCCATAATGGAAGGGACATCGTCTAGCCTCTCATACTACTTCTGAATCTCATTCATCATAGAGGCAAGTATGATGCTACGGACTCTCCGGTTATCCTTATGCCAAGTCTCGAACGTCTCACGTTCTTCTGGCGTGGATCCTTCCGGCAAGGTCCTAGGAAACGGCTCGTCCATGACATAGCCTTGGTTCTCGTAATCGAGGACTATCCTCAAATTGCGCAACCAGTCGTTGTAATTGATTCCATTAAACTTGTTGGTCTCAAGTATGGTTGATAATGGGTTCTTAGACATTTTAAATCTACATTTAAAGAACATAACTACGATCAGCAGAATTAAAAATGAAAGTTTTGATAAAATTAAACGCTTGGACTTTAGTCATTTAATGCTCCCACTATTTATACGAAAACACGACAGTCTCAAACGTTGTTTTGGGGAAAAACTCTTTCCTAGTGTGGGCTTGGGATCCACAGTGATTTTCCCCATACCCCACTTTTACGATTCGCATGGGAAGAATCCTGTGGGAGGTATACCATACCATTCTCGTTCCACGACATTCCCAAGATAATTGCCTCACCCTTTTACGTGATCCCGAGGATTCCAAGCGAATCACGTTATTTGGGCGTTAGACCCGACCCAATCAATCGATTCATAGACTCACTACTACTACGTCCACGACTCGTGAGACAGGTAACAGCAGTCTACTCCTCGTTCATGAAAAAGTGCAGCTTCTTTTAAGCAAGATAGTCATGCCACGACTCGTGAGACCACGCTATCGACCTAAATTAGCTTCCTCACTTTGCCATGGATGGAAGGCATGGACAAACTCCTAGAGTCCAAATCCATTTATGAAGGGTCTAATATTTTAAACTTTGGTCCAACCAAGTGAGAGTTGAAAATGACCGAGATCCCATACATACATACACACATATATAATGCATAATAAAAGTTTGCATCCCATAGCAATAATATGATAAATAAACCATTCATTCAACATAAGAGCCACATGCAAAATTAAAGCCTAGCACGCCCCTGCTGGATGATCACAAGCTCGAATCCTATGCGACCCACTGAGCCCGCAGTGGATCTATGGTCAATCTAGGGTTGGTCCTATACTATTACATTTAATAGCAACCCAATCAACATGCTGATCGGCTTTGGTCTCTTTCTCCTTCAAGTCTTCATGGAACGCCTTGGATTCTCCATTCTGGGCTCTCCATTTGGGCCATCCTTCATCTCCACCAATAACATAAAATAATTCATCACTCCTATACTACTCTCATTACATAAAAAAAAAAAAAAAAAAACCCAGCGAAAACCTGGGGGAGTACAATAGGAGGGAGATAGAATGCCTTATTATCCCAAGGCAACTAGAAAAGGAGGAGGAGAAAATAAAAGAGGCACACAGGCCCAACATAAATTTAAACCATACATTCGGTCTAGGGCTTGTGATCATCCGTTCTCAATCAACGCAGATAATTACATGATATCTAATCACATAAATACATGTACATAATCCATGATATCCAATCACATCATCCATAATAAAACGAGAGAACGAGTCATGTACGTAAACTTGGGATAACATTGGCAGTTTTCTTTCTTATTTAGGAAAACCTTTCCTCATTATTTGAAAGTGAATAAAATGCCGGGATTCCAAATCCAATACAACAACTTTCCAAATAATGTCCTTAAGAAAACATGCAAAGTAAATAAAATCAATTTTTCAGAAATCATCCAAAAAATTAAAGAACAAGAAAAAACATAAACCAATAAGCGGCCGCCGCCTCCAGTGCCTGCCGGCGCACACGGGCCCCTGCCTGCTCGCCGCGCGTGCCTGGTCGTGCTGTGTCGCGTGCGCTGGCGCGGCGGGGCAGCCGTGCGCAGGCTCCTCTGCCTGTGCGCGCCGCCCTGTCGTGCCACCTGTTGTGCATCCTGCGCCCTTCCACTCCATTCGATTTTTAGTGAAGGCTTTCTTGTTCCTACGATTTTTAGTGAAGGCTTTCTTGTTCCTACGGTAGGAACTGCCTGTGGCAATCCAAATAGCGTGCTTTTCGACCATGTTGTAAATAGAATTCCCGTGTGTTCTCCATACAAACTAGACACCCCATAACACCGGCGGTACTCCATCCAGACGCCATCCCATAAGCAGGAAGGTCGTTCACTATCCACATCAATGCGGCATGCATCATGAATGCCTGGTTTGTCGGAGTATCGTGCGTACGTACACCCACATGCCATAAATTCTGCAACTCCTCGATCAACGGCTTCAAGTAGACATCAATAAGATATTTCGGATTTGATGGGCTGGGGATCACCATCGTTAGGAAAATATACTCATACTTCATGCTCATTCCCGGTGGGAGATTGTACGGTGTAAAGTATCACGTGCACAACCCAAGTCTAACATTACGAGGCTCAGCTGCAAAATCAAGATACGTATGGTCAAAATGCTTCCGAGCCTCTGCATAGGACGGATGACACATGGATCCTTCCTCCGTCTGATGGCTCGCATGCCAAGTCATATGCTCTGTTGTGGCCTCCAACACATACAACCTCTGCAGCCGAGGGGTAAGCGGTAGATACCTAAGAATGGCATACAGGGACTTCTTGCGCGTCGGATTTCTGTCCCTGGTGGGCTTGTACCTAGCGTCTCCACAAAACTTGCAATATTCCAACTCAATATCGTCCTTCCAGAACAACATGCAACCGTTTTTGCAAGCATCAGTCTTCTGAACTGGTAAACCCAATTCTCTTATCAATTTCTTCGTATTGTAATAATCGGCGGGGAAAGTGTGATCGCGGGGCATTACAGTATCAGCCTATTGGCATAAGCAATCATATGTATGCTCGGAAAAACTCCCTCCGGCCTTGATATTCACCAAAGAAGCAATTGACGCCAACTGAGAGGTGCTGCAGCCGTTCCACAACGGTTGGTCCGCAGCATGAACTATAGCCATCTGGCATATTAGGAACGGTATTACTCACACACAATGTGACCGTTCCTAATTAGATCACAGTTAGGAACGGTAATTGTAACAACACTGATTTCCTATATACCCACAATTTGGAATGATCATTGCATTATATTTTTGCTCATGGTGTAAAAGGTCTCATTTAGCATTATATATTGGAACAACGGTCATGCAACAGGTCCAAATAGGGCCGAGGTTTGGAACACATATAGGAACAGTACGTGTTCCCGGTCGAATAGCCGTTCCAATTTTCACATATGTGTTCCAAATAGAATACCAAAATATATTCAATCCCTTTTTGGAACGGTAATGAGTTTACATATTGGCACACATATGTGGGCATACAAATAGGAACGGTCTTGCCGTTCCTATACGTTTGGACTACCATTAACGCGAAAGTGATGCCATCAACGGTTTCCCGTTCCACAACAGTTCCACTTATCGTTCCTATTAGGAACGAGTTTTGGAACGGTCGTTTATATCCATTTCAATTCCCACGTTTTCTTGTAGTGTGACCATACTTGATAAATAATTTTTCTTTTCAATTTTTGTTTATAATTGTTATTAAAAATAACAATGTGTCTCAATGTATAACATGATAATATATTTTCATTAATGTAAGTGGCAACCTCATATACCATTACTTCTTGCCCTGATGCTTTACCAAACGATTTTTTTGTTGTTTTTTTATGCTTTGCTTTTTTATATCCGATTTCACATCGCTTATGTATTGTTCTTTTTGTGTTTTAGTTAAATTTCTTTTCGTCATCTTTTTAATATTATGTTTTACTTTTTCTGTGGGAATCTACCATGAAGTATTCTTATATTTACTTCTTATTTATTTTTTTAATTTTATAATTTATTTATTTGATCCTTATATATTATTGATTTGTGAGTATTTACTTAAATTTTTTTGAATTTTTTTTTTCAATCATCTTTGTTTTCCTTCATGTTCCATTAATTACTTTTATTTGTTTTCATTGATTAACGATTTTTTATTTAAATATTTACCTTCAGCTACAATAATCCGTTCGTATTCTTTTATTTTATATTTTCTTTAAATCAAATAGTCATGCCTATACTTGATTAACAATATATTTTTATCTAATAATAGATCAACAACATCTTTCCTTTTTAATTACAATTAGAAAAAGTTAACTAAAATCTTACATTTTTTCCCTGTTTTTTAGGTCCAGAGATATAGTCGTGAATATTTATCTTAAATTAGTTAATAGGTTTGTATTTGTATTAAAGTTCTCCATTTTTTCAAGTTTTGTTCATTAAATATCATGTTTATTTATTTAAAACTCTTATTGAATGATGTGTACAGACTAAAAATTATTATGAAATATTCTCCACCTAATTTCTTTCATCTGTTTTAGTAGTTCATTATGTTTACATATAGTTTCATATTAATTTTCATTCTTAGGTATCCATTACTTAATTTTCATAAACGACATATATATATATAAATATAATTTATATTCTCACTGTCTACTTTATTTCTAATTTAGAGTTTAGGATTTAATTCAACCGGAGGCCATTGGTATGCCTTTTTGTTTTAGCCTTTCATCCACCGGCAGCCAACCATTAACAAGCCTCCATATAAAGGTGGAGGTCGTGGGAGTAATGAGGCGGGACCAAAGGGTTATAAAGAAAATCTAGGAAGGTCTGCAATCCCTGATGTAGTTCCATGTGGAGGCAGTAGAAAAAGCTCCATCAATGGAGAGCTTCCAGTCCATATGATCAAGACAATTTGGATTAATAGGGACAAGAAGAATCTGATCCACAAGCTGTTGTGGGAGCTTGTGTAGGAGTTTAGTTCGGTCCCATTGAAGTCCTCTCCAAAACCAGTTAACTGGAATGTGCACAATGCAATTGTTATCAGTAGAGCTGTTGCAGTGGGCCTTCAGGGAGCCACCAATCGTGCCAAAAGGATATATTCCCAGCTCCGAGACTCCAAAAGATATGGTTTTGTGCTTCCATCCTAGTCTTGCTAATCCTCTTCCAGATGTTGGAATCCATATTGGTAACTTTGGCAAGTGCAGGAAAATCCCCTTTGCAGTACTTCCGGAGGGTGAATGTAGCCCATAAAGAATTATTCAGCCTTAGTCTCCACCATAGTTTCCAAGAGAATGTGGTTACTACATCCCTCAGGTTCCTAATACCAAGGCCTCCTTCCTCTGTAGGCTAGCAAACATTTTGTCATCTAGTTCAATGTATCCTCCTGTGTTCAGTAGTTGAACCCCAAAAGAATCTCGCAAAAAGTTGTTCAAATTTTTGTATCACTCCAACCGGGGGGTTCAGAACATGGAGTAGGTAGATAGGCATTGAGGCGAGGACACTCTTGATAAGTTGGAGTCTTCCTCTATATGACAGATGAGTCAGCTCCCACCCTGCGATTCTCCTTCTGATCTTATCAACAAGTGCATCATACAGTATGATCTTTTTGTGGCCTTTGTGCAATGGAGCCCCAAGATATATCTTTGGATGAGACTTCATGGAGAAGGCAGTGATTATCTTGATTCTTTGCGCAATAAGGTTGGCTTTTTTTCCTGGAATGAATGAGCTCTTGGAGTGGTTGACCATTTGCCCAGAGGTTTCCTCGTAGTGGTTTAAGAATTGCATGAGTTTAGTAAGACTGGACTCTTTGCAATTGGTGAAGAGAATCACATCATCAGCATAGGAGAGGTGCGAGATTTTGATGCTACAAATGGTTTGATAATACATGCCTAGATTTTCTGCAAAGAGATGATCAAGGCCTCTTGAGAAGGCTTCTGCAGCTAAGATGAATAGAACTGGGGATATGGGATCTCCTTGTCTCAATCCTTGCGTAGAATTAAAGAAACCTGATGATTCTCCATTTATGAGAACAGTGAACCAGCAATTCTCGATGGCATGTTTGAGTAGGGGGAGAAATCTGTCCAGGAAGTCCATCTTCTCACTTGTTTGAATTTTGTGAGAGAGAGAGCCCCAAGTGGTGGGACAAAACAGCCTTTTTCAGAACCCAAAAAATGAATTTCGTCTCCCAAAATTTTTCTCACACTCCAAAGAAAAATTTTAATTTTTCCACATACGGCGTCAATTTGATGGTACAAAAATAATATTCCATCCAATTATAATACAAACATTTCTACTAAATAATTCTACTATCAAAATTCTTCCCAAAAATAATCTCCTCCTTTACAATGAGTTATGAACTATTTATACTAGAAGGTAGGGAGACGTAAAGACAATGCAGTCTCCCAACCGACCACTAACTATTTGTGCAACCCGGCGGGCAACCCGGTGAATGTACATAACCCTACTAACTTATTGGGTGTAACGGCCATGGGTAGTTTGATAATTTCATAATACTTCTTTGGGAAATTGCATCTCGGTCCCTAGTCAAATTCTTGCACCATCACAAAGAAATAAATATATACCTATTAACACTAAAGAAATATGTTCCGTCTTGCATGAAGTTTGAAAAAGAACAACAAAATTCAACTGTAGAATAAAAATTGAAGAGATGATAATATATATATATATATATATATATGTAATTGGTGCATTAAAATAAACGAAGGGTAAATACTTAAACAGAAATAAAAACTAAATGATAGATTAAGTAGAATCATACAATTAAATGTTAAACGAAATATGTACCTGTAAACGCTAAATAAACCTGTTCGTTCTTGTAGAAAAACAAAAACTAAAAGAGAATGAAATATAAGAACAACAAAAGTAAACTATAAAATAAATTAATGGATAAAACTATAATATATGGGGGAAAAATTGGTGTAGAAATGATACAAAAGAGTAAATATTTAAATAGATATAAAAACTAAATTACAAATTAAGTAGAATAATTCAAATAAATGTTAAAACAAAATATTATCGTTAACACCAAATAAACCTATTCCTTCTTGTAGAAAAACAAAATCAAGCAATCATCATAGAAATCTTAAAATTTAAAACCATAAGAGGAATAAATATTAAATTATCCATACTATTATATAAAGCAAACCCCATTTTCACTAATAAATGGCAGTTATTTACACCACAATACCATTTTTTTTATTATACCGATAATACCCCTAAGTTAGTTTCATTTCTATTCTTTCTTTCTTTCTGTTTTTTTTTTTCAATGCAATGTGCTGATTAATATGTATATTTTTTTATTTATAACAACTTTAAAGCGTTCAATATTATTTTATATGCACGCAGGGACGGCGTGCCACAACGGCTAGTTATTTAATAAAGAAAACACAAGAAATGGTAGAGATTATTATTTAAATATGTACTTACAAACACAACATAAATTTGTTCCTTCTTGTAAAGCAATGGAATTTGAAAAAGAACAACAAAATTTAAATTGTAGAATAAAAACTTAAAGATGATATATATATATATGTATAATAAATCTATATAAAATTGGTGCATAAAATAAACAATGATAGATATTTCAGCAGAAATAAAGACTAAATGGAGATTAAGTAGAATCATACAAATAAGTATTAAATAAAATATAATATCCATTAACGCTAAATATTTTGTTCATTCTTTGTAGAAAAACAAAAACTAAAGAAAATAAAATATGAAAAAGAACAATGAAAGTAAACTATAAAACAAAATTAAGGGATGAAACCATAATATATAGAAACAAAAAAAATTGGTCTATAAAAGATAGGAAAGAGTAAATACTTAAACAGAAAAAAAACTAAATGATAAATTAAGTAGAATAATATAAATAAATGTTAAAAAGCAATATTTATCATTTACACCAAAAAAATCTATCCCTTCTTGTAGAATAACAAATCAAGCAAACACCATAGAAGTATGAAAATTAACACCATAATAGGAATAAATATAAAAATTATTATTTAATGAAGAAAACATAAGAAAATGGTATAGATAATTATTTCAATATTTTAAGTATCATGAAAAGTAAGATATAAAAAAATAAAACAACATCATGATTAAGAGTAAAACATCAATTTAGCCATATGAAATGAGTGTAAAAATGTTAAAATTTAATCGACATAAGTATATGATTAAAGGATAAAGATTAACATGACTGAAAGATCATGGAAAAATAATTTAATACCACGGAAAAGTGTAAGATGTCACTGGAGTCATAGAAAAAGCAATGAGAAGAATTAAGTATAATAAGTGTTAAATTTTGAAATTGTTTAATGGAGAATAGAAAATTGATAGAATTGAGTGTATCTAATAAATGAGAGATGCAGAGTATTTAAAATACAAATGTGATGGAAACCATGATCACTAGGTAATGATTTAAGATATATATAAAAATTAAAATAGTATCATAATATTGGAGATATGATTTGGATAAATATAAATAATATTTAATATACTAAAAGATAATGTGTCGAACCAATTAGATTTTTTCTTGATAATTAAAAATTGTATCATAATTCTGGATATAAGATTTTGTGATAAATATAAAATAAATATTTACTATATTTAAAATAGATGATGTTTCTAACCAATAAGATTTTTTTTTGATAATTTTTTTTATAATCTTGGAGATAAGATTATGGATAAATACAAAATAAATAACTAATATATTAGAAATAAATAATGTTTCTAACCAATGAGATTTTTTCTTGATAATTAAAAAATTCAAAAACACAAAAAAAAAATATTTGGTCAAAATTGAACCAATATGGTCAATCATTGTTTTGCTATATATATACACTAGCATGACCCCATGCTATGCACGGAAATGTATAAACTCTATACTTTCAGAAATTTTGAATTATATAAAGTTGTGACATATTTTAATGATTCTTTTGCTATACGTATTAGTTGTAGTACAAACTCAATATTGATTTCGTCACTAAATTTATAAATTGAATATTTTGAAAATAATCATACATTATTGTCATATTTTTAGATATTAAGGAAATTGTATAAGTTTTAAATACAATATATATTTTCATATTCAATTGATATAGTTGTAGTAAAATAAAAATATTAATATTTAAATACATTTTATAAAACATATATACTATCATACCTATTCTATGATATAATTAACAAATTTCTACTAAAATAATACATTAAGAAAGTGGACACTACGACCTGAAATAAATTTAATCTTGGTCTTCCCAAAATTACATTGTAGGAAAATGGTGTGTCTACTACCAAAAATTTTATCATCAATGTTTTTCTCCTTGGCTCTTCTCCTACCAGCACCAGAAGGTCTACTGTTCCTAAAGTCATTACCTCGTTCCCTCCAAATCCAACCATTGGGGTATGAACTGGTTGTATACCAGTGAACCCCAAATTCATCTTCCTTAACATCCATGAACATAATGTTGACATAACTACCATTGTCGACGAGCACCTTGTGAATTGAAAAATTAGCAATGTCCTTCTATCTCGACCATACTGATTCACTACCAAGTCAAAAGCCAATACATGATCCTAGGTATTGGATATACATCCATATTTTAAGAGTTTTTAAGTCTTCCAAACTTGTGGTTAGAGAGGGCTCCTCTTAAGTATAAAGTTTGTAGTCTCCTATACTTTGTATTCGGATTGGACTCCTCTTGTGCTTCTATGGAACCAAAGAGACATTCAATTCTATATATATTCTCTCAAAGCCTCTCGCTAAATACTCTCTCTATTCTCACTTGGAGAATCCCCAAAGTCTCCAAGGATTTAAGGTGTGTAAACTTGGGTGGATAGCTCTAGAAGCGATCCGCTTGGAGCGAGAAGATGGTGCTTGTGAAAAGGCTGGAAAGGACATGCTTGCAGATCCACGGGATCATAGGAAGCTTGTAGGCTAGCGACAGAGGTCCGGGATTCACTGACTAATTCCTTTGCACATTGACATACCAAAGTATTGAAGTAATCACTCATTATGCGTAATATGTATTAATGTGTGGCACATATGTGCATTATTTCCAACAGTGGTATCAGAGTCATTAATGCTTGTACTCGTTTTATATTACAAAGCATGTATGTATTTCATTTTATGCTATGAAAATTTATTATGAAGCATGAGATTAAATATGTTATTAGCATGACTTGTTGATTATGTGTTAATTTAGTACATATGGCAAATAGAAAAAATCATTTTCTTTTACTCAAAGTGATGGATTTTTTCGTAGTTTCTTTTACCATATATAAATCTTAATATGAAGATCACATGGTCAAATTTTGGTGAAAAATAGATGAATGGTTTATGAGTAAATCAAAACTCTAGTTTTGAAATTAGTTTTCTTTGAACAAAAATCAGTCGTTGGAAAACGACGTCGGAGTTAAAAAAAAAAAAAAAAATAGCGCTGACGGGTTGCTGACCATGTGCCAGCTGGCGCGCAGGTTCCGCAGCCAGGGTGCGCTGACCGCGTGCTAGCAGGGCTCGCAGCCATTGGCCTACTGGCGCCAGCCGCGCGCTGGCTTGCACCAGCAGGAGTCGAGTCGAGCCGGCCTGACTAAATTTTTTTTGTTTTTCTTTTTCTGTTTTTCCTATTTTGGTAAAAAATAGAAAATTGTTTTTATTATTTCAAAGGATATATTTTCCTAAGTTCCACATTTTTATTATTTTGATAGAAGATTAAATATGGCTTAGGAAATAACATGCTTTTTTTTTTTTGCATTTCTTTGTGATTGCAAATTATGCCTATATATGTTTATTGCCATATGGCATTTGAGTTGAAATTCGAGTGCTCATGAATAATTCGAGCTATTTTATTTCTGATTGAAATAATTTAAGGATATGGTGATAATGCGGTATCCCCCTGTTCTTTCGATTGATGTAGTAGGCCTAAACATATGTACTATATTTTATGGGACATGTATTCTGGGGCTCATTTTGAGGTCGTGTATTTTATTTTGGGAATATATTTCTCTAATTATTACCATAGGACATAAGATTATTTCAACATGAAGCACCAAATTCAACTCATTTTATATTATTGATGGAAGTTTTTTGTTTTTTGACATAAGCAATTTTATTCTTGGATTGGTAATTTTTATTGTGATCTTTAATTATTCTGGAAGATGATTACTAGTTTGGACGCGAAATTTTCGATCCCACTGAATTAATGAAAGTAATAATTTTTTTACTTGGATCTAAAATAAGATTATAGAACAGTGCCTAACATGAATGCGCAAGTAATACAGTAATGGAGACCGATGTAGCTTTTTCTGACCTCCATGATAGTGCCAAATTAGATGGCCAAACTATGCAATGTGGCATAGAGAAATTCAATATTTCCTGCATCACAAAAAGATTCTTGATCATCTCACTACTAGCATGCCTGAGCCAATAGAGCGTGAAAATGGACAAACTGCCCAATATTATCGCGAATTGAACGCGTACGATAAGTGGCGAGATCAAGATTTAAGTGCGTGCTTTACTGTGCTAAGCTGCATGCACGATAATCTGATCCGTGAATATGAGAAGTACCCAACAACCAAAGAGTTATGGAAAGTTTTGAAGGCCACGTATGGTGGCACTTTAGCTACGAGACTAAGGGCACTAACCCTTAGGTTCAATCAATACATTCTTGACCCAAAACACTCGATATTCCAACATCTTGATTTGATGAAGGATGTGATTCGAGAACTCTAGAAAGTCGGTACTGTGCTCAGTGATGAACCACAAGTTCTGGCAGTCCTTAGGTCGCTACTTGAGCAGACTTAGGGACACGGGAAGCTGGTGCTAACGCACAATGAGCAAATAAAAACGTTCGACAGTGTCGCCAGTCATTTGAAACTTGAGGCTGACCGTAGAGAATTTGAACGTGTTTAGCAGGCTGCCCTTGTCGCACATGCCGGTCAGCGCAAGCCCCATAAAGGCAAGCGTTGGAATAAACCGACTGGTGCAAGACAAAGTCAGGGCCAGAGTCAAAGCCAGAACTTGGCCCCACAAGGTGACAAGGTTATGAAGCGTCGCCAGGGAAAATGGGGAGGAAAGAAGAACGTGGCAAAGGCCAAGTGCTATAACTGTCAAAAGATAGGTCACTTCGCTCGTGATTACACTGAGCCAAAGAAGGTAAGACCTAACCCAAGCTCTCCAAGTTCTTTTCTATGCTCACATGTTTTTGTGACTAATTCTCTCCTTGGTTGGATTGTAGATACAAGCGCAACAAAACATGTGACAAGGGATCGAGCTGGATTTGTAAATTGCAATCGAGTGCCAACATGCAACCATTACATCGCTATGGGAAATCGCGCACAAGAGGAGGTCATTGGAAAATTATTTCATACCAACTCAAGCTCAGCACTAGGCATGAGCTACTCCTTAGTGATATGCAATTTGCACCTAGCATTCCATGTGATTTACTTTCAGCTACAACATTGATGGAACATGGTTTGTCTTTTCTGTTTGAATAGACGGGTTTGTCTATCTATTTTGGCAGAGACCTCTATGGCTTAGGATTTATGGATAAAGGTTTTTTCATGCTAGAGTTAACAAATGAATCCATTTCTTATGTTGCTTCTTCTATTGATAATATCTCTATTAATTGGCATGCGAGATTGGGACATATAGGACAAGAAAGGATGATTAGGTTAGCTCAAGAAGGCCTATTAGGTTCTCTGGAGAGAAAAGCCTGTCGAAAGCCTTTTGGGAAGGATAAGAGGGCTACTCACCCCTTAGAGTCAGTCCACTCTTATGCGGGCCAATGAATGTCAGAGCACGTCACTGAGCATATTATTTTCTCACTTTCATTGATGACTATGCGTGCTATAGGTCAGTGTTTCTCTTATCTCAGCGATCAGAAGCGATTGCATATTTTAAGCGATTCTTAGTAGAGGTTGGGAGTCAAAGAGATACGAACCTTAAAGTTCTAAGAACTGATAGAGGGCGAGAATATCTTTCTGAGCAATTCAAGCAAATTTGTGAGGAAAAAGGAATCATACGGCAATTAGTGATTCAACATACTCCGCAACAAAATGGGGTTGCAGAGAGAAGGAATCATACACTTCTAAAAATGGCCAGATCAATGATGGCGCAAGCAAATCTTCCAATATCATTTTGGGGAGATGCAATTTTGACTGTTGTCTACATCTTAAACAGTGTGCCCTCCAAATCCGTTCCTTCGACTCTCTATGAACTATGGTATGGAAGAAAGCTCAACTTAGAATGCTTACGCCCGTGGGGGTCGACAGGGTTTGTCATAGTACTTCTCATAAATATGGAAAATTTGATCCTAGAGCAAGCAAACTTATCATTATAAGATATTGTCAGCATTCCAAGGGCTATGTAATGTAGGGTGAACACCTTGATAGAGGAATGACTGAAATTGAGTCCTGCAATGTAGATTTCCTCGAGAAGGATTTCCCGAGCATAAGTGAAGTCAAAGGAGACCTTGAACTATACAAGTTACGATATCCTCAGGGCAGCGTATCTATCCCTAGTGAGGGTGAGAGTCCACATCTTACCCAACAATCAATGAGAATAATGAAAGTGACCCCAAATTAAGTGGGAGTTGTTCAATAAAGGAACATAACTCTCAAAATCCACAGATGCGAAGAAGCAAAAATGGAGGAATACCCCATCGTCGATACAAGATTGAGGGGGACTCTTTTGTGTGTGCTTCTGTGGATGTCGATGAACTAGCTACTTATGAAGAAGCTGTGACTTCACCAAATGCAAAAGAGTGGATAACTGCAATGGAAGAAAAGATGTGCTCTATGGCTAAGAACAATGTTTGGGAGCTAGTTGATCTTCCAGCTAGGCATAAGACCATTGGGAACAACTGGGTTCTAAAGGTCAAACATAAGGCAGATGGAAGTATCAACAAATTGAAAGCTCGATTAGTGGCAAAGGGTTATACCCAACAAGACGGTATAGATTATGAAGAGACATTCTTCCTAGTGACGAAGTTTGCATCTTTTTGCCTACTCCTAGCCATTGTCGCCCACCTATATCTGGAACTATTTCAGATGAATGTAAAGACAACATTTCTCAATAGAGAATTGGATGAGGAGATCTATATGGATCAACCTAAAGGTTTTCAGGAGATGGGACAAGAGCTCAAAGTGTGCTGCTTAAACCGTTTCATTTATGGCCTGAAACAATCATCCAAGCAGTGATACTACCGACTTCATCGAGCTATCACTACGATAGGCTTTGTGATGGTCGAGGAGGATCACTGTGTGTATATCAAAAGAAGTGGAAAGAAGTTCTTGATTCTTTCACTGTATGTGGACGATATTTTGTTGGCAGGAATAACATGGAGATGATTTTCGCCACTCAAAAATGGCTGCCCTCAACATTTGAGATGAAGGACATAGGAGAAGCTGAGTACATACTTGGTGTTAAGATACACCGAGATCGCTCTAAAAAACTTGTGAGCTTGTCTCAAGAGACTTACAATTAAAGAATCATAGAGCAATTTCGTATGCACAATGTTTATCCTATTGACACACCCATTGATAAAAGTTGTGTTCTTAGCAGAGAATTGTGCCCTAAGACAGAAGAAGAAAAGAAACGCATAGCTAAGGTTCCATATGCTAGCGCTGTAGGAAGTTTGATGTACGCTATGATGTGTACTCGACCAAGCCTGTGATTTGCAGTTGGAATGGTGAGCAGGTATCAAAGTAATCCTGGACCCGACCACTGAGTAACGGTGAAGAGGATACTTAGATATCTGAAGGAACAAGTGATCTAGCTTTTTGCTACCACGGGAGAAGTTTAAAGCTTGTTGGATATAGTAATGCCGATGGATCGGTGGACAAAGATGAACGCAAATCCACATCGGGATATACATTTTTGTTATGAGGCACTGCTATCACTTGGTGTAGCAAGAAACAAATTTGCATCTCTTTGTCTACCATGGAAGCAGAACATATGGCTTGTACATCAGTAGTCCAAGAGGCTATCTGGTTGAGGAGATTCCTCAAGAGTCAGCACATCTCGGCGCATGTTCATGATGTTGTTCTGATCTATTGTGATAACACAACCACTAGAGCATATGCAAAAGACCCCAAGTACCACGGGAGGACTAAGCATATAGATACTATATATCACTTCATTCGTGATAGTATTGTGCAAGGCCAAGTGGTTCTCAGGCATATTCCTACCAATGATATGATTGCAAATCCCTTTACTAAGCCTTTGAGTAGAGACGCATTATAGAGGCATGTGAGTAGTATGGGACTGCGTAGGACTTAAGTTTTGAGCCTGTACGAACATATTTTTTTATCAATAAGAATATGTGCTTCTTGTTTTGTTAGAGTACTGTGTCTATTCTATATATGTGGGAATGTCACCAGGCTAAGATAGACCCACACATGTGGGTAATCACCCTGGCGCTGTGATAGCGAGCATGATGAGATTTAGAAGGATCACTTTGCATAAGTGAGTCATGTGAATGATTGCCTTCACACTTTAGAAGTGATGGAGGCTAATTTGTAATCAAAGTCGGCTTAGCTAAAAGAGCTAGGATGAGATCATGTGTGATCGAATATGAAGTATGTCCAAACTTCATAAAAGCTTGTTCACAGCTGAACGTGTGAACCGCTAAAATATATTAAGAGGGTGTCTGTCTGGTGGTATGCAAGTTAGGTGCTTGGACAGCGATTGAACTCAGGTTCATCTGATGTTATGAGCACTGACGTGCCCAAGTTGACTGGGAGCTCCATCATAGCATGTATTCATACAACATGTGTGTTAAGACGACCTACTATGGGGAGTGACTGAATATGTCCCTGCTTCTTCAATGTGTGAGCCCATATAATCTCTTGTACCCTTTGGGACTCTGGACTATGTCATGAGGCGTAAGCTTGATGATGCTAGTTTAGCATATCATCCAATGGCCACGAGTGATGCGGTCTGTTGGAGCATGTCTAGGAAAGTTGTCAAGACCAAACTGATTGATGTGAGAGGCTGAGGAAGAACTAAGTTGGTGACGCACTTATGCTCTATTGTTCATAGCCCGGGCGACTATGTTGGAAAACGTATGATTAGTCATCAACGTAGAAGCATATTTGAGAGGGTCAAGCATGCTCCATCTATTTGATGATGAATCTAGAGATTCTTGATCAAGTGCGACCATAAAGTTTGGGGTACATAGCGAGTTTTTGGAGTTGAAGAGTTATGTTAGTTTTGGTGATAACTTAATATAATTCTCCTCACATTTCTTTTTTCTCGCTTGGTTGCAGGCCTTACTCCCTGTATGAAAGAGGAGATGAAAGATGAGAAATTTTGGATTGGAGAGGCTATATCAAATATGTATGAGTGGGAGATATTGGATCTACATCCATATTTCAAGAGTTTTGAAATCTTCCAAACTTGTGGTTAAGGAGGACTCCTCTTGAGTATAGAGTGTGTAGTCTCCTATATTTTGTATTGGGATTGGACTCCTCTTGTGCACACCTATAAATAGGGTGCTTCTTGGAACCAAAGGGACATTCAATTTTACGTATATTCTCGTTAAATACTCTCTCTATTCTCGCTTGGAGAATCACCAAAGTCTCCGAGGGTTTAAGGTCTGTAAACTTGGGTGGATAGCTCTAGTAGCGATCCACTTGGAGCGAGAAGATGGTGCTCGTGAAAAGGCTTGAAAGGGACGTGCTTGCAAATCTACGAGATCGTAGGAAGCTTGTAGGCGAGCCACAAAGGTCCAGGATTCACTAACTAATTCCGCTTCGTATTGACATACCAAAATATTGAGGTAATTACTGAAACTCATTATGTGCAATATGTATTAATGTGTGACACATATGTGTACTATTTCCAACACTAGAGATCCTTGGCTCCATCGTAATTGGGTAAATCAGGCAACCTAAAGCTGGAATATGCTATCTCAGCCAATATCTTATTTGCAAAAGGTGAGTTCCTGTTCTGCGTCACCATTTCTCATTGCCATTTCAGTTTATCGATTTGTAGCCCCAGGCATTCTATTTGCCAACCCACATCATCTACCTCTGGCTTTGAAATGGTTGGTTCTCTTCTCCTCCCCCTTTTACTGGACCCTGCGTCTAACACTTCTTCTATCTTGATATTTCTCAGGTGCTGCGTTGCGTGTTACCTCTCTTGGGTCCTCTTCGATTTCCTTTCCCTTGTCCTTGAATAGTTGTCTCCTGACAGGGTTATGTGATGTCGGTGTGACAGTCCTCCTTTCATACTCAACTATGGCATGTCTACTTGATTCCTCTATCATGCACTGCAACTCCTCTCGCGTCAAGTGAACCATCTACGCTTCTTGTTGCAGGGGAGTTTCTTCCTCTTCAGCTCCCGAGGTTCGTTCTCTCCTAGAGGTTCCCTCCATCTCGGTAGGAGTATGCTTTTCTTAGTTTCTCACAGATGCCGCCAAAACTGATCCGGGTAGGAGACCGAGGTCGCTCCAGGGATATCCCAAATGAAGTATGGGACCTGAGAAAAAAAATATCGTTAGGCTTGTTCGGAGGTCCCCAACTAAGTGAAGGACAAGCGGATCCGCCCGGGAGCGCGAGCGGAAGCGAGAAAGCGAGGAAAGTGCGTAAATTTAAATCAAATTCAAAATACGCGAATCTCAAGGGGTGTACCCTTGGGTGCTCAACCGGGCGTTCGATGTAGGATGTGTAAATATTAAAACATATATTTAAGCACATAGGACATAGATATATAAATGAAATCAATCAAAGCGTAATAAACCATTACCTTTGATTGTTTAGCGTATGCTCCCGGCTACTAGCGTTGTTCCTTCTCCGGAATGCTCACGAAATCCAAACGTATGGATTCTCCAAAGGTGATCCACACCACACCGGAAGACACACACGTTCTTCTTGCTAGAAAAGAACGGGTTTAGAAGGAATCGGTTTAAGAGAAGAACATTATGAATTAGTATTCTCTTAAACTTACTTTGTTTTTCTTCTTGATTCAAAAATCAAGTGAAGAACACAAGTGTGAGAGAGGGAGAGAGCACGAAATTTGAGAGAGAGGAGAGGGATTTTTGTCTTCTCTTTTTCCTAGAAAAAGATGAATAATGAATCACATATGCTTGGTGTTGTATATTCTAATATATATACAGAATTAATGTGATTATTGGAATGTGTCTAGGTTCATCCAAGGATGTCTAGATTCATTCCAATCAATCACCATCAATTCTTCAATCAAGCCTACCAAAATTTATGGTATGATCAAATCATACCAAAAGGGAAGAGCTTGATTGGAGTTGATTTGTCTCTTTCCAAAAGAGACAAGTCAACATACCACCTAGCATGAAACATGGCTGATTTTGCTTCCTCCAAGGGAGCATGTCGGCCATGTTTAATTAAGGGAAGAAGTCCAACTTCCTGCTATTCCAAATTAGGAATTATTTCTCCTCTCGGGTATAATTTAACGGACCGGGTTTTATCGTAATTCAATTACGACAAACCCAATATCAAATCCAATTTAATGTCCACTTAAATTATTCCCGTTGATCTTTTAATCCAATTAAAAGATCCAACGTCTCAACGTCTCAACTCTCCATATTTAATCGAAAATCCAATTTACCGATTAAATGAAAGCCCGATACAATATCGGCCCGTCCATCCAATGGACTTTCCCTCAAATAATCCAATTACTTATTTTATCTTCGAGATTGACTCCAAGTCGATCTCTCAACCTCCTCGGTGATTTGTGTGTGACCCTTTAGGTTCACCCTCAGCTAGACTTGGTCCCACAAGGGCCCGTTACCATGGGTGGCCGTCTAGCAACGGTCCATGGCACTAGAGACTAGGTGAATTGGCGTGAACATTTAGGCGCCGATTCTGTACGGGTACGATCCTTCCGTCTACCGTCTCCCGGCCTTAGTCTAGGGTATGGAATTGGGCGTCTGTTCCCATCCTTGACTAGGCATCTATGCTTAATACTCGAGACCACGTATGCTTCATTGTGTCGACACAGGAAACCATTCCCTGTTCGACCAACCACTGTGGCCACAGCTTTAAACAGCATGAACGTGTCTCCGAGTGCATAGGAGATACCTCTGTCACATACTGACTGGGGACGGATCCTCTTCTTGGAATCTACCGTCCTCGCTACACATTCCGACTGCACTGGACAAGGCTTATAATAATCATCTTACAGAATGATTACCTCTCGCCAGATCCAAGATACAGCCGTCGTGTGCATGCGACTGCCATGATCCCTCAAGTCTGAGGATTACTCCCATACTATCGGAACCGGGGAAAACCAATCATACCGACCAAGCCTCCAAGGCTTCCATATGATGATCCCCGCGAGTCAGTCCAGTCGGCTCGACCCCAGTCGACCAACCCATCAAGATCGTGTAGGCGTCCCACGCTTGTCGCCGATGAAACACGACACTCATCCAATGAACACGACTCTTGACGCAAGTCTCAATAGGACTCTCGATGCCCAGTCTCGAGGTCCTCGACTTGGAACGTTTCAGACCCAACTCTTAATCAGTTGGTTTCATGACCACCATCCAATGCGTGGCCCAACTGAACGAGTTGTTATCCATGGTCTGTGGGCTTTGTTGCGATATAAGTTAAACACCGTTTTAACAAATGTAAGATGAGCGCAACAAAGAAGGTACCATTGGTGACGAACACTCATCTTATTCATCACATAATAATATTACATTCACATCAAGTTGTCGGATAGGTTACAAATTACCAAACCTATTGGCTTTCTGGTCACCTATTCCAACACTAAGACCCTTCGATGCTTAAGTCAGCTCGAGACCGATAGAGGATATTTCATGTTGTGTATGTTGTAATAAATGTCACTAACCATAAATGAAGTGTAATGAATATATTTACAGGGCCAAATGTATCCACTTGCTTGGGCACATGACCCAATCTCAAGCTAGGATCTGTTAGGAGATCTACAACCCATATGTTGGGTCCATTGGAGCGGGTCCTTGACTCGACCCAAAGGGGAAAGGCACGGATCCTTGTACATATGAGACATTTTGCCTTTTGAAAAGGGGTATTTATATCTTTTGATAAGTGACCATGATATAGGGTAAATTTTTACAATTATTTCCCATGAGATTTGACATAATTACAAATATCTCCTCGTTGTTTAAAAAATTATAAATACTCTCCTTGGTTTGTAACCATGTAACAAATAATCCATTTCCGTCCATTTTTATGGGTGAATGGACCAAAATGCCCTTATATATTGAATTGTTTTTTATTTAATTTATAAATTATTTTTGGACAACAATGCGCAACGAGAGATTTCGTAAATTTTGTACACAGAGCAACAATAATGCAATCTGGCTCGGTTGATCATTTTTACAATTTTAATAAAAAATTCAAAGGCAAAATGGTCAATTTTAGGCCTTTGGTTAAACATTACAAATTTCAGGGAGTATTTATAATTTTTCAAACAATGAGGGGATATTTGTAATTATGCCAAACTGCAGGAGAGATGGATGTAATTTACCCCATGGTGTACCCCTGTCAAATGTGTACTTTAATATGAAATTGTTCATGTCTTTAATGAATGTTAACTTAGATTTATAATAGTTTCTAATTTATTATTTAATAATGTAATTTTTAATATAGAATTCTTGATTACATTTAATTAAGTTTTTTGTATCCCAACAATATACTTTTTTATATAAAATTCTTAATATATTTAACTAGTTTTTAGTATTTGTACGTGTTGTTCCAGAAAACAACAATAAGTGTTTAAGGTATTTTAGTGAGTGTTTGGGGGTTTTGCAACTCCAAATGCTCAGATAATCTTTTCAAAGGATACTGCAAATTTTGCAAAACAAGACCGCGTTAGGACCAAACAAAAAGGGGTTTCGGCATAGGCTCTCCGATGTTCAAGCCAGTGATGGAGTTCAAGGTCTTGAAGAGAAAGAGCATGAATAGTAAGGGCAACAAAAGTTATACCTGATTGTGGAGAGCCTATATTTATACTTGTCAGTCTGATTGTACAATTTTATGTGGATCCTTGATCCAAAACATAATCTACGGTGTGTAGTAGACTGCACATATCAATATTAGGAAGTGACAAAGGTGGTCCCAACAGACAATACGGATTTCCTTGTCAGAGAAGGATAGAGGTCCCTGTCAGGGTGTACGGAGGTCTCTGCTGGATAACTTTGGTGCTAAAAAATTATAACGAGATAGACAAAGTCCTTCAGACGACCTTTAATATGCCATTCTAGAAGTTCTCTAATACGAGCTCTTTGGTAGTAACCATGTAACTCTTCTTGAAGGTCTCCTGTAACTGATTATAAATATCCCCATATCAATTCGATGTATACTTTAATTAAATACATTATTAGCATATTATTTAATTTTCAATATTTGAACATATTACATAAATAATTGGTTACTTTTATGTAAAAGAAAATCACTATAATATTTTTTTTCCACCAAGATTGTCTTGAAATAACAATTGATTGAAAGAGCGTTTGGCTAGCTGAATTTATTTATAAAATTATATAAGTTCACCTATTTTTATGAGATATTTTTTGAATTTATAAGATGCTAAATTTTATTTTAAAAAGAACCTATTAAATATTTGAATAAATGAGATCAACAAACTTATAAAATGTTAGGACTAACAAAATTATAATTAATTTAAAGAAAATTGAAATAATTTTAAGTTACTAATATCTTTTTTTTTTTCAATATTATAAACTCATTTTAAAAAAACACTAAATACTTTACGATATCTTATAACTTTTAAATTATCAATATTTTAAAAAACCTACAAATCCACACCATCACCCTCTGAATCGGTTGTGCCTCTCGAAAACTTTTGAAAAGACGAAAAGAAAGGATAATTATACACTCTTCTTCTGAGATTTAATGTAATTACATGTAGATCTCCTATAATTTAAAAAATTTCAGTAGATGTTTAATTTTGTTAAATAAATGATACCATGTTAGTCAAAATTTATAGAAGTTGCTAATATTACCAAAATAATTGAATGAAAATCCATATTTTACCCGATTAACTTTCTATTGACTTATTGCAGATCAAGTAATTTGTTTTTTCTAACATGCAATAAGTCAGTAAGAACTCAATTAAGGTAAATACGATTTTCATTTTTTCTTTTTTTGTTGTGTTAGCAACAAACACAACAAAATTAGTGAATTCTGAATAACAAGGGATCTATTTTTTGAAAAGAAACAATCGTCAGAAGTGTTAGATATAATCTCCAACCTATAGAAATTTTGCGTCCAATTATATCAAACATCAAAAAATGTTGGTGTAGTTATCCCAAAAAAAAAATAAAAAAAAGGGAAAATAATAAAGAGGTTGTTGGTGGCTTGGTGCTGGCCCAAAAGACCATTCACATTTGACTACTCATCAATTCCGCATGTCGAATTACTAAAACAGCCTTCAACTACTTCCGCCACGAGCACCCTCCCAACTCCCCGTCCTCCCCCCCACCAACCATCTTCCTTCTCTTCCTGCCGGCTGCCCTTCTCCCCCTCCCTATCACCCACGCTCCCATCCTAAATCTACCCTTATGCCAAAGAGGCCTCATTTATTTATTTATTTCTTTTTCAGGGGAGATGTACTCATATAGTCATATATGATTGGAAAGGGTAAAAAAGAGTGATTTAAACTCCTACCTATAAGTATGACCTATTGTGTGGCACATTTAAATGGGTGTACATAATTAAATAAAATTTCATAAATCAATTTTTACTCTAAAATTGTATTTAATTTTAAAAAATTAAATCATTAAAATATATATATATATATATAAGGAGGTTATAAGATGTTAAAATTAGTAAAAATTGAGAAGGATGGACAACTTAACAGTTATGAAAAGAGGGAGAAAATTAAGAAAAAAGTCAATGAAATAATGTTGTAAACAATTTTTTTTTGAAAAAAAGAATTGACAAAAAAATGTAAGACAATGAGAGGGTGTTTCCGCTTAATAATAGTGTAAATTAAGATTTCAAACCTATTTATTAAAAGAATTCATCTCAATTACCAATTCATCAACAAGATATTAGTATAGCACAAACAAAAAATGAGGGGTATTAAAAAGGTCCTCTCTTAATAATAAAATATAGATTATGAGATTTAAATTCTATTTATCGAAGAAATTCACCTTAAAATTCATCTCAATTACCAATTTACTAACAAAATATTCGCTTAAGAAAGACTGAAATTGTAAGACACTAAGAGGGTGCTATTCCTTAATAATAGAATTAGTAATTTGTGGCACACTCAACGTGTGTTCAAATTTTGTAAGTATTTAAAGAAAATATTTATTATTTAATAAAGTATATATAAAATAATAACTTAATATTAAATTTAAAAGAAAATTGTGACCACAAAAGGTGTATGAAAATTGAAAAAATAAGAAATAACTATCAAAAGATAGCAGACGAGGGGAAGTTAGATTAATAAATAAATTAATTAATTAAATATAAAAAACAAACCAAAAAAAAAGGGAGACACTAAAAATGTGTTCTCCCTTAATATAGCACTAATAATTTTTGGCACACTCTGTAATTTTTATAATACTATTTAAAATAAAATATTATTATTTAATAAAATATATACAAAATAATAATTTAATATTAAATCTATAAGAAAATAGTGACAAAAAAATGAATGAAAATAAAAAATAACTAATTAAAAGATAATGAAATAGTTGAAAGTTAGACGAGAAAATAACAAAATAAATTAAATAAAAAAACAGATCAGAAAAGGAGAGACACCAAAGGGGTGCTCTCCCTTGATATATAACTAGTATATGTGGCACACTCAAATGTGTGTGTACATTTAATTTAAATTATTTAAAAAATAATTATTTTTATAAAGTACATTAATTAAATTTAAAAATATTAAAAATAAGAAAAATAATGAACGAAAATGAGAGATGAAAAAAGGATGTGAAAGTTGATATGATAGAAGACGGGAGGTTGAGAAGAGAGAGAATATTAATAAGTTGAGAAAAGAGAAAAAAATAATAAAATATTAAAAAAATAAAAAGATGACAGACCAATTAATTAGGGACACCAGTACTCTTCAATTATATATAGGTATAGATACATAGATAAATATATATTACGATATTTCAAACCCTCTTTATTGAAAAAATTCACCTTAAAATTAATCTCAATTATCAATTTACCAACAACATATCAATATAGGATGATAAAAAATGTTAAGTACTAAAGAAATACCCTTCCTTAATAATAATAAAGTATAAGTTATGAGATTTCAAATTCTATTTTACTTATTATGATACACTAGAAAGGTGTTTTTACTTATTCATAAAGTAAAAATTATGATCCTTATCAAAAAAAAAAAAAAAAGTAAAAATTATGATATTTCATATCCGCTTTATATAAAGAATTCACCTTAAAAGTCATCTCGACTACCTCGTTACCTACAGGCTACAGCATATTAGTCCAAGGCCCCATTTGCTGTCTTACCTATCCTACCAAACACAATACCTACCTGACTTATAAAAGCCCCCGTTTCCGTTGCCTCTCCCTCCTCTTTCTTCAGGTATCATATCAACCTACTTTTCTCATTGAAAATATTAAATAAAAGGCAAAAGTGAAGGTACCTTCGTCATTCCATATCTCAGTCGCCAATGGCTCTCAGCGCCCACAACACTCTTCTTCCCAACAAGTCTTCTCTTGTTCCTCAGACCCAATCCCTTCTCCACGCCGCTCCTTCCTCGCTCACCCTGAGATCCACCGCCAAGCCCGTTTCAGCCGTGCACGCTGCCGATTCTTCCAATCCCAAAACCCCCATTGTCCCTGCAGCCGCCTCTACGGCAGCCGCCTCCACGGCCACGGTAGAAACGAAGGCGACTCCTAAGAAATGGGCATTAGACAGTTGGAAATCGAAGAAGGCGCTTCAGCTGCCGGAGTATCCAAATGCGGAGGATCTCGAGTCGGTGCTGAGGACTCTCGACGCTTTTCCTCCAATTGTGTTCGCCGGAGAGGCCCGGAGTCTGGAGGAACGCCTCGGTGAGGCCGCCATGGGGAATGCTTTCCTCCTGCAAGGGGGGGACTGCGCTGAAAGCTTCAAGGAGTTTAATGCCAATAACATCAGGGACACTTTCAGGATCCTCCTCCAAATGGGCGCTGTTCTGATGTTTGGTGGTCAGATGCCAGTCATCAAGGTCTTTCCTTTTATACCTCCTCTTTTCTACCTTTTCTCTGTCTGTTTAGGATTCGTGAGCCTGTTTAGAGAATAGTCAGATATGGACTGGTGGTATCTTTTTTAACTCTTTGTGTGGATGTGAAATTAGATTCTGGTTGTTGGCTAACTTCCACTTTCAGGAAAATATTGTATGTGTCTTTCTTGTTTTGTTGTTCTAAAGCTTCTATATTAGATTTATTCTGTGATACACTCTTTACATGTTGAGAGGTATTGTGAGTTCTTTGCCTTAATTGTAAAAGCATTTAATTTATCAATTTCGGCCAAAGTCATTTTGGGAAATTTTGTGCTCGAAATAACAGGTAGGAAGAATGGCCGGTCAGTTTGCTAAGCCGAGGTCGGACCCATTTGAAGAGAAGAATGGTGTGAAGTTGCCGAGTTACAGGGGAGACAATGTAAATGGAGATGCATTTGATGTAAAGTCGAGGATCCCTGATCCTGAGAGGATGATCAGGGCCTATTGTCAATCTGCTGCTACTCTGAATCTCTTGAGGGCGTTCGCAACTGGAGGATACGCCGCAATGCAGAGGGTTACTCAGTGGAACTTAGATTTCACAGAGCATAGCGAGCAGGGTGATAGGTATGTTTATTGCTGTATTGATTGTCAGTTTTTTTAGCAGTGAGTATCATGGTTGCATCCTTTGGAAATGTTTCTCTTAAGAACTGGATAGTTTGATGGTTAACATTTAACATCCGAAGCAGTTCTCAACATTTTGAAGAACTTTTATTTCAAATTCAGCTGTTCCAGTGTGTAATACTTTGACTTGTTTCCTGTGCTGTGCTTGATGCTATGATGATTGAGACAAGTGCTGTATCTACACAAAGCAGCTGGTTAATATACCAGGTTATCTATATAGTTGGTGATATGGTTAGTTTGGCTTCAATTCAGGTACCGGGAACTAGCTCATCGAGTTGACGAGGCCCTAGGATTTATGCAAGCTGCTGGACTTACAATGGATCATCCTGTCATGAAGACTACCGAGTTTTGGACATCCCATGAATGCTTGCTCTTGCCTTATGAGCAATCACTCACTCGACTTGATTCCACTTCTGGGCTGTACTATGACTGTTCGGCGCATTTCCTTTGGGTTGGAGAAAGAACAAGACAATTGGATGGAGCCCATGTTGAATTCCTCAGAGGAATTGCCAATCCCCTTGGTATTAAGGTGATTGAATGGAATTGATATTTCCTTCCATAATCTCCTTCTGAAATACCGCAGCTTTCATACAGTTATACCCGGCCTAGTAATTTGCTGCTAATGGAAGCTTTTTGGTTTCTCAGGTGAGTGATAAGATGGATCCCAATGAACTTATCAAGCTCATTGAGATTTTGAATCCTCAGAACAAACCAGGAAGAATCACCATCATTACAAGAATGGGGGCGGAGAACATGAGGGTCAAGCTTCCTCATTTAATCAGGGCAGTCCGCAGGGCTGGGCAGATTGTCACCTGGGTCTCTGATCCCATGCATGGAAACACCATCAAAGCTCCTTGTGGTCTAAAAACTCGCCCCTTTGATTCTATCAGGGTAATTTACTTGATCAGTCCTATTATGTGTCAAAGCAGCCTGTATTTCTATAACAATACTAGAGTTTGATAGGATGCTAATTGCATTGTGTGACATATTCAGTCTAAAATCTGCTTCTTTCAGCCATTGCATGAGAAACAGGTAATATAGGATTGTTTTAATGATAGAAAAAGATGCATGTAAAACCTTATGCATAAAATTAGCTAAGAATTGAAAGAAATGGCACCTATTTTCCTGCTCTATGCGTGGGATTTACTGAAACGTTCATCAAATATAACATATATACGACATAAATTATTGATATTTCCTAATTCAAGCTGCTTGTCACTATATCATCTTGAAGATGGGAAGTTACAGAGCAATGGGTGGAGAATCTTATTAGCTTTCAATATTAGGAATGTCATTTTACTCTAACCAAGATTTCTTAGATGTAGGTAAGGAAAAACAAAAAGGTGGTTAAGTTTCTAGAGAGAGAACTAACAAAATAATGAATCCAACTTTTTCAGTGTGCAATTTCTGTAGTTGGTTGTTGTGTGTCTTTATCACTGAGTTGGTTGTGACAATGACCTCTGTAGTAAGTGGGTACTTGTATATGTTATCTCTCTCTCTCTCTCTCTCTCTCTCTCTCTCTCTCTCTCTCTCTCTCTCTCTCTCTTATGATACATTTTTGGAGATCTAAAAATTCTAAATCTCATCAACTAGGTTAAGATGCTAATAGTATAATCTGGGTCTCTGTTGGCACCATCAAGCCATCAACTCTCTTTTGTTCTTACCATGTGTATCTTCCATCAGGCGGAAGTGAGAGCATTCTTTGACGTGCATGAGCAAGAAGGAAGCCACCCAGGAGGAGTGCATTTGGAGATGACAGGGCAAAATGTTACAGAATGCATTGGAGGATCACGGACTGTAACATTTGACGACCTGAGCTCCCGCTACCACACCCACTGTGATCCTAGGCTTAATGCCTCACAATCTCTCGAGCTTGCATTTATTATTGCTGAGCGCCTTCGAAAGAGGAGACTCGGTTCTCAGAGCGCACTGGGATATTAGTGATCTATTCCGTCTTCCACTTAAAATTATTGAATTCGTGGTTTCTGCTCTGCAAACAATGTATGATTTTGAAGTTCCTAGTTTAAATTATGCTGTGTAACGTATGTTTATACTGAAAGAGTGAAGGTTTGAACTGAGAGTAGAATAAATTGAACACTTATTTCTGTGTCTCATGGTAGGTGCAGTGGTGCACGTATTTTCATTTGAACTTCAGTTGTCTCGAGGCACTATTTTTACAATGTTCTTCCACAACGTAATTGGAAAGTACTGAATTTATGACCTTGTTGATTTGGGCTAAGAAATGGCGTGAGGGTTGTAAATTAAGGTTTCCTCGGAAATCTAGATGAACTCCACGTGAAGTATTTGTAATTATTATTATTTTTTTAAAAAAGTAGATTAAGTCGTCCCAAATTTATATGTTTATAGACTTTAAGAGTAGCTTGGAAATCGAACAAGTATAGGGCGAGTTTGGGTGAACTTGAAACCCAATTCGCCAACTCCAGCTAGTACCCCAGGACCCTCCTCATTCTGGTACAAAATCTATCGAGAGTGGTTAGTGAAAATAGCTAGTTTCATTCATGGTGTTGGGACTCAATCAGACTTTATCAGATGAAGCTTGAAGACAAGGAAGACGTGTTCTCATTTGGTCTGTTTGTAAAATGTGTTTTCTTACGTTTTTGGCTAGTCATTTATACTCTCATTTATGGGCCACATGTGGCCTAGTCAGCTGGTTAGTTGGTTGAGTTAGTTAGAGGTGGTTTCCTAGGGTAATTAAAGGGAGAGTTCCCTCCATTTCCATTATTCAGAAATGGGCTGCTACTTGAGCTCACAAATCATAGCTTCTCCGTGTGCGCAAACATTTATTTCTCTTATTTTTTACATGGTATCAGAGCCTTCATCTCGAAGGCCTTTGCAAATCAATCCATATGGCGACTGCGATCACTAAGGTTGCTCCTCAGTTTGCGAAGGACGATAAAGCTGCGCTCAATTTTGAGAAGGATGTCAAATCCTTACATCCTTCTGATCATCTAGGAATGGTGTCGTCGTTGTTGTTGTTTTTTTTTTTTTTCCTTTAAACAGCGCAAATTTTTGGATTAGAGTAGGCAATAAATGTTTTGCTCGGTGCGAAGATGAAGAGATTGAAGGTTTTCCTCGACTGATTGCTGGATCGCAAACTTCAAATAGTGCAGACACGTGGACTTAATGGTGACATCGTGGATATGGAATTCAATATCCAAGGAAATCGTGGAAGTGTTCATGTACACTTAAGTCTGCGCTTGATTTATGGCTTGATCTACAATCAAGGTATGGATGCAACAATGGTCTGACAGTCTATCAAATATGCCGTGAGATTGCTTCAGTCTCGGAACGTAATCTCTCTATCACATCCTATTTCACTAAAGTAAAGAAGCTATGGGATGAGATTACGTGCTTGGAACCTACACCAAGGTGTCTGTCTGGCGGTTGCAAATGCACAGTAAATTAGGAGATATCAGATCTGAATGAGTCTCATCAGGTGATGGAGGTTTTGATGGGATTGCATGAGACCTTTCACTCAGAGATGAGTCAAATACTCATGATGGATCTGTTACTTGATGTGCAAAAGGCATACCGTATGATACTAAGTATTGAAAAAAACAGAGATCTGTGCAAATAGGAGTGGGTGCAACAAATAATGTTGCTTACCAATTCGCTGTGAAGGACAACTGAAAGGAATTGATTGACAAAACAAATCATAAGAAGAAGGTTGTTGTGGACAAAAAGGGGCTTATTTATGGGAATTGCGGTAAGCCTGGACATTCCAAGGAGTCATGTTTTAAGCTGCATGGCGTACCAATTGGTACAAGGAATTGACATATCAAAAAAAGCAAGCTCTAGCTGGAAGAAGTTTTGCTGCAAATGTAGAAGATAAAGCTGAAGCCACGTCTGCAAACCAAGGAAATATTAGTGTGCTGGTTTCAGAATTACTGAGGTTGGTTTAGAACAACAATGCTCCTTCAGCTCCTTCAGATCCTTTCACCACCCACTTTTCAAACTTTGCACACTTTGATGATGAGTTTGAAGGTAATGCTTTTAGCTCTTTTTCAATTGATTTAAGTTGCTAGATTGTTGACATTGGGGCTACGAATCATATATGTGTGGATATTAAAAAATTCACTTCTTATAAAAAATCGTAACAAGATCAATTTGTTCATCTTCCTAACGGTTCAAAAAAATTTGTTCAGTTTGTTGGAAATGTACAACTTTCAGAATATTCTCTTAGAACATGTACTCTATGTCCCTAACTTCTCTGTTAATTAGCTCTCCATGAGTCAACAGTGTAGTTCCAACCACATTTCTTGTTCCTTCTCTCAGTCTAAATGCATTTTGCAGGATCAGGTTTCTACGGAGACTTTGGCCGTAGGGTTCTTTCCAAGAAACGTATATCTTTAGCTATGATTCCTTTAAACACCTGCTATATGCTACTGCACAATTTGCTTATGCATCATGCACCACAGTTGCTCATTTTAACAATTCAATTTGGCCTAGAAGGATGGGTCATCCTCTTATGCAAGTAACAAAATGCATTCCTACTTTCAAATCTCTCGGTGGTTTTGAAAATTTACCTTGTACAAAATGTCCTCGTGCAAAATAGTCAAGAATTCTTTAAACTTCTCAAGAGCTTTAGACTTCAAGTTTGAATTCTTTAAACCTCTCAAGAGCTTCAAACTTGTACCTCATTAGGTATACACAACCATAACGTGAATGATCATCGGTGAAGGTTATGAAGTAGGAGAATGAAGGACAAGCGGATCCGCCCGGGAGCGCGAGCGGAAGCGAGAAAGGCGAGATAAGTGCGTAAATTTAAATAAAATTCAAAATACGCGAATCCCAAGGGGTGTACCCTTGGGTGCTCAACCGGGCGTTCGATGTAGGATGTGTAAATATTAAAACATATATTTAAACACATAGGGCATAGATATATAAATGGAATCAATCAAAGCGTAATAAACCGTTACCTTTGATTGTTTAGCGTATGCTCCCGGCTACTAGCGTTGTTCCTTCTCCGGAATGCTCACGAAATCCAAACGTATGGATTCTCCAAAGGTGATCCACACCACACCGGAAGAAACACACGTTCTTCTTGCTAGAAAAGAACGGGTTTAGGAAGGAATCGGTTTAAGAGAAGAACACTATGAATTAGTGTTCTCTTAAACTTACTTTGTTCTTCTTCTTGATTCAAAATCAAGTGAAGAACACAAGTGTAAGAGAGGGAGGGAGCACGAAAATTGAGAGAGAGGAGAGGATTTTTGTCTTCTCTTTTTTTCTAGAAAAAGATGAATAATGAATCACTTATGCTAGGTGTTGTATATTCTAATATATATACATAATTAATGTGATTATTGGAATGTGTCTAGGTTCATTCAAGGATGTCTAGATTCATTCCAATCAATCACCATCAATTCTTCAATCAAGCCTACCAAAATTTATGGTATGATCAAATCATACCAAAAGGGAAGAGCTTGATTGGAGTTGATTTGTCTCTTTCCAAAAGAGACAAGTCAACATACCACCTAGCATGAAACATGGCTGATTTTGCTTCCTCCAAGGGAGCATGTCGGCCATATTTAATTAAGGAAAGAAGTCCAACTTCTTCCTATTCCAAATTAGGAATTATTTCTCCTCTCGAGTATAATTTAACGGACCGGGTTTTATCGTAATCCAATTACGACGATCCCAATATTAAATCCAATTTAATGTCCATTTAAATTATTCCCGTTGATCTTTTAATCCAATTAAAAGATCCAACGTCTCAACATCTCAACTTTCCATATTTAATCGAAAAACCAATTTACCGATTAAATGAAAGCCCGATACAATATCGGCCCGTCCATCCAATGGACTTTCCCTTAAGTAATCCAATTACTTATTTTATCCTTCGAGATTGACTCCAAGTTGATCTCTCAACCTCCTCGGTGATTTGTGTGTGACCCTTTAGGTTCACCCTCAGCTAGACTTGGGCCCGTGTCCCACAAGGGCCCGTTACCATGGGTGGCCGTCTAGCAACGGTCCATGGCACTAGAGACTAGGTGAATTGGCGTGAACATTTAGGCGCCGATTCCGTACGGGTACGATCCTTCCCATCTACCGTCTCCCGGCCTTAGTCTAGGGTATGGAATTGGGCGTCGGTTCCCATCCTTGACTAGGCATCTATGCTTAATTCTCGAGACCACGTATGCTTCATTGCGTCGACACAGGAAACCATTCCCTGTTCGACCAACCACTGTGGCCACAGCTTCAAACAGCATGAACGTGTCTCCGAGTGCATAGGAGATACCTCTGTCACATACTGACAGGGGATGGATCCTCTTCTTGGAATCCACCGTCCTCGCTACACATTCCGACTGCACTGGACAAGGCTTATAATGATCATCTTACAGAATGATCACCTCTCGCCAGATCCAAGATACAGCCGTCCTGTGCACGTGACTGCCATGATTCCTCAAGTCTGAGGATTACTCCCGTACTATCGGAACCGGGGAAATCCAATCATACCGACCAAGCCTCCAAGGCTTCCATATGATGATCCCCGCGAGTCAGTCCAGTCGGCTCGACCCCAGTCGACCAACCCATCAAGATCGTGTAGGCGTCCCACGCCTGTCGCCGATGAAACACGGCACTCATCCAATGAACACGACTCTTGACGCAAGTGTCAATAGGACTCTCGATGCCCTGTCTCGAGGTCCTCGACTCGGAACGTTTCAAACCCAACTCTTAATCAGTTGGTTTCATGACCACCATCTAATGCGTGGCCCAACTGCACGAGTTGTTATCCATGGTCTGTGGGCTTTGTTGCGATATAAGTCAAAAAACCGGTTTAACAAATGTAAGATGAGCGCAACAAAGAAGGTACCATTGGTGACGAACACTCATCTTATTCATCACATAATAATATTACATTCACATCAAGTTGTCGGATAGGTTACAAATTGCCAAACCTATTGGCTTTCTGGTCACCTATTCCAACAATCTCCCACTTGACCTAAAGCCAATCACCCATTGACCTCGAACCTCTTATTCAGATGGTGAGTATGGGCAACTTGCGACATGGGCTTAGCAAGTGGATCTGCTATGTTTTCTGCGGAGCTGACTCGGTCCAACCGAACGTCAGTCCTGCTATCCATCTCTCTAAGTAGATGGTAGCGTCTAAGAATATGCTTGGATCGTGATGAGATCTCAGTTCCTTTGCTAGCGCTATCGCCCCGTTGTTATCATAAAAGATAATTATAGGTTTAGCAATGCTAGGTACTACATCCAACCCTTGGATGTAGCTCATCAACCAAACCACTCCTTAGCAGCTTCTAAAGCCGCTATGTATTCAAAACTCTATGGTGAGTCCGTCGTGGTAGCCTACTTGGAACCCTTTCAAGTAACCACGCCACCATTAAGTTTGAATACATAACCAGACTGAGACTTGGCATCATCGTCATCCGACTGGAAGCTAGCGTCGCTATAGCCTTCCAGTATCAACTCTCCACTGCCGTAGATCAAGAACATGTCCTTAGTCCTTTTCAGGTACTTTTGGATAGTCTTGACTGCACTCCAGTGATATCGGCTAGTTACGCTCAAAGCGAAAGCCACATCAGGCCTAGTGCACTGAACAGCATACTGTATGCTGCCTACGGCTGAAGCATAGGGGATGTCCAACATCCTTTTAAGCTCCTCATCAGTCATAGGAGACTGTTTCTTGGATATCTTAATTCCATGCCTCATAGGAAGGAATCCTCGTTTTGAGTTCTCCATCTTGAATCTCTTCAAGACTTCCTTAATGTACGAGGACTGGGCCATTCCTAACATCCTGCTAAATCTATCCCTGTAGATCTTGATGCCAAGGATGTAGGATGCCTCGCCCATATCCTTCATGGAGAATTGCGTTGACAACCAAGCTTTAGTGGTACCTAACATCTTAGCATCATTCCCAATGAGCAAGATGTCATCCACGTAAAGCACCAGAAACGCAACTGAGCTCCCACTGATCTTCTTGTATACACAAGGATCGGACTCGTTCTTGATGAAATCATATCCCCGTATGACTTCATCAAAACGTATGTTCCAGCTTCGGGTTTAACCCCTTTTGGTGGATCTGCTAGGGTCCAAATCTTGTTTGTACCCATCGAGTCCATCTCGGATTTCATGGCCTCAAGCCACTTGTCCGAATCGATGTCCGACATCGCTTCTCCGTACATCTTTGGATCATTATCCAACAGACTGGTCAGGCCCAGAAATCCATACCTATCAGGTGCATGGGATACTCTGGCCGACCTACGGAGGACTGGAACAATATCAGTGGGAACTTCAGGCTCAGATGTCACTGCCGCCTCTTGGGGTTCCTCACTTGATTCCTCAAGGATCACCTCATCGCGTCGACTATCCGATGGAAAACCTTTTTCCAAAGAACACTGCGTTTCGCGAGACAAAAAACCTTTTGCTCGGAGGAATCATAGAAATAATACCCCGCAGTTTCTTTCGGATAGCCGATAAACCTGCATAAACTAGACCTCGAGTCCAGTTTATCTCCCACTAATCTCTTGACATATGCGGGGCAACCCCACACTTTCAAGTATTTGTAGGAGGCAGGCTTGCCATGCCATATCTCATATGGCGTCTGGGATACCTTTTTAGATGGCGCCAAGTTCAAAACTTTGGCCGCCGTCTCAAGAGCGTATCCCCAGAAGGAAAGGGGTAGTTCGGTAAAACTCATCATGGATCGGACCATGTCCAACAAGGTCCGATTCCTCCTTTCAGACACACCGTTAAGCTGCGGTGTTCCAGGAGGGGTCCACTGAGAGAGAATCCCATTCTCTTTTAGATAATCAGTAAACTCACCACTCAAATACTCTCCACCTCGGTCCGACCGAAGGGCTTTGATCTTTCGACCGGTTTGGTTCTCTACTTCAAGTCTGTATTCCTTAAACCTTCCAAAGGCTTCAGACTTGTACCTCATCAGGTAAACATAACCATACTGTGAGTGATCATCGGTAAAGGTTATGAAGTACGAGTACCCACCTCTAGCCTGAGTATTTAGTGGACCACAGACATCTGTATGGATCAAATCCAACAGACCACTGGCTAGCGTACTTTGTCCAACAAAGGGTTTCTTGGTCATCTTTCCCTTTAGACAGGATTCGCAGGTCGGTAGGTTGTCCAAATCGTCTATTTCTAGACTCTTTGAGTCCACCAACCTTCTTATCCTATCTTTAGAGATATGACCTAACCTCGCATGCCATATCTGTGCGTTATTATGATCATCACGTTTTCGTTTGTGTTTTGCAGTCATAATCCAATTAGACTGTTGAAATATGTACAGACCGTTGACCAATGTACCAAGCAAATGAGAAATACCATCTTTGATAATGAAAAAACCGTTTTTATTAATGGTAAATTCATATCCCTCCTTATCAAGGACCGGGATTGAAACAATATTTTAATCATGCTGGGTACATAGAAACAGTTGTTCAGTACAATCCTAACATGACTACTAATGGCTAACTCTAGTGATCCTACGGCCTCCGCAGCAACGGCCTTGCCATCGCCTAGCCTTAGGATCATCTCATCCTTGGTTAGCCTTCTGCTTCTTTGCAGTGCCTGCAAATCATTGCAGATGTGAGCACCACACCCGGTAATCCAATACCCATGAAGCAGAATTAGTAATCATATTAACTTCAACCACAAACACACCTGGGTTGGAGAGGAGTTGTGGGCACTCCCTCTTCCAATGCCCTTTCCCTTGGCAATGCATGCAGACATCATTTGCCTTGGACCGCTGAGAACCATGGGCCTTCCCTTTCCCTTTGCTCGGTTCCAACCGGAGCAACAGGGACGCCCGGAGCGCGAGCAGGGGCCTCAACCGTCTTCCCTTTGCCCTTCTTCCTCTTCCAGAGTCCGGCCCTCTTGCCATTCGCCTTGGAGGTCGAAGCCTCTCCTATCAATACCGCCGGCGCCGACTTGTGGGTCGTTGCCTCGTATTGGACCAGCATGTTGATCAACTCATGAATAGACTTCTCAAGTCCGTTCATGTTGTAGTTTACAACAAACGGGTCATAGGATGGAGGAAGCGACTGGAGGATCACGTCAATGTACGTGTCATTGTTAAGCCCAGCTTTAAGGTCCTCGAGTTTCTCCACTAGGGAGAGCATCTTGACCCCATGACTCTGTACAGACGCTCCTTCAGCGAGCTTGGTGCCAAAGAATGCTTTTGTGGCGGCATATCTAATATGCCTATCCGGAACCGCATAAACCTCGTTCATGCGGAGCATTATGGCGGAGACGTTGTCCAGCCTCTCATACTGCTTCTGGATGTCGTTAGACATCGAAGCCAGTATGATACTGCGTACTTTCCGGTTGTCCTCATGCCATTTCTCGAACGTCAAACGTTCTTCAGGCGTGGACCCCTCCGGTAAGTTGCTCGGTGGCGGCTCGTCCAAGACGTAGCCTTGGTTCTCGAAACCGAGGACAATCCTCAGGTTTCTCAGCCAGTCCGAGTAGTTCGTTCCGTTGAATTTGTTAGTCTCAAGAATCATGGTTAACGAGTTCTTAGACATATCTACATTAATGAAAAATGTAAAGCAGAAATTAGCAGATGATGTAACATTATTGTTCAAGTTGAAGACTTGGTCTTTTAGTCTTTAACCCTCCCACTATTTATACGAAAGTCCGCCACTCTCAAGCGGAGTTTCGGGAAACCATTTCCTAGTGGCTTGGGATCCACAAGCGTAATCTCCATGCCCCGCTTTTACGATTCACATGAAGAAGACCTCGTGGGAGATATCCAATATCATTCTCATCCAATGAGATTCCCAAGATATTTTGCCTCACCTATTCGCATGGTTCCGAGGACTCCAAGCGAACCATGTTACTCAGTGTTAGGCCCGACCCATCAACCAAATCATGCCTCAAACTGTCGCCCCCCACGACTCGTGAGACAGGGAAACAGCGAGCGCAGTCTTTTTGTTCACAAACAATAGTGCAGCTTTCCCCTAGTCCAAGTGTGCCACGACTCGTGAGACCACACTTGGGTAGTGGTAGCTTCCTCACCACATTGCTGTGGATGGAAGGCTCGGACAGACCAAAATACCATTTTGATCCAAGTCCGTTCTGGGCCTAATATTTAATTTGGTCCAACCAAATGAGAGTTTGTGTATGACCGAGACCTCATCACATTATTGTGTTTTAGCATGCATAAATATCCAATATTTAAAGCGATAAATAAATACGCCGCATGCAGAAAACATTAGCATACCCCTGTTAGGATGATCACAAGCCCAACCTATGCGACCCACTGAGCCCGCAGTGAGTCTATGGTCTGTCTAGGGTGGTCCTAAATTATTACAAGTAAATATACCCATTGTCATTCCAATAGGCCTTGTAGTGCTCTTGTTTCACGCCTTGATGCTCCTCCTTGGGTATCCGACTCCAATTGCTTGTTAAAATTGAAACCTCACCAATCCTATCTACTCTCATTACAACTGAAAGTAATACATCGGTAATAAAGAAAACAAGCCTTAAACATCATGAGGCTGAAAATACGGGAGATGATAGTCCCAAAAACAAGAGGCACGCAGGCCCCACCCAACAGAAAATAAATAAACATTCATTCATCCATACACAAGGTCTAGGGCTTTGTGATCATCCCATGTTGATTCCATCAACTCACATATAACATAATTATTCCAAATAATCATGCATAAATAACCAATGGATATTCCAAATACCCAAGTGATGTCCAACATCACAAAAGCATAAATATACAAATAATATGCAAAATTTCAAATTTTAAATTTAATGGACATTTTAAACAATGCATCCAATGCAATGTATTAATCACAAATTAATTAAGCAAATTTAATCCAAGGAATAATCCAATTATTCCAAAATCAAAAATGCAAAATTAACATATTTTCAGAATATTGTGCAGAAAATACAGAAAATTGAATTTTTTCGGAAAAAAAAGTCGAAAAACGGCACAAACGGCCCAGCCGTTGTGCTGTGGCCGGCGCCGCCCGCGCGCACAGGGGCAGCGCGCGCGCGCGCTGAGCCGCGCGCTGGCCCTCGGCCAGCAGCGGCCGGCTGCGCACAGCGCGCGCGCGCGCTGGCCGAAGCCGGCGCCTGCGCGCGGCCACTGCCGGCCCCGACCAAATTTTTTTTTTTTTTTTTTGTTTTTCAAAACTGTTTCAGCACAATAAATTAATATTATTCTGAAAATAAGCATGCAATTTTAGATCCAATCTAACAAAATTAAGCATGCCAAAAGTCCATTAAATCCAAACAATTGAATCATCATATTATTCATATATTTATGTAATCTAACATGCCAATTAAAGCCGTTTTTAAAAGCAAGTAGATCATGCCAAACACATAGATCTATGCCCCTTACATCGAACCGGGCTCTGATACCACTTGAAGGACAAGCGGATCCGCCCGGGAGCGCGAGCGGAAGCGAGAAAGGCGAGATAAGTGCGTAAATTTAAATAAAATTCAAAATACGCGAATCCCAAGGGGTGTACCCTTGGGTGCTCAACGGGCGTTCGATGTAGGATGTGTAAATATTAAAACATATATTTAAACACATAGGGCATAGATATATAAATGGAATCAATCAAAAGCGTAAATAAACCGTTACCTTTGATTGTTTAGCGTATGCTCCCGGCTACTAGCGTTGTTCCTTCTCCGGAATGCTCACGAAATCCAAACGTATGGATTCTCCAAAGGTGATCCACACCACACCGGAAGAAACACACGTTCTTCTTGCTAGAAAAGAACGGGTTTAGGAAGGAATCGGTTTAAGAGAAGAACACTATGAATTAGTGTTCTCTTAAACTTACTTTGTTCTTCTTCTTGATTCAAAATCAAGTGAAGAACACAAGTGTAAGAGAGGAGGGAGCACGAAAATTGAGAGAGAGGAGAGGATTTTTGTCTTCTCTTTTTTTCTAGAAAAAGATGAATAATGAATCACTTATGCTAGGTGTTGTATATTCTAATATATATATACATAATTAATGTGATTATTGGAATGTGTCTAGGTTCATTCAAGGATGTCTAGATTCATTCCAATCAATCACCATCAATTCTTCAATCAAGCCTACCAAAATTTATGGTATGATCAAATCATACCAAAAGGGAAGAGCTTGATTGGAGTTGATTTGTCTCTTTTCCAAAAGAGACAAGTCAACATACCACCTAGCATGAAACATGGCTGATTTTGCTTCCTCCAAGGGAGCATGTCGGCCATATTTAATTAAGGAAAGAAGTCCAACTTCTTCCTATTCCAAATTAGGAATTATTTCTCCTCTCGGGTATAATTTAACGGACCGGGTTTTATCGTAATCCAATTACGACGATCCCAATATTAAATCCAATTTAATGTCCATTTAAATTATTCCCGTTGATCTTTTAATCCAATTAAAAGATCCAACGTCTCAACATCTCAACTTTCCATATTTAATCGAAAAAACCAATTTACCGATTAAATGAAAGCCCGATACAATATCGGCCGTCCATCCAATGGACTTTCCCTTAAGTAATCCAATTACTTATTTTATCCTTCGAGATTGACTCCAAGTTGATCTCTCAACCTCCTCGGTGATTTGTGTGTGACCCTTTAGGTTCACCCTCAGCTAGACTTGGGCCCGTGTCCCACAAGGGCCCGTTACCATGGTGGCCGTCTAGCAACGGTCCATGGCACTAGAGACTAGGTGAATTGGCGTGAACATTTAGGCGCCGATTCCGTACGGGTACGATCCTTCCGTCTACCGTCTCCCGGCCTTAGTCTAGGGTATGGAATTGGGCGTCGGTTCCCATCCTTGACTAGGCATCTATGCTTAATACTCGAGACCACGTATGCTTCATTGCGTCGACACAGGAAACCATTCCCTGTTCGACCAACCACTGTGGCCACAGCTTCAAACAGCATGAACGTGTCTCCGAGTGCATAGGAGATACCTCTGTCACATACTGACAGGGGATGGATCCTCTTCTTGGAATCCACCGTCCTCGCTACACATTCCGACTGCACTGGACAAGGCTTATAATGATCATCTTACAGAATGATCACCTCTCGCCAGATCCAAGATACAGCCGTCCTGTGCACGTGACTGCCATGATTCCTCAAGTCTGAGGATTACTCCCGTACTATCGGAACCGGGGAAATCCAATCATACCGACCAAGCCTCCAAGGCTTCCATATGATGATCCCCGCGAGTCAGTCCAGTCGGCTCGACCCCAGTCGACCAACCCATCAAGATCGTGTAGGCGTCCCACGCCTGTCGCCGATGAAACACGGCACTCATCCAATGAACACGACTCTTGACGCAAGTGTCAATAGGACTCTCGATGCCCTGTCTCGAGGTCCTCGACTCGGAACGTTTCAAACCCAACTCTTAATCAGTTGGTTTCATGACCACCATCTAATGCGTGGCCCAACTGCACGAGTTGTTATCCATGGTCTGTGGGCTTTGTTGCGATATAAGTCAAAAAACCGGTTTAACAAATGTAAGATGAGCGCAACAAAGAAGGTACCATTGGTGACGAACACTCATCTTATTCATCACATAATAATATTACATTCACATCAAGTTGTCGGATAGGTTACAAATTGCCAAACCTATTGGCTTTCTGGTCACCTATTCCAACAGAGAACCCACATCGGGCTTGCGTCCTTAGTGGTCCACATATTTCTGTATGGACCAAGTCCAACAGACCTGTGGCAAGCCTGCTTTGTCCTACAAAGGGCCTTTTGGTCATTTTCCCTCTGAGACAGGATTCGCAAGTTGGTAGCTCACTTAAGTCCCCTACCTCTAGGTTCTTTGAGTCTACCAATTTCTTCATCCTATCTTGGGAAATGTGACCTAGCGTAGCGTGCCACAGTTGTGCGTTCCCGTTATTATCTATTTTTACGTTTGTGTTGAGCATTTAGAACGAAGTTCGTTTGTTGCAAGATATAGAGGCCGTTATTAAGCGTACCAAGCAGATGAGCAATTCCACACCTCATCAAATAAAAGAAATTTTTATTTATCATAAACTCATATCCACTATTGTCTAACAACAGAATGGAAATGATGTTTCTAATCATGCTAGGTACATAATAAAGTTGCTCTAATTCTATACTAATGCGATCACTAACTACTAGAGTAGCGGATCCTACTGCTTCTGCCGAGATGGCCTTGCCATTCCCAAGCTTTAGGATCATATCCCCGCTGCTCAGTTTTCTACTTCTCAACACCTGCAAATTATTGCAAATGTGAGCTCCACAGCCGGTATCTAATACCCAAGAGGCAATGTTAGTAACCATATTAACCTCAATCACAAAGATACCTTGTTTGGAGAGGAGTTTGGGGCAATCGCTCTTCCAATGCCCTTTCTCATGGCAATTGATACATATGTCATATGCCCTCGACTGTTGCTTTAAGTCAACCTTCCCCTCTCCTTTGCCTTTTCCCACTTTGGCAATGGGAACACTCTTAGTGTTGGTAGCTGCTTTGACGGCTTTTCCCTTTCCCTTCTTCCTTTTCCAACATCTGGCACCCTTGCCTTGTTAGAATAGGTGACCAGAAAGCCAATAGGTTTGGCGATTTATAACCTATCTGACAACTTGATGTAAATGTAATATTATTATGTGATGAATAAGATGAGTATTCGTCACCAATGGTACCTTCTTTGTTGCGCTCATCTTACATTTGTTAAAATGGTGTTTAACTTATATCGCAACAAAGCCCACAGACCATGGATAACAACTCGTGCAGTTGGGCTACGCATTGGATGGTGGTCATGAAACCAACTGATTAAGAGTTGGGTCTGAAACGTTCCAAGTCGAGGACCTCGAGACAGGGCATCGAGAGTCCTATTGAGACTTGCGTCAAGAGTCGTGTTCATTGGATGAGTGTCGTGTTTCATCGGCGATAGGCGTGGGACGCCTACACGATCTTGATGGGTTGGTCGACTGGGGTCGAGCCGACTGGACTAACTCGCGGGATCATCATATGGAAGCCTTGGAGGCTTGGTCGGTATGATTGGTTTTCCCCGGTTCCGATAGTACGGGAGTAATCCTCAGACTTGAGGGATCATGGCAGTCGCGTGCACAGGACGGCTGTATCTTAGATCTGGCGAGAGGTAATCATTCTGTAAGATGATTATCATAAGCCTTGTCCAGTGCAGTCAGAATGTTTGTAGCGAGGACGGTGGATTCGAAGAAGAGGATCCGTCCCCTGTCAGTATGTGACAGAGGTATCTCCTATGCACTCGGAGACACGTTCATGCTGTTTGAAGCTGTGGCCACAGTGGTTGGTCGAACAGGGAACGGTTTCCTGTGTCGACGCAATGAAGCATACGTGGTCTCGAGTATTAAGCATAGATGCCTAGTTAAGGATGGGAACCGACGCCAAATTCCATACCCTAGACTAAGGCCGGGAGATGGTAGACGGAAGGATCGTACCCGTACGGAATCGGCGCCTAAATGTTCACGCCAATTCACCTAGTCTCTAGTGCCATGGACCGTTGCTAGACGGCGACCCATGGTAAGGGGCCCTTGTGGGACACGGGCCCAAGTCTAGCTGAGGGTGAACCTAAAGGGTCACACACAAATCACCGAGGAGGTTGAGAGATCGACTTGGAGTCAATCTCGAAAGATAAAAATAAGTAATTGGATTACTTAAGGGAAAGTCCATTGGATGGACAGGCCGATATTGTATCGGGCTTTCATTTAATCGGTAAATTGAATTTTCGATTAAATATGGAAAGTTGAGATGTTGAGACGTTGGATCTTTTAATTGGATTAAAAGATCAACGGGAATAATTTAAGTGGACATTAAATTGGATTTAATATTGGGTACGTCGTAATTGGATTACGATAAAACCTGGTCCGTTAAATTATACCCGAGAGGAGAAATAATTCCTAATTTGGAATGGGAAGAAGTTGGACTTCTTTCCTTAATTAAACATGGCCGACACGCTCCCTTGGAGGAAGCAAAATCAGCCATGTTTCATGCTAGGTGGTATGTTGACTTATCTCTTTTGGAAAGAGACAAATCAACTGCAATCAAGCACTTCCCTTTCGGTATGATTTGATCATACCATAAATTTTGGTAGGCTTGATTGAAGAATTGATGGTGATTGATTGGAATGAATCTAGACATCCTTGGATGAACCTAGACACGCTCCAATAATCACATTAATTATGTATATAAATTAGAATATACAACACCAAGCATATGTAATTCATTATTCATCTTTTTCTAGGAAAAAGAGAAGACAAAAATCCTCTCCTCTCTCTCAATTTTCGTGCTCTCTCCCTCTCTTACACTTGTGTTCTTCACTTGATTTTGAATCAAGAAGAAGAACAAAGTAAGTTTAAGAGAACACTAATTCATAGTGTTCTTCTCTTAAACCGATTCCTTCTAAACCCGTTCTTTTCTAGCAAGAAGAACGTGTGTTTCTTCCGGTGTGGTGTGGATCACCTTTGGAGAATCCATACGTTTGGATTTCGTGAGCATTCCGGAGAAGGAACAACGCAAGTAGCCGGGAGCATACGCTAAACAATCAAAGGTAACGGTTTATTACGCTTTGATTGATTTCATTTATATATCTATGCCCTATGTGTTTAAATATATGTTTTCAATATTTACACATCCTACATCGAACGCCCGGTTGAGCACCTAAGGGTACACCCCTTGCAATTCGCATATTTTGAATTTGATTTAAATTTACGCACAATTTCTCGCTTCCTCGCTTCCGCTCGTGCTCCCGGGCGGATCCGCTTGTCCTTCATGCCTTTCGTCTTGGAAGTTGAAGCATCTCTAAATAATACCGACGGCATAGACTTTTTGGTCGTTGCCTCGTATTGCACCAACATATTGATTAACTCATGAATACCCTTCTCAAGTGTGTTCATGTTGTAGTTAAACAATGAATTGGTCGAAGGAGGGCGGGAGACACTAAAGGATCACATCTATGTACATCTCGTTATCAAGCCCTGCCTTGAGGTCCTCGAGCTTTTCCACCAAGGTAAGCATTTGACCCCATGCTCTTGTACAGAAGATCCTTCGGTCATTTTAGTTCCAAAGAACGCCTTCGTCGCGACATACATAGTATGCCGGTCCGGGACTGCATAGCAATCCTTCAGGCGAGCCATAATGGAAGGGACATCGTCTAGCCTTTCATACTGCTACTAAATCTCATTCGTCATAGAGGCAAGTATGATGCTACGGACTTTCCGGTTATCCTTATGCCAAGTCTCGAACGTCTCACGTTCTTGTGGCGTGGATCCTTCCGGCAAGGTCCTAGAGAACGGCTCGTCCATGACGTAGCCTTGGTTCTCGTAATCTAGGACTATCCTCAAATTGCGTAACCAGTCATTGTAATTGGTTCCATTAAACTTGTTGGTCTCAAGTATAGTTGATAATGAGTTCTTAGACATTTTTTAAATCTACATTTAAAAGAACATAACTACGATCAACAGAATTTTAAAAGACGGAAGTTTTTGATAAATAATTAAATACTTCGACTTTAGTCATTTAATGTTCCCACTATTTATACGAAAACACGATACTCTCAAACGTTGTTTTCGGGAAATACCCTTTCCTAGTGGGCTTGGGATCCACAGCGATTTTCCCCATACCCCACTTTTACGATTCGCATGGGAAGAATCATGTGGGAAGTATACCATACCATTTCTCGTTCCACGAGATTCCCAAGATAATTGCCTCACCCTTTCACGTGATCCCGAGGACTCCAAGCGAATCACGTTATTTGGGCATTAGACCCGACCCAATCGACCGAATCATAGACCTACTGCTACCTCCACGACTCGTGAGACAGGTAACGGCAGTCTACTTTTCGTTCATGACATAGTGCAGCTTCTTTTAAGCACGATAATCGTGCCACGACTCGTGAGACCACGCTATCGACTTAAATCAACTTCCTCACTATGTCATGGATTGGAAGGCATGGACGAGCTCCTAGAGTTCATGTCCATTTATCGAGGGTCTAATATTTTGAACTTTGGTCCAACCAAGTGAGAGTTGTAAATGACCGAGATCCCATACACATACACATTCATCTATAATGTGTAATTTAAAGTTTGCATCCCATAGTAGTAATATGATAAATAAACCATCCATTCACCATAAAAGCCACATGCAAAAATAAAGCCTAGCACGCCCCTGTTGGATGATCACGAGCCCGAATCCTATGCAACACACTGAGCCCGCAGTGGATCTATGGTCAATCTAGGGTTGGTCATACACTATTACATTTAATAGCAACCCGATCAACATGCTGATGGGCCTTGGTCTCTTTTCTCTTTCAAATCTCCACGGAACGCCTTGGATCCTCCATTTTGGGCTCTCCATGTGGACCTTCCTTCATCTCCACCAAATACATAAAATAAAATCCTCACTCCTATACTACTCTCATTACAAATGTAAAAAAGAAACCCCAGCGAAAACCCGGGGGGAGTACAATGGGAGGGAGATAGAATGCCTTATTATTCCAAGGCAACTAGAAGAGGAGAAAGAGAAAGCAAAATAGGCACATAGGCCTAACACAAATTAAACCATACATTCAGTCTAGGGCTCATGATAATCCATTCTCAATAAACGCACATAATTACATGATTTCCAATCACATAAACATATGCATATAATCCATGATATCCAATCACATCATCCCATGATAAATAAACGAGTTATGTATGAAAAACATGGTACAACGTTGGCAATAACCATTCTCGTTTAGGAAGACCCTTCCTTATTATTTGAAGGTGAGTAATCCCCGAAATTCCAAATCCAATACAAAAAACCTTCCAAATAATGATTTTTTAAGAAAAACATGAAAAATTAAATACAACTAATTTTTCAGAATTTATCCAAAAAATAAAATAAAAAGAAAACGTAGATGTTAACCGACCGCCGCCACCGGCAGCGTTCTGCTGGCGCACACATGCCAGCAGGCCTGGCCTGCTGTCCCTGCACGCGCAGGCCCCTGCCTGCTCGCGCGTGCACCTGACCGGCTGTGCTGTGCATGCTGGCGCGCGTTGGCGGGTTGCCGTGCGCATCCTGCGTGCAGGCCGCTTTTCCTTCATTTTATTTGTTTTGCCCCCCGTTTTCCAAGAAAAACAAGAAACCAACAGCACCAAAATTCATACACGATTAAAAGCAAGAAAACGACATGCTTGATAATAAAAAACATCAAGAATTGAATAAATCATGCCATACATGTTTTAATGCTTTAAACGCACATAAAACCCTAGGCCTATACACCAAACTGGGCTCTGATACCATTTAAAGCCTATGGGAGGCGTGTGGATCGGCCAGGGAGTGGCGCGAATGCAGAAGTGCGGTATAATTAAAATTTTGCAAGAATTTAAACATGCATAAACGATATAGAATAAACACGTTCAAGGGTTGTTCCCTTGAATCTCCAAGGCATTCGGTGTATCTCATGAATAATAAAACATACACAGATTTCATGGAGGCCTTAGGGTTTAAAGAAAAGGGCGAAAACATTAAACCGGAAACCTACCGATTGTCGTTTTCGTCTTCAAGCCGCTACTCGCATTGTTTCCCGTTTTGCTCCAAGATCTCGACTTTGAGACCTTCTAATTCGTACACGCACTCCGCCCACGTATCTTTCTCCTCGTGCTAGCGAAAGAACAAGTGTATATAACAACATTTGGAGAGGACGGATCGATCAAACGTTATTGATTGACGAGATCAACCCTCCTAAAGTTCAATTGTGAAACACAAAAGAACTTGGAAGAGTTTCTTGGAAGAGAGGGAGAGAGATTCGGCCGAGAGAGAGGGGAGGAGGCCGAGATGTGTGTGTGTGCTTCAAGTTTTTCATTATCTCTTCTAAAGACAACACCTAGGAGTGTATATATAGAGGAGGAATCCTATTCCTCTTCTAATTCCTACTCTTTGAAGACTCCTCCTTGATTCAAATCCTAGTCAACTACTAGCTTCTTGGTCAAACCAATCTTGTCCATTGATTTCTCTCTTTAATCTCAACCATTAATTAATTTAATAGAATATTTAAATCTTATTTAAATAATCCTAAAGGCAATAAATAAATATATCAAATATAAATATTTATTCCAAGCCCATTAAATTAATTTTCAATAAATCTAATTTATTAGATAAATTCCTTTCCTCTAATAAAAGGAATTAATTTATTCCCAAAAAAAGAAGGACCTGATTAAATCCAATTCAATCGTTCCATTTCTCCAAATATTTAATTCCAAATTAAATACGTCATGTTTGCGGATTGTGTGACTCTATAGGTTCACCTTCAGCTAGACTTGGTTGGATTCCTAGAATCCGCCCGTTACCATGGGTGCCCGTCTAGCAACGGTCCATGGCACTAGAGACTAGGTGAATATGCATGGGGATGAACATTTAGGCTCTACAGTACGTCTATCTTTCCGTCTACGGTCTCACCACTTAAGGTTTAGGGCACGGATATGTAGGTACCTATTTTGGACCTAAGTGTCGGTTTGTCCTTTACCAAACGCCTAGGAAACCTTCCCTTCTGTTCAATTACTATGGCCACAGATTTTAGGAACGAGACAAAGAGTATTGTGAGACACAATTGTCAACACCCTTGACAGGAGACAGATCCTTTCTTGGAAACTACTGTCACGTTGTACACCATGACTGCACTAGACATGGCTTATGACTACTGAACTACATTTTTGCAATCTCTCACCATACCTAAGATACAGTCTCGATATACAGGTAAACTCAGCAATCCTCAAGTCAAAGGACTTGACCTGTACCGTTGGAACCGAACTCACGTCATACCTAGCCGACCCTACTCAAGGTCCTCCGTAAGACGGTTCCCGCGAGTCACCTCAGTCAGCATACTCCCCAGCAGGCCGACCCACTAACACTGCTTGGACGACCCCCTTCACCTGTCGATGAAACACGACAGCAGATGCTTAGTGCGAGTCTCAAGTGGAATCTCGGTACCCATTTTCGAGATTCCTTGACTTGGAGATTTTCAGACTGATTCAGCGGAATTGATTTCATGGACCTACCTCCAAGCGTAGTCCCAGTCCCTGAAATGTGATTTCAGTCTGTGGGCTTTGTTTGTGTAGCGTACAGTTATAAAGCAGATAAAGTGAACACAGACAAAGTATGCGCCAAATGAATTTTCACTTTCTTATTCATCAAGGTTTTATTCAAACTTCGAAATTGTTCAGACATAGGTTATATTTCGCCTAACAAGATTGGCTACATGGTCACCTATTTTAACAATCTCCCACTTGACCTTTAAAGCCAATCGCTCATATGCCTAATCCCCATATTTTCAAGATATTGCGTATGAGCGCTCTGCGACATAAGCTTTGTCAGCGGATCTGCTGTGTTGTCTGCTGAGTTGACTCGGTCCATCCGAACATCACCTCTTCCCACTATTTCTCTTCGAAGGTGGTAGCGTCTAAGAATGTGTTTGGATCGATGATAAGATCTCGGTTCCTTTGCTTGCGCTATGGCTCCGTTGTTATTACAAAAGATGACAATGGGCTCGGCAATGCTAGGAACCACACCCAACTCTTAGATGTAGTTTCTTATCCAAACCGCTTCTTTGGCAGCTTCTGAAGCTGCTATGTATTCGGCCTGAGTGGTGGAATCAGCAGTGGTTGCTTGCTTGGAACTTTTCCATGCTACCACTCCTCCATTGAGCCTGAATACATAACCTGATTGAGACTTGGCATCATCGTCATCTGCCTGGAAGCTAGCATCGCTAAAGCCTTCCAGGATCAGTTCTCCATTGCCATAGACTAGGAACATTTCCTTAGTCCTCCTTAGGTACTTAAGGATGCCCTTGACCGCATTCCAATGTGCTTCTCCTGCACTGGACTGATATCTGCTTGTTACACTTAAGGCGTAAGCGATGTCAGGTCTGGTGCAGTGGACCGCATATTGGATGCTTCCTACGGCAGAAGCATAGGGAACGATTTTCATCTTTTCAAGTTCCTCATTAGTCTGCAGAGACTGTTTCTTGGACAATTTGATCCCATGCCTAATGGGAAGGAATCCTCGTTTGGAGTTGTCCATCCAAAACCTTTTCAAGACTTTCTCCTGTTGGAATAGGTGACCAGAAAGCCAATAGGTTTGGCAATTTGTAACCTATCCGACAACTTGATGTAAATGTAACATTATTATGTGATGAATAAGATGAGTATTCGTCACTAATGGTACCTTCTTTGTTGCGCTCATCTTACATTTGTTAAAATGGTGTTTAACTTATGTCGCAACAAAGCCCACAGACCATGGATAACAACTCATGCAATTGGGCCACGCATTGGATGGTGGTCATGAAACCAACTGATTAAGAGTTGGGTCTGAAACGTTCCAAGTCGAGGACCTCGAGACAGGGCATCGAGAGTCCTATTGAGACTTGCGTCAAGAGTCGTGTTCATTGGATGAATGCCGTGTTTCATCGGTGACAGGCGTGGGACGCCTACACGATCTTGATGGGTTGGTCGACTGGGGTCGAGCCGACTGGACTGACTCGCGGGGATCATCATATGGAAGCCTTGGAGGCTTGGTCGGTATGATTGGTTTTCCCCGGTTCCGATAGTACGGGAGTAATCCTCAGACTTGAGGAATCATGGCAGTCGCGTGCACAGGACGGTTGTATCTTGGATCTGGCGAGAGGTAATCATTCTGTAAGATGATTATTATAAGCCTTGTCCAGTGCAGTCGGAATGTGTAGCGAGGACGGTGGATTCGAAGAAGAGGATCCGTCCCCTGTCAGTATGTGACAGAGGTATCTCCTATGCACTCGGAGACACGTTCATGCTGTTTGAAGCTGTGGCCACAGTGGTTGGTCGAACAGGGAATGGTTTCCTGTGTCGACACAATGAAGCATACGTGGTCTCGAGTATTAAGCATAGATGCCTAGTCAAGGATGGGAACCGTCGCCCAATTCCATACCCTAGACTAAGGCCGGGAGACGGTAGACGGAAGGATCGTACCCGTACGGAATCGGCGCATAAATGTTCACGCCAATTCACCTAGTCTCTACTGCCATGGACCGTTGCTAGACGGTCACCCATGGTAACGGGCCCTTGTTGGACACGGGCCCAAGTCTAGCTGAGGGTGAACCTAAAGGGTCACACACAAATCACCGAGGAGGTTGAGAGATCGACTTGGAGTAAATCTCGAAGGATAAAAATAAGTAATTGGATTACTTAAGGGAAAGTCCATTGGATGGACGGGCCGATATTGTATCGGGCTTTCGTTTAATCGATAAATTGGATTTTCGATTAAATATGGAATGTTGAGACGTTGAGACGTTGGATCTTTTAATTGGATTAAAAGATCAACGGGAATAATTTAAGTGGACATTAAATTGGATTTAATATTGGGTTCGTCGTAATTGGATTACGATAAAACCCGGTCCGTTAAATTATACCCGAGAGGAGAAATAATTCCTATTTTGTAATAGGAAGAAGTTGGACTTCTTCCCTTAATTAAACATGGCCGACATGCTCCCTTGGAGGAAGCAAAATCAGCCATGTTTCATGCTAGGTGGTATGTTGACTTATCTCTTTTGGAAAGAGACAAATCAACTCCAATCAAGCTCTTCCCTTTTGGTATGATTTGATCATACCATAATTTTTGGTAGGCTTGATTGAAGAATTGATGGTGATTGATTGGAATGAATCTAGACATCCTTGGATGAACCTAGACACATTCCAATAATCACATTAATTATGTATATATATTAGAATATACAACACCTAGCATAAGTGATTCATTATTCATCTTTTTCTAGGAAAAAGAGAAGACAAAAATCCTCTCCTCTCTCTCAAAATTTCGTGCTCCCTCCCTCTCTTACACTTGTGTTCTTCACTTGATTTTGAATCAAGAAGAAGAACAAAGTAAGTTTAAGAGAACACTAGTTCATAGTGTTCTTCTCTTAAACCGATTCCTTCCTAAACCCGTTCTTTTCTAGCAAGAAGAACGTGTGTTTCTTCCGGTGTGGTGTGGATCACCTTTGGAGAATCCATACGTTTGGATTTCGTGAGCATTCCGGAGAAGGAACAACGCTAGTAGCCGGGAGCATACGGTAAACAATCAAAGGTAACGGTTTATTACGCTTTGATTGATTTCATTTATATATCTATGCCCTATGTGTTTAAATATATGTTTTCCATATTTACACATCCTACATCGAACGCCCGGTTGAGCACCCAAGGGTTCACCCCTTGGAATTCGCATATTTAAATTAGATTTAAATTTGTGCACGATTTCTCGCTTTCTCGCTTCCGCTCGCGCTCCTGGGCGGATCCGCTTGTACTTCATCTCCATATACGAGTTTTGGGTTAGTCCTAACATTCTTTTAGATCTATCCCTGAGAATCGGGATGCCAAGAATGTAGGAGGCTTCACCCAAATCTTTCATCGAAAACTGAGTTGATAACCATGCTTTTGTGTTACCCAACATTTTAACGTCATTTCCTATGAGTAGAATGTCATCCACATAAAGCACTAGGAACACTATAGAGCTCCCACTGACCTTCTTGTATACATAAAGGTCGAATTCATTTTTGATGAAATTATAACCCCGTATGACTCGTCAAAGCGAATGTTCCAACTTCGGGATGCTTGTTTGAGGCCATAGATGGACTTTTGGAGACGACAGACCTTCTGTTCTTCTCCGGCGACCGTGAAACCCTCCGGTTGATCCATGTAGATCTCTTTCTCAACGAAACCATTGAGGAAGGCCGTTTTCACGTCCATCTGCCATATCTCATAATCATACCATGCTGCTATGGCAAGCAGGATCCGAATGGACTTAGCCGTAGCTACTGGCGAGTGAGGTGTCCTCAAAATCGACCCCGGATCGTTGAGTGTACCCTTTTGCTACTAGCCTAGCCTTGAAGGTTGTGACTTCTCCATCAATGCTAAGTTTGCGCTTATAGACCTATTTACAACCAACTGGCTTAACCCCTTTGGGCGGGTCTACAAGTGTCCAGACTTGGTTCTCATTCATGGAGTCCATTTCGGTTTTCATGGCTTCAAGCCATCTCCCAGAGTCGATGTCGGACATCGCTTCCCCGTATGTCTTAGGATCCTTATCCAATAGATTAGTCGTGTTTAGAAAGCTGTATCTTATAGGAGGTCGTGACTCTCTAGCTGACCTACGGAGAACGAGAATGTCAGTGGTGACTGTGGGCACTGACTGTATTGGAGCCGGCGGTTCAGGTACCGAGGCTGGCCCTTCCTGAGGTCATCTTTCATGCCTAGCATGCTGGACTTCTCGAGGTTGGTCAGCCCTCTGGCTATCTATCCTGAATCCTCTAAGTGAAGAATTCGTGGCTTCTACTGATGACTAGTTTCCATCACTTGACTCCTCACGGATCAGTTCATCAGGTTGGATATCCTTTGGAAGCCTTGTTCCAAGAACACTGCGTTCCTTGAAACAAATACCTTTTGTTCCAAGGGGTCATAGAAATAATAATCTGCAGTTTCCTTGGGGTATCCAGCGAACATGCATAAACTAGACCTTCATTCTAGCTTGTCTCCCACTAGCTTCTTGACGTATGCGGGGCTACCCCATACTTTCAAGTAGTTGTAGGACGCAGGCTTGCCGTGCCATATTTCATATGGCATTTGGGTCAATACGCTGGTTGGTGCCAAATTTAACAACTTGGCCGCAGTCTCCAATGCGTAGCCCCAAAAGGACAAGGGCAATTTGGTCAAACTCATCATGGATCGAACTATGTCCAACAGGGTTCGATTCCTCCTTTCAGAGACCCTATTTAACTGTGGTGTCCCGAGAGTTGTCCATTCAGAGCTTATACCGTTTTCTTTAATATAATTAAGGAACTCAGTACTAAGGTACTCTCCGCCTCAGTCTGACCGCAGGACTTTAATTTTGCAGCTGGTTTGGTTTTCAACTTCAAGTCTGAATTCTTTAAACCTCTCAAGAGCTTCAGACTTGTACCTCATTAGGTATACATAACCATACCGTGAATGATCATCGGTAAAGGTTATGAAGTAGGAGAACCCACCTTGGGCTTGCGTCCTTAGTGGTCCATATACATCTGTATGGACCAAGTCCAACAGACCTTTGGCAAGCCTGCTTTATCCTATAAAGGGCTTCTTGGTCATTTTCCCTCTAAGACAGGATTCGCAAGTTGGTAGCTCACTCAAGTCCCCTACCTCTAGGTTCTTTGAGTCTACAAATTTCTTCATCCTATCTTGGGAAATGTTACCTAGCCTCGCGTGCCACAGTTGTGCATTCCCGTTATTATCTATTTTATGTTTGTGTTGAGCGTTTAGAACGAAGTTCGTTTGTTGTAAGATATAGAGACCGTTATTAAGTGTACCAAGCAGATGAGCAACACACCTCATCAAATAAAAGCAATTTTTATTGATCATAAACTCATATCCACTATAGTCTAACAGCGGAATGGAAATGAAATTTCTAATCATGCTAGGTACATAATAAAGTTGCTCTAATTCTATACTAATGCGATCACTAACTACTAGAGTGGCGGATCCTACTGCTTCTGCCGAGATGGCCTTGCCATTCCCAAGCTTTAGGATCATATCCCCGCTACTCAGTTTTTTGCTTCTTTTCAACACCTGCAAATCATTGCAAATTGTTAGAATAGGTGACCATGTAGCCAATCTTGGTAGGCAAATTGTAACCTATGTCTGACAATTTCAAGGATTTGATAAATCATTAATGAATAAGAAGTGAAATTCATTTGGCGTTTACTTTGTTTGTGGTTCACTTTATCTACATTATATTTCTGTTCACTACGCAAACAAAGCCCACGGACTGGAAATACATTTCAGGGACTGGGACTACGCTTGGAGGTAGGTCTATGAAATCAGTCCGAAAATCTCCAAGTCAAGGAATCTCGAAATTGGGTACCGAGATTCCCCTGAGACTTGCACTAAGCATCTGCTGTTGTATTTCATCGACGGGTGACGAAGCTCGTCTAAGCAGTGTTAGTGGGTTAGCCTGCTAGGGAGCAGCTGATTGAGGTGACTCGCGGGAATCGTCTTACGGAGGACCTTGAGTAGGGTCGGTTAGGTATGACATGTGTTCCCGATTCCAACGATACAGAACAAGTCCTTTGACTTGAGGAACTGCTGAATTTACCTGTATATCAGGGCTGTATCTTAGATATGGTGAGAGATTGCCAAGAAGCACTTGAATAGTCATAAGCCATGTCTAGTGCAGCTCCGGTGTACAGAGTGACAGTAGTTTCCAAGAAATGATCTGTCTCCTGTTAAAAGGTATTGACAGTTGAGTGTCACAAATGCTCTGTGTCTTGTCCCTAAAATCTGTGGCCACAGTAACTGAACAGAAGGGAAGGTTTCCCTTGCGGCGTTTAGTAAAGTACAGACCGACACTTAGGTCCGAAATGGGTACCTGCATTTTCCGTGCCCTAGACCCTAAGTGGTGAGACCGTAGACGGAAGGACAAGTGTACTGTTAGAGCCTAAAAATTCATCCCTGTATATTCACCTAATCTCTAGTGCCATGGACCGTTGCTAAATGCCCACCCATGGTAACGAGCAGATTCTAGGAATTCGACCAAGTCTAGCTGAAGGTGAACCTAAAGAGTCACACACAATCCATACACATTAAAGTATTTAATTTAGAATTAAATATTTGGAGAAATGGAATGTTTAAATTGGATTTAATCGGGTCCTTAATTTTCTTGGAAAGAATTAATTTCTTTTATTGGATAAAAGGGATTTATCTAATAAATTAGATTTATTAGAAAATTAATTTAATGGGCTTAGAATAAATATTTAATATATTTATTTATTTCCCTTGGAATATTTAAATAGGTTTTTGAATATTCCATTAAATTAAATTAATGGTTGAGATTAAAAGGAGAGATGGATGGCTAGGATTAATTTGACTAGGTCAAATTAGTACTTTGACTAGGACTTTAACTAGGTCAAAATCCTAGTCAAATTAGTCTTCCTAGAGTTGGAGTTTGAAGAGGATTAAACTCCTCCTCTATATATATTCCTAGCCCTTCACCTTTAGTGAGATGATGAATCTTGACACACACACACACACACACACTAGAAATCGTGTGCTCTCTCCTCTCTCTCGTCCGCCTCTCTCTCTCTTTCTCTCCAAAAAAATTGTTCTTGTTCTTTTGTGTTAACAATTGAACATAGGAGGATTAAAATTGTAATTTAAATTTATACCGCGCTTTCGCATTCGCGCTATTCCCGGGACAATCCACACGCCTACCCAAGGCTTTCACAAATGTGAGCTCCACAGCCGGTACCCAAGAGGCAGTGTTAGTAACCATATTAACCTCAATCACAAAGATACCTTGTTTGGAGAGGAGTTTGGGGCAATCCCTCTTCCAATGCCCTTTCTCACGGTAATTGATACATATGTCATATGCCCTCGACTGTTGCTTTGAGTCAACCTTCCCTTTTCCTTTGCCTTTCCCCACTTTGGCAATGGGAACACTCTTAGTGTTGGTAGCTGCTTTGACGGCTTTTCCCTTTCCCTTCTGCCTTTTTCAACGTCCGACACCCTTGCTTTTCGTTTTGGAAGGTGAAGCATCTCCAAACAATACCGACGGCGTAGACTTTTTGGTCGTTGCTTCGTATTGCACCAACATATTGATTAACTCATGAATACCTTCTCAAGTGTGTTCTTGTTGTAGTTAACAATGAGTTGGTCGAACGAGGGTAGGAGAGACTGAAGGATCACATCTATGTACGTCTCGTTATCGAGCCCTACCTTGAGGTCTTCGAGCTTTTCTACCAAGGCAAGCATCTTGACCCCATGCTCTTGTACGGAGGACCCTTCGGTCATTTTAGTTCCAAAGAACGCCTTCGTCGCGACATACCTAGTATGCCGGTCCGGGACTGCATAGCAATCCTTCAGGCGAGCCATAATGGAAGGGACATCGTCTAGCCTTTCATACTGCTTCTGAATCTCATTCGTCATAGAGACAAGTATGATGCTACGGACTTTTCAATTATCCTTATGCCAAGTCTCGAACGTCTCACGTTCTTCTTGTTAGAATAGGTGACCAGTAACCTATTATACAACTTGATGTAAATGTAATATTATTATGTGATGAATAAAATGAGTATTCGTCACTCTTTGGTGCTTACTTTGTTTCACTCATTTCACATTTGTTAAAACGGTGTTTTACTTATATCGCAACAAAGCCCACAGACCACGGTTAACAACTCGTGCAGTTGGGCCACGCATTGGAGGGTGGTCATGAAACCAACTGATTTAGAGTTGGGTCTGAAACGTTCGAAGTCAAGGACCTCGAGATAGGGCATCGAGAGTCCTATTGAGACTTGCATCAAGAGTCGTGTTCATTGGATGAGTGCCGTGTTTCATCGGTGACAGGCGTGGGACACCTACACGATCCTGATGGGTTGGTCGACTGGGATCAAGCCGACTGAACTGACTAGCGGGGATCATCATATGGAAGCCTTGGAGGCTTGGTCGGTATGATTGGATTTCCTCGGTTCCGATAGTACGGGAGTAGTCCTCAGATTTGAGGGATCATGGCAGTCGCGTGCAGAGGACGGCTGAATCTTGGATCTGGCGAGAGGTGATCATTCTGTAAGATGATCATCATAAGCTTTGTCCAATGCAGTCGGAATGTGTAGCGAGGACGGTGGATTCCAAGAAGAGGATCCGTCCCCTGTCAGTATGTGATAGAGGTATCTCCTATGCACTCGGAGGCACGTTCATGCTATTTAAAGCTGTGGCCACAGTGGTTGGTCGAACAGGGAATGGTTTTCTGTGTCGATGCAATGAAGCATGCGTAGTCTCGAGTATTAAGCATAGATGCCTAGCCAAGGATGGGAACCGACGCCCAATTCCATACTCTAGACTAAGGCCGGGAGACGGTAGACGGAAGGACCATACCACTATGTGAAGGACAAGCGGATCCGCCCGGGAGCGCGAGCGGAAGCGAGAAAGCGAGGAAATTGTGCGTAAATTTAAATCAAATTCAAAATACGCGAATCCCAAGGGGTGTACTCTTGGGTGCTCAACCGGTCGTTCGATGTAGGATGTGTAAATATTAAAACATATATTTAAGCACATAGGGCATAGATACCCTAGGGTCTAGGGCACGGATATGTAGGTACCCATTTTGGACCTAAGGGTCGGTTTGTCCTTTACCAAACGCCACAGGGAAACCTTCCCTTCTGTTCAGTTTACTGTGGCCACAGATTTTTGGGACGAGATACAGAGTATTGTGAGACACAACTGTCAACACCCTTGACAGGAGACAAATCCTTTCTTTTAAACTTGAAAGGAATCGTGGATCGTCCCGGTAAATTGCGCGAATGCGGAAGCGCGGTATAAAATAAAAATACGAAAATTTAAAGCATGCTTTAATAAATAAAGAACACGCTCAAGGGGTGTACCCTTGAGATTCCCGTGTGTTTGATGTATCTCATGATATAAAGAATATGCAATAGTCATGGAGGCCATAGGGAGAAAAAATAAAAGGGACGAAAAATTAAAACGAGACCTACCCGTTGTCGTTTTCGTCTTCAACGGCTACACGCGTTGTTCCCCGTTTTGCACCAAGATCTCGTTCTTGAGACCCTCCAAATCGTCACACACGATCCACCCACGTATCTTGCACGTCGTGCTAGCAACGAACAAGTATTATTTTTGGAGTGGATGAATCAACAACACGTTATGAATTAACGGTATTGATTCATCAATGTTCTAGTGTTCCAAGAACAAAAGAACAAGAAAATATATTTCTTGTAGAGAAAGAGGGGGCGGACGAGAGGTAAGAGGGAGAGAGATGAGTGTGTGTTGTGTGTGTGTTGGAATTTCATCATCCTTCAAAAGGTGCAAGGCTAGGGGTATATATAGAGGAAGAGTTTAATCCTCTTTAAACTCCACCTCTTTAGAAGCTTAATTTGACTAGGATTTTGACCTAGTCAAAGTCCTAGTCAAAGTAGAATTTGACCTTGTCAAATTCAATCCTAGCCTTTGATCTCTCCCATTAAATCTCAACCATTAATTTAATTTAATGGAGTATTTAAATCCTATTAAATATTCCAAAAGGCCAAATAAATATAATAAATAAATATTAATACTTATTCTAGGCCCATTAAATTAATTCCCTTAATAAATCCAATTTATTAATTTAATTCCCTTTATCAAATAGAAGGAATTAATTTTTCAAGAAAAATATAGGACCCGATTAAATCCAATTTAATCATTCCTTTACTCCAATATTTAATTCCAAATTAAATACTAAGTGTGTGTGGATAGTGTGTGACTCTTTAGGTTTACCTTTCAGCTAGACTTGGTCGGATTCCTAGAATCCGTCCATTACCATGGGTGACCATCTAGCAACGGTCCATGGCACTAGAGACTAGGTGAAATATCCGGGGATGAACATTTAGGCTCTAACAGTACACTTGTCCTTCTGTCTTCGGTCTCATCACTTAGGGTCTAGGGCACGGAAAATGCAGGTACCCATTTTGGACCTAAGTGTCGGTCTGTCCTTACTAAACGCCGCAAGGGAAACCTTCCCTTCTGTTCAGTTACTGTGGCCACAGATTTTAGGGACAAGACACAAAGCATACATGAGACTCAACTGTCAATGTCTTTTGACAGGAGATAGATCCTTTCTTGAAAACTACTGTCACTCTGTACACCAGAGCTGCACTAGACATGGCTTATGACTACTCAAGAGTATTTTGGCAATCTCTCACCATATCTAAGATACAGACCTGATGTACAGGTAAACTCAGCAGTTCCTCAAGTCAAAGGACTTGACCTGTACCGTTGGAACCGGGAATACGCGTCATACCTTGCAGACCATACTTAAGGTCCTCCTTAAGACGGTTCCCGCGAGTCACCTCAGTCAGCTGCTTCCTAGCATGCTAACCCACTAACACTGCTTAGACGACCTTCGTCACCCGTCGATGAAATACGACAGCAGATGCTTAGTGCAAGTCTCAAGGGGAATCTCGGTACCCATTTTCGGGATTCCTTGACTTGGAGATTTCCGGACTGATTCGGTAAGACTGATTTCATGGACCTACCTCCAAGCGTAGTCCCAATCCCCGAAATCGATTCTCAGTCCGTGGGCTTTGTTTGCGTAGTGAACAGATATGTAATAGCAGATATAAGTGAACGTAAACAAAGTGTTGCCATATGAACTTCACTCCTTTATTCATAAATATTTTTATCAAACAACTGAAATTGTCTAAACATAGGTTACATATTCCCGCCAAAATTGGCTTACATGGTCACCTATTCTAACATATTGATCTATAGAGAAATCAAGGGAATTCTTCTCTTTTGGAGATGAGTAATGAATACAAGACCAATGCTAAAGTGAAAGTTAGACTTTCTAGCTTTGAAGGAGAGAAAGTCTAAGAGCTAGAGAGCAAAAGGAAAGCAAGAGCTTTTGTATCTTTGTATGTAGAAAATGGTATGTTAATCTCTTGCTTAGTACCCTTTTTTATAGGCATTCCTTTGCACTAGATACAATGAATGTAGACAAGCCTTTTTGTCTTGCTCTTAAATAACACTTGTCTTCTTCATAGACAAGTTCTAACATGACTCATCTTTTCTCCTTTTACACTTGTCTTTCTTATAGACAAGCTTTAGCATGACTCATATTTTCTTCTTTTATACTTGTCTTCTTTACAGACAAGCTTTAGCATGACTCATATTTTTTTCTTCATCTAAAGATGAAAACAAGTCAAGTTTATGTTCAATGAATCTTGTCTTGTGGGCTTGGGCTAAGGTCTTGGAATTTATCTTTATTCTCAATTGGACTAAGTCCAATTTTAATTAAAGTCCCAACTAATTATTTAGCCCATGATATTTAATTCTTTAATTAAATATAAGCCCAAATAAATTAATCTAGTCAATTGATTTTCAAGCTCAAATAGATTAATCTTAATTAATCTATCACAAGTCTTACTTAATCAAATTAATGCTTGTGAATTTAGACTCCAAATTAAATAATCATAATATTTAATATTCCCATGAAATAATTTCATAAATCATTTCAATCAATTAATTTAACTCCTTAAATTAATTGATTTATTCTCCATAATTAATTCTATATATTAATTCCAATAATTCCATCATGGATTTGTGTGTGACCCTTTAGGTTTAGTACTCAACTAGACTTGGGCTTGTATCATATAAACAATTTAATTAGCAACTTTCTTGCAATAGATTAATTAGATCCTATCATAATTAATCACCCTCAATTAACTCCTTAATTGGAGGGTACCCGTCACCATGAGTGGCCTACTAGCAATGGTCCATGGCACTAGAGAATAGGTGAATTATTGCGTGAACCTGTGAGCTACGCGTACCATGCAGATACGGTCCCTCCGTTACTAATCTCCCGATCAAAGTGTAGGGTGGAATTAGTTACTGGTTTCCATTATCGACATTTTGTCTATGTATCAACTCTTCAAGTTATGCTTCCAATTTATCAATATAGGAAAAACCCTTTCTCCTATTTGATCAAAAACCATGGCCATGGGCTTCGAGGAACGCATAATGTAGAGAACATAGGAGGTTCATTATCATCTCATGATAAGTAGCAGATCCTATCTTGGAACTCACCAACATCCATGCATGCTTCAATTATGTCTTAAACATGACCGTATAGTGATCCATGATGAAACTTGAGACCACCTTGGACATGATCAAGTCATAGCCTTCCTATGCACAAGGTTACTGTGGAACCTCAAGTCTAAGGACTAGTTAGTGCACTATCGTAGCCTAGGAGTTCTAGTCATACCGATCATGCCATATATGAAACATTATGTGGATTGGCCTGGTAGATGAATGCGTATAGCGGAAGCGTGAAAGATAGCATAATAAAAATTGCAAAGCAAAATTAAATGGAATTTAAACCATGCATAACATACATAAACGAATCAAGGGGTGTGCCCTTGATTCTCCCGGGTGTTTGGTGTATCTCATGTTCAACAAAACACAACACGGAGGCCATAGAATTTGAACCGAAAAACATAGTTAAAGAACCTACCCGGTTGTAGTTTTGTCTTCGTGCGGCTACATGCATTGTTCCCCGTTTTGCACCAAGATCTCAAGAAAGAGACCCTCTAAATCATCTCACTCGCTACACCGGAAAGCAAACAACCCTTGTGCTAGCAAGAAATTATTTGGAGAGAAGAGACATCAATACACACTATCAATTAACGCAATCGACGTCTCTTATGTTCTAACTTGAATAAATCAAGAAGAACAAAGTAGAAATCTTGGAGAGTGAAGAAATGGGATGGACGAAAATTGAGAGAGATGAGAGATGAGAGTTGTAGAGATTAGTAGGGGGGGGTTGTGTGTGTGTGTGTGTGTTTTTGAGTATTTATAGAAAATAGAGTTTCCTATTCCTACTCTCAAACTCTTCTAAAGATGCACACTTGACTAGGAATTTGACCTGGTCAACTCCTAGTCAAACTTGGCTTTGATTAATTCAAATTAATCATGGCCCTTCATCTCATCAATCCCTTGATCAAATCTTGTCCATCCATTTTGATGGGCTTTATGGAATGGGCCTATTTAATTCTAAACTAAATAGTCCCATGGACTTTATATTAAAATCCTATTTAATATCCAAGCACATTAATTAATTAATGGAATGGACTTTATTTAATTATAAAGTAAATAGTCCCATGGACTTTATATTAAATCCTCTTTTAATATACCATGCCCATTAATTAATTCACCCTTTTAATTTAATTAAAAGGAAAGCCCATGCTTTATAAAATCCATAAATCTAATTTATGAACTCAAGCCCGATTACTCCAAATAATCCATCGAGGCTTGAATCTCCAAGAAGTATAATTTAATTCCATTAAATTAATCCTTCTCCCAAAATTAATTCTAAATTAATTCCCTTTCATTTGGTGTAGCGGGTGTGACTATTTAGGTTCACTTTTTAGCTAGACTTGGACCTATTTCTTGTTATTTCATAACCAAAGTAGTCCGTTACCATGGGTGGCCATCTAGCAACGGTCCATGGCACTAGAGGCTAGGTGAATATTTGGTGTGAACATTTAGGCTCCAAGTTATACGCAGGTGCGGTCCTACTGACGCTCAATACTTACGTGTACGGTCCTACTATCGCCTGTCTCCCGGCCTTTAGTCTAGGGCATGGAATTAGAATGTCGGTTCCTATCCTTGACTTAGGTATCTATGCTTAATGCTTGAGATAGGTTTAACTCGACGTAGGAAATCCTTTCCTACTAGATCAAGTGCTATGGCCATACACTTTGTGAGTCCAAACCATCTCAGAGAGCATAGGAGATCTCGCTGTCATATCCTTTGACAGGGGACATATCCTATCTTAGAATACACAGTTCTTACATACTTCGACTGCACTGGACAAGGCTTATGATGACCATGTGATATAACCCGGTCAAATTTCACCAGATCCAATATACAACTTTAGTATGTAGGGGACTGCCGTGATCCTCAAGTCCGAGGACTAATCCCGTACTATCGGAATCGAGAATACGAGTCATACCGACCAAGCCCGAGTGGCTTCCATATGAAGATTCCCACAAGTTACCTCAGTGAGCAGCCACCTAGCTTGCTGACCCACTAACACTGCATAGATGAGCCTCCTCATTGTTAGAAAAGGTGACCAGAAAGTCAATGGTATTGGCTGTTCTGAGAACCATTCGTCAATCTGTGAACAAGTAATATTATGTTAATGAATGTAGTAAGGATTCATAGGCATGAGTTTGTTGTACTTACTGCTTGCATCGTTACGATGTCACAACAAACGCCCACAGACTGAAATAACAATTCGAAAAATTGGAACTACGCTTGGAGGTAGGTTCATGAAATCAGTTTCGCCGAACTAGTCTGAAATACTCCAAGTCAAAGGAATCTCGAGACAGGGCATCGAGAATCCATTTGAGACTTGCACTAAGCATCTGCTGTCGTGTTTCATCGACGGGTGACGAGGATCGTCTAAGCAGTGTTAGTGGGTCGGCCTGCTGGGGAGCGGCCGACTGAGGTGACTCGCGGGAATCGTCATATGGAATCTACTCGGGCTTGGTCGGTATGACTCGTATTCCCGGTTTCGATAGTACGAGATTAGTCCTCGGACTTGAGGATCACGGCAGTCCCCTACATACTAAGGTTGTATCTTGGATCTGGTGAAATTTGACCGATTATATCATATGGTCATCATAAGCCTCGTCCAGTGCAGTCGGAGTATGTAAGAACGGTGAATTCCAAGATAGGATCTGTCCCCTGTCAAAGGATATGACAGCAAGATCTCCTATGCGCTCGGAGATGGTTTAGACTCACAAAGTCTATGGCTATAGCACTTGATGTAGTGGAAAAGGATTTCCTACGTCGAGTTAAACCTATCTCGAGCATTATGCATAGTTGCCTAGTCAAGGATGGGAACCGACCCCTAGACTAAAGGCCGGGAGACAGGCGACAGTAGGACCGTACCCGTACGTATCGAGCGTCGGTAGGACCGCACCTGCGTATAACTCGGAGTCTAAATGTTCACACCATAAATTCACCTAGTCTCTAGTGCCATGGACCGTTGCTAGATGGCCACCCATGGTAACGGACTACTTTGGTTATGAAATAACAAAAAGTAGGTCCAAGTCTAGCTGAAAGGTGAACCTAAGGAGTCACACCCGCTACACCAAATGAAAGGGAATTAATTTGGAATTAATTCCGGGAGAAGGTTTAATTTAATGGAATTAAATTATACTTCTTGGAGATTCAAGCCTCGATGAATTATTTGGAATAATCGGGCTTGAGTTCATAAATTAGATTTCTGAATTTTATAAAGCATGGGCTTTCCTTTTAATTAGATTAAAAGGGTGAACTAATTAATTAGTGGGCTTGGTATATTAAATAGAATTTAATATAAAGTCCATGGGACTATTTCATTTAGAATTAAATAATCCCATTCTAGGGAATTAATTAATGGGCTTGGTATATTAAATAGGATTTAATATAAATTCCATGGGACTATTTAATTTAGAATTAAATAAGTCCCTTCCATTAATTAATTAATGGGCTTAGTATATTAAATATGATTTAATATAAAGTCCATGGGAATATTTAATTTAGAATTACATAGGCCCATTCCATAAAGCCCATCAAAATGGATGGACAAGATTTGATCTAGAGAATGATGAGATGAAGGGCCATGATTAATTTGACTTAATCAATGCCTAATTTGACTAGGATTTGACTAGGTCAAAATCCTAGTCAAAGTGTGTCTCTTTGGAAGAGTTTGAGAAGGAATAGGAAATTCCATCATCTATAAATACTCAAAAAACACACACTCACACCTAGTATTCTCTACAACTCTCATCTCTCAATTCCCTCTCAAATTCGTCCATCCCCTTTCCTTAATCTCCAAGAATACTACTTTGTTCTTCTTGATTTATTCAAGTTAAGAACATAAGAGACATTGGTTGCGTTAATTGATAGCGTGTACCGATGTCTCTTCTCCCTAATGATTTTCTTGCTAGCACAAGGGTTCGTTGCTTTCCGGTGCAGCGAGTGAGATGATTTAGAGGGTCTCTTCTTTGAGATCTTGGTGCAAAACGGGGAACAATGCATGTAGCCGAAACGAAGACAAAACTACAACCGGGTAGGTTCTTTAATTATGTTTTTCGGTTCTAATCTATGGCCTCCATGTTGTGTTTTATTGAACATGAGATACACCGAACGCCCGGGAGAATCAAGGGCACACCCCTTGATTCGTTTATGTATGTTATGCATGATTTAAATTCCATTTAATTATGCTTTGTAATTTTTATTACGCAGTATTTCGCGCTTCCGCTATTCGCGTTAATCTCCCGGGCTGATCCACATAATCTTTCACTCACTTGTCGATGAAATGCGAGTGCAGATGCTTAGTGCAAGTCTCAAATGGATTCTCGATGCCTTGTGTCGAGATTCCTTTGACTTGGAGTATTTCAGACCGATTTGACGAAACTGATTTCATAAACCTACCTCCAAGCGCAGTTCCAATTTCCCGAAATGTTATTTCAGTCCGTGGGCATTTGTTGTGACATCGAAACGATGCAAGCAGTAAGCATAACAAACTTATGCCTATGAATCCTTACTACATTCATTAAGATAATATTACCTGTTCAAAGATTGACGAATGGTTCTCAGAACAACCAATACCATTGACTTTCTGGTTACCTATTCTAAGAATCTCCCACTTGACCATTAAGTCAATTACCCACTTTGTTCAGAATCCTCTGAGTATGAGTAATCTACGATACCGACTAAGGTATTGTGAGTCCGCTTATATTTCCTTGCCGAAGCAATACAGTCTAACTGTGTTACCTCTATCCACCATTGCCTCCTAGAGATGGTGGTTGTCTAAGAATATTTTCGTGGATCTTGTGATGAGATCTCGTGCCATTACTTCCATAGCCAAGTTGCCTGCTATATAGGCGAACATGGCTTGGCCGTGCTAGGCGCCACGTCCATCCTATGGACGCGGTCTTCATCAGTGACCACTATCCGATGCACTCGCTTTAGCCTTTCAAAGAAACTCTCAACAGATGGTGCATCATGAACACATCTTTAGTCCTTATTCAGGTACTAAGGATCGTTCTTGATTGCTGTCTTCAACTCCTCAGTGCATTATCGATTTTTGTTGAGTCATGCAAAAAGCACACTCAACATTGGTTCCTATGCACCGAGTAAACATATCATATGTTTGCTTAGGGTTAAAACGTTGGGGATACTCAACATTCAAGCCTTCTCATTAGTCCACCGTGACTAAGTCTCGAATGACTTGATTCTTTATTCATAGTATCTAAGCTTTCTCATCAGTCTTATCATGACTGAGTCTCGAACAACTTGTCCCTCTACATATCTGTGTTTTCTCATCAGTCTACCATTGACTGAATCTTTGGAAAAAGTCAATTCATGATATGTATGTGGGAATCCTAAAATGTCATGGAGAATTTTCGTGAGATACAGTTGTGTTTTTTGTGATTCCTAATATCTTGAATTCATCCATGAATCAAGACATTACAGACTTAAACACATGGAACACCATTTCTACTCCCACTGATCACCTACGTCGTTTAAGACCGAGTCATGCCCCGTATGAGCTCGTCAAAATGAATATTCCATATATGCGGTGTTTCAAACCTTGTTTGAATTTTCTAGTGGATTCTATGGCTCCTCTCCATAAATCCTACTACGATGTCCAACATCACGTTCCGCAGGTCATTTGGATCACTATCCAAATTTGACCGAACATATCCCGATCACTCGTACCTCTTACGACATTCGGGTTCGTTCTTAAGGGGACTTGGAATATGATCAATTTAAGAAATGCAATTATAAGCAACATTTAGCATTATTCTGTCATAAACCTATACAAATGAGCCACCGAGTCTAATTTGTCTCCCACTAGTCCCTTGACGTATGTAGAATCCTTCTATATGCTCATGGACTTTGTCGGGACACAGGCTTGTCAAATCATGGCTCCTTGTGCGTGACTCCTAGCAAAGTGCCACGTTCCTTACGTTAGCAATTTTCGAGTCTACATCAACACAGGCTAAGGTAATTTGGTGAAACTTCGATCGATCTTCGTCCAACGAGACTCGATCGTTCCCTTTATCAGAGACCGTCATACTTGGCCTTTATAGGAAACTTTCATTGAGAATTCCATTCTCAACTGGATGCTCAAGAGCTCCTACTAAATACACGGCCTTTTCGATCCTATCGAAACAGGTTTAATTTTACGACCATTTACGGTTCACCACCTTAAGTCTAATTCTCAAACCTCCTATGGGACCTTTAAACTTTTGAACCCTCTTATGGTCTTGTGTATTAGTAACCTACAGTTGTCTTATTGGATCCCTTCCAATATACTATTTGGCAAGCCTACTTCATCCAACAAAGAGCTTTGGAACTTTCTTCTTCATAAAGGACTTGTAAATTTAGTCGATTCGAATCATATATTTCTAGATTCATCGAACTTTCAATTTACTTATCTTTGATGAGAGGAAACGTCCTAGCTGTTGCAGATGCCAAATCTGTAAGTTGGTCTTGATTAATCCATTTAGATAATTTGAATTTTGAGTATTCATAAGCCTTTTATGGGATGGTGTTCTAGGAATTCACATGTAAACACTAGCGAACATGAATCAATATTCAATAATTTTGTTGATCAAATAGGTATGAAATAAAACCTTTGTCCAACAAAGAGACTTACTTTTGATCATGCTAGATTACGTAATTTCTATAAACTATCCTAACATGATCACGATTATGGGCCTAACAAGTCTCTAGTCTTTTTCAGCAATGGACCTTGCCATTGTTGAATCCTAGAACTGTTCTTGGCTTTTAAGTCCTTATTCACTTTCTGCAAACCACCCACAGATTAGTGACTGGAACGGTATCAAATACCAAATAGAGTAAAAGTGATCATGTCAATACTCAATACCAAATTTTACCTACATTGGAGAGGGGTTTAGGATACTCCTTTTTCCCCTCTTTACGGCAGTGAATGCTTACGTTCTTAGAAATCTATGAACTTGACTGCTGAACCTTTTGCTCTTTCCTTTACCTCCACCCTGTGTTGTAAAGAAACAACACTTTGAAGTGCTTTATAGTTGATGTCACCTTACCCTTCTTCCTCTTTTGGCGTCTGGCACCCTTGCCTTTCGCTTATGGAAGTTGAAGCCTCTCCTACTAGTACTTGATGGCGCAGATTTTGCAATCGTTGCCTCGTACTAGACCAACATAATTACCAACCTATGAAGATCTTTTCTAAGCTCATTCATGTTGATAATTAATGGTTCGTAGGAGGAAGGAAGAGACTGAAGGATCATGTCAATGTACGTCTCTATTTCAAGACTGACGTGGAGATCTTTTGAGCTTCTCCACTAGGGATTGCATCATCACTCCATGTTCTTTGTACAGACATCCTTTCCGTCATCTTAGCTTCAAAATTGCCTTTGTTACATTATACTGTTAGAATAGGTGACCAGAAAGCCAATAGGTTTGGCGATTTGTAACCTATTATACAACTCGATGTAATTGTAATATTATTATGTGATGAATAAAGTGAGTGTTCGTCACTATTGGTACCTACTTTGTTGTGCTCACTTTACATTTGTTAAAACGGTTTTTAACTTATATCGCAACAAAGCCCACAGACCATGGATAACAACTCGTGCAGTTGGGCCACGCATTGGATGGTGGTCATGAAACCAACTGATTAAGAGTTGGGTCTGAAACGTTCCAAGTCGAGGACCTCGAGACAGGGCATCGAGAGTCCTATTGAGACTTGCATCAAGAGTCGTGTTCATTGGATGAGTGCCGTGTTTCATCGGTGACAGGCGTGGGACGCCTACACGGTCTTGATGGGTTGGTCGACTGGGGTCGAGCCGACTGGACTGACTCGCGGGGATCATCATATGGAAGCCTTGGAGGCTTGGTCGGTATGATTGGATTCCCCGGTTCCGATAGTACGGGAGTAATCCTCAGACTTGAGGAATCATGGCAGTCACGTGCACAGGACGGCTGTATCTTGGATCTGGCGAGAGGTGATCATTCTGTAAGATGATCATTATAAGCCTTGTCCAGTGCAGTCGGAATGTGTAGCGAGGACGGTGGATTCCAAGAAGAGGATCCATCCCCTGTCAGTATGTGACAGAGGTATCTCCTATGCACTCGGAGACACGTTCATGCTGTTTGAAGCTGTGGCCACAGTGGTTGGTCGAACAGGGAATTGTTTCCTGTGTCGACGCAATGAAGCATACGTGGTCTCGAGTATTAAGCATAGATGCCTAGTCAAGGATGGGAACCGACGCCCAATTCCATACCCTAGACTAAGGCCGGGAGACGGTAGATGGAAGGATCGTACCCGTACGGAATCGGCGCCTAAATGTTCACGCCAATTCACCTAGTCTCTAGTGCCATGGACCGTTGCTAGACGGCCACCCATGGTAACGGGCCCTTGTGGGACAAGGGCCCAAGTCTAGCTGAGGGTGAACCTAAAGGGTCACACACAAATCACCGAGGAGGTTGAGAGATCGACTTGGAGTCAATCTCGAAGGATAAAATAAGTAATTGGATTACTTAAGGGAAAGTCCATTGGATGGACGGGCCGATATTGTATCGGGCTTTCATTTAATCGGTAAATTGGATTTTCGATTAAATATGGAAAGTTGAGATGTTGAGACGTTGGATCTTTTAATTGGATTAAAAGATCAACGGGAATAATTTAAGTGGACATTAAATTGGATTTAATATTGGGATCGTCGTAATTGGATTACGATAAAACCCGGTCCGTTAAATTATACCCGAGAGGAGAAATAATTCCTAATTTGGAATAGGAAGAAGTTGGACTTCTTCCCTTAATTAAATATGGCCGACATGCTCCCTTGGAGGAAGCAAAATCAGCCATGTTTCATGCTAGGTGGTATGTTGACTTGTCTCTTTTTGGAAAGAGACAAATCAACTCCAATCAAGCTCTTCCCTTTTGGTATGATTTGATCATACCATAAATTTTGGTAGGCTTGATTGATGAATTGATGGTGATTGATTGGAATGAATCTAGACATCCTTGGATGAACCTAGACACATTCCAATAATCACATTAATTATGTATATATATTAGAATATACAACACCTAGCATAAGTGATTCATTATTCATCTTTTTCTAGGAAAAAGAGAAGACAAAAAATCCTCTCCTCTCTCTCAATTTTCGTGCTCCCTCTCTCTCTTACACTTGTGTTCTTCACTTGATTTTGAATCAAGAAGAAGAACAAAGTAAGTTTAAGAGAACACTAATTCATAGTGTTCTTCTCTTAAACCGATTCCTTCCTAAACCCGTTCTTTTCTAGCAAGAAGAACGTGTGTTTCTTCCGGTGTGGTGTGGATCACCTTTGGAGAATCCATACGTTTGGATTTCGTGAGCATTCCGGAGAAGGAACAACGCTAGTAGCCTGGAGCATACGCTAAACAATCAAAGGTAACGGTTTATTACGCTTTGATTGATTTCATTTGTATATCTATGCCCTATGTGTTTAAATATATGTTTTAATATTTACACATCCTACATCGAACGCCCGGTTGAGCACCCAAGGGTACACCTCTTGGGATTTGCGTATTTTGAATTTGATTTAAATTTACGCACTTTCTCGCCTTTCTCGCTTCCGCTCGCGCTCCCGGGCGGATCCGCTTGTCCTTCAAGTGGTATCAGAGCCCGGTTCGATGTAAGGGGCATAGATCTATGTGTTTGGCATGATCTAGTTGCTTTTAAACGGCTTTATTGGCATGTTAGATTACATAAATATATGAATAATATGATGATTCAATTGTTTGGATTTAATGGACTTTTGGCATGCTTAATTTTGTTAGATTGGATCTAAAATTGCATGCTTATTTTCAGAATAATATTAATTTTATTGTGCTGAAACAGTTTTGAAAAACAAAAAAAAAAAAAAAAAAAAAATTTGGTCGGGCCGGCAGTGGCCGCGCGCAGGCGGGCGCCTGCGCGCGCGCCATGCGCGCGGACGCTGCGCACAGGCGCGCGCGCAGGGGCGCGCGCGCGCGCTGTGCGCAGCCGGCCGCTGCTGGACGAGGGCCAGCGCGCGGCACAGCCCGCGCGCGCGCGCTGCCCTGTGCGCGCGGGCGGCCGGCCAGCACAACGGCTGGGCCGTTTTGTGCCGTTTTTCGACTTTTTCCGGAAAATTCGATTTTCTGTATTTTCTGCACAATATTCTGAAAATATGTTAATTTTGCATTTTTGATTTTGGAATAATTGGATTATTCCTTGGATTAAATTTGCTTAATTAATTTGTGATTAATACATGCATTGGATGCATTGTTTAAAATGTCCATTAAATTTAAAAATTTGAATTTTGCATATTATTTGTATATTTATGCTTTTGTGATGTTGGACATCACTTGGGTATTTGGAATATCCATTGGTTATTTATGCATGATTATTTGGAATAATTATGTTATATGTGAGTTGATGGAATCAACATGGGATGATCACAAAGCCCCAGACCTTGTGTATGGATGAATGAATGTTTATTTATTTTCTGTTGGGTGGGGCCTGCGTGCCTCTTGTTTTTGGGACTATCATCTCCCGTATTTTCAGCCTCATGATGTTAAGGCTTGTTTTCCTTATTACCAATGTATTACTTTCAGTTGTAATGAGAGTAGATAGGATTGGTGAGGTTTCAATTTTAACAAGCAATTGGAGTCGGAGACCCCAAGGAGGAGCATCAAGGCGTGAAACAAGAGCACTACAAGGCCCATTGGAATGACAATGGGTATATTACTATTGTAATAATTTAGGACCACCCTAGACAGACCATAGACTCACTGCGGGCTCAGTGGGTCGCATAGGTTGGGCTTGTGATCATCCTAACAGGGGTATGCTATGTTTTCTGCATGCGGCGTATTTATTTATCGCTTTAAATATTGGATATTTATGCATGCTAAAACACAATAATGTGATGAGGTCTCGGTCACAAACTCTCATTTGGTTGGACCAAATTAAATATTAGGCCCAGAACGGACTTGGATCAAAATGGTATTTTGGTCTGTCCGAGCCTTCCATCCACAGCAATGCGGTGAGGAAGCTACCACTACCCAAGTGTGGTCTCACGAGTCGTGGCACACTTGGACTAGGGGAAAGCTGCACTATTGTTGTGAACAAAAAGACTGCGCTCGCTGTTTCCCTGTCTCACGAGTCGTGGGGGGCGACAGCTTGAGGCATGATTTGGTTGGTGGGTCGGGCCTAACACTGGGTAACATGGTTCGCTTGGAGTCCTCGGAACCATGCGAATAGGTGAGGCAAAATATCTTGGGAATCTCATTGGATGAGAATGATATTGGATATCTCCCACGAGGTCTTCTTCATGTGAATCGTAAAAGCGGGGCATGGAGATTACGCTTGTGGATCCCAAGCCCACTAGGAAATGGTTTCCCGAAACTCCGCTTGAGAGTGGCGGACTTTCGTATAAATAGTGGGGGGGTTAAAGACTAAAAGACCAAGTCTTCAACTTGAACAATAATATTACCATCATCTGCTAATTTCTGCTTTACATTTTCATTAATGTAGATATGTCTAAGAACCCGTTAATCATGATTCTTGAGACTAACAAATTCAACGGAACGAACTACTCGGACTGGCTGAGAAACCTGAGGATTGTCCTCGGTTTCGAGAACCAAGGCTACGTCTTGGACGAGCCGCCACCGAGCAACTTACCGGAGGGGTCCACGCCTGAAGAACGTTTGACGTTCGAGAAATGGCATGAGGACAACCGGAAAGTACGCAGTATCATACTAGCTTCGATGTCTAACGACATCCAGAAGCAGTATGAGAGGCTGGACAACGTCTCCGCCATAATGCTCCGCATGAACGAGGTTTATGCGGTTCCGGATAGGCATATTAGATATGCCGCCACAAAAGCATTCTTTGGCACCAAGCTCGCTGAAGGAGCGTCTGTACAGAGTCATGGGGTCAAGATGCTCTCCCTAGTGGAGAAACTCGAGGACCTTAAAGCTGGGCTTAACAATGACACGTACATTGACGTGATCCTCCAGTCGCTTCCTCCATCCTATGACCCGTTTGTTGTAAACTACAACATGAAACGGACTTGAGAAGTCTATTCATGAGTTGATCAACATGCTGGTCCAATATGAGGCAACGACCCACAAGTCGGCGCCGGCGGTATTGATAGGAGAGGCTTCGACCTCCAAGGCGAATGGCAAGAGGGCCGGACGCTGGAAGAGGAAGAAGGGCAAAGGGAAGACGGTTGCGGCCCCTGCTCGCACTCCGGGCGTCCCTGTTGCTCCGGTTGGACCGAGCAAAGGGAAAGGGAAGGCCCATGGTTCTCAGCGGTCCAAGGCAAATGATGTCTGCATGCATTGCCAAGGGAAAGGGCATTGGAAGAGGGAGTGCCCACAATTCCTCTCCAACCCAGGTGTGTTTGTGGTTGAAGTTAATATGATTACTAATTCTGCTTCATGGGTATTGGATACCGGGTGTGGTGCTCACATCTGCAATGATTTGCAGGCACTGCAAAGAAGCAGAAGGCTAACCAAGGATGAGATGATCCTGAGGCTAGGCGATGGCAAGGCCGTTGCTGCGGAGGCCGTAGGATCACTAGAGTTAGCCATTAGTAGTCATGTTAGGATTGTACTGAACGACTATTTCTATGTACCTAGCATGATTAAAAACATTGTTTCCATCCCGGTCCTTGATAAGGAGGGATATGAATTTACCATCAATAAAAACGGTTTTTTTCATTATCAAAGATGGTATTTCTCATTTGCTTGGTACATTGGTCAACGGTTTGTACATACTTCAACAGTCTAATTGGATTATGACTGCAGAACACAAACGAAAATGTGATGATCATAATAACGCACAGATATGGCATGCAAGGTTAGGTCATATCTCTAAAGATAGGATAAGAAGGTTGGTGGACTCAAAGAGTCTAGAAATAGATGATTTGGACAACCTACCGACCTGCGAATCCTGTCTAAAGGGAAAGATGACCAAGAAACCCTTTGTTGGACAAAGTACGCTAGCCAGTGGTCTGTTGGATTTGATCCATACAGATGTCTGTGGTCCACTAAATACTCAGGCTAGAGGTGGGTACTCGTACTTCATAACCTTTACCGATGATCACTCACGGTATGGTTATGTTTACCTGATGAGGTACAAGTCTGAAGCCTTTGGAAGGTTTAAGGAATACAGACTTGAAGTAGAGAACCAAACCGGTCGAAAGATCAAAGCCCTTCGGTCGGACCGAGGTGGAGAGTATTTGAGTGGTGAGTTTACTGATTATCTAAAAGAGAATGGGATTCTCTCTCAGTGGACCCCTCCTGGAACACCGCAACTTAATGGTGTGTCTGAAAGGAGGAATCGGACCTTGTTGGACATGGTCCGATCCATGATGAGTTTTACCGAACTACCCCTTTCCTTCTGGGGATACGCTCTTGAGACGGCGGCCAAAGTTTTGAACTTGGCGCCATCTAAAAGGGTATCCCAGACACCATATGAGATATGGCATGGCAAGCCTGCCTCCTACAAATACTTGAAAGTGTGGGGTTGCCCCGCATATGTCAAGAGATTAGTGGGAGATAAACTGGACTCGAGGTCTAGTTTATGCAGGTTTATCGGCTATCCGAAAGAAACTGCGGGGTATTATTTCTATGATCCCTCCGAGCAAAAGGTTTTGTCTCGCGAAACGCAGTGTTCTTGGAAAAAGGTTTTCCATCGGATAGTCGACGCGATGAGGTACTCCTTGAGGAATCAAGTGAGGTACCCCATGAGGCGGCAGTGACATCTGAGCCAGTGGTTCCCACTGATATTGTTCCAGTCCTCCGTAGGTCGGCCAGAGTATCCCATGTACCTGATAGGTATGGATTTCTGGGTCTGACCAGTCAGTTGGATAATGATCCAAAGACGTACGGAGAAGCGATGTCGGACATCGATTCGGACAAGTGGCTTGAGGCCATGAAATCCGAGATGGACTTGATGGGTACAAACAAGGTTTGGACCCTAGCAGATCCACCAAAAGGGGTTAAACCCGAAACTGGAACATACGTTTGGATGAAGTCATACGGGGATATGATTTCATCAAGAATGAGTCCGATCCTTGTGTATACAAGAAGATCAGTGGGAGCTCAGTTGCGTTTTTGGTGCTTTACGTGGATGACATCTTGCTCATTGGGAATGATGCTAAGATGTTGGGTACCACTAAAGCTTGGTTGTCAACGCAATTCTCCATGAAGGATATGGGCGAGGCATCCTACATCTTTGGCATCAAGATCTACAGGGATAGATCTAAAAGGATATTAGGAATGGCCCAGTCCTCGTACATTGAGAAAGTCTTGAAGAGATTCAAGATGGAGAACTCAAAACGAGGATTCCTTCCAATGAGGCATGGAATTAAGTTATCCAAGAAGCAGTCTCCTAAGACTGATGAGGAGCTTAAACGGATGTTGGACATCCCCTATGCTTCAGCCGTAGGCAGCATACAGCATGCTGTTCAATGCACTAGACCTGATGTGGCTTTCGCTTTGAGCGTAACAAGTCGATATCAGTCGTGTGCCGGGGAGGCACACTGGAGTGCAGTCAAGACTATCTTGAAGTACCTGAAAAGGACTAAGGACATGTTCTTGATCTACGGCAGTGGAGAGTTGATACTGGAAGGCTATAGCGACGCTAGCTTCCAGTCGGATGACGATGATGCCAAGTCTCAGTCTGGTTATGTATTCAAACTTAATGGTGGCGTGGTTGCTTGGAAGAGTTCCAAGCAGGCTACCACGGCGGACTCCACCACAGAGTTTGAATACATAGCAGCTTCGGAAGCTGCTAAGGAGTGGTTTGGTTGATGAGCTACATCCAAAGGTTGGATGTAGTACCTAGCATTGCTAAGCCTGTAATTATCTTTCATGATAACAACGGGGCGATAGCGCTAGCAAAGGAACCGAGATCTCATCACGATCCAAGCATATTCTTAGACGCTACCATCTACTTAGAGAGATGGATAGCAGGAGTGACGTTCGGTTGGACCGAGTCAGCTCCGCAGAAAACATAGCGGATCCACTTGCTAAGCCCATGTCGCAAGTTGCCCATACTCACCATCTGAATAAGAGGTTCGAGGTCAATGGGTGATTGGCTTTAGGTCAAGTGGGAGATTGTTAGAATAGGTGACCAGAAAGCCAATAGGTTTGGCGATTTGTAACCTATTATACAACTCGATGTAATTGTAATATTATTATGTGATGAATAAAGTGAGTGTTCGTCACTATTGGTACCTACTTTTTTGTGCTCACTTTACATTTGTTAAAACGGTTTTTAACTTATATCGCAACAAAGCCCACAGACCATGGATAACAACTCGTGCAGTTGGGCCACGCATTGGATGGTGGTCATGAAACCAACTGATTAAGAGTTGGGTCTGAAACGTTCCAAGTCGAGGACCTCGAGACAGGGCATCGAGAGTCCTATTGAGACTTGCATCAAGAGTCGTGTTCATTGGATGAGTGCCGTGTTTCATCGGTGACAGGCGTGGGACGCCTACACGGTCTTGATGGGTTGGTCGACTGGGGTCGAGCCGACTGGACTGACTCGCGGGGATCATCATATGGAAGCCTTGGAGGCTTGGTCGGTATGATTGGATTCCCCGGTTCCGATAGTACGGGAGTAATCCTCAGACTTGAGGAATCATGGCAGTCACGTGCACAGGACGGCTGTATCTTGGATCTGGCGAGAGGTGATCATTCTGTAAGATGATCATTATAAGCCTTGTCCAGTGCAGTCGGAATGTGTAGCGAGGACGGTGGATTCCAAGAAGAGGATCCGTCCCCTGTCAGTATGTGACAGAGGTATCTCCTATGCACTCGGAGACACGTTCATGCTGTTTGAAGCTGTGGCCACAGTGGTTGGTCGAACAGGGAATGGTTTCCTGTGTCGACGCAATGAAGCATATGTGGTCTCGAGTATTAAGCATAGATGCCTAGTCAAGGATGAGAACCGACGCCCAATTCCATACCCTAGACTAAGGGCGGGAGACGGTAGACGGAAGGATCGTACCCGTACGGAATCGGCGCCTAAATGTTCACGCCAATTCACCTAGTCTCTAGTGCCATGGACCGTTGCTAGACGGCCACCCATGGTAACGGGCCCTTGTGGGACAAGGGCCCAAGTCTAGCTGAGGGTGAACCTAAAGGGTCACACACAAATCACCGAGGAGGTTGAGAGATCGACTTGGAGTCAATCTCGAAGGATAAAATAAGTAATTGGATTACTTAAGGGAAAGTCCATTGGATGGACGGGCCGATATTGTATCGGGCTTTCATTTAATCGGTAAATTGGATTTTCGATTAAATATGGAAAGTTGAGATGTTGAGACGTTGGATCTTTTAATTGGATTAAAAGATCAACGGGAATAATTTAAGTGGACATTAAATTGGATTTAATATTGGGATCGTCGTAATTGGATTACGATAAAACCCGGTCCGTTAAATTATACCCGAGAGGAGAAATAATTCCTAATTTGGAATAGGAAGAAGTTGGACTTCTTCCCTTAATTAAATATGGCCGACATGCTCCCTTGGAGGAAGCAAAATCAGCCATGTTTCATGCTAGGTGGTATGTTGACTTGTCTCTTTTTGGAAAGAGACAAATCAACTCCAATCAAGCTCTTCCCTTTTGGTATGATTTGATCATACCATAAATTTTGGTAGGCTTGATTGAAGAATTGATGGTGATTGATTGGAATGAATCTAGACATCCTTGGATGAACCTAGACACATTCCAATAATCACATTAATTATGTATATATATTAGAATATACAACACCTAGCATAAGTGATTCATTATTCATCTTTTTCTAGGAAAAAGAGAAGACAAAAATCCTCTCCTCTCTCTCAATTTTCGTGCTCCCTCTCTCTCTTACACTTGTGTTCTTCACTTGATTTTGAATCAAGAAGAAGAACAAAGTAAGTTTAAGAGAACACTAATTCATAGTGTTCTTCTCTTAAACCGATTCCTTCCTAAACCCGTTCTTTTCTAGCAAGAAGAACGTGTGTTTCTTCCGGTGTGGTGTGGATCACCTTTGGAGAATCCATACGTTTGGATTTCGTGAGCATTCCGGAGAAGGAACAACGCTAGTAGCCGGGAGCATACGCTAAACAATCAAAGGTAACGGTTTATTACGCTTTGATTGATTTCATTTGTATATCTATGCCCTATGTGTTTAAATATATGTTTTAATATTTACACATCCTACATCGAACGCCCGGTTGAGCACCCAAGGGTACACCCCTTGGGATTTGCGTATTTTGAATTTGATTTAAATTTACGCACTTTCTCGCCTTTCTCGCTTCCGCTCCCGCTCCCGGCGGATCCGCTTGTCCTTCATATACCCTACATGCTGGTCCGGGACCATATAGACGTGATGCAAACGAAGCATAGTTTGAGCCAACATCATTATATCCTACTTGCCGATGGTCGACCTTCAACCTTTGAACGCCAAGCATTGCTTTAGTTTTCGACCCCTCCGGCAAGGGCTGAGGAACGTCCTCATCCGATATGTGAGTTAAGGTTCTGAAAATCTAAGACCATCTTAAGATTTCGCAGTGAATTCGTGTAATTGGTTCCCTTTTAATAAGCCTCTTAGTAATGTGTTTGGTGGATTCATAGACATTCACAATATATATAAAGTAGAAAATAATAAGCACAATGAAGTAATATTTTGGTTAAGTCTCGGTCTTTAGTCCTTAACCCCTCCCACTATTTCTACGAAAACACAGCACTCTCAAATGTTGTTTTTGGGAAATCCTTTCCTAATGGGCTCGGGATCCACAGCGATCTCCCCCATACCCCGCTTTTACGATTCGCATGGGAAAAGAACCCGTGGGAGGTATTCCATACCATTCTCGTTCCACGAGATTCCCAAGATAATTACCTCACCCTTTCACGTGATCCTGAGGACCCCAAGCGAATCACATTATTCGGGCGTTAGACCCGACCTATCAACCGATTCATAGACCCACTGCTACCTCCACGACTCGTGAGACAGGTAACAACAGTCTACTCCTCGTTCATGACAAAGTGCAGCTTCTTTTAAGCACGATAGTCGTGCCACGACTCGTGAGACTGCGCAATCGACCTAAAAGATCTTCCTCACTTTGCCATGGATGGAAGGCTTGGCAGACTCCCAGAGTCCTAGTCCATTTATTAAGGGTCTATATTTAACTTGGTTCAAACAAGTGAGAGTTTATACAGAACGAGACCTCATCACATATTAAGTGCATTGCATGCGTTATAGTAGAAATATTCTAAGCATGAATGTAAACATACATAACCATATAGAATACTCATAAGCATATAAAACGCATCGCATGCAAAATAAAGCCTAGCACACCCCTGTAGGATGATCACAAGCCCAAACCTATGTGACCCACTGAGCCTGCAGTGGTCTGTGGTCAATCTAAGGTTAGGCCCTATGCTATTACAAGGTTTAATAACCTATTACATGCAATGGGCCTTGTAAGTCCTCTTTATCTTCTTGGGCTCTCCATCGTGGGCCCACACTGGGCTTCTTCACCATGGATCCTCCGTGGGCCATCTGATGGCTACCTCCATGGGCCTCCAACACCTTGGGCTTGTCTTCTCGTGCAGCTTTTATTTACAAAAATATAATCTCACCCCTAATTCTACTTTCATTACATCATAAAATAAGAAACCCCAATTAAACATTTGGGGGGAGTACATTAGGAGGGAGAGAGAAAGCCTTATTATTCCAAAGTAACTAGAAGAGACAGAGAGAGAGAGAGAAGAAATTAAAGAGGCACACAGGCCACAACCCAACAAATGAATATAAATAAACCATACATGCGGTCTAGGGGCTTTGTGATCATCCTTCGTCAATCCAATTAACACAAAGAGCATAAATACATAAATCATGTAAAACATGCTATTCAATTATCCATGATATCCCATACCATAAAAATAAATGCAGAAATTACATGTAAAATATTCACACCAAACATTGGATAATGGTGCAACCTATGCACAACGATTTTTTGTTGGAAAATCCTTTTCCATAATTAACAAGGCAATATTAATTATAGGAAATAACCAATTTCAACCAAAATTAAAAATGCCCCAAGTTAATTAGTTTAGAAAAATTCCCAGAATAATACAGAAAAATCAGATTTTCTGAAAACGCACAAAAAGAACGAAAAACCAAAAACCGGTCCAGCACGGTCGGCGAGGTGCGCAGTCTGCACAGGACGTGCGCCTGCGTGCGCACGGGACCTCGCCCGCGCACGCAGGTGCTATCCTCGCCCAGCTGCTGCGCAGCGGCACGCGTACGCAGTGCAGTGCGCTGCCTGCCGTGCGGCCTCCCTGCCGACCACCACCGTTTTTCATGTTTAAATGGTTTCTTGCAATTAATTTTCTAAAACACAAAAACCAATAATTCAAGAATACGCCTATATATTCAAGAATTCGAAAATCCAACATTTGTGCAATATTAATACATGTCAAGATCTACTCATGCTCATGCCATAAAATAACCACGATGTCCAACATCATAAAACGTAGAGATTAATGTGAAATTTCACATTTAAATGTTGATTATTGGTGCAACAATTTCAAGAATTAAATCTGGTTAGGAAACCCTTTCCTGATCAACCAAGCAATATTTATTTTAGGAAATTCCAAATCTCAAAAATAAATATTCTAAGTCAACAGGTTCAGAATAATGCAGAAAATATCATAAAAATAATTCAGTAAAAACAGTTTTGAAAGACGAGCCAAAAATGGGAGAAAAACGAAAAAACGGCACAGCAGGCCGGCCAGGCGCGCGCGCGTCCAGTGCAGACGGTCGCGCGCAGGCCCCTGCCTGCACGCGCGGCCAGTGTGCTGCTGCTGCCGGTTTGCCGTTTTTCCACTCTTTTTTCACTTTTCATGCCTTTTTCTGAACAACAAGATAAATTCAACCCAAGAACATGTAAATACATATTCAAGAAAACCAAGATCTGAAATCCCATGCAAAATTAAACGCCAATCAAGATCTATGCTAAACATGATATAAACGTAAACTAAACACGTTTATCATGCTTAAACACACATCGCACACAGAATTCTAGGCCTACGCACCGAACCGGGCTCTGATACTACTGAAACTTTATGTGGATCGGCCCGGGAGGTGAATGCGTATAGCGGAAGCACGAAAGATAGCAGAATAAAAATTGCAAAGCGTAATGAAATGGAATTTAAACCATGAATAACATACATAAATGAATCAAGGGGTGTGCCCTTGATTCTCCTGGGCGTTTGGTGTATCTCATGTTCAACAAAACACAACATGGAGGCCATAGAATTTGAACAGAAAAACATAATTAAAGAACCTATCCGGTTGCAGTTTTGTCTTCGTTCGGCTACATGCATGGTTCCCCATTTTGCACCAAGATCTCAAGAAAGAGACCGTCTAAATCATCTTACTCGCTACACCGGAAAGCAAACAACCCTTGTGCTAGCAAGAAATTATTTGGGGAGAAGAGACCTCGATACACGCTATCAATTAACGCAATCGACGTCTCTTATATTCTAACTTGAATAAATCAAGAAGAACAAAGTAGAAATCTTGGAGAGTGAAGAAAAGGGATGGACGAAAATTGAGAGAGATGAGAGATGAGAGTTGTAGAGATTAGTAGGGGTGTGTGTGTGTTTGAGTATTTATTTAAAATAGAATTTCCTATTCCTACTCAAACTCTTCTAAAGAGGCACACTTGACTAAGATTTTGACCTAGTCAAATCCTAGTCAAACTAGGCTTTGATTACGTCAAATTAATCATGGCCCTTCATCTCATCAATCCCTTGATCAAATCTTGTCCATACATTTTACTGGACTTTATGGAATGGGCCTATTTAATTCTAAATTAAATAGTCCCATGGACTTTATATTAAAATCCTATTTAATATCCAAGCCCATTAATTAATTAATGGAATGGACTTTATTTAATTCAAAATAAAATAGTCCCATGGACTTTATATTAAATCCTCTTTTAATATAATGGACTTTATATTAAATCCTCTTTTTAATATACCATGCCCATTAATTAATTCACCCTTTTAATCTAATTAAAAGGGAAGCCCATGCTTTATAAAATCCATAAATTTAATTTATGAACTCAAGCCCGATTATTCCAAATAATCCATCGAGGCTTGAATCTCCAAGAAGTATAATTTAATTCCATTAAATTAATCATTCTCCCGAAATTAATTCCAAATTAGTTCCCTTTCATTTGGTGTAGCGGGTGTGACTCTTTAGGTTCACCTTTCAGCTAGACTTGGACCTACTTCTTGTTATTTCATAACCAAAGTAGTCTGTTTTCATGGGTGGCCATCTAGCAACGGTCCATGACACTAGAGGCTAGGTGAATATTTGGTGTGAACATTTAGGCTCCGAGCTATACGCAGGTGCGGTCCTACCGATGCTCGATACGTACGGGTACGGTCCTACTGTCGCCTGTCTCCCAGCCATTAGTCTAGGGCATGGAATTAGGATGTCGGTTGCCATCTTTGACTTAGACATCTATGCTTAATGCTTGAGATAGGTTTAACTCGACGTAGGAAATCCTTTCCTACTAGATCAAGTGCTATGGCCATAGACTTTGTGAGTCCAAACCATCTCAGAGTGCATAGGAGATCCCGCTGTCATATCCTTTGACAGGTGACATATCCTATCTTGGAATACACCGTTCTTACATACTTCGACTGCACTGGACAACGCTTATGATGACTATGTGATATAACCCGATCAAAATTTCACCAGATCCAAGATACAACTTTAGTATGTAGGGGACTGCAGTGATCCTCAAGTCCGAGGACTTATCCCGTACTATCAGAACTGAGAATACGAGTATATACAACACCTTGTGTATTAGAATCATTATTCATCTTTTTCAAGGAAAAAGAAGAAGAATTTTCGGTCTCTCCTCTCTCTCTCACTCTCGGCCATCTCACTCCGTTCCTACTTATGTTCTTCACTTGATATTGAAAGGAAGAACAAAGTGGATTTAAGAGAACACTAATTCATAGTGTTCTTCTCTTAAACCGATTACTTCATAAACCCGTTTTCTTCTAGCAAGGACAACGTGAGTTTCTTCCGGTGTGGTGTGGATCACCTTTGGAGAATCCATACGTTTGGATTTGTGAGCATTCTGGTGAAGGAACAGCGCAAGTACCCGAGCACACATGAAATCTACAAGGTAACGGTTTATTACCCTTTAGTAGATTTTAACTTTTCATCTATGCCCTATGTGTTATATATATGCTTTTAACATTAACACATCCTACATCGAACGCCCAGTTGAGCACCCAAGGGTACACCCCTGGGGATACGTTTATTTAAATTTGATTTAAATTTACGCACTTTTACGCTTCCGCTCACGCTCCCGGGCGGATCCGCTTGTCCTTTCAGGCGGATCCTACTACTTCTGCCGAAATGGCCTTGCCATTTCCAAGCTTTAGGACCATATTAAAGGACAAGCGGATCTGCCCGGGAGCGCGAGCGGAAGTGAGAAAGCGAGAAAAGTGCGTAAATTTAAATCAAATTTAAAATAAACGAATCTCAAGGGGTGTACCCTTGGGTGCTCAACTGGGCGTTCGATGTAGGATATGTAAATATTAGAAACATATATTTAAACACATAGGGCATAGATGTATATAATAAATCAATCAAAGCGTAAGGAGACCGTTACCTCCTGGCTACTTGCGTTGTTCCTTCTCCGGAGTGCTCATAAAATTCAAACGTATGGATTCTCCAAAGGTGATCCACACCACACCGGAAGAAACACACGTTCTTCTTGCTAGAAAAGAACGAGTTTAAGAAGGAATCGGTTTAAGAGAAGAACACTATGAGTTAGTGCTCTCTTAAACTTGCTATGTTCTTCTTCTTGATTCAAAATCAAGTGAAGAACACAAGTGTAAGAGAGGGAGAGAACCCGAGAGTTGAGAGAGAGGAGAGAGGATCCGAAAATTGTCTTCTCTTTTTCCTAGAAAAAGATGAATAATAAATCACTTATGCTTGGTGTTGTATATTCTAAAATATATATACATAATTAATGTGATTATTGGAATGTGTCTAGGTTCATCCAAGGATGTCTAGATTCATTCCAATCAATCACCATAAATTCTTCAATCAAGCCTACCAAAATTTATGGTATGATCAAATTATACCAAAAGGGAAGAGCTTGATTGTAGTTGATTGGTCTCTTTCCAAAAGAGATAAGTCAACATACCACCTAGCATGAAACATGGCTGATTTTGCTTCCTCCAAGGGAGCATGTCGGCCATGTTTAAATAAGGGAAGAAGTCCAACTTCTTCCTATTCCAAAATAGGAATTATTTCTCCTCTCGGGTAAAATTTAACGGACTGGATTTTATCATCATCCAATTACAACGAACCCAACATTAAATCCAATTTAATGTCCATTTAAATTATTCCTGTTGATCTTTTAATCCAATTAAAAGATCCAACGTCTCAACGTCTCAACTTTCCATATTTAATCAAAAATTCAATTTACCGATTAAACGAAGGCCCGATACAATATCGGCCCGTCCATCCAATGGACTTTCCCGTAAGTAAACTAATTACTTATTTATCCTTCGAGATTGACTCCAAGTCGATCTCTCAACCTCCTGGGTGATTTGTGTGTGACCCTTTAGGTTCACCCTCAGCTAGACTTGGGCCCGTGTCCCACAAGGGCTCATTACCATGGGTGGCCGTCTAGCAACGGTCCATGGCACTAGAGACTAGGTGAATTGGCGTGAACATTTAGGCGCCGATTCCGTACGGGTACGATCCTTCCATCTGCTGTGTTCGGCCTTAGTCTAGGGTATGGAATTGGGCGTCGGTTCCCATCCTTGACTAGGCATCTATGCTTAATACTCGAGACCACGTATTCTTCATTGCATCGACACAGGAAACCATTCCCTGTTCGACCAACCACTGTTGGCCACAGCTTCAAATAGCATGAACGTGTCTCCGAGTGCATAAGAGATACCTCTGTCATATACTGACAGGGGACGGATCCTCTTCTTGGAATCCACCGTCCTCGCTACACATTCCGACTGTATTGGACAAGGCTTATGATGATCATCTTACAGAATGATCACCTCTCACCAGATCCAAGATACAGCCGTTATGTGCACGCGACTGCCATGATCCCTCAAGTCTGAGGATTACTCTCGTACTATCGGAATCGGGGAAAACCAATCATACCCACCAAGCCTCTAAGGCTTCCATATGATGATCCTCGCGAGTCAGTCAAGTCGGCTCGACCCCAGTCGACCAACCCATCAAGATCGTGTAGGTGTCCCACACCTGTCGCCGATGAAACACGGGACTCATCTAATGAACACGACTCTTGAGGCAAGTCTCAATAGGACTCTCGATGCCCTGTCTCGAGGTCCTCGACTTGGAATGTTTCAGACCCAACTCTTAATCAGTTGGTTTCATGACCACCATCCAATGTGTGGCCCAACTGCACGAGTTGTTATCCATGGTCTGTGGGCTTTGTTGCGATATAAGTTAAACGCCGTTTTAACAAATGTAAGATGAGCGCAAAAAAGAAGGTACCATTGGTGACGAACACTCATCTTATTAATCACATAATAATATTACATTTACATCAAGTTGTCAGATAGGTTACAAATCGCCAAACCTATTGGCTTTCTGGTCACCTATTCTAACACATATCTCCGCTACTCAGTTTTCTACTTCTTTTCAACACCTGCAAATCATTGCAAATGTGAGCTCCACAGTCGGTATCTAATACCCAAGAGGCAGTGTTAGTAACCATATTAACCTCAATCACAAAGATACCTTGCTTGGAGAGGAGTTTGGGGCAATCCCTCTTCCGATGCCCTTTCTCACGGCAATGAATAGATATGTCAACCTTCCTTTTTCCTTTACCTCTCCCCAGTTTGGCAATGGGAACACTTTTAGTGTTGGTAGCTGCTTTGACGGCTTTTCCCTTTCCCATCTTCCTTCTCCAACGTCCGGCGCCCTTGCCTTTCGGTTTGGAAGTCGAAGTATCTCCAAACAACACCAACGGCGCAAACTTTTTGGTCTTGTACAGAGGATCCTTCGGTCATTTTAGTTCCGAAAAAATGCCTTCGTTGCCACATACCTAGTATGCCGGTCCAGGACCGCATAGCAATCCTTCAGGCGAGCCATAATGGAAGGGACATCGTCTAGCCTCTCATACTGCTTCTGAATCTCATTCGTCATAGAGGCAAGTATGATGCTGCGGACTCTCTGGTTATCCTTATGTCAAGTCTCGAACGTCTCACGTTCTTCTAGCGTGGATCCTTCCAGAAAGGTCCTAGGAAACGGCTTGTCCATGACATAGCCTTGGTTCTCGTAATCGAGGACTATCCGTAAATTGCGCAACCAGTCATTGTAATTGGTTCCATTAAACTTGTTAGTCTCAAGTATGGTTGATAATGGGTTCTTCGACATTTTAACTCTACATTTAAAGAACAGAACTACGATCAACAGAATTAAAAACAAAAGTTTGAATAAAAGTAAACGCTTGGACTTTAGTCAGTTAATGTTCCCACTATTTATACGAAAATACGGCACTCTCAAACGTTGTTTTCGGGAAAAATCTTTTCCTAGTAGGCTTGGGATCCACAACGATTTTCCCCATACCCCGCTTTTACGATTCACATGGGAAGAATCCTGTGGGAGGTATGCCATACCATTCTTGTTCCACGAGATTCCCAAGATAATTGCCTCACCCTTTTACGTGATCCCGAGGACTCCAAGCGAATCACGTTATTTGGGCGTTAGGCCCGACCTAATCAACCGATTCATAGCTCACTACTACCTCCACAACTCGTGAGATAGGTAACAGCAGTCTACTCCTCGTTCATGACAAAGTGCAGCTTCTTTTAAGCACGATAGTCGTGCCACGACTCGTAAGACCATGCTATCGACCTAAATAAACTTCCTCACTTTGCCATGGATGGAAGACATAGACGAACTCCTAGAGTCCAAGTCCATTTATGAAGGGTCTAACATTTTAAACTTTGGTCCAACCAAGTGAGAGTTGAAAATGACCGAGATCCCATACATACATACATATATACATAATGCATAATAAAAGTTTGCATCCCATAGCAATAATATGATAAATAAACCATTCATTCACCATAAGAGTCACATGCAAAATTAAAGCCTAGCACGCCCCTGCTGGATGATCACAAGCCCAAATCCTATGCGACCCACTGAGCCCGCAGTGGATCTATGGTCAATCTAGGGTTGGTCCTATACTATTACATTTAATAGCAACCCAATCAACATGTTGATGGGCCTTGGTCTCTTTCTCCTTCAACTCTTCATGGAACGCCATGGATTCTTCATTCTGGGCTCTCCATTTGGGCCATCCTTCATCTCCACCAACAACATAAAATAATTCCTTGTTCCTATACTACTCAGATTACATATTTAAAAAAGAAACCCCAGCGAAAACCCGGGGGGAGTACAATAGGAGGGAGATAGAAGGCCTTATTATTCCAAGGCAACTAGAAAAGGAGGAGGAGAAAATAAAAGAGGCACACAGGCCCAACATAAATTTAAACCATTCATTCGGTCTAGGGCTTGTGATCATCCATTCTCAATCAACGCACATAATTACATGATATCCAATAACATAAACACATGTACATAATCCATAATAAAACAAGAGAACGAGTCATGTATATAAACTTGGCATAACATTGGCAATTCCTTTCTCGTTTAGGAAAATCTTTCCTCATTATTTGAAAGTGAATAAAAGGTCCGGATTCCAAATTCAATACAACAACTTTCCAAATAATGTCCCTAAGAAAACATGCAAAGTAATAAAACCAATTTTTCAAAAATTATCCAAAAAATTAAAGAACAAGAAAAAAAAAAAAACATAAACCAATAAGCGGTCGTCGCCTCTGGCGGCGCCTGCCAGCGCACGCGGGCTAGCAGGCCCCTACCTGCTCACGCGTGCGCCTGGTCGTGCGGTGTCACGTGCACTGGCACGCTGGTGGGGCAGCCATGCGGAGGCTCCTCTGCCTGTGAACGCCGCCCTGCCGTGCAGCCTGCGTGCGCATCCTGCGCGTGGTCTGCGCGCACATGCGCATCGCCCACGCATGCCAGGCGCGCACGCGCATGCTCCGTTGCCTGCTTGGGTGCACGCCAGGCGGCGCTGCCTTATGAACGCATGCACGCGCGGCCTGCCTAGCCGCGCACCAACCGCGCGAGCACCCTTGACGTGCTAGTTTGGCGCGCGCGCGAGCGGACTCCCTTGGCCGCGTGCGCGAGCACCCGGCCATGGCGTCGCCCTGCGCATCTGGCAGCGAGCACAGTGGTTGTAAACCCGCGCGCGCTGTGCATACCTGGCGGGGCTGCCGTGCGCAGGCGTCCTTGCCTGCGCGCGCGCCTCGTCGTGCGTACAGTCAGCTGCCGGCTGCCGCGTGATATGTTTTTCTTTTGTTTTATTTTCTGCCCCAGTCTTCCAAGAAAACCAAGAACACCAACAATACCAAGAACTCATACGTGGTTAAAAGACAAGAAAACAACATGCTTGATAATTTAAAAGATCAAGAAACATATAAATCATGCCATACACGTTTTCATGCTTTAAACACTCGTAAAACCCGAGGCCTAAACCCGAACCGGGCTCTGATACCATTGAAATGCCTAGCCAAGGCGTGTGGATGGCCCGGGAGTAACGCGAATGTGGAAGCGCGGTATAATAAAATTGCAATAATTTAAAACATGACATAAACAAGAATGAAATAAAGACGTTCAAGGGGTGTTCCCTTGAAACTCCCGGGCGTTAGGTATATCTCATGAATGAAAAATAAAAAAGAAATTCATGGAGGCCATAGGGTTGAAAAGGGACAAAAACAACAAAACCGAAACCTACCCGGTTGTCGTTTTATCTTCAAACCGCTACTCGCGTTGTTCCCCGTTTTGCTCCAAGATCCTGAGTTGAGACCCTCTAATTCGTACATGCAATCCACCTACGTATCTTGATCCTCGTGCTAGCGAAAAACCAAGTGTATATTTTATTTGGAGAGGACGGATTGATCAAACGCTATCTATTAACGAGATCAACCCTCCTTTAAGTTCAATTGTGTAGCACAAAAGAACAAGAGAGTATCTTGGGAAAGGGGAGGGAGTGGCCGAGAGGGAGAGGAGTCAGCGGTGATGGTGTGTGTGTGTGTGTGTGTGATTTTTGAATTTCATCATCTCTTCCAAAGTGAAGAGTTAGGCATATATATAGAGGAGGAATCCTATTCCTATTCTAGTTTCCACTCTTTGGAAGACTCCTCTTGGAATAGGATTTGACCTAGTCAAATCCTAGCTTCTTGGTCAAACCAATCCTAGCCATTGATTTCCCTCTTCAATCCCAACCATTCATCAATTTAATGGAGTATTTAAATCTAATTAAATAATCCCAAGGGCAATAAATGAATATAATAAAAATTAATATTTATCTTAAGCCCATAAATTAAATTCCAATAAATCTAATTTATTAGATAAATTCCTTTCATCTAATAAAAGGAATTAATTTTCCCAAGACAAGAAAGATCCGATTAAATCTAATTTAATCATTCCATCTCTCTCTAAATATTTAATTCTAAATTAAATACGTTATGTGTGCGGATTGTGTGTGACTCTTTAGGTTCACTTTCAGCTAGACTTGGTCAGATTCCTAGAATTCGTCCGTTACCATGGGTGGCCGTCTAGCAATGGTCCATGGCAATAGAGACTAGGTGAATATGCGTGGGGATGAACATTTAGGCTCTACAGTACATCTATCCTTCCGTCTACAGTCTCACCACTTAGAGTCTAGGGCACGGATACATAAGTACCCATCTTGGACCTAAGTGTCGGCCTGTCCTATACTAAACGCCGCAGGAAATCCTTCCCTTCTATTCAGTTACTGTGATCACGGATTTTAGGGACAAGACACAGAGTATAGTGATACGCTAACAATACTGTCAACGCTCTTGACTGGAGACAGATCCTTTCTTGGAAACTACTATCACGTTGCACATCATGGCTGCACTAGATATGGCTTATGACTACTCAACAACTATGTTTTGGTAATCTCTCACCGTACCTAAGATACAGGCATGGTGTACAGGTAAACTCAGCAATTCCACAAGTCAAAGGATTGTCGTGTATTGTTGGAACCGGGAACTCACGTCATACCTATCCGACCCTACTCAAGGTCCTCCATAAGATGGTTCCCGCGAGTCACCTCGGTCAGCCGCTCCCTAGCAAGCTGACCCACTAACACTGCATAGACGATCCTCGTCACCCGTCGATGAAACCCGACAGAAGATGCTTAGTGCAAGTCTCAAGTGGATTCTCGATACCCATTTCCCGAGATTGCTTGACTTGGAGATTTTCAGACTGATTCGACGGAACTGATTTCATAAACCTACCTCCAAGTGTAGTTCCAGTCCCCGAATAGTGATCTCAGTCTGTGGGGTTTGTTTGTGTAGTGAACAGTTTTAAAGCAGTAAAAGTGATCACAGAAAAAGTATGAGCCATATGAATTTCACTTTCTTATTCATCAAGGTTTATTAAAACTTTGAAATTGTTCAGACATAGGTTACAATTCGCCTAGCAAGATCGGCTTCATGGTCACCTATTCTAACAGTAGCTCTTCATCCAAACCGCCTCCTTAGCAGCTTCCGAAACGGCAATGTATTCAGACTCTGTGGTGGAGTCCACCGTGGTAGCCTGCTTGGAACTCTTCCAAGCAACCACGCCACCATTAAGTGTGAACACATAACTAGACTAAGACTTGGCATCATCGTCATCCGACTGGAAGCTAGCGTCGCTATAGCCTTCCAGTATCAACTCTCCACCACTGTAGATCAAGAACATGTCCTTAGTCCTTTTCAGGTACTTCAAGATAGTCTTGACCGCACTCCAGTGTGCCTCCCCCGACACACGACTGATATCAACTAGTCACGCTCAAAGCGAAAGCCACATCAGGTCTAGAGCACTGAACAACGTACTGAATGCTACCTACGGCTGAAGCATAGGGGATGTCCAACATCCGTTTAAGCTCCTCATCAGTCTTAGGAGACTGCTTCTTGGATAACTTAATTCCATGCCTCATAGGAAGGGATCCTCGTTTAGAGTTTCCATCTTGAATCTCTTCAAGGCTTTCTCAATATACAAGGACTGGGCTAACCCTAACATCCTTGTAGATCTTGATGCCAAGGATATAGGACGCTTCACCCATATCCTTCATGGATAATTGCGTTGATAACCAAGCTTTAGTGGTACCCAACATCTTACCATCATTCTCAATGAGCAAGATGTCATCCACGTAAAGCACCAAAAATGCAACCGAGCTCCCCCTGATCTTCTTGTATACACAACGATCGGACTCATTCTTGATGAAATCATATCCCAATATGACTTTATCAAAACGTATGTTCCAGCTTTGGGAAGTTTGTTTGAGGCCATAGATGGACCTTTGGAGATGGCAGACCTTCTGCTCTTCTCCAACAGATGTGAAACCTTCCGCCTAATCCATATAGATCTCTTCCTCTACGAAACCGTTGAGGAAGGCGGTTTTCACGTCCATCTGCCATATTTCATAGTCATACCATGCTGCTATGGCAAGCAGTATCCGAATGGACTAAGCCATTGCTACGGGCGAGTAGGTTTCCTCAAAGTCGACCCCTAGTCGCTGAGTGTAACCCTTCGCCACAACCCTGGCTTTGAAGGTTGTAACGTCCCCGTCAGCTCCAAGCTTACGTTTGTAGACCCATTTACACCCTACGAGTTTTACCCCTTTGGGTGGGTCCAATTGAAAGATTATGTGGATCGTCCCGGGAAAAGCGCGAATGCGGAAGCGCGGTATAATTAAAAAAATAAATGCGGAATTTAAACATGCTTTTAAATTAAAACACGTTTCAAAGGGTGTGCCTTTGAAATTTCCCGGGCGTTCGGTGTATCTCATGAACGAATAACATAAAATAAATCATGGAGGCCATAGGGTTGGAAAATAAAAGAGGACGAAAAACATAAACGAGACCTACCCGTTGTCGTTTTCGTCTTCAACGGCTACACGCGTTGTTCCCCGTTTTGCACCAAGATCTCGTTCTTGAGACCCTCCAAATCGTGACACACGATCCACCCACGTATCTTGCACGTCGTGCTAGCAACGAACAAGTTTATATTTTGGAGTGGATGAATCAACGACACGTTATGAATTAACGGTATTGATTCATCAAGTTCTAATGTTCCAAGAACAAGAGAACAAAGAAAATAATTTTCTTTGGAGAGAGAGAGAGGCGAACGAGAGATGAGAGGGAGAGATCCGTGTGTGTGTGTAGTAGTGTGTGTGTTGGAGATTCATCATCATGTAAATTGTAGGATGCTAGGGGTTTATATAGAAGAGGAGTTTTAATCCTCTTTAAACTCCTCTTTTAAGAACTCTAATTTGACTAGGATTTTGACCTAGTCAAAGTCCTAGTCAAACTAGTGTTTTGACCTAGTCAAAACGATCCTAGCCATCCATCTCTCCCATTAATCTCAACCGTTGATTTGATTTAATTTAATTTAATGGAAATATTTAAAACCTATTTAAATATTTCCAAGAGGCTAAAATAAATATAAATATTATTTAAGCCCATTAAATAAATCCCTTTGATAAATCCAATTTATCAATTTAATTCCTTCTATCAAAATAGAAAGAATTATTTCTCCAAGAAAAATAAAGGTCCCGATTAAATCTAATTTAATCATTCCTTCACTCCAATATTTAATTCCAAATTAAATATTTAATTGTGTGTGGATAGTGTGTGACTCTTTAGGTTCACCATTCAGCTAGACTTGGTCGGATTCCTAGAATCCGTCCGTTACCATGGGTGGCCATCTAGCAACGGTCCATGGCACTAGAGACTAGGTGAAATATTCAGGGATGAACATTTAGGCTCTAACAGTACGCTTGTCCTTCTGTCTTCGGTCTCATCACTTAGAGTCTAGGGCACGGAAAATGCAGGTACCCATTTTGGACCCAAGTGTCGGTCTGTCCTCACTAAACGCCGCAAGGGAATCCTTCCCTTCTGTTCAGTCACTGTGGCCACAGTTTTAGGGACAAGACCTAGAGTATACATGAGACTCAACTGTCAAAGCCTATTGACAGGAGACAGATCCTTTCTTGGAAACTACTGTCACTTTGCACACCAGGACTGCACTAGACATGGCTTATGACTACCAAAGAGAATTCTGGCAATCTCTCACCATACCTAAGATACAGCCCTGATGTACAGGTAAACTCAGCAATTCCTCAAGTCAAAGGACTTGACCTGTACCGTTGGAACCGGGAATACTCGTCATACCTTGCAGACCATACTCAAGGTCCTCCGTAAGACGGTTCCCGCGAGTCATCTCAGTCAGCTGCATCCTAGCAGGCTAACCCACTAACACTGCTTAGACGATCCTCGTCACCCGTCGATGAAACACGACAGCAGATGCTTAGTGCAAGTCTCAAATGGAATCCCGGTACCCATTTTCGGGATTCCTTGACTTGGAGATTTCCGGACTGATTCGGGAAGACTGATTCCATGGACCTACCTCCAAGCGTAGTCCCAGTCCCCGAAATTGATTCTCAGTCCGTGGGCTTTGTTTGCGTAGTGAACAGATATGGATAAATAGGTGCAAGTGAACACAAACAAAGTAATGCCAAATGAAAATTCACTTCTTTATTCATTAATGATTTATCAAAACACCTATAATTGTCTAGACATAGGTTACATATACCCGCCAAAATTGGCTTACATGGTCACCTATTCTAACAATCTCCCACTTGACCTTTAAAGCCAATCACCCATATGCCTAATCCCCATCTTCTCAAGATGTTGCGTATGAGCACTTTGCGACATAGGCTTTGTCAGCGGGTCTGCTGTGTTGTCTGCTGAGTTGACTCGGTCCATCCGAACGTCACCTCTTCCTACCATTTCTCTAAGAAGATGGTAGCGTCTAAGAATGTGTTTGGAACGGTGGTGAGATCTCGGTTCCTTCGCTTGCGCTATTGCACCGTTGTTATCACAGAAGATGACAACGGGCTCGGCGATGCTAGGCACCACACCCAACTCTTGGATGTAGTTTCTCATCCAAACCGCTTCCTTGGCAGCTTCTGAAGCCGCTATGTATTCAGCCTCAGTGGTGGAGTCAGCAGTGGTTGCTTGCTTGGAACTTTTCCAAGTCACCACTCCTCCGTTGAGTTTGAATACATACCCTGATTGAGACTTGGCATCATCGTCATCAGACTGGAAGTAGCGTCGCTAAAGCCTTCCAGAATTAGTTTTCCATTGCCATAGACTAAGAACATTTCCTTAGTCCTCCTTAGGTACTTAAGGATGCCCTTAACTGCATTCCAATGTGCCTCTCCTGCACAGGACTGATATCTGCTTGTCACGCTCAAAGCGTATGCAATGTCAGGCCTGGTGCAGTGGACCGCATATTGGATGCTACCTACGGCAGACGCATAGGGGATGACTTTCATCTTTTCAAGTTCCTCATCAGTCTGCGGGGACTGTTTCTTGGACAACTTGATCCCATGCCTCATAGGAAGGAACCCTCGTTTGGAGTTGTCCATTCGATATCTCTTTAGGACTTTCTCCACATACGAGTTTTGGGTGAGCCCTAACATCCTTTTAGATCTGTCCCTGACAATCTGGATGCCTAGGATGTAGGATGCTTCACCCAAGTCCTTCATGGAAAACTTGGTTGACAGCCATGCTTTCGTGTTTCCTAACATTCTGACGTCATTTCCAATGAGCAGAATGTCATCCACGTAAAGCACTAGGAACACTATGGAGCTCCCACTGACCTTCTTGTATACACAAGGGTCGGATTCGTTTTTGATGAAGTCATAACCCCGTATTACCTCATCAAATCGAATGTTCCAACTCCGGGAAGCTTGTTTGAGGCCATAGATGGACTTCTGGAGACGACAGACCTTCTGTTCTTCTCCAGTGACCGTGAAACCCTCCGGCTGATCCATATAGATCTCTTCTTCAACGAAACCGTTGAGGAAGGCCGTTTTCACGTCCATCTGCCATATTTCATAGTCATACCATGCTGCTATGGCAAGCAGGATTCGAATGGATTTAGCCATGGCTACTGGCGAGTAGGTATCCTCAAAATCGACCCCGGGTCGTTGAGTGTATCCCTTAGCTACAAGCCTAGCCTTGAAGGTAGTGACCTCTCCATCAACGCCGAGTTTGCGCTTGTAGACCCACTTACAGCCCACTGGCTTAACACCTTTCGGTGGATCTACAAGTCTCCAAACTTGGTTCTCGCTCATGGAGTCCATTTCGGTTTTTCATGGCCTCAAGCCATTTCCCAGAGTCGATGTCTGACATCGCTTCCCCGTATGTCTTAGGATCGTTATCCAGAAGATCGGTCGCACCTAGAAATCCATATCTCACTGGAGGTCTGGATTCTCTAGTGGACCTTCGGAGAACGGGAACGTTAGTGGTAACTGTGGGCGCTGACTGTATCGGAGCCGGCGGTTCAGGGACCGGGACTGGCCTTTCTTGAGGTTGTCCTTCATGCCTAGCATGTTGGACTTCTCTAGGTTGGTCAGTCCTCCTAGTGTCTATCCTGAATCCTCTAGGTGAGGTTTCCGCGACTGTTTTCTGATGGCTGAGTTCCATCACTTGATTCCTCAAGGATCAGCTCATCAGGTTGGATATCCTTTGGGAAGCCTTGCTCCAAGAATACTGCATTCCTTGAAACAAATACCTTTTGTTCCAAAGGGTCATAAAAGTAATAACCCGCAGTTTCTTTTAGGGTATCCAACGAACCTGCATAGGCTAGATCTGGATTCTAGCTTATCTCCCACTAACCTCTTGACGTATGCGGGGCTACCCCACACTTTCAAGTAGTTGTAGGATGCAGGCTTGCCGTGCCATATCTCATATGGCGTTTGGGTCACTACACTAGTAGGCGCCAAATTCAATAACTTGGCTGCCGTTTCTAATGCATAACCCCAAAACGATAGGGGCAATTTGGTAAAACTCATCATGGAACGAACCATGTCCAACAGGGTTCGGTTGCTCCTTTCAGAGACGCCATTTAACTGTGGTGTTCCGGAGGTGTCCATTCTGATATTATACCATGTTCCTTTAGATAATCTAGGAATTCGGCACTAAGGTATTCACCGCCTCGGTCTGACCGTAGGACTTTTAATTTTGCAGTTGGTTTGATTCTCCACTTCAAGTCTGAATTCTTTAAACCTCTCAAGAGCTTCAGACTTGTACCTCATTAGGTAAACATAACCATACCGTGAATGATCATCGGTGAAGGTTATGAAGTAGGAGAACCCACCTCGGGCCTGCGTCCTTAGTGGTCCACACACGTCTGTATGGACCAAGTCCAACAGACCTGTGGCAAGCCTGCTTTGTCCTACAAAGGGCTTCTTGGTCATTTTCCCTCTTAGACAAGATTCACAAGTTGGTAGATCACTCAAGTCCCCAACCTCTAGGTTCTTTGAGTCTACCAACCTTTTCATCCTATCTTGGGATATGTGACCTAGCCTAGCGTGCCACAGACGTGCGTTCCCGTTATTATCTAATTTCCGTTTGTGTTGAGCGTTAAGAACGAAATTCGTTTGTTGCAAGATATAGAGCCCATTATGTAATGTACCAAGTAGATGAGCAATTCCACACCTCATCAAATAAAAGCAATTTTTATTGATTTTAAACTCATAACCATTATTGTCTAACAATGGAATGGAAATGATGTTTTTAATCATACTGGGTACAAAATAAACCTGCTCTAATTCTATGCTAATGGTATCACTAATAACTAAAGTGGCGGATCCTACTGCTTCTGCCGAGATGGCCTTGCCATTTCCAAGCTTCAGGATCATGTCCCCGCTACTTAGTTTTCTGCTTCTTTTCAACACCTGCAGATCATTGCAAATGTGAGCTCCACAGCCGGTATCCAATACCCAAGAGGCAGAATTAGTGACCATGTTAACCTCAATCACAAATATACCTTGGTTTGAGAAGAGTTTGGGGCACTCTCTCTTCCAATGCCCTTTCTCACGGCAGTTGATACATATGTCATATGCCTTCGACTGTTTGCTTGGAGACAACCTTTCCCTTTCCTTTGCCTTTCCCCTCTTTGGCAATGGGAACACTCTGAGTGTTCGTAGCTGCTATGACTGCCTTTCCCTTCCCTTTCTTCCTTTTCCAACGTCCGGCGCCCTTGCCTTTCGTCTTGGAAGTAGAAGCACCTCCAAACAATACCGAAGGCGTGGACTTCTTAGTCGTTGCCTCGTATTGCACCAACATATTGATCAACTCATGAATACCCTTCTCAAGTGCATTCATGTTGAAGTTGACAATAAATTGATCAAAGGAGGGTGGGAGTGACTGAAGGATCACATCTATGTACGTTTCGTTATCGAGACCTGCCTTTAGGTCCTCGAGCTTTTCCACTAGGGTAAGCATTTTAACCCCATGCTCTTGTACAGAGGATCCTTCTGTCATTTTAGTTCCAAAGAACGCCTTGGTCGCGACATTCCTAGTATGCCGGTCCGGGACTGCATAGCAATGCTTAAGGCGAGCCATTATGGAAGGGACATCGTCTAGCCTTTCATATTGCTTTTGAATCTCATTGGTCATCGAAGCAAGTATGATGCTACGAACCTTCCGGTTATCCTTATGCCAAGTCTCGAACGTCTCACGTTCCTCTGGCGTGGATCCTTCCGGTAAGGTCCTAGGGAGAGGCTCGTCCATGACGTAGCCTTGGTTCTCATAATCCAGGACTATCCTGAGATTGCGCAACCAGTCGTTGTAGTTGGTTCCATTAAATTTATTTGTCTCAAGAATGGTTGAAAGTGGGTTCTTAGACATTTTAAAATCTACATGTTGAAAAACAACGCGCGATCAGCAGAAAGTAAAGACGGTGGTTTGATAAAAATAATTAAATGCTTGGTCTTTAGTCATTTAATCCTCCCACTATTTATACGAAAACACGGTACTCTCAAACGTAGTTTTCGGGAAATCCTTTCCTAGTGGGCTTGGGATCCACAGCGATTTTTCCCATACCCCGCTTTTACGATTCGCATGGAAAAGATCCTGTGGGAGGTATTCCATACCATTCTCGTTCCACGAGATTCCCAAGATTATTGCCTCACCCTTTTGCATGATCCCGAGGACTCCAAGCGAATCATGCTAATTAGGCGTTAGACCCGACCCAATCGACCGAGCCATGGACCCACTAGTACCCCCACGACTCGTGAGACAGGTAGCAGCAGCCCATTTTTCGTTCATGACATAGTGCAGCTTCCTTTAAGTACAATAACGTGCCACGACTCGTGAGACCACGCTATTGACCTAAAACAGCTTCCTCACTATGCCACGGATTGGAAGGCATGGACGAACTCCTAGAGTTCATGTCCACTTTATCTAGGGTCTAATATTTCAACATTGGTCCAACCAATGTGAGAGTAAGTGAATGACCGAGATCTCATAATATATCCATACATTCATCCATAATGCATAAATAAAATCCATCCATAGCAGTCATATGATAAATAAAAGCCATTCATCCATCATAATAACCACATGCAAAATTAAAGCCTAGCACGCCCCTGTTGGATGATCACAAGCCCGAATCCTATGCGATCCACTGAACCCGCAGTGGATCTATGGTCAATCTAGGGTTGGTCCTATACTATTACAATAATAGTAACCCAATCATCATTCTGATGGGCCTTGGTCTCTTTTTCTCTTTCTTCACTTCATGGAAAACGCCAAGGGACCTCCGGTCTGGGCTCTCCATGTGGTCCTTCCTTCTTCTCCACCAATTACAAAAAATGGAAACCTCACTCCTAGTCTACTCTCATTACATATAAAAAAATTAGAAACCCCAGCGAAACCCCGGGGGAGTACATAAGGAGGGAGGTAGAAAGCCTTATTATTCCAAGGCACTAGAAAGAGAGAAGGAGAAAGCAGTTTAAAGAGGCACACAGGCCCAACAGTAAATTAAACCATACATTCGGTCTAGGGCTCGTGATCATCCATTTCCATCCAACACACATAATTACATGATCCAATCACATAATCATAATATTCCAACAACACATGATTTCCAATCACATCAATCCAAAATAAATGAACATGTGCGTAACGTGTGAAAAATAAAACACAAATATTGGTAATAAAATTTTTCTCGTTTTAGGAAAACCTTTCCTCATTATTTTAAGTAAAATAACCCCGGGATTCTAAATCCAATTTATTTTACTCCTAAAATAATGTCTTTAGGAATTTAGGCAAAATTGAACCCAAAAAACGAATTTTCAGAATTAATTCAAAATTAAAACTGAAAATAAATTTAAAAATAAAATAATAATGCTAGGGTTTCAAAAAACCCTAGCTGCAGCAGCCGCCGGCCGCCGCCACCGGCAGCAGCCGGCAGGCCGTGCGCGCAGGGCAGCAGGCCCAGCCTGCCGCCCCTGCGCGCGCAGGCACTGCCTGGCCGGGCGCGCGCGCGCAGGCCCCTTGCCTGCGTGCGCGCGCGCCTGGCCGGCAGCGCGCTGCGCGGCCTGGTGCTCCCGGCAGGCCGACGCGCGCGCAGGCTCCTTTGCCTGTGCGCGCGCGCTGGCCTGCTGGCCACCGGCCGCGTCCCTGCGTCGCGCGCAGAGCGCGCGCGCAGACGCGCACTGGGCGTGCCTGCCGGGCGCGCGCGCGCCTGGCGGCGCGCCTGGTGCCCGTCCGCGCGCGGGCTCCTCCGCCCGCCAGCCTTGCGCGCGCGCGCGCATAGGCGCGCCTGCCGGGCGCGCGCGCGCAGACACCTCTGTCTGCCCGCGCGCGCGCCTGGAGGCGTTTCCATGCGCGCACGCCCGCGCGCAGCCAACCCGGCTGCGCGCTGCCCCTGCGCGGCCGGCAGCGCGCGCGCGCGCAGGCTTCCCATGCCTGCGCGCGTCTGCCCTGCCGGCAGCGCTCGGCTGCGCGCGGCCAGCCTTCCCGGCTGGCCGGCTGTGACGTTTTTTCTCGTTTTTCAGATTAATTCCCATCCCGATTCCCAAGAAAAACAGAAAATACCAATATTCAGCAATTCACACGAATTAAAAGCAATAAAATAACATGCTTCAAGAATCAAGAAATTCAAGATTTAATTACAACATGCTATTTCACGTTTCATGCTTAAAACGCACATAAACTCTAGGCCTATACACCGAACCGGGCTCTGATACCACTGAAAGATTATGTGGATCGTCCCGGGAAAAGCGCGAATGCGGAAGCGCGGTATAATTAAAAAAATAAATGCGGAATTTAAACATGCTTTTAAATTAAAACACGTTTCAAAGGGTGTGCCTTTGAAATTTCCCGGGCGTTCGGTGTATCTCATGAACGAATAACATAAAATAAATCATGGAGGCCATAGGGTTGGAAAATAAAAGAGGACGAAAAACATAAACGAGACCTACCCGTTGTCGTTTTTCGTCTTCAACGGCTACACGCGTTGTTCCCGTTTTGCACCAAGATCTCGTTCTTGAGACCCTCCAAATCGTGACACACGATCCACCCACGTATCTTGCACGTCGTGCTAGCAACGAACAAGTTTATATTTTGGAGTGGATGAATCAACGACACGTTATGAATTAACGGTATTGATTCATCAAGTTCTAATGTTCCAAGAACAAGAGAACAAAGAAAATAATTTTCTTTGGAGAGAGAGAGAGGCGAACGAGAGATGAGAGGGAGAGATCCGTGTGTGTGTGTAGTAGTGTGTGTGTTGGAGATTCATCATCATGTAAATTGTAGGATGCTAGGGGTTTATATAGAAGAGGAGTTTTAATCCTCTTTAAACTCCTCTTTTAAGAACTCTAATTTGACTAGGATTTTGACCTAGTCAAAGTCCTAGTCAAACTAGTGTTTTGACCTAGTCAAAACGATCCTAGCCATCCATCTCTCCCATTAATCTCAACCGTTGATTTGATTTAATTTAATTTAATGGAAATATTTAAAACCTATTTAAATATTTCCAAGAGGCTAAAATAAATATAAATATTATTTAAGCCCATTAAATAAATCCCTTTGATAAATCCAATTTATCAATTTAATTCCTTCTATCAAAATAGAAAGAATTATTTCTCCAAGAAAAATAAAGGTCCCGATTAAATCTAATTTAATCATTCCTTCACTCCAATATTTAATTCCAAATTAAATATTTAATTGTGTGTGGATAGTGTGTGACTCTTTAGGTTCACCATTCAGCTAGACTTGGTCGGATTCCTAGAATCCGTCCGTTACCATGGGTGGCCATCTAGCAACGGTCCATGGCACTAGAGACTAGGTGAAATATTCAGGGATGAACATTTAGGCTCTAACAGTACGCTTGTCCTTCTGTCTTCGGTCTTCATCACTTAGAGTCTAGGGCACGGAAAATGCAGGTACCCATTTTGGACCCAAGTGTCGGTCTGTCCTCACTAAACGCCGCAAGGGAATCCTTCCCTTCTGTTCAGTCACTGTGGCCACAGTTTTAGGGACAAGACCTAGAGTATACATGAGACTCAACTGTCAAAGCCTATTGACAGGAGACAGATCCTTTCTTGGAAACTACTGTCACTTTGCACACCAGGACTGCACTAGACATGGCTTATGACTACCAAAGAGAATTCTGGCAATCTCTCACCATACCTAAGATACAGCCCTGATGTACAGGTAAACTCAGCAATTCCTCAAGTCAAAGGACTTGACCTGTACCGTTGGAACCGGGAATACTCGTCATACCTTGCAGACCATACTCAAGGTCCTCCGTAAGACGGTTCCCGCGAGTCATCTCAGTCAGCTGCATCCTAGCAGGCTAACCCACTAACACTGCTTAGACGATCCTCGTCACCCGTCGATGAAACACGACAGCAGATGCTTAGTGCAAGTCTCAAATGGAATCCCGGTACCCATTTTCGGGATTCCTTGACTTGGAGATTTCCGGACTGATTCGGGAAGACTGATTCCATGGACCTACCTCCAAGCGTAGTCCCAGTCCCCGAAATTGATTCTCAGTCCGTGGGCTTTGTTTGCGTAGTGAACAGATATGGATAAATAGGTGCAAGTGAACACAAACAAAGTAATGCCAAATGAAAATTCACTTCTTTATTCATTAATGATTTATCAAAACACCTATAATTGTCTAGACATAGGTTACATATACCCGCCAAAATTGGCTTACATGGTCACCTATTCTAACACCAATAAGGTCCAAACCTGGTTTGTACCCATCGAGTCCATCTCGGATTTCATGGCCTCAAGCCACTTATCCGAATTGATGTCCAACATCGCTTCTCCGTACGTCTTTGGATCATTATCCAACTGACTGGTCAGGCCCAGAAATCCATACCTATCAGGTGCATGGGATACTCTGGCCGACCTACGGAGGACTGGAACAGTATCAGCGGGAACTACCGGCTCAGATGTCACTGCCGCCTTATGGGGTACCTCACTTGATTCCTCAAGGAGTACCTCATCACGTCGATTATCCGATGGAAAACTCTTTTAGATAATCAGTAAACTCACCACTCAAATACTCTCCACCTCGGTTCGACCGAAGGGCTTTGTGTTAGAATAGGTGACTAGAAAGCCAATTGAACGGAAGGAGAAACGGAAAGGAAACAACGCACGTACCGGTTATACATGTAGTAAACAAAAAGGTAGGTTTTCTTTATATTTTAATGTATCTTTTTATTTTCTTCCTTTAGCCACTTGTCCAGCATCTTCTCCTCATTTTATTTATGCTTTGACAAACACCGAACACCCAGGAACTTCAAAGGGAACACTCCTTTGAACCCGTTTTATATTATGCTTTAATTTCACGTTTTTGCACTTCTGTTGCGTTCCCGGGTCGTACCCGATTCTTTCAGTGGTATCAGAGACGGTTTGGTGTTGTGGCTATAGGACTTAGATGTTATTATGTGTTAAGCATGAAGAACATGTTTAAATTGCTTTTGAAAAGCATGATTTATTGCTTTAAAGCATGATAATAGGTGTAGAAAATATGTGTTAATTTTGCTTTTGAAATTATGGATATCCATGCATTTTTTTATATAATGTGTTTTGTTGTTGATTATTTGATAAACAATAAGGATGATCACTAGCCCATTGGCTTATTTATGGTTTAATTTATTGTTGGGTGAGGCCTGCCTGCCTCTTTATTTTTATTCCTTCTTTTGTTTTTAGCCTTGGAATATTAAGGCTTTCTTCCTCTCTTTTAATGAACCCCCCACAACTTATGATTGGGGTTTCTTTTAAGTTGTAATGAGAGTAGATTGGGTTGTGAGGCTTTATTTATTATTGTAAGCTTCCAAGGAGATGAAGATCCGGTGGATGGAGCCCAAGGTGAAAGGTCAAGAAGAACCAAGGAGGATTTTACAAGGCCCCATTAGAATGATAATGGGATGTAAAAATTGTAATAGTGTAGGCCTACCCTAGTTTGACCATTGATCCACTGCGGGCTCAGTGGATCACTTAGGATTGGGCTTGTGATCATCCTAACAGGGGCAAGCTAGGCTTATTTTGCATGTGTTTATGTTTTATGCTTTGATGTATGGTGTGTTTGGAATGCATCGTATTGCGTTTAATGTATGAAACTTGAGCATGCAAAATACTAATAATGATGAGGTCTTGGTCTTAATAAACTATAACTCTCACTTGGATGGTCCAAGTAAATATTAGGCCCAAAATGGAATTAAATCAAATGGTTTGATTATTCCAAGCCTTTCCATCCATAACAATGTAGTAAGGAAGCTACTTTCACCCATTCGTGGTCTCACGAGTCGTGGCACATTTGGAATGGAAGAAATCTATGCTATTGTTATGAACAAAGGAATATGCTCCTGTTTCCCTGTCTCACGAGTCGTGGGGGCAACAGTTGAGATATTCATTTGGTTGATAGGTGGGGCCTAACTCTAAGTAACATGATTCTCTTGGAGTCCTTAGGATCATGTGAAGAGACGGGGCAAAAAATCTTGGGGATCTCATTGGATGAGAATGGCACTGGATACCTCCCACAAAGCTTTTCCATGTAAATCATAAAAGCGGGGCATGGAGAATTGCGTTTTTGGAGGCCAAGCCTACTAGGATATGGTTTCCCGAAAACCCCACTTGAGAGTGGTGGCTTTTTGAAGAAATAGTGGGAGGGGTTAATGACTAAAGACCAAGTCTTAACTTGAATTCAATATTATAATAATCTACTAAATTTCTGCTTTACGTTTTGAATGTAGATGTCTAAGAATCCACTCCCTGTAATTCTTGAGATTAATAAATTTGACGGAACAAACTATAACGATTGGCTGTGAAATCTGAGGATTGTCCTAGATTTCGAAAAACCAAGCTTACGTTCTGGATAAGCCTCTTCCTCAGTTCTTGTTGGAGGGGTCCTCGTCAGAAGAGCGTTTGAGGTTCAATGACTGGCAAGAGGATAATCGCAAGGTCCGCAACATCATACTGGCATCCATGACTAATGAGATCCAGAAATAGTATGATCGACTGGATGATGTCAGCTCGATAATACTCCGCATGAAAGACGTTTATGCGGTACCGGACCGGCATATTAGATGTGCTGCGACGAAGGCATTTTTCGAAGCTAGGATGATAGAAGGGTCATCTGTACACCAACATAGAGTGATGATGCTTTCCTTAGTGGAGAAGCTTAAAGACCTCCGAGCTGATCTTGGAATAGAGACGTACATCGACGTGATCCTTTAGTCTCTCCCTCCCTCTTTTGATACGTTTATCGTTAACTATAACATGAATGGGCTTGAAAAAGACCTTCATGAGTTGATAAACATGTTGGTCCAATACGAGGCAATGATTGAAAAGTCTGCGCCGTCTGTATTGGTGGGGGAGGCTTCGACCTCAAGAGCGAAAGGAAAAGGGGCCGGACGGTGGAGGAGGAAGAAGGGTAAGATAGAATCAGCCGCTGGTAGCGCACAGAGCGCTCCTGTTGGCATGCTGGGCATGGGCAATGGAAAGAGGAAGGTGGTTCGGCAGTCAAGGATTGCAAAAGATGTTTGCATATATTGTCGTGAAAAGGGGCATTAGAAGAGGGAGTGTCCTCAACTCCTCTCCAACCAAGGCACATTTGGTTGGAGCTTTAACATGATTACTATTTTACTTCTTGGGTATTGGATACCAGTTGTAGAGTTCATATCCGCAAATGGTTTGCAGGAAATGGGAAGGAGTAGAAGGCTAAGACGAAAATGGTTCTAAAGCTAGGCGATGGCTGGGTTGTTGCTGTTAAAGCTAAAGGACCAATCAGGTTTAGCCAGTGATCATGTTAGGATAGAGTTAATAGGTCACAATTATGTAACCTAGCATGATCGAACTTATGTTTTTCTATTGTTGGACAATGAGGATTACATCTTTTTGATCAATGAAAGTTTCTTTTATTTGACAAAGAATGGTTATTCTTGTCTGCTAGGTTGTTTGCATAATTGTTTCAATACTATCCCATCATTAGATTATGAATGCTCAAAACAAATGATGACATGGATAATCAAGATAAACTCACAGATTTGGCATGCAAAGCTAGGTCACATTCCTCTAGATAGGATAAGGAGGTTAGTAGATTCAAGGAGTCTAGAAATAGACAATTTGAGCCTGCTAGCTTGCAAGTCCTTCCTGAGCAGGAACATGGCCAATAAGCTCTTTGTAGGAAGAAGTATGCTTGCTAGTGGTCTGTTGGATTGGATCCAGTCAAACATCTATGGATCACTGAATACACATGACCAGAAGAGGGTTCACAAGTCTAAGGACCTTTGGAAAGTTCAGGGAATTAGATTTGAAGTGGAAACCGAACTGGTTGCAAAATTAACCTTCGATTGGATCGAGTGGTGTGTATTTAGTGGGAGTTCTTGATGTATCTAAATGAGAATGGAATTCTCACTTAGTGGAATTCTCCCTGAAGCACCACAAATTGAACAGCGTCTCTGATAAGGGAGGAATCGAACCTTATTGGACATGGTTCGATCGGTGTTTCACTGAACTACCTTGGCCCATCTGGGCGTGTTCTTAAAAACAGTGGCCAAGTTGAAAAACATGGCACTTTCTAAAGATCGTGGCCTAGACACCATATTGGATATGGCATGGCAAGCCTATATCCTACAAAGTACTTGAGTATGTAGGATGGTCTTGCATACGTCAAGGGACTAGTGGGAGGCAAGGTTTATGTGTTATCCTAAAGGAAATTGGATTTCAGAGGATAACCGGTGTGAGGAGTAGCTCCTTGAGGAATCAAGTAGAGCGACACCTCAGTACGATATTGCAAACATCATTTGAAAAAAGTTTGCTCACTGACTATATTCCAGTTATTCCAGTTCTGTAACATCCTCAACGTTAATACTTGATTATCATTTATTAGCATAATAAAATGAATATATATATAATGTGGTCATTTATATGATAATTGGTGCTTAATTATAAATTATCTCATAAGATTTATACTTGGAAGTACTTGAGGATTTGAAACAATACAAGTGTGGGGTCAAAATAGAAATTTGTGAAGATGCAAGGGGGAGATATAATATCTTAAATAAAAACAAATTACATATGTATATATATATATATATATCTTCACTACACAACAAATTAACTCATGCTTATCAACATACTTCATTGCAAAATAATATTTATATATATATATGGACACCTATATGTTCACACCTACTAACTTATCCTATATATATATATATGCTATAAAAACCACTTGTATTACCCATAGAAAATTTGAGAATGTGGTAGAAGCTAATATATATATATATATATAGAATTAATATATATAAAAGAAAGAAAGAGGGGTGAGGCGGTGGAGTGAGATATTGACAATACATATATATATATATATAGGACTTCATTTGTTCATTATATTATTTCTTCCTCCTCAAAGAACTCAAGCCTAGAGTCTTCCACACACATATTGGTAAGAACTCTCTTTTATTTCGTTTCTAAGCTTAGATCCATGAAGAACATGGAAGAAATGGATGAGTGAAGGTAGATACATGATAATAGGAAAAACTCTGTCCAATCAGTCTCGATTTTTCAGGAAAATCTCACGTTTTACCTGTCCAAATTTAGTGATTTTGGTGTCTATGAAAACCTTTGGATGTCCTCTCTAACTTTATAGTTCTGATTAGAAGCTAAATCGTTCGTTGTAATGGCTAAATCGGAGGATATATTCTGTTGCCCTGTTTCTGCGGAAATCTAGACTTAGTATAGTAAAACCCCTGTAACTTGAGTTATAATGCTTCAATTTGTATGATTATTTCTTAAAATGAAACTATAGACATAAATATATAATATTCTGTAAATATCATAATTTTTGAACGGATATACGAATTTTGGGAGAATTTTGAAGTAGAGCTCTATGGATCTGCGACTGTAAAGGACAGGTTGTGATAAAACCTGAATAACTCATTATATATTGATCCAATTCATATGATTCTTGTTCTATATGAACCTAGGGACGTAGGAGAGTATATGGTGTAAAAATATTTAATTTACAAGTTGTAATTTGGTCTGGGGAGAATTAATAAATTGGTATACAGATTCTGTCAAAGAAAAACTATGAAACAGGAACAAGATAGATTATTAACAAATTATTCCTATGATTTAATATACATATTTTATACCGTTAGAAAGCCTAGGATGTCTATTTTATCCTAATAAAAACAGTTTTGAATTTGGATTATTGTAATTAAAGTTATGATTTAATTAGTGATCAGTGTTCAGGCGGGCAGAATTCACATGTTAAGGGGCGGTAAAGGAAATTTCATAAAAATATAATCACTGAGTTATATATAGCAAGATATATACTGATGGAAAGATAATTGAGTCTATCTTATGTAGGAGAAAATGGATTAAGGATCTGAATTATGTAGAATAAGATATTAACAAATTAGTGAGAAGTGTCCGAATATTGTTAATGCATTATTAAGGAATTTCAATATTTTCGATATATTGACTATACGTCCTACAACTACTTATAGGACACGAGAACAGCATACAAGAGTGAAAACGTTATTTTTACTAAGTATATCATTGTGGAATTGAGGTAAGTATAGTTAATTGGATATATATGTAAAGATGCATTGTTATGTGTAATCTTGATCGTAAATTGTCATGTGTGAAACTGGATTATGTGGTTGTCTTATAAAATTATTGTTTATGTGTCATGACTACGATTTGATGTGATGTACATGGTAAATACTTGTGATATACTTCTATTTTTTGTTGGTGAATGAAGATGAATGATGGAATGGTCGTGAATGATTGACATGCTTCTATTTAATTAATGATCTGAATTGAATTATGAAGTCGATAAATGTACAAATGATGTGTTGAGATGAGAAGATGGCTTACCTAAGCTTGGCATATTCAATGGTTTATGATGATGTGATTGATGACGAGCTGTGAGCTGTCATGATATGATTGATGATGTGAGATGTGATGGGAGAAAATGAATATACAGCTTGGTACCATGGCGCGAAGGGTACCGGGGTATTCCGGGTAGCAGGGAATATCCTGTGCTGACGGCTACACACTGGGGTGGTGTGGGGGTGCCATGTTCGGTGTGATGTCCTGTGATCAGGAGCTACACACTTGGCCAGTGTGGGGATATCACATACGATGGGTATCCTGTGCCGGCTATTATATGATATTGACAGAGATGATTAGAGCCGGCAAAACCATTGAATATACTCCAGCTAGGTTAAGAAGGGCCCTAAGATAATAAATCATGACTGAGTTTGTATTATGATGTGAATGATGATGATTCTGACATTGATTCCCGAGTAATGGTTGTTATTGATTACTTTGTGATATTGTGATTACTGCATGACGTGTTGATAGTGATTCTGGCAGTGGCTTTCACATGATTGTTCATACTGATTACTTAGAGATATTGTGGAAATTGCATAATGAACATGGTTGATTTGGTGTTATTGCATAAAATTGATCTTCCTTCTATGTGCTCACATGTCTGTGTATATATAGCTAATTAGCTATACTTACTGAGTTAGCAACTCACTCTTTGCCATGTACTTTTTCAGCAGATAGATTGCAGTGACTCGTCTAGCTAGCTTGTAGCCAGTTGTCAGCCTTGTTAGGTGGGTCAGCACTGAAGTGTCATCATGAGTCGGGAGCTCTAGCTGCATATTAAAGATAATATTAAACTCGGACTGGATTAGTATCTTAAGTTTTGTAATCGCTAGAAACTCCACTTTTTGTCGTTTTCATATGCTTCAGTGAATTATGTTATATAAAGAATTCTGTTGAAGTTTTTAATCTATTGAGGCATATATATAGAATATGGTTATAAGAAGATTTATCTAAATTGGGTTAAATGTGAATTAATTATGAGATGGATTGTGATTACGGAAGGGGTGTCACATTTGGGTGGTATCAGAGCGGGTCTACGTTTCTAGGGTGATAGGTTTCCTATGAGAAGTGTCTAATGATTGAATTGTTTAATGTAGGATGACTTCTCATGATGCACGTGCTGACCTAGTAGCTAGTAAGGAAGAGTCAGTAGAGTCAATAGAGGGTTCAGTTGCACCTGCGAGTGCAGGTGGGGATGCGATAGGTCAAGAGGATGTTGGTGCCGACGCTCCAATTCCTCCGGGTGTTGCTCCTGCAGCAGGGTTACCACCCGTGTATGCTCAGATTCTTCAGATGGCCTTTCAGGCCCAGGCACAAGCTCAAGCATAGTTCTTTGCACAAACACATGCACCAGCTCCAACCACAGCACAGACAGTACCTACAATTGACCGTAACTATGAGAGAATTAGGAAAATGGGAGCTACAGAATTTGGGGGTACCTTAGACCCAGAGGTTGCTGAGAGATGGTGGGAAAAGACAGAGGATGTGATGAATCTTATGAGTTGTACTCTAGAAAATCGACTTAAGTATGTCGTTTCCTTATTCATTGGTGATGCTTTAATTTGGTGGAGATCGGTAAAGAGAGCATATGAGCCACATAATATAACTTGGGCCGAATTTCAGAAAGAATTTGACGATAAATATAGACCCAAGATGTACCGTGATAAGAAGAAAATGGAATTTTTAAACTTAATTCAGGGGGATAATCAGACAGTGGCGGAGTATGAGCTTCATTTTGCTGCATTAGCAAAGTATGCACCCGAAGCTGTAGCGACACAGGAGGATCGTTGTTATCGATTTGAGCAGGGGTTACGACCTGAGATTAAAAGGGCCTTGCAATTAGAATTACAAATTTTCAAAACCCTGGTTGAGTCAGCAGTTCGGATGGGAAGAGGTAGTAACTGAGGATAAAAAGAAGGGGGAGGAGAAAAGAAAGTCTATATATACAAGAGGGGAGTCGAGTAGATTAACCAAGAGGGGCAACGGTCGTTCATTTTCAGAAGGAGATATGTGTTTTTCACGTGGTGGGTTCAATTTTCGAGGAAACAGTGGATCAAGGTTTAGCGGACCCATAGGCTTCAATAGAGGTTCAGTAGAACGTAGTACATTTAGTATGCCTTCTATTGGATCAAGTAGGGGAGCGGGGCAGAGTGGTGTAGAGGCTTAGCATTTGGACAGAGTTGTTTTACTTGTGGAAGGCGGCAATTCAGGACCATGCCGAAGAACTGACGATATAGCTAGAGCATGTTATATAATTGTGGAGGCCGAGGACACATAGCTAGGGGACTGTCCTAGTCAGACTACAGATATAGCAAGTTGGACCCAAAGTCAGAGTAGTGTAGCAAATGCTGGCCGAGGAACTGAGGAGGCAGAGGCAGAGGCAGAGGCAGAGGTGTTAGAATAGGTGACCATGTAAGCCAATTTTGGCGGGTATATGTAACCTATGTCTAGACAATTATAGGTGTTTGATAAAATCATTAATGAATAAAGAAGTGAATTTCATTTGGCATTACTTTGTTTGTGTTCACTTATATCTGTTTTCTATATCTGTTCACTACGCAAACAAAGCCCACGGACTGAGAATCAATTTCGGGGACTGGGACTACGCTTGGAGGTAGGTCCATGGAATCAGTCTTCCCGAATCAGTCCGGAAATCTCCAAGTCAAGGAATCCTGAAAATGGGTACCGGGATTCTATTTGAGACTTGCACTAAGCACCTGCTGTCGTGTTTCATCGACGGGTGACGAGGGTCGTCTAAGCAGTGTTAGTGGGTTAGCATGCTAGGACGCAGCTGACTGAGGTGACTCGCGGGAACCGTCTTACGGAGGACCTTGAGTATGGTCAGCAAGGTATGACGTGTATTCCCGGTTTCCAACGGTACAGGTCAAGTCCTTTGACTTGAGGAATTGCTGAGTTTTACCTGTACATCAGGGCTGTATCTTAGGTATGGTGAGAGATTGCCAGAATTCTCTTTGGTAGTCATAAAGCCATGTCTAGTGCAGTTCTGGAGTGCAAAGTGACAGTAGTTTCCAAGAAAGGATCTGTCTCCTGTCAATAGGTTTTGGCAGTTGAGTCTCATATATACTCTAGGTCTTGTCCCTAAAACTGTGGCCACAGTGACTGAACAGAAGGGAAGGATTCCCTTGCGGCGTTTAGTGAGGACAGACCAACAGTTAGATCCAAAATGGGTACCTGCATTTTCCGTGCCCTAGACTGTAAGTGATGAGACCGAAGACAGAAGGACAAGTGTACTGTTAGAGCCTAAATGTTCATCCCTGAATATTTCACCTAGTCTCTAGTGCCATGGACCGTTGCTAGATAGCCACCCATGGTAACGAAGGATTCTGGGAATCCGACCAAGTCTAGCTGAAAGGTGAACCTAAAGAGTCACACACTATCCACACACATTTAGATATTTAATTAGGAATTAAATATTGGAGTGAAGGAATGATTAAATTGGATTTAATCGGGTCCTCTATTTTTCTTGGAGAAATAATTCCTTCTATTAGATATAAGGAATTAAATTGATAAATTAGATTTATCAAAGGGATTTATTTAATGGGGCTTAAATAATATTTATATTTATTTTAGCCTCTTGGAAATATTAAATAGGTTTTTAAATATTCCATTAAATTAAATTAAATCAACGGTTGAGATCAATGGGAGAGATGGATGGCTAGGATTGTTTTGACTAGGTCAAAACACTACTTTGACTAGGACTTTGACTAGGTCAAAATCCTAGTCAAATTAGAGTTCTTGAAAGAGGAGTTTAAAAGAGGATTAAAACTCCTCTTCTATATAAACCCCCTAGCATCCTACAAGTTGCATGATGATGAAATTCCAACACACACAACACACACACACAACTCGACTCTCTCTCCCTCTATCTCGTCCGCCCTCTCTCTCTCACACACTCCAAGAAAATTATTTTTCTTTGTTCTCTTGTTCTTGGAACATTAGAACTTGATGAATCAATACCGTTAATTCATAACGTGTTGTTGATTCATCCACTCCAAAATATAAACTTGTTCGTTGCTAGCACGACGTGCAAGATACGTGGGTGGATCGTGTGTCACGGGATTTGGAGGGTCTCAAGAACGAGATCTTTGTGCAAAAACGGGGAACAACGCGTGTAGCCGTTGAAGACGAAAACGACAACGGTAGGTCTCGTTTATGATTTTCGTCCCCTTTTAATTTTCTACCTTATGGCCTCCATGATTATGTTATATGTGATTTATTCATGAAGATACACCGAACACCCAGGGAATTTCAAAGGCACACCCTTTGAAACGTGTTTCTTGAATTTAAAGCATGTTTAAATTTCCGCATTTATTTTTTAATTATTACCGCGCTTCCGCATTCGCGCTTTTCCCGGGACGATCCACAATTCCTTTCAGTTGGTATCAGAGCCCAGTTCGGTGTATTAGGCCTAGGTTATGTGCGTTTTAAGCATGAAAGGTGTTTTGAGCATGTTTTAATGAATCATTGATTTTCTTGATTTATTAAAGCATGTTGTTGTTTTATTGCTTTTAATTCGTGTGAAATTCTGAATATTGGTATTTTTCTGTTTTTCTTGGAAATGGGAAAATTTGAACTGAAAACGAGAAACGACCCACAGCCGGCCAGCCGGGAAGGCTGGCCGCGCGCAGCCGAGCGCTAGCCGGCAGGCAGACGCGCGCAGGCCAAGGGTAGCCTGCGCGCGCCCGCCCAGCCGGCAGTCGCGCCAGGGGGGCAGCGCGCAGCCAGGATGGCTCGCCGCGGGCGCGCGCGCAAGGGGGCGCCTCCAGCCGCGCGCGCGCGGGCAGACGAGGGTGTGCTGCGCGCGCGCGCCCGGGGGCGTGCCAGTGCGCGTCTGCGCGCCGCGCGCACTGCGCACAGCGCAGGCATGCGGCTGGCGACCAGCAGGGCCGCGCGCCGCGAGGCAGAGGAGCCTGCGCGCGCGACGGCCTGCCGAACACCAGGGAACGAAGCGCGCCTACACCAGGCCGCGCAAAGAAGCGCGCTGCGCCACATGCCAGCCAGCGCGCGCGCAGGCCCCGGCCAGGCAGTGCCTGCCGCGCGCAGGGCGGCAGGCTGGGCCTGCTGCCCTGCGCACACTGCCGGCCGGCTGATGCCGGTGGGTTGGCGGCAGCCGGCGGCTGCTGCAGCTAGGGTTTTTGAAACCCTAGTATTATTTTATTTTTTTTACTTTTCAGTTTTAATTTTGAATTAATTCTGAAAATTTCGTTTTTGGGTTAAATTTTGCCTAAATTCCTAAACACATTATTTTAGGAGTAAATAAATTGGATTTGGAATCCCGGGTTATTTTACTTAAAATAATGAGGAAAGTTTCCTAAAACGAGAAAAAATATTATTACCAATATTTGTTTTATTTTTCACACGTTGCGCACATGATCATTATTTCTGTTTGGATTATTATGATTGGAAATCATGAATTATTGGTTATATTATAATTATGTGATTGGATCATGTGATTATTGTGTTGGATGGAAATGGATGATCACGAGCCCTAGACCGGATGTTATGGTTTAATTTTCTGTTGGCCTGTGTTGCCTCTTTAACTGCTTTCTCCTTCTCTCTTTCTAGTTGCCTTGGAATAATAAGGCATTTCTACCTCCCTCCTTATGTACTCCCCCCGGGTTTTCGCTGGGTTTCTATTTTTTATAATGTAAGAGAGTAGACTAGGAGTGAGTTCCATTTTTGTAATTGTATGGAGTAGAAGAAGGACCACATGGAGAGCCCAGACCGGAGGTCCCTTGGCGTTTTCCATGAAGTGAAGAAAAGAGGAAAAGAGACAAAGGCCCACAGCATGATGATTGGGTTACTATTATTGTAATAGTATAGGACCAACCCTAGATTGACATAGATCCACTGCGGCTCAGTGGTGCATAGGATTTGGCTCGTGATCATCCAACAGGGCGTGCTAGGCTTTAATTTTGCATGTGGTTATTATGATGGATGAATGACTTTTATTTTTATCATATAACTGCTATGGATGGATTTTATTTATGCATTATGGATGAATGTATGGATAATATTATGAATCTCGGTCATTCACTACTCTCACATTGGTTGGACCAATGTTGAAATATTAGACCCTAAATAAAATGGACATGAACTCTAGGAGTTTGTCCATGCCTTCCAATCCATGGCACCGTGAGAAGCTATTTTAGGTCAATAGCGTCGTCTCACGAGTCGTAGCACGTTATTGTACTTAAAAGAAGCTGCACAATGTCCATGAACGAAAAATGGGCTGCTGTTACCTGTCTCACAGTCGTGGGTACCAGTGGGTCTGTGGCTCGTCGATTGGGTCGGTCTAACGCCCAATTAGCATGATTCGCTTGGAGTCCTCGGATCATGCGAAAGGGTGAGGCAATAATCTTGGAATCTCGTGGAACGAGAATGTATGGAATACCTCCCACAGGATCTTTTCCATGCGAATCGTAAAAGCGGGGTATGGGAAAAAATCGCTTTGGATCCCAAGCCCACTAGGAAAGGATTTCCCGAAAATCACGTTTGAGAGTACCGTGTTTTCGTATAAATAGTGGGAGGATTAAATGACTAAAGACCAGCATTTAATTATTTTTATCAAACCACCGTCTTTACTTTCTGCTGATCGCGCGTTGTTTTTCTACATATAGATTTAAAATGTCTAAGGAACCCACTTTCCACCATTCTTGAGACAAACAAATTCAATGGAACAAATTACAACGACTGGTTGCGCAATCTCAGGATAGTCCTAGATTACCGAGAACCAAGGCTACGTCATGGACGAGCCTCTCCCTAGCGACCTTGCCGGAAGGATCCACGCCAGAAGAACGTGAGACGTTCGAGACTTGGCATAAGGATAACCGGAAGGTCCGTAGCGTCATACTTGCTTCGATGACCAATGAGATTCAGAAGCAATATGAAAGCTAGACGATGTCCCTTACATATGGCTCGCCTTAAGGATTGCTATGCAGTCCCGGACCGGCATACTAGGTATGTCGCGACCAAGGCGTTCTTCGGAACTAAAATGACAGAAGATCCTCTGTACAAGAGCATGGGGTTAAAATGCTTACCCTAGTGGAAAAGCTCGAGGACCTAAAGCAGGTCTCGATAACGAAACGTACATAGATGTGATCCTTCAGTCACTCCCACCCTCCTTCGACCAATTTATCGTCAACTATAACATGAATGCACTGAGAAGGGCATTCATGAGTTGATCAAATATGTTGGTGCAATACGAGCGGCAACGACTAAGAAGTCCACGCCTTCCGGTATTGTTTGGAGTGGCTTCAACTTCCAAGACGATAAGGCAAGGGTGCCGGACGTTGGAAAAAAAGAAGAAGGGAAGGAAAAGCCATCATAGCAGCTACAACCACTCAGAGTGTTCCCATTGCCAAAGAGGGGAAAGGCAAAGGAAAGGGAAAGGTTGTCTCCAAGCAACAGTCAAAGGCATATAACATATGTATCAACTGCCGTGAGAAAGGGCATTGGAAGAGAGAGTGCCGCCCCAAACTCTTCTCAACCAAGTATATATGTGATGAGTTAATATGGTCACTAATTCTGCCTCTTGGGTATTGGATACCGGCTGTGGAGCTCACATTTGCAATGATTTGCAGGTGCTGAAAAGAAGCAGGAAAACTAAGTAGCGGGAATGATCCTTGAAGCTTGGAATGGCAAGCCATCTCGCAGAAGCAGTAGGATCCGCCACTTTATGATTAGTGATACCATTAGCATAGAATTAGAGCAGGTTTATTTTGTACCTAGTATGATTAAGAACATCATTTCCATTCCATGTTGGACAATAGTGCGTTATGAGTTTCAGAATCAATAAAAATTGCTTTTATTTGATGAGGTGTGGAATTGCTCATCTACTTGGTACATTGCACAACGGGCTCTATATCTTGCAACAAACGAATTTCTTCTAACGCCTCAACACAAACGGAATTAGATAATAACGGGAACGCACGTCTGTGCACCTAGGCTAGGTCACATATCCCAAGATAGGATGAAAAGGTTGTAACTCAAAGAACCTAGAGTGGACTTGAGTGATCTACCAACTTGTGAATCTTGTCTAAGAGGGAAAATGACCAAGAAGCCCTTTGTAGGACAAAGTAGCTGCCACAGGTCTGTTGGACTTGGTCCATACAACGTATGTGGACCACTAAGGACGCAGGCCCGAGGTGGGTTCTCCTACTTCATAACTTCACCGATGACCATTCACGTTACGTTATGTTACCTGATTGAGGTACAAGTCTGAAGCTCTTTGAGAGTTTAAAGAATTCAGGCTTAAGTGGAGAACCAGACCAACTGCAAAATTAAAATCCTACGTCAGACCGAGCGGTGAATACCTTAGTGCCGAATTGCTAGATTATCTAAAAGAAAATGTATAATATCGGAATGGACCACCTCCCGGAACACCACAGTTAAATGGCGTCTCTGAAAGGAGGAACCGAACCCCCTGTTGACATGGTTCGGTCCATGATGAGTTTTACCAAATTGCCCTTATCGTTTTGGGTTATGCATTAAAACGGCAGCCAAGTTGTTGAATTTGCGCCCTACCAATGCATTGACGCCAAACGCCATATGAGATATGCACGCAAGCCTGCGTCCTACAACTTACTTGAAAGTGTGGGGCAGCCCGCATACTGTTAGAATAGGTGACCATGTAAAGCCAATTTTTGGCGGGTATATGTAACCTAGTCTGGACAATTATAAGTTTTTGATAATCATTAATGAATAAAACAAAGTGAATTTTCAATTGGCATTACTTTGATTGTTTGTGTTCACATTGCACCCATTTTTCTATTATCTCGTTCACTACGCAAACAAACCCATGGACTGAAGCATCAATTTTCAGGGACTGGGACTACGCTTGGGGGGGGTAGGTCCATGAAATCAGTCTTCCCGAATCATCCAGGAAATCTCCAGTCAAGAATCCGATAAATGGGTACCGGATTCCATTTGAGACATTGCACTAAGCCATCTGCTGTCGTTTCATCGACGGTGACGAGATCGTCTAAGCAGTTTAGTGGTTAGCCTGCTAGGATGCAGCTGACTGAGGTGACTCGTGCGAAAACCGTCTACGGAGGACCTGAGTATGGTCTGCAAGTAATGAAAGAGATTATTCCCGGTCCAACGGAAACAGTCAAGTCCTTTGACTTAGGAAATTACTGAGAGGTTACCGTACATCAGAACTATATCTTAGATATTGCGTGAGATTGCCAGAATTCTCTTTGTAGTCATAACCATGTCTAGTGCATCCTGGTGTGCAAAGTGACAGTAGTTTCCAAGAAGGAGATTATGTCTCTCTGTCAATAGTTTTTGACAGTTGAGTCTCATGTATGCTCTAGGTCTTGTTCCCTAAAACTGTGCACCACAGTGACTGACAGAAGGAAGGTTCCCTTGCGGCGTTTAGTGAGGACAGACCGACACTTAGGATCCAAGATGTACCTGCGTATCCTCTAGACACCTAAAGTGATGAGACCGAAGACAGTAAGACAAGCGTATCTGTAGACCTAAATGTTCATCTTCCCTGAAATATTTCACCTAGTCTCTAGTGCCAATGGACACGTTGAGAGATGCCACCCATGGTAACGACGACGGATCTTCTAGAATCCGATCAAGTCTAGCTGAATGGTGAACCTAAAGAGTCACACACTTATCCACACACAATTAAATATTTAATTGGAATAAGAATTAAATATTGGAGTGAAGGATGATTAAATTAATTTAATCGGAACCTTATTTTTCTTGGAGAAATAATTCTTTCTATTTGATAGAAGAATTAAATTTGATAAATTGATTTATCAAAGGAATTTTTTTAATGGGCTTAAATAATTATTTATATTATTTTAGCCTCTTGGAAATATAAAATAAATATTTTAAATATTACCCATTAAATTAAATTAAAATCAACGGTTGAGATCAAATCGGAAGAGAGATGGCTAGGATCTTTTGACTAGGTCAAACACTAGTTTGACATAGGACTTTGACTAGGTCAAAATCCTAATCAAATTAGAGTTCTTAAAAGAGGAGTTTAAAGAGGATTAAACTCCTACCTTCATATATCGTAAACCCCTAGCATCCTACAATTACATGATGATGGAATCTCCATAACACACACACCTACAACACACACACACGGATCTCTCTCTCCCATCTCTCTCGTCCGCCCTTCTCTCTCAAGAAAATTATTTTCTTGATTCTTTTTTTCTTGGAACATTAGAATTCTTGATGAATCAATACCATTAAAATTCATGATAATGTGTTATTGATTCATCCACTTCCAAAATTATACACCTTGTTCGTTGCTAGCACCGACGTGCAATACCTGTGGGTCGATTCGTGTGTTCACGAAATAGAGGTCTCAAGAACGAGATCTTGTGCAAAACGGAGGGAACAACGCGTTGTAGCGTTGAAGACGAAAACGACAACGGGTAGTCTCGGTTTTAAAATTTTCGTCCCTCTTAATTTTCAACCCTATGCCTGCCATGATTCTATTTTGAATGTTATACGTTCATGAATACAACCGATTACATGCCCGGGAAATTTCAAAAGCACACCCTTTGAAACGTTTTAATTTAGAAAGCATGTTTATAATTCCGTTTTAATTTTTAATAATATACCGCGCTTCTCCGCATTCGCTTTACGCTGCTTTCCCGGGATCCACATAATCTTTCACATACGTCAAGAGGTTAGTGGAGATAAGCTAGAATCCAGGTCTAGCCTATTGCAGGTTCGTTGGATACCCTAAAGAAACTGCGGGTTATACTTTTATGACCCTTTGGAACAAAAGGTATTTGTTTCAAGGAATGCCAGTATTCTGGAGCAAGGCTTCCCGGAGGATATCCAACCTGATGAGCTGATCCTTTGGCTTGAGGAATCAAGTGATGGAACTCACCATCAGAAATAGCCGCGGGAAACCTCAACCAAGAGGATTTAGATTAACCACGAGGACTGACCAACCTAGAAAGTCCAACATGCTTAGGCATCAAGGACAAACCTCATAAGAAGGCCAGATCCGGCCCCTGAACCGTCCCCCACGATCACATTGCGCCCACAGTCACCACTGACGAGGGAAAGGTTCCCGTCCTCGCCGTAGGTCCACTAAGAAGAGAATCCAGTCATACTCCAGTGAGATATGGTTTCTAGGTGCGACCGATCTTCTGGATAACGATCCTAAACATACGGGGGAAAAGGCGATTTTTTTTTGTCTGAACATCGACTCCGGGAAATGCTTGAGCCATGAAGAACCGAAATGGACTCCATGAGCGAGAACCAAGTTTGGAGACTTGTAGATCCACCGAAAGGTGTTAAGCCAGTGGCTGTATAAGTGCGGTCTACAAGCGTTTTTAACTCGGCGTTGATGGAAAGTCACACCTCTATGTGGCCTACGGCTTGTAGCCAATTGGGCAATACACTCAACGCAACCGGTGGCTCGACATTTGAGGATACCTACTCTCGCCATAGCCATGCTAAGTCCATTCGGATCCTGCTTGCGCGCATATCAGTCATGGTATGACTATGAAATATGGCTTGGTAACGTGAAAACGGCACTTCCTCAACGTTTCGTTGAAGAAGAGATCTATATGGATCAGCCGGAGGGTTTCACGGTCACTGGAGAAGAACAGAAGTTGTCTGTTCGTACTCCAGAGATACCATGCTCTATAAGGAGGGCCTCAAACAAGCATCCCGAAGTTGGAACATTCGATTTGATGAATATATAATACGGGATATGACTTCATCAAACGAATCCGACCCTTGTGTATACAAGAAGGTCAGTGGAGCTCTTATAGTGTTCCTAGTGCTTTACTGGATGACATTCTGCTCATGGGTAATGACCGTCAGAATGTTCATTAGGAAACACAAAAAGCTTGTTGTCAACCAGTTTTCCATTGAAGGACTTGGGTGAAGCCTCCTACATCCTAGGCATCCAGATTTCAGGACAGAATCTAAAAAAGGATGTTAGGCTCACCCAAAACTCGTATATGGAGAAAGTCCTAAAGAGATATCCGACATGGACAACTCCACGATGATTCCTTCCAATGAGGCATGGGATCAAGTGTACCAAGAACAGTCCCACGAGCAGACTATGAGGAACTTGAATAAAAGCATGAAAGTCCATAGATTTTCCCCTATGCTTCTGCCGTAGGTAGCATCCAATAGCGGTCCATTGCACCAGGTCTTGACATTGCATACCGCTTTGAGCGTGACAAGCAGATATCAGTCCTGTGCAGGAGAGGCACATTGGAATGCCGTTAAGACATCCTTAAAGTACCTTAGCGGAGGACTAAGGAAATGTTCTTGGTCTTTGGCAAGGTAAACTAATTCTGGAAGCATTTAGCGACGCATAGCTTCCAGTCTGATGACGATGATGCCAAGTCTCAATCGGGGTATGTATTCAAACTCAACGGAGGAGTAGTGGCTTGGAAAATTCCAAGCAAGCAACCACTGCTGACTCCACCACTGAGGCTGAATACATAGCAGCTTCAGAAGCTGCTAAGGAAGCGGTTTGGAATGAGAAACTACATCCAAAGTTGGGTGTGGTGCCTAGCATCGCCGAGCCTGTTGTCATCTTCTGTGATAACAACGGTGCAATAGCGCAAGCAAAGGAACCGAGATCTCATCACCGTTCCAAACACATTCTTAGACGCTACCATCTTCTTTAGAGAAATGGTAGGAAGAGGTGACGTTCGGATGACGAGTCAACTCAGCAGACCCGCTGACAAAGCTATGTCGCAGAGTGCTCATACGCAACATCTTGAGAAGATGGGATTAGGCATATGGGTGATTGCTTTAAAGGTCAAGTGGGAGAATTGTTAGAATAGGTGACCATGTAAGCCAATTTTGGCGGGTATATGTAACCTATGTCTAGACAATTATAGGTGTTTGATAAATCATTAATGAATAAAGAAGTGAATTTCATTTGGCATTACTTTGTTTGTGTTCACTTATATCTGTTTTCTATATCTATTCACTACGCAAACAAAGCCCACGGACTGAGAATCAATTTCGGGGACTGGGACTACGCTTGGAGGTAGGTCCATGGAATCAGTCTTCCCCAATCAGTCCGGAAAATCTCCAAGTCAAGGAATCCCGAAAATGGGTACCGGGATTCCATTTGAGACTTGCACTAAGCACCTGCTGTCGTGTTTCATCGACGGGTGACGAGGGTCGTCTAAGCAGTGTTAGTGGGTTAGCATGCTAGGACGCAGCTGACTGAGGTGACTCGCGGGAACCATCTTACGGAGGACCTTGAGTATGGTCAGCAAGGTATGACGTGTATTCCCGGTTCCAACGGTACAGGTCAAGTCCTTTGACTTGAGGAATTGCTGAGTTTACCTGTACATCAGGGCTGTATCTTAGGTATGGTGAGAGATTGCCAGAATTCTCTTTGTAGTCATAAGCCATGTCTAGTGCAGTTCTGGTGTGCAAAGTGACAGTAGTTTCCAAGAAAGGATCTGTCTCCTGTTAATAGGTTTTGGCAGTTGAGTCTCATATATACTCTAGGTCTTGTCCCTAAAACTGTGGCCACAGTGACTGAACAGAAGGGAAGGATTCCCTTGCGGCGTTTAGTGAGGACAGACCAACACTTAGATCCAAAATGGGTACCTGCATTTTCCGTGCCCTAGACTCTAAGTGATGAGACCGAAGACAGAAGGACAAAGTGTACTGTTAGAGCCAAAATGTTCATCCCTGAATATTTCACCTAGTCTCTAGTGCCATGGACCGTTGCTAGATGGCCACCCATGGTAACGGAAGGATTCTAGGAATCCGACCAAGTCTAGCTGAAAGGTGAACCTAAAGAGTCACACACTATCCACACACATTTAGATATTTAATTAGGAATTAAATATTGGAGTGAAGGAATGATTAAATTGGATTTAATCGGGTCCTCTATTTTTCTTGGAGAAATAATTCCTTCTATTAGATATAAGGAATTAAATTGATAAATTAGATTTATCAAAGGGATTTATTTAATGGGCTTAAATAATATTTATATTTATTTTAGCCTCTTGGAAATATTTAAATAGGTTTTAAATATTCCATTAAATTAAATTAAATCAACGGTTGAGATCAATGGGAGAGATGGATGGCTAGGATTGTTTTGACTAGGTCAAAACACTACTTTGACTAGGACTTTGACTAGGTCAAAATCCTAGTCAAATTAGAGTTCTTGAAAGAGGAGTTTAAAGAGGATTAAACTCCTCTTCTATATAAACCCCTAGCATCCTACAAGTTGCATGATGATGAAATTCCAACACACACAACACACACACACAACTCGGCTCTCTCTCCCTCTATCTCGTCCGCCCTCTCTCTCTCACACACTCCAAGAAAATTATTTTTCTTTGTTCTCTTGTTCTTGGAACATTAGAACTTGATGAATCAATACCGTTAATTCATAACGTGTTGTTGATTCATCCACTCCAAAATATAAACTTGTTCGTTGCTAGCACGACGTGCAAGATACGTGGGTGGGTCGTGTGTCACGATTTGGAGGGTCTCAAGAACGAGATCTTGGTGCAAAACGGGGAACAACGCGTGTAGCCGTTGAAGACGAAAACGACAACGGGTAGGTCTCGTTTATGATTTTCGTCCCTTTTAATTTTCTACCCTATGGCCTCCATGATATGTTATATGTGATTTATTCATGAGATACACCGAACACCCGGGAATTTCAAAGGCACACCCTTTGAAACGTGTTCTTGAATTTAAAGCATGTTTAAATTTCCGCATTTATTTTTTAATTATACCGCGCTTCCGCATTCGCGCTTTTCTCGGGACGATCCACAATTCCTTTCAAGAGGCAGAGGCAGAGGTACTAACAATAGAACTGGTAGTCACACTATAGGTGGGGGTACTAGTGGGGCTGGAACGCAAGCAACTCCGGGATCTGCTCAAGCAAGAATCTATAACATGACTAGGGAGGAAGCCCCAGCCTCAAATGATGTGATATCAGGTACGATCTTATTATTTGATATGGAGGCTTATGTTTTGATAGATCCTGGCTCTACACATTCATACATATCATCGAAACTTGCATCTGAAGTACCTGGTGAAAATAGTCCTTTGGGATATAATTTGATGGTTCATTTACCCGTGGGAGGTGGTGTGATGGTGAACAGTGTTAGGAAAGGGATCTTAGTAAAGATTGGTGATATAAACATACCTGTAGACCTAGTAGTGATGGACTTAAGAGAGTTTGATGTAATTTTGGGAATGGACTGGTTAGCACAAAACAAAGCAGTAGTAGATTGTTACAAGAAAGAAGTGGTGATTGAATGTTTTGAGAAGCCGAAAGTGGTATTTGTGGGTGATAGACAAGTGATGCCAGTTTGTGTAATATCAGCTATAGAGGCAAGACGATTAATGTTGGAAGGATGTGAAGCATATTTGGCTAATGTAATCGATATGAGAATGGATAGCCCAACACTGCAGGAAATTCCCATAGTAAGAGACTTTCCTGAAGTGTTCCCTGATGATTTACCAGGTTTACCACCACAGAGAGAAGTAGATTTTTCTATAGAAACATTTCCAGGAGTTTCTTCAATTTCTATTGCACCATATAGAATGGCCCCAATAGAATTAAGAGAGCTAAAGAAGCAAATAGAAGAATTATTGGAGAAAGGATTTATCCGACCGAGTACTTCACCTTGGGGATCACCAGTGTTGTTTGTGAAAAAGAATGATGGCAGTATGAGGTTATGTATTGACTATCGTCAATTGAATAGGGTCACAGTGAAAAATAAATACCCACTACCTAGAATCGATGATTTGTTAGATCAGTTGAAGGGTGCTACTGTCTTTTCAAAGATTGATTTGAGGTCTAGTTATTGGCAATTGAGAAGAGCAGAGAAGGATATACCTAAAACAGCCTTCCGTACTAGATATGGTCATTATGAGTTTTTAGTGATGCCATTTGGATTAACAAATGCACCAGCAGCATTCATGGCATTGATGAATCAAACTTTCCAAGAGTATTTGGATCAATTTGTGGTAGTGTTCATAGATGATGTCTTGGTGTATTCGAAGAATAGAGGAGAACATGAACAACATCTTAAAATAGTGTTGCAGACCTTGAAAGACAAAAAGTTGTATGGGAAGTTAAGCAAGTGCGAGTTTTGAGTGAATCAGGTAGTTTTCCTTGGACACGTGATATTTGGAGATGGGGTTATGCCTGACCCTGCAAAGGTGAAAGCTATTATGGAGTGGAGAACACCGAAGAATGTGACTGAAATTCGGAGTTTCTTAGGACTAGCGGGGTACTATAGGAGATTTGTTGAGGGTTTCTCTATAATTGCTCGTCCTTTGACAAAACTTTTAAAGAAAGGGGTGGAGTTTCATTGGACTGACCAGTGTCAACAAAGTTTTCAAGAGTTAAAGAAAAGATTGACGTCAACTCCGATTTTAGTTCTACCATCTAGTAACGGTGGATATGTGGTGTACACAGATGCCTCTAAACAAGGTTTGGGATGCGTTCTAATGCAGAATGGGAAAGTAATAGCATATGCATCTCGCCAATTAAGGACTCACGAGTTGAATTATCCTACACATGATTTGGAGTTAGCAGCAATTGTGCATGCACTAAAAATTTGGAGACACTATCTGTATGGAGAAACATTTCAGATTTTCACTGATCATAAGAGTTTGAAGTATGTTCTAACACAAAAGGAGTTGAATTTGAGACAACGGAGGTGGATAAAATTATTAAAGGATTATGATTGTACTATTGATTATCATCCTGGGAAGGCGAATGTGGTAGCAGATGCCTTGAGTAGGAAGAGTTCAGCTACCTTGGCTAATTTAGGAAGTCATAATACAACATTGTTAATAGAAATGAGACCAATGAACGTGAAGTTAGAAGTTGATCATGTAGCAGGTTTATTAGCAACTTTGCAAATTAAACCAGATTTTGTGGACAGAAGTAGAGAAGCACAATCTCGAGATCCTTTCTTGTTACGAATGTTAGAGAAAATCAAATAGGGCAAGAAGCCCAATTTTTCAATACGGGCTGATGGGGTGATAGTGAATGGGAGACGAGTTTGTGTACCCGATGTGGAGGGGCTGCCTGAGGAGATCATGCAAGAAGCCCATAACGCGCCATATGCGATGCATCTAGGTACTGTAAAGATGTATCGAAATTTAAGACCATATTACTGGTGGCCGACAATGAATAAGGATGTGGCAGAATTTGTGGCTAAGTGTCTAACTTGTCAGCAAGTGAAAGCCGAATATCAAGCACCAGCCGGTAAGCTTCGACCTTTAACTATACCTGAATGGAAATGGGAAAAGATCACTATGGATTTTGTCATTGCTTTGCCACGAACATTTAGAAAACATGATGCTATTTGGGTAATTGTGGATAGACTGACTAAATCAGCTCATTTCTTGCCTATACAACAAGGTGATTCTATGGATAAACTAGCTGAGTTATATGTTTCAGAAATCGTAAGATTGCATGGTGTACCCATTTCTATAGTATCTGATAGAGATCCTCGATTTACTTCACACTTTTGGGGGAGCTTACAAAGGGCTTTAGGTACGAAGTTACATTTCAGTACAACATTTCTTTCAGACGTTAGAAGATATGATGAGAGCTTGCACTATTGAATTTAGGGGTAATTTGGATGATCATCTGCCCACTGATGGAATTTGCATATAATAATAGTTTTCATTCTAGTATTGGTATGGCTCCATATGAAGCGTTGTATGGAAGGAGATGTCGAAGTCCAATATGTTGGGATGTTGAGGGACTAAGACAACTCGAAGGTCCAGAATTAGTGCAAGAAACAACAGATAAGATACAAATAGTGAAGAAGTATTTGAAAGCAGCACAAGATCGACAGAAAAGTTACTTCGATAAACATCATAGAGAAATAGAGTATGAAGTAGGAGAAAACGTTTTTTCTGAAAGTGTCCCCATGGAAAGGAATTTTAAGATTTGGTAAGCAAGGAAAACTGAGTCCAAGGTATATTGGACCATATGATATTATCGAGCGAGTTGGACCACTAGCGTACCGATTGGCATTACCAACAGAATTGTCCCAAATACATGACGTATTCCATGTCTCTATGCTACGACGATATCGTTCTGATCCTAGTCATATTTTGTGTGAACCGGAGATAGAAAGCTCAGATAACTTGACGTACGTAGAAGAGCCAATAGAGATTCTAGATAAGGCAACAAAGAAATTGAGAAACAAGGAGATATCAATGGTGAAAGTAAAGTGGAGTCATCACTCTCCAAAAGAAGCCACGTGGGAAGTTGAGGAAAATATAAAGAAGAGGTACCCTTATTTGTTTCCATGAACGGGTAAGATAGTCAAATTTCGAGGACGAAATTTTTATTAGGAGGGGAGAATTGTAACATCCTCAACGTTAATACTTGATTATCATTTATTAGAATAATAAAATGAATATATATATAATGTGGTCATTTATATGATAATTGGTGCTTAATTATAAATTATCTGATAAGATTTATACTTGGAAGTACTTGAGGATTTGAAACAATACAAGTGTGGGGTCAAAATAGAAATTTGTGAAGATGCAAGGGGGAGATATAATATCTTAAATAAAAACAGATTACATATGTGTATATATATATATATCTTCACTACACAACAAATTAACTCATGCTTATCAACATACTTCATTGCAAAATAATATTTATATATATATATATATGGACACCTATATGTTCACACCTACTAACTTATCCTATATATATATATATATGCTATAAAAACCACTTGTATTACCCATAGAAAATTTGAGAATGTGGTAGAAGCTAATATATATATATATATAGAATTAATATATAAAAAGAAAGAAAAGAGGGGTGAGGCGGTGGAGTGAGATATTGACAATACATATATATATAGGACTTGATTTGTTCATTATATTATTTCTTCCTCCTCAAAGAACTCAAGCCTAGAGTCTTCCACATACATATTGGTAAGAACTCTCTTTTATTTCGTTTCTAAGCTTAGATCCATGAAGAACATGGAAGAAATGGATGAGTGAAGGTAGATACATGATAACAGGAAAAACTCTGTCCAATCAGTCTCGGTTTTTCAGGAAACTCTCACGTTTTACCGGTCCAAATTTAGTAATTTTGGTGTCTATGAAAACCTTAGGATGTCCTCTCTAACTTTCTAGTTTCGCGTAGAAGCTAAATCGTTCGTTGTAATGGCTAAATCGGAGGATATATTCTGTTGCCCTGTTTCTGCGGAAATCTAGACTTAGTATAGTAAAACCCCTGTAACTTGAGTTATAATGCTTCAATTTGTATGATTATTTCTTAAAATGAAACTATAGACATAATATATAATATTATGTAAATATCATAATTTTTGAACGGATATACGAATTTTGGGAGAATTTTGAAGTAGAGCTCTATGGATCTGCGACTGTAAAGGACAGGTTGTGATAAAACCTGAATAACTCATTATATATTGATCCAATTCGTATGATTCTTGTTTTATATGAATCTAGGGACGTATTAGAGTATATGGTGTAAAAATATTGAATTTAAAAGTTGTAATTTGGTCTGGGGAGAATTAATAAATTGGTATACTGATTCTGTCAAAGAAAAACTATGAACAGGAACAAGATAGATTATTAACAAATTATTCCTATGATTTAATATACATATTTTATACCGTTAGAAAGCCTATGATGTCTATTTTATCCTAATAAAACAGTTTTTAATTTTGATTATTGTAATTAAAGTTATGATTTAATTAGTGATCAGTGTTCAGGCGGGCAGAATTCACATGTTAAGGGGCGGTAAAGGAAATTTCATAAAAATATAATCACTGATTTATATATAGCAAGATATATATACTGATGGAAAGATAATTGAGTCTATTTTATGTAAGAGAAAATGGATTAAGGATCTGAATTATGTAGAATAAGATATTAACAAATTAGTGAGAAGTGTCCGAATATTGTTAATGCATTATTAAGGAATTTCAATATTTTCGATATATTGACTATACGTCCTACAACTACTTATAGGACACGAGAACAGCGTACAAGAGTGAAAACGTTATTTTTACTAAGTATATCATTGTGGAATTGAGGTAAGTATAGTTAATTGGATATATATGTAAAGATGCATTGTTATGTGTAATCTTGATCGTAAATTGTCATGTGTGAAACTGGATTATGTGGTTGTCTTATGAAATTATTGTTATGTGTTATGACTACGATTTGATGTGATGTACATGGTAAATACTTGTGATATACTTCTATTTTTGTTGGTGAATGAAGATGAATGATGGAATGGTCGTGAATGATTGACATGCTTCTATTTGATTAATGATCTGAATTGAATTATGAAGTCGATAAATGTACAAATGATGTGTTGAGATGAGAAGATGGCTTACCTAAGCTTGGGCATATTCAATGGTTTATGATGATGTGATTCATGACGAGCTGTGTGCTGTCATGATGATGATATGATTGATGATGTGAGATGTGATGGAGAAAATAAATATACAGCTAGGTACCATGGCGCGAAGGGTACCGGGGTATTCCGGGTAGCAGGGAATATCCTGTACTGACGACTACACACGAGGGTGGTGTGGGGGTGCCATGTTCGGTGTGATGTCCTATGATCAGGAGCTACACACTTGGCCAGTGTGGGGATATCACATACGATGGGTATCCTGTGCCGACTATTATATGATATTGACAGAGATGATGAGAGCCGACAAAACCATTGAATATACTCCAGCTACGTTAAGCAGGGCCCTAAGATAATAAATCATGACTGAGTTTGTATTATGATGTGAATGATGATGATTCTGATATTGATTCCCGAGTAATGGTTGTTATTGATTACTTTGTGATATTGTGATTACTGCATGACGTGTTGATAGTGATTCTGGCAGTGGCTTTCACATGATTGTTCATACTGATTACTTGGAGATATTGTGGAAATTGCATAATGAACATGGTTGATTGGTGTTATTGCATAAAATTGATCTTCCTTCTATGTGCTCACATGTCTGTGTATATATAGCTAATTAGCTATACTTACTGAGTTGGCAACTCACTCTTTGCCATGTACTTTTTCAGCAGATAGATTGCAGTGACTCGTCTAGCTAGCTTGTAGCCAGTTGTCAGCCTTGTTAGGTGGGTCAGCACTGAAGTGTCATCATGAGTCGGGAGCTCTAGCTGCATATTAAAGATAATATTAAACTCGGACTGGATTAGTATCTTAAGTTTTGTAATCGTTAGAAACTCCACTTTTGTCGTTTTCATATGCTTTAGTGAATTATGTTATATAAAGAATTCTGTTGAAGTTTTTTAATCTATTGAGGCATATATATAGAATATGGTTATAAGAAGATTTATCTAAATTGGGTTAAGTGTGAATTAATTATGAGATGGATTGTGATTACGGAAGGGGTGTCACAAGTTCTCCTAAGGATGACCAGAATGTCTTAGATACTTGAGAGGTATAGGTTTCTGGGTTAGTCCAGTCAATTGGATTATAATCCAAAAGACATAAGGAGAAACAATGTTGGACATCGGATCGAATAAATGGCTTGGAGCCGTGTGATTCGATGTGGAATTCAAACTAGGTTTGGAAGTCCATGTAACTAGAATATTCATTTTGATGAGTTCATATAGGGTATGACTCGATTAGTAACGAGCTTTAGGGTCAGTGGGAGTTTAGTTGTCTTCCTAGTGTTTAAAGTGTGTAACGTCTTATTCATTTAGAATGATTAAGATGTTAGGAAACACTGAAACACGAACGTTGTTCACGCAATTCTCCATGAAAGGAATTGGATTCCTATATATAGGGTTAAGCTGTCCAAGACTCAGTCAAGGTTGACTGATGAGGAAGCTTAGATGTTTCACATCCCCTACGTCTTTGCTGTAGGCAGCATGGGTATGTTGTTTGGTGCATTGGACCTGATGTTGTGTATGCTTTGGGCATAATGACAGAATCGGGTGTGTACCAAAGAGGCAGTAGATTGCAGTTGAGAACAGTCTTTAATACCTGAATAAGGATTAAAGAAGTGTTCTTCATGCACATTCTATGGAGAGTTGATTTTGGAAGGCTATAGCGATACTAGCTTCCAGTATCATGTGAATTATATCTAGTCTCAGTATGAACATATATCCAGGCTTAATGGTAAGGTGGTGGCTTGAAAAGGTTTCAAGCGGGATACCATGATGGACCATGAAAGTTGAATGTATGGTAACTTTAGAAGTTGCTCCGGAGAGTTGTTTGGATGAAAAAGCACATCCAATGGTTGGTGTGGTGCCTAGCACGGCAAAGCCAGTATTTACCTTGGAGGATAACAACATGGCTATAGCGCAAGCCAATTGGATTGGCGGTTTTGGGTTCTATTTAGCAATCTTTATTAAAGTAATATTGACTCGATGAATATAGTAAGTATTCATCCTTGGCCGTATGTGTTTGTTGTGCTTACTAATTACGTTGAACAACGTTTTAACGTCACAGCAAATACCCATAGACTAATTGGATAATCCATGTAGTTGGGCTGCGCAATGGATGGCAACTATGAAACAACCTTTTGAGGGTTGGTCTGAAACGTTCCAAGTCGAGGACCTCGAGACAGGGCATCGAGGATCCTATAAAGACTTGCACTAAGGATTGCATTCATTGGATGAGTGTCGTGTTTCATCGGTGATAGACGTTGGACATCTATGCAATATTAGTGGGTTAGTTGACAAGGGTGTCAGCTGACTGAACTGACTCATGGGAATCGTCATATGGAACCCTTGGAGGCTTGGTCGGTATAACTGGAATTCCCGACTCCGATAGTATGAGATTAGTCCTCGGACTTGAGGAATCATGGTAGTCACATGCATATGAAGGTTGTACCTAGGGTCTGGCAAGAGATGTATGTATCTGGGATATGTTCATCATAAACCATATCCAGTGCAGTCGGAGTATGTATTGAGGACGGTAGATTCCAAAATAGGATCCGTCACCTGTCAGAATATGACATTCGAGTCTCCTATGCGCTCTGAGATGGTTTAGGCTCTTTAAGTCTATGGCCACATCGATTGGTCGAGTAGGGAATCATTTCCGACGTTGATCAATAGAGCAAACGTGTCTCGAGTTATTGAGCATAGTTGTCTAGTCCAAGATGAGAACCGACGCCCAATTCCATGCCCTAGCCCTAGACCTAGACCGGGAGACGGATAATAGAAGGACCGTACTCATATGGTACTCGGGAGCCTAAACGTTCATGCCAACATTCACCTAGTCTCTAGTGCCATGGACCGTTGCTAGACGGCCACCCATGGTGACGGGAGTTTTTCCGATTAATGGTTAATTGGAAAACAATTAATTAAATTGGATTTAATTGACCAATTGTATTGGACACAAGCCCAAGTCTAGCTGAGGTTGAACCTAATGAGTCACACACAAATCACTATGGGGTTTGTAGAATTAATTTGGAATTAATTCTAGAAGAAGCGAATTAATTTAATTGGATTAAATTAATTCAAGAAGAAAATAAATGATTGGATCATTTATTGAGAAATCCATTTGATGGATGATCCAATAATTAATTAATTAGATTAGTTAATTGTTGGATTAAGAGCCTTTAAATCAATTGGATTGATTTATCGGTTTTGGTTTAACTAATTGATTGGATCAATTAATTAGTGTTTGAGCTTATGTTTATTTAATTGGATTAAATAAACTTTTGGATTTCAATAAGGTTTAAAATTAATTGGATTAATTTGGAACCTATGGATCTTGGTTGGTCTTGATTTAATTTGATTAAATCAAAACCGGTCAAAATTGATCCATGGTTTGAAGTCCAAGCTCTAGAGGTTGGAGCAAGTTGAGGAGGAGTTTCAACTCCTTCACATATGAAGGGCATGATAGTTCATGGAGAGTTAGTGTGCATGTGTATGTAAGTTTGCCTTGGAGGTTAATTTTGGAGGTTGGATTTTGAATTCAATTTTCTACATACACAAAAGCAATGCACATAACTTGTATGGAAGTGACTTGCATGATTTTTTCCAGCCAAAAACACTCAAAACTCTATGCAAATTTTCTCCTTTTTGTGTTCATACCTTTTGAAAAGGATTGAACTTAAAAAACATTCCAAAAGGCACTAACCGATAGTGTTGTTTTGGAAGTGTTTCTTCTTTATTTTCTCTATTTCTATCTAGCAATAGATTAGACTTTTTCTCCATAGTGTGTTGTGGACAATACTTAGAGGAGAAACGGAAAGGAAACAATGCACATACCGGTTATACGTGTAGTAAACAAAAAGGTAGGTTTTCTTTACATTTTAATGTATCTTTTCATTTTCTTCCTTTAGCCACTTGTCCAGCATTTTCTCCTCATTTTATTTATGCTTTGACAAACACCAAATGCCCAGGAACTTCAAAGGGAACACCCTTTGAACCCGTTTTATATTATGCTTTAATTTCACGTTTTTACGCTTCCGTTGCGTTCCCAGGCCGTACCCGATTCTTTCACTTTGATCTTTCGACTAGTTTGGTTCTCTACTTCAAGTCTGTATTCCTTAACCTTCCAAAGGCTTCAGACTTGTACCTCAACAGGTAAACATAACCATACTGTGAGTGATCATCGGTAAAGGTTATGAAGTACGAGTACCCACCTCTAGCCTGAGTATTTAGTGGGCCATAGACGTCTGTATGGATCAAATCCAATAGACCGTTGGCTAGCGTACTTTATCCAACAAAGGGTTTTGGTCATCTTTCCCTTCAGACAAGATTCGCAGGTCGGTAGGTTGTCCAAATCGTCTATTTCTAGACTCTTTGAGTCCACCAATCTTCTTATCCTATCTTTGGAGATATGACCTAACCTCGCATTCCATATCTGTGCGTCATCATGATTATCCCATTTTCGTTTGTGTTCAGCAGTCATAATCCAATTAGACTGTTGAAGTATGTACAGACCTTTTACCAATGTACCAAGCAGATGAGAAATACCATCTTTAATAATGAAAAAACCATTTTCATTGATGGTAAATGAATAGCCCTCCTTATCAAGGACCGGGATAGAAACAATATTTTGAATCATGATAGGTACATAGAAACAGTCGTTAGTACAATCTTAACATGACTACTAATGACTAACTCCATTGATCATACGGCTTTTGCAGCAACGGCCTTGCCATCGCCTAGCCTCAGGATCATCTCATCCTTGGTTAGCCTTCTACTTCTTTGCAGTGCCTGCAAATCATTGCAGATGTGAGCACCACACCCGATATCCAATGCCCATGAAGCATAATTAGTTATCATGTTTACTTCAACCACAAACATACCTGGGTTGGAGAGGAGTTGTGGGCACTCCCTTGTCCAATGCCCCTTTCTTTGGCAATGCATGCAGACATCATTTGCCTTGAACCACTGAGAACCACGGGCCTTCCCTTTCCCTTTGCCCATCCCCACCGAGGCAACAGGGGCGCCTGGAGCACAAGCAGGAGCTGCAACCATCTTCCCCTTTCCCTTCTTCCTCTTCCAGCATCCGGCCCTCTTTCCATTCGCCTTGGAGGTCGAAGCCTCTCCTATCAATACCGCCGGCGCTGACTTGTGGGTCGTTGCCTCGTATTGGACCAGCATGTTAATGAACTCAGGAATAGACTTCTCAAGTCCGTTCATGTTGTAGTTTACAACAAACGGGTCATAGGATGGAGGAAGCAACTGGAAGATCACGTCAATGTACGTGCCATTGTTAAGCCCAGCTTTAAGGTCCTCGAGTTTCTCCACTAGGGAGCGCATCTTAACCCCATGACTTTGTAAAGACGATCCTTCAGCAAACTTGGTGCCAAAGAATGCTTTTGTGGCGGCATATCTAATATGCCTATCCAGAACCGCATAAACCTCGTTCATGCGGAGCATTATGGAGGAGACGCTGTCCAGCCTTTCATATTGCTTCTGGATGTCATTAGACATCAAAGCCAATATGATACTACCCACTTTTCGGTTGTCTCATGCCATTTCTCGAACGTCAAACGTTCTTCTGGCGTGGACCTCTCCGGTAAGTCGCTCGGCGGCGGCTCGTCCAAGACGTAGCTTGGTTCTCGAAATCGAGGACAATCCTCAGTTTTCTTAGCCAGTCCGAGTAGTTTGTTCCGTTGAATTTATTAGTCTCAAGTACCATGGTTAAGGGATTCTTCGACATATCAACATTTATAAAAATGTAAAGCTGAAATTAGCAGATGATGGTAATATTATTGTTCAAGTTGAAGATAGGGTCTTTTGGTCTTTAACCCTCCCACTATTTATACGAAAGTCCGCCACTATCAAGAGGAGTTTCGGAAAACCATTTCCTAGTGGACTTGGGATCCACAAGCGTAATCTCCATGCCCCGTTTTTGCGATTCACATGAGAAGACCTCATGTGAGATATCTAATATCATTCTCATCCAATGAGATTCCCAAGAGATTCTGCCTCTCCTATTCGCATGGTTCTAGGACTCCAAGTGAACCATGTTACTTAGTGTTGGGCCTGACCCATCAACCAAATCATGTCTCAAACTATCGCCCCCCACGACTTGTGAGACAGGAAAACAACGAGTGCAATCTCTTTGTTCACAACAATGGTGCAGCTTTCCCCTAGTCCAAGTGTGCCACGACTCGTGAGACCACAGTTGGGTAGTGGTAGCTTCCTCACCACATTGCTGTGGATGGAAGGCTCAGATATATCAAAATACCATTTTGATCCAAGTCCGTTCTGGGCCTAATATTTTTTTGGTCCAACCAAATGAGAGCTTAATTAAATGACCGAGACCTCATCACATTAAGTGTTTTAGCATGCACAAATATCCAATATTTAAAGCGATTTAAATAAATATGCCGTATGCAGAAAACATAGCATACCCCTGTTAGGATGATCACAAGCCCAACCTATGTAACCCACTGAGCCCGCAGTGAGTCTATGGTCTGTCTATGGTGGTTATAAATTATTCCAAAGTAATATACCCATTGTCATTCCAGTAGGCCTTCTAATACTCTTGTTTCACCCCTTGATGTTCCACCTTGGGTCTCCGACTCCATGGGCTTGTTAAAATAAAACCTCACAGATACTATCTACTCTCATTACAATTGAAAGTAATACATCGGAAATAAATAATAAGCCTTAACATCATGGGGCTGAAAATACGGGAGATGGTAGTCCCAAAATAAAAGGCACACAGGCCCCACCCAACAGAAATGTAAATAACATACATACATCCATATACAAGGTCTAGAGCTCTTATGATCATCCCATGATGATTCCATCAACGCATATAACATAATTATTCCAAATAATCATGCTTAACCATGGATATTAAAAATATCCAAGTGATGTCAAACATCATAAGGCACAAATATATAAACAATATGCAAAATCCAAATTTCAAATTCAATGGACATTATACACAATGCATCCAATGCATGTATAATCCCAAATTAATTAAGCAAATTTGATCCAAGGAAAATTCCAATAATTCAAAAATCAAATTTTTCAGAAAATTGTGCAAAAAACCCATAAAATTATTTTTTTCAGAAAATGTCAAAAAACCGGAAAAAACTGCCAAGCCGTTGTGCCAGCCGGCCTCTGGCGCACACAGGGCAGTGCGCGCGCAGGCAGCTAGCCTACGCGCCCTGTGCAGCACTGGCCCCGACCGGCAGCGGCGTGCACACACACAATGCGCGCTGGCCGAAGACCAGCGCGCGCAGGCGCCCGCTTGTGCCAGGCCGCGATATGCGCGGCCGCCCCTGCCAGCATGCACGCTGGCCAAGCTACGCCCGCCAGCCACTGACCAGCTGGCAGGGGTGGCAGCCAAATGCTGCCGCTGCTCTCCGTTTTTTCATATATATATTTTTTGAGCATTCCGTTGCAGCACAAATTATCAATAATAAACTGAAAATAAACATGCAATTTCAAGATCCAATCTCACAAAAATTGCACGCTTAACGTCGATCAAATTTAAACAAATGAATTATCAAATTTATTCATACATTCGTGCAATCAGACTTGCTAATAAAATCGTAAAAGCAAGTAGATCATGCCAAGCACATAGATCTATGCCCCTTACATCGAGCCGGGCTTTAATACCACTTGTAGGAACAAGTGGATCCGCCCAGGAGCGCGAGCGGAAGCGAGGGACGAGAAAATGCGTAAATTAAAATTGCATAATCGTGAAATCCCAAGGGGTGTACCCTTGGGTGCTCAACCGGGCGTTCGATGTAGGATGTATCAGTATTAAAACGCATATTGTACATAGAGCATAGAGGAAATAAAAAACTACAAAAGCGTAATTAACCGTTACCTTTGTAGATTTTCACGTGTGCGCGGCTACTTGCTTTGTTCCTTCTTCGGAATGTCCACTAAGTTCAAATGTATGAACTCTCCATAGGTGATCCATACCACACCGGAAGAAACCTTCGTTTTCCTTGCAAGAAGAAAACAGGTTTAGAAGGAATTAGTTTAAGAAGACAAACACTATTGATTAGTGTTCTTCTTAAACTTACTTTGTTCTTCCCTTTTGATCCAAGATCAAATGAAGAACACTAGTAAAAGTGAAGAGGAGCGGCGGAAAGTTAGAGAGAGTAAAGAGGCCAATTATTTTGTTCTTCTTTTCCTAGAAAAGGTGAATAATGAATCTCTTACATAGGTGTTGGTATATACTCATATATATACATAATTAATGTGATTATTGGAATGTGTCTAGGTTCATCCAAGGATGTCTAGATACATCCCAATCAATCACCATTAATTCTTCAATCAAGCCTACCAACTTTTACCGTATGATCAAATCACACCAAAAGGGAAGGCCTGATTGGAGTTGATTTGTCTCTTACTAAAAGAGACAAGTCAACTAACACCTAGCATCCAACATGGCCGAATTTTGCTCCCTCCAAGGTAGCATTTTCGGTCATGCCTATTTAGGGAAGAAGTCCAACTTCTTCCTATTCCAAAATAAGAATTAATTATCCTCTCGGGTCAAAATATAACGGATCGGGTTTTACCATATTCCAGTTACGACGAACTCAAAATTAAATTCAATTTAATCTAATGTCCACATAAACAATTCCGTTGATCTTTTAATCCAATCAAAAGATCCAACATCTTAACTTTCCATATTTAATCGATTAATCCCATTCACCGATTAAACGAGGCCCCGATACAATATCGGCCCGTCCATCCAATGGACAGTCCCTTAAGTAATCCAATTACTTATTCATCCTTCGAGATTGACTCCAAGTCAATCTATCAACCTTCTCGGTGATTTGTGTGTGACCTTTTAGGTTCACCCTCAGATACACTTGGGCCTGTGTCCCACAAGGGCCCGTTACCATGGATGGCCGTCTAGCAACGGTCCATGGTGAAGGACAAGCGGATCCGCCCGGGAGCGCGAGCGGAAGCGAGAAAGTCGAGAAAGTGCGTAAATTTAAATCAAATTCAAAATACGCAAATCCCAAGGGGTGTACCCTTGGGTGCTCAACCGGGCGTTCGATGTAGGATGTGTAAATATTAAAACATATATTTAAACACATAGGCATAGATATACAAATGAAATCAATCAAAGCGTAATAAACCGTTACCTTTGATTGTTTAGCGTATGCTCCCGGCTACTAGCGTTGTTCCTTCTCCGGAATGCTCACGAAATCCAAACGTATGGATTCTCCAAAGGTGATCCACACCACACCGGAAGAAACACACGTTCTTCTTGCTAGAAAAGAACGGGTTTAGGAAGGAATCGGTTTAAGAGAAGAACACTATGAATTAGTGTTCTCTTAAACTTACTTTGTTCTTCTTCTTGATTCAAAATCAAGTGAAGAACACAAGTGTAAGAGAGGGAGGGAGCACGAAAATTGAGAGAGAGGAGAGGATTTTTGTCTTCTCTTTTTCCTAGAAAAAGATGAATAATGAATCACTTATGCTAGGTGTTGTATATTCTAATATATATACATAATTAATGTGATTATTGGAATGTGTCTAGGTTCATCCAAGGATGTCTAAATTCATTCCAATCAATCACCATCAATTCTTCAATCAAGCCTACCAAAATTTATGGTATGATCAAATCATACCAAAAGGGAAGAGCTTGATTGGAGTTGATTTGTCTCTTTCCAAAAGAGACAAGTCAACATACCACCTAGTATGAAACATGGCTGATTTTGCTTCCTCCAAGGGAGCATGTCGGCTATGTTTAATTAAGGGAAGAAGTCCAACTTCTTCCTATTCCAAATTAGGAATTATTTCTCCTCTCGGGTATAATTTAACGGACCGGGTTTTATCGTAATCCAATTACGACGAACCCAATATTAAATCCAATTTAATGTCCACTTAAATCATTCCCGTTGATCTTTTAATCCAATTAAAAGATCCAACGTCTCAACATCTCAACTTTCCATATTTAATCGAAAATCCAATTTACCGATTAAATGAAAGCCTGATACAATATCGGCCCGTCCATCCAATGGACTTTCCCTTAAGTAATCCAATTACTTATTTTATCCTTCGAGATTGACTCCAAGTTGATCTCTCAACCTCCTCGGTGATTTGTGTGTGACCCTTTAGGTTCACCCTCAGCTAGACTTGGGCCCGTGTCCCACAAGGGCCCGTTACCATGGGTGGCCGTCTAGCAACGGTCCATGGCACTAGAGACTAGGTGAATTGGTGTGAACATTTAGGCGCCGATTCCGTACGAGTACGATCCTTCCGTCTACCGTCTCCCGGCCGTAGTCTAGGGTATGGAATTGGGCGTCGGTTCCCATCCTTGACTAGGCATCTATGCTTAATACTCGAGACTACGTATGCTTCATTGCATCGACACAGGAAATCATTCCCTGTTCGACCAACCACTGTGGCCACAGCTTCAAACAGCATGTACGTGTCTCCGAGTGCATAGGAGATACCTCTGTCACATACTGACAGGGGACGGATCCTCTTCTTGGAATCCACCGTCCTCGCTACACATTCCCACTGCACTGGACAAGGCTTATAATGATCATCTTACAGAATGATCACCTCTCGCCAGATCCAAGATACAGCCGTCCTGTGCACGTGACTGCCATGATTCCTCAAGTCTGAGGATTACTCCCGTACTATCGGAACCGGGAATCCAATCATACCGACCAAGCCTCCAAGGCTTCCATATGATGATCCCCGCGAGTTAGTCCAGTCGGCTCGACCCCAGTCGACCAACCCATCAAGATCGTGTAGGCGTCCCACGCCTGTCGCCGATGAAACACGGCACTCATCCAATGAACACGACTCTTGACGCAAGTCTCAATAGGACTCTCGATGCCCTATCTCGAGGTCCTCGACTTGGAACGTTTCAGACCCAACTCTTAATCAGTTGGTTTCATGACCACCATCCAATGCGTGGCCCAACTGCACGAGTTGTTATCCATGGTCTGTGGGCTTTGTTGCGATATAAGTTAAAAACCGTTTTTAACAAATGTAAGATGAGCGCAACAAAGAAGGTACCATTGGTGACGAACACTCATCTTATTCATCACATAATAATATTACAATTACATCGAGTTGTATAATAGGTTACAAATCGCCAAACCTATTGGCTTTCTGGTCACCTATTCTAAACAATCTCCCACTTGACCTAAAGCCAATCACCCATTGGCCTCAAACCTCTTATTCAGATGGTGAGTATGGGCAACTTGCGACATGGGCTTAGCAAGTGGATCTGCTATGTTTTCTGCGGAGCTGACTCGGCCCAACCGAACGTCAGTCCTGCTATCCATCTCTCTAAGCAGATGGTAGCGTCTAAGAATATGCTTGGATCGTGATGAGATCTCGGTTCCTTTGCTAGCGCTATCGCCCCGTTGTTATCATAAAAGATAATTACAGGCTTAGCAATGCTAGGTACTACATCCAACCCTTGGATGTAGCTCATCAACCAAACCGCCTCCTTAGCAGCTTCCGAAGCTGCTATGTATTCAGACTCTGTGGTGGAGTCCGCCGTGGTAGCCTGCTTGGAACTCTTCCAAGCAACCACGCCACCATTAAGTTTGAATACATAACCAGACTGAGACTTGGCATCATCGTCATCCGACTGGAAGCTAGCGTCGCTATAGCCTTCCAATATCAACTCTCCACTGCCGTAGATCAAGAACATGTCCTTAGTCCTTTTCAGGTACTTCAAGATAGTCTTGACTGCACTCCAGTGTGCCTCCCCGGCACACGACTGATATCGACTTGTTACGCTCAAAGCGAAAGCCACATCAGGTCTAGTGCATTGAACAGCATGCTGTATGCTGCCTACGGCTGAAGCATAGGGGATGTCCAACATCCGTTTAAGCTCCTCATCAGTCTTAGGAGACTGCTTCTTGGATAACTTAATTACATGCCTCATTGGAAGGAATCCTCGTTTTGAGTTCTCCATCTTGAATCTCTTCAAGACTTTCTCAATGTACGAGGACTGGGCCATTCCTAACATCCTTTTAGATCTATCCCTGTAGATCTTGATGCCAAGGATGTAGGATGCCTCGCCCATATCCTTCATGGAGAATTGCGTTGACAACCAAGCTTTAGTGGTACCCCAACATCTTAGCATCATTCCCAATGAGCAAGATGTCATCCACGTAAAGCACCAAAAACGCAACTGAGCTCCCACTGATCTTCTTGTATACACAAGGATCGGACTCATTCTTGATGAAATCATATCCCCGTATGACTTCATCAAAAGGTATATTCCAGCTTCGGGAAGCTTGTTTGAGGCCATAGATGGACCTTTGGAGACGACAGACCTTCTGCTCTTCTCCAACAGTTGTAAAACCTTCCGGTTGATCCATATAGATCTCTTCCTCTACGAAACCGTTGAGGAAAGCTGTTTTCACGTCCATCTGCCATATTTCATAGTCATACCATGCTGCTATGGCAAGCAGTATCCGAATGGACTAGGCCATTGCTGCAGGCGAGTAGGTTTCCTCAAAATCGACCCCGGGTCGCTGAGTGTAACCTTTCGCCACAAGCCTGGTCTTGAAGGTTGTAACCTCCCCGTCAGCTCCAAGCTTATGTTTGTAGACCCATTTACACCCTACGGGTTTAACCCCTTTGGGTGGATCTAATAGGGTCCAAACCTTGTTTGTACCCATCGAGTCCATCTCGGATTTCATGGCCTCAAGCCACTTGTCCGAATCGATGTCCGACATCGCTTCTCCATATGTCTTTGGATCATTATCCAACTGACCGGTCAGGCCCAGAAATCCATACCTATCAGGTGCATGGGATACTCTGGCCGACCTACGGAGGACTGGAACAATATCAGTGGGAACCGCTGGCTCAGATGTCACTGCCGCCTCATGTGGTACCTCACTTGATTCCTCAAGGAGTACCTCATCGCGTCGACTATCCGATGGAAAACCTTTTTCCAAGAACACTGCGTTTCGCGAGACAAAAACCTTTTGCTCGGAGGGATCATAGAAATAATACCCCGCAGTTTCTTTTGGATAGCCGATAAACCTGCATAAACTAGACCTCGAGTCCAGTTTATCTCCCACTAATCTCTTGACATATGCGGGGCAACCCCACACTTTCAAGTATTTGTAGGAGGCAGGCTTGCCATGCCATATCTCATATGGCGTCTGGGATACCCTTTTAGATGGCGCCAAGTTCAAAACTTTGGCCGCCGTCTCAAGAGCGTATCCCAGAAGGAAAGGGGTAGTTCGGTAAAACTCATCATGGATCGGACCATGTCCAACAAGGTCCGATTCCTCCTTTCAGACACACCGTTAAGTTGCGGTGTTCCAGGAGGGGTCCACTGAGAGAGAATCCCATTCTCTTTTAGATAATCAGTAAACTCACCACTGAAATACTCTCCACCTCGGTCCGATCGAAGGGCTTTGATCTTTCGACCGGTTTGGTTCTCTACTTTAAGTCTGTATTCCTTAAACCTTCCAAAGGCTTCAGACTTGTACCTCATCGGAAGGCTTCAGACTTGTACCTCATCAGGTAAACATAACCATACCGTGAGTGATCATCGGTAAAGGTTATGAAGTACGAGTACCCACCTCTAGCCTGAGTATTTAGTGGACCACAGACATCTGTATGGATCAAATCCAACAGACCACTGGCTAGCGTACTTTGTCCAACAAAGGGTTTCTTGGTCATCTTTCCCTTTAGACAGGATTCGCAGGTCGGTAGGTTGTCCAAATCGTTTATTTCTAGACTCTTTGAGTCCACCAACCTTCTTATCCTATCTTTAGAGATATGACCTAACCTCGCATGCCATATCTGTGCGTTATTATGATCATCACGTTTTCGTTTGTGTTCTGCAGTCATAATCCAATTAGACTGTTGAAGTATGTACAGACCGTTGACCAATGTACCAAGCAAATGAGAAATACCATCTTTGATAATAATAAAAAAACCGTTTTTATTAATGGTAAATTCATATCCCTCCTTATCAAGGACCGGGATTGAAACAATATTTTTAATCATGCTAGGTACATAGAAACAGTCGTTCAGTACAATCCTAACATGACTACTAATGGCTAACTCTAGTGATCCTACGGCCTCCGCAGCAACGGCCTTGCCATCGCCTAGCCTTAGGATCATCTCATCCTTGGTTAGCCTGCTGCTTCTTTGCAGTGCCTGCAAATCATTGCAGATGTGAGCACCACACCCGGTATCCAATACCCATGAAGCAGAATTAGTAATCATATTAACTTCAACCACAAACACACCTGGGTTGGAGAGGAGTTGTGGGCACTCCCTCTTCCAATGCCCTTTCCCTTGGCAATGCATGCAGACATCATTTGCCTTGGACCGCTGAGAACCACGGGCCTTCCCTTTCCCTTTGCTCGGTCCAACCGGAGCAACAGGGACGCCCGGAGCGCGAGCAGGGGCTGCAACCGTCTTCCCTTTGCCCTTCTTCCTCTTCCAGCGTCCGGCCTTCTTGCCATTCGCCTTGGAGGTCGAAGCCTCTCCTATCAATACCGTCGGCGCCGACTTGTGGGTCGTTGCCTCGTATTGGACCAGCATGTTGATCAACTCATGAATAGACTTCTCAAGTCCGTTCATGTTATAGTTTACAACAAACGGGTCATAGGATGGAGGAAGCGACTGGAGGATCACGTCAATGTACGTGTCATTGTTAAGCCCAGCTTTAAGGTCCTCGAGTTTCTCCACTAGGGAGAGCATCTTGACCCCATGACTCTGTACAGACGCTCCTTCAGCAAGCTTGGTGCCAAAGAATGCTTTTGTGGCGGCATATCTAATATGCCTATCCGGAACCGCATAAACCTCGTTCGTGCGGAGCATTATGGCGGAGACGTTGTCCAGCCTCTCATACTGCTTCTGGATGTCGTGGGACATCGAAGCCAGTATGATACTTCGTACTTTCCGGTTGTCCTCATGCCATTTCTCGAACGTCAAACGTTCTTCAGGCATGGACCCCTCCGGTAAGTCGCTCGGTGGCGGCTCGTCCAAGACGTAGCCTTGGTTCTCGAAACCGAGGACAATCCTCAGGTTTCTCAGCCAGTCCGAGTAGTTCGTTCCGTTGAATTTGTTAGTCTCAAGAATCATGGTTAACGGGTTCTTAGACATATCTACATTAATGAAAATGTAAAGCAGAAATTAGCAGATGATGGTAATATTATTGTTCAAGTTGAAGACTTGGTGTTTTTAGTCTTTAACCCTCCCACTATTTATACGAAAGTCCGCCACTCTCAAGCGGAGTTTCGGGAAACCATTTCCTAGTGGGCTTGGGATCCACAAGCGTAATCTCCATGCCCCGCTTTTACGATTCACATGAAGAAGACCTCGTGGGAGATATCCAATATCATTCTCATCCAATGAGATTCCCAAGATATTTTGCCTCACCTATTCGCATGGTTCCGAGGACTCCAAGCGAACCATGTTACTCAGTGTTAGGCCCGACCCATCAACCAAATCATGCCTCAAACTGTCGCCCCCCACGACTCGTGAGACAGGGAAACAGTGAGCGCAGTCTTTTTGTTCACAACAATAGTGCAGCTTTCCCCTAGTCCAAGTGTGCCACGACTCGTGAGACCACACTTGGGTAGTGGTAGCTTCCTCACCACATTGCTGTGGATGGAAGGCTCGGACAGACCAAAATACCATTTTGATCCAAGTCCGTTCTGGGCCTAATATTTAATTTGGTCCAACCAAATGAGAGTTTGTGTATGACCGAGACCTCATCATATTATTGTGTTTTAGCATGCATAAATATCCAATATTTAAAGCGATAAATAAATACGCCGCATGCAGAAAACATAGCATACCCCTGTTAGGATGATCACAAGCCCAACCTATGCGACCCACTGAGCCCGCAGTGAGTCTATGGTCTGTCTAGGGTGGTCCTAAATTATTACAATAGTAATATACCCATTGTCATTCCAATGGGCCTTGTAGTGCTCTTGTTTCACGCCTTGATGCTCCTCCTTGGGGTCTCCGACTCCAATTGCTTGTTAAAATTGAAACCTCACCAATCCTATCTACTCTCATTACAACTGAAAGTAATACATCGGTAATAAAGAAAACAAGCCTTAACATCATGAGGCTGAAAATACGGGAGATGATAGTCCCAAGAACAAGAGGCACGCAGGCCCCACCCAACAGAAAATAAATAAACATTCATTCATCCATACACAAGGTCTAGGGCTTTGTGATCATCCCATGTTGATTCCATCAACTCACATAACATAATTATTCCAAATAATCATGCATAAATAACCAATGGATATTCCAAATATCCAAGTGATGTCCAACATCACAAAAGCATAAATATATAAATAATATGCAAAATTCAAATTTTAAATTTAATGGACATTTTACACAATGCATCCAATGCATGTATTAATCCCAAATTAATTAAGCAAATTTAATTCAAGGAATAATCCAATTATCCCAAAATCAAAAATGCAAAATTAATATATTTTCAGAATATTGTGCAGAAAATACAGAAAATCGAATTTTCCGGAAAAAGTCGAAAAACGGCACAAAACGGCCCAGCCGTTGTGCTGGCCGGCCGCCCGCGCGCACAGGGCAGCGCGCGCAAGCCTGCGCGCCCTGCGCGCGCGCGCGCTGTGCCGCGCGCTGGCCCTCGGCCAGCAGCGGCCGGCTGCGCACAGCACGCGCGCGCGCCCCTGCGCGCGCGCCTGTGCGCAGCGTCCGCGCGCAGGCGGGCGCCTGCGCGCGGCCACTGCCGGCCCGACCAAATTTTTTTTTTTTTTTTTTTTGTTTTTCAAAACTGTTTCAGCACAATAAAATTAATATTATTCTGAAAATAAGCATGCAATTTTAGATCCAATCTAACAAAATTAAGCATGCCAAAAGTCCATTAAATCCAAACAATTGAATCATCATATTATTCACATATTTATGTAATCTAACATGCCAATAAAGCCATTTAAAAGCAAGTAGATCATGCCAAACACATAGATCTATGCCCCTTACATCGAACCGGGCTCTGATACCACTTGAAGGACAAGCGGATCCGCCCGGGAGCGCGAGCGGAAGCGAGAAAGTCGAGAAAGTGCGTGAATTTAAATCAAATTCAAAATACGCAAATCCCAAGGGGTGTACCCTTGGGTGCTCAACCGGGCGTTCGATGTAGGATGTGTAAATATTAAAACATATATTTAAACACATAGGGCATAGATATACAAATGAAATCAATCAAAGCGTAATAAACCGTTACCTTTGATTGTTTAGCGTATGCTCCCGGCTACTAGCGTTGTTCCTTCTCCGGAATGCTCACGAAATCCAAACGTATGGATTCTCCAAAGGTGATCCACACCACACCGGAAGAAACACACGTTCTTCTTGCTAGAAAAGAACGGGTTTAGGAAGGAATCGGTTTAAGAGAAGAACACTATGAATTAGTGTTCTCTTAAACTTACTTTGTTCTTCTTCTTGATTCAAAATCAAGTGAAGAACACAAGTGTAAGAGAGGGAGGGAGCACGAAAATTGAGAGAGAGGAGAGGATTTTTGTCTTCTCTTTTTCCTAGAAAAAGATGAATAATGAATCACTTATGCTAGGTGTTGTATATTATAATATATATACATAATTAATGTGATTATTGGAATGTGTCTAGGTTCATCCAAGGATGTCTAAATTCATTCCAATCAATCACCATCAATTCTTCAATCAAGCCTACCAAAATTTATGGTATGATCAAATCATACCAAAAGGGAAGAGCTTGATTGGAGTTGATTTGTCTCTTTCCAAAAGAGACAAGTCAACATACCACCTAGTATGAAACATGGCTGATTTTGCTTCCTCCAAGGGAGCATGTCGGCTATGTTTAATTAAGGGAAGAAGTCCAACTTCTTCCTATTCCAAATTAGGAATTATTTCTCCTCTCGGGTATAATTTAACGGACCGGGTTTATCGTAATCCAATTACGACGAACCCAATATTAAATCCAATTTAATGTCCACTTAAATCATTCCCGTTGATCTTTTAATCCAATTAAAAGATCCAACGTCTCAACATCTCAACTTTCCATATTTAATCGAAAATCCAATTTACCGATTAAATGAAAGCCCGATACAATATCGGCCCGTCCATCCAATGGACTTTCCCTTAAGTAATCCAATTACTTATTTTATCCTTCGAGATTGACTCCAAGTTGATCTCTCAACCTCCTCGGTGATTTGTGTGTGACCCTTTAGGTTCACCCTCAGCTAGACTTGGGCCCGTGTCCCACAAGGCCCGTTACCATGGGTGGCCGTCTAGCAACGGTCCATGGCACTAGAGACTAGGTGAATTGGTGTGAACATTTAGGCGCCGATTCCGTACGGGTACGATCCTTCCGTCTACCGTCTCCCGGCCTTAGTCTAGGGTATGGAATTGGGCGTCGGTTCCCATCCTTGACTAGGCATCTATGCTTAATACTCGAGACTACGTATGCTTCATTGCATCGACACAGGAAATCATTCCCTGTTCGACCAACCACTGTGGCCACAGCTTCAAACAGCATGTACGTGTCTCCGAGTGCATAGGAGATACCTCTGTCACATACTGACAGGGGACGGATCCTCTTCTTGGAATCCACCGTCCTCTCTACACATTCCCACTGCACTGGACAAGGCTTATAATGATCATCTTACAGAATGATCACCTCTCGCCAGATCCAAGATACAGCCGTCCTGTGCACGTGACTGCCATGATTCCTCAAGTCTGAGGATTACTCCCGTACTATCGGAACCGGGGAATCCAATCATACCGACCAAGCCTCCAAGGCTTCCATATGATGATCCCCGCGAGTTAGTCCAGTCGGCTCGACCCCAGTCGACCAACCCATCAAGATCGTGTAGGCGTCCCACGCCTGTCGCCGATGAAACACGGCACTCATCCAATGAACACGACTCTTGACGCAAGTCTCAATAGGACTCTCGATGCCCTATCTCGAGGTCCTCGACTTGGAACGTTTCAGACCCAACTCTTAATCAGTTGGTTTCATGACCACCATCCAATGCGTGGCCCAACTGCACGAGTTGTTATCCATGGTCTGTGGGCTTTGTTGCGATATAAGTTAAAAACCGTTTTAACAAATGTAAGATGAGCGCAACAAAAGAAGGTACCATTGGTGACGAACACTCATCTTATTCATCACATAATAATATTACAATTACATCGAGTTGTATAATAGGTTACAAATCGCCAAACCTATTGACTTTCTGGTCACCTATTCTAACACATGGCACTAGAGACTAGGTGAATGTTGGCATGAATATTTAGGCGCTGATTTTGTACGGGTGTGGTCCTTCCGTCTACCGTCTCCCGGCCTTAGTCTAGGGTATGGAATTGGGCATCAATTCCCATCCTTGACTTGGCATCTATGCTTAATACTAGAGACTACGCATGCCTCATTGCATCAACACAGGAAACCATTCTCTGTTCGACCAACCACTTTGGCCACAGCTTTTTAAACAGCATGAACGTGTCTCCGAATGCATAGGCGATACCTCTATCACATACTGACAGGGGACGGATCCTCTTCTTGGAACCCACCGTCCTCGCTACACATTCTGATTGCACTGGACAAGGCTTATAATGATCATCTTACAGAATGATCACCTCTCCCCAGATCCAAGACACCACCATCCTGTGCACGTGACTGCCATGGATCCTCAAGTCTGAGGACTACTCCCGTACTATCGGAACCGGGGAAATCCAATCATACCGACCAAGACTCCAAGGCTTCCATATGATGATCCCCGCGAATCAGTTCAGTCGCCTCGACCCCAGTCGACCAACCCATCAAGATCGTGTAGGCGTCCCACGCCTGTCGCCGATCAAACACGGCACTCATCCAATGAGCACGACTCTTGGTGCAAGTCTCTATAGGACTCTCGATGCCCTGTCTCAAGGTCCTGGACTTAGAATGTTTCAGCCCAACTCTTAATCAGTTGGTTTCATGACCACCATCCAATTCGTGGCCCAACTGCATGAGTTGTTAATCATAGTTTCTGGGCTTTGTTGCTATATAAGTAAAACACCGTTTTAACAAATGTGAAATGAGCACAACAAAGAATACCAGCGTGCTGCTGCTGCCGGTTCGCCGTTTTTCGACTTTTCATGCTATTTTCTGAACCACAAGATAAATTTAACCCAAGAACATGTAAATACATATTCAAGAAAATCAAGATAAAAATTTCCATGCAAAATTAAACGCCAATCAAGATCTCAGCTAAACATGCTTCAAACGTAAATTAAAACACGTTGATCATGCTCAAACGCACATAGTACATAGAATTCTAGGCCTATACACCAAACCTGGCTCTGATACCACTGAAACATTATGTTGATCGTCCCGGGAGATGAACGCGAATAGCGGAAGCGCGAAAGATTGTATAATAAAATTGCAAAGCATAATTAAATGGAATTCAAAGCATGCATCACATACATAACCGATGAAGGGGTGTGCCCTTGATTCTCCCGTGCGTTCGGTGTATCTCATGTTCAATAAAACACGACATGGAGGCCATAGAATCTGAACCGAAAAACATAATTAAAGAACCTACCCGGTTGTAGTTTTGTCTTCGTTCGGCTACATGCATTGTTCCCCATTTTGCACCAAGATCTCAAAGAAGAGACCCTCTAAATCATCTCATTCGCTACACCAGAAAGCAAAGAACCCTTGTGCTAGCAAGAAATTATTTGGGGAGAAGAGACATTGATACACGCTATTAGTTAACGCAATCAACGTCTCTTATGTGTTCTAGCTTGAATAAATCAAGAAGAACAAAGTAGAAATCTTGGAGAGTGTATGAGGGAGATGGACGAAAACTTTGAGAGAGATTGTGAGATGGGAGTTGTAGAGATTAGTAGGTGTATGTGTGTGCTTTTGAGTATTTATAGAAAATAGATATTCCTATTCCTACTCAAACTCTTCTAAAGAGGCACACTTGACTAGGATTTTGACCTAGTGGCTTCCATATGACGATTCCTGCGAGTCACCTCAATCAGCAGCCACCGACCTAGCTGACCACTAACACTGCATGGACGAGCCTTGTCACTTGTCGATGAAATGTGACTGTAGATGCTTAGTGCAAGTCTTAAATGGATTCTCGATGCCCTATCTCAAGATTCCTTGACTTGGAGTATTTCAGACTGATTTCTGGGAAATTGATTTCATCAACCTACTAGTTCCAATTTCCCAAAATGTTATTTCAGTCTATGGGCATTTGTTATGACATCGAAACGATGCAAGCAGTAAGCACAACAAACTTATGCCTATGAATCCTTACTACATTCATTAACATAATATTACTTGTTCAAAGATTGACGAATGGTTCTCAGAACATCCAATACCATTGACTTTCTAGTCACCTATTCTAACAATCTCCCACTTGACCATTAAGTCAATTACCCACGTTGTTCAGAATCCTCTGAATATAAGTAATCTACGATACTGACTAAGGACTCGTGAGTCCGCTTATATTTCCTTTGCCGAAGCAATACGATCTAACCGTGTTACCTCTATCCACCATTGCCTCCTAGAGATGGTGGTTGTCGAAGAATATTTTCATGGATCTTCTGATGAGATCTCGTGTCAATACTTCCATAGCCAAGTTGTCTGCCACATAGGCGAACAAAGCTTGACCGTGCTAGGCGCCACGTCCATCCTATGGATGCAGTCTTATCCGTGACACTATCTAATGCACTCTTCATTGGGCCTGACTGTGCATACCTTTGAGACTAACTGATTTTCACTAGGATCTGGAAGCTAGTATCGCTTTAGCTTTCCAAAGCAACTCTCAACAGACGGTGCATCATGAACACATCTTTAGTCCTTATTCAGGTACTAAGGATCGTTCTTGATTGTTGTCTTCAACCCCTCAGTGCATTACAGATTTCTGTTGAGTCATGCAAGAAGCACACTCAACATCGGTTCTGAAAGATTATGTGGATCGTCCCGGGAAAAGCGCGAATGCGGAAGCGCGGTATAATTAAAAAATAAATGCGGAATTTAAACATGCTTTTAAATTAAAACACGTTTCAAAGGGTGTGCCTTTGAAATTTCCCGGGCGTTCGGTGTATCTCATGAACGAATAACATAAAATAAATCATGGAGGCCATAGGGTTGGAAAATAAAAGAGGACGAAAATCATAAACGAGACCTACCCGTTGTCGTTTTCGTCTTCAACGGCTACACGTGTTGTTCCCCGTTTTGCACCAAGATCTCGTTCTTGAGACCCTCCAAATCGTGACACACGATCCACCCACGTATCTTGCACGTCGTGCTAGCAACGAACAAGTTTATATTTTGGAGTGGATGAATCAACGACACGTTATGAATTAACGGTATTGATTCATCAAGTTCTAATGTTCCAAGAACAAGAGAACAAAGAAAAATAATTTCTTTGGAGAGAGAGAGAGGCGAACGAGAGATGAGAGGGAGAGATCCGTGTTGTGTGTTGTAGTGTGTGTGTTGGAGATTCATCATCATTTAAATTGTAGGATGCTAGGGGTTTATATAGAAGAGGAGTTTTAATCCTCTTTAAACTCCTCTTTTAAGAACTCTAATTTGACTAGGATTTTGACCTAGTCAAAGTCCTAGTCAAACTAATGTTTTGACCTAGTCAAAACGATCCTAGCCATCCATCTCTCCCATTAATCTCAACCGTTGATTTAATTTAATTTAATGGAAATATTTAAAAACCTATTTAAATATTTCCAAGAGGCTGAAATAAGTATAAATATTATTTAAGCCCATTAAATAAATCCCTTTGATAAATCCAATTTATCAATTTAATTCCTTCTATCAAATAGAAAGAATTATTTCTCCAAGAAAAAATAAAGGTCCCGATTAAATCTAATTTAATCATTCCTTCACTCCAATATTTAATTCCAAATTAAATATTTAATTGTGTGTGGATAGTGTGTGACTCTTTAGGTTCACCTTTCAGCTAGACTTGGTCGGATTCCTAGAATCCTTCCGTTACCATGGGTGGCCATCTAGCAACGGTCCATGGCACTAGAGACTAGGTGAAATATTCAGGGATGAACATTTAGGCTCTAACAGTACACTTGTCCTTCTGTCTTCGTCTCATCACTTAGAGTCTAGGGCACGGAAAATGCAGGTACCCATTTTGGACCTAAGTGTCGGTCTGTCCTCACTAAACGCCGCAAGGGAATCCTTCCCTTCTGTTCAGTCACTGTGCCACAGTTTTAGGGACAAGACCTAGAGTATACATGAGACTCAACTGCCAAAACCTATTGACAGGAGACAGATCCTTTCTTGGAAACTACTGTCACTTTGCACACCAGAACTGCACTAGACATGGCTTATGACTACCAAAGAGAATTCTGGCAATCTCTCACCATATCTAAGATACAGCCCTGATGTACAGGTAAACTCAGCAATTCCTCAAGTCAAAGGACTTGACCTGTACCGTTGGAACCGGGAATACACGTCATACCTTGCTGACCATACTCAAGGTCCTCCGTAAGACGGTTCCCGCGAGTCACCTCAGTCAGCTGCGTCCTCGCATGCTAACCCACTAACACTGCTTAGACGATCCTCGTCACCCGTCGATGAAACACGACAGCAGATGCTTAGTGCAAGTCTCAAATGGAATCCCGGTACCCATTTTCGGGATTCCTTGACTTGGAGATTTCCGGACTGATTCGGGAAGACTGATTCCATGGACCTACCTCCAAGCGTAGTCCCAGTCCCCGAAATTGATTCTCAGTCCGTGGGCTTTGTTTGCATAGTGAACAGATATAGAAAAGTGAACACAAACAAAGTAATGCCAAATGAAATTCACTTCTTTATTCATTAATGATTTATCAAAACACTTATAATTGTCTAGACATAGGTTACATATACCCGCCAAAATTGGCTTACATGGTCACCTATTCTAACAATCTCCCACTTGACCTTAAAGCCAATCACCCATATGCCTAATCCCCATCTTCTCAAGATGTTGCGTATGAGCACTTTTGCGACATAGGCTTTGTCAGCGGGTCTGCTGTGTTGTCTGCTGAGTTGACTCGGTCCATCCGAACGTCACCTCTTCCTACCATTTCTCTAAGAAGATGGTAGCGTCTAAGAATGTGTTTGGAACGGTGGTGAGATCTCGGTTCCTTCGCTTGCGCTATTGCACCGTTGTTATCACAGAAGATGACAACGGGCTCGGCGATGCTAGGCACCACACCCAACTCTTGGATGTAGTTTCTCATCCAAACCGCTTCCTTGGCAGCTTCTGAAGCTGCTATGTATTCAGCCTCAGTGGTGGAGTCAGCAGTGGTTGCTTGCTTGGAACTTTTCCAAGCCACTACTCCTCCGTTGAGCTTGAATACATACCCCGATTGAGACTTGGCATCATCGTCATCAGACTGGAAGCTAGCGTCGCTAAAGCCTTCCAGAATAAGTTCTCCATTGCCATAGACCAAGAACATTTCCTTAGTCCTCCTAAGGTACTTAAGGATGCCCTTAACGGCATTCCAATGTGCCTCTCCTGCACAGGACTGATATCTGCTAGTCATGCTCAAAGCGTATGCAATGTCAGGCCTGGTGCAGTGGACCGCATATTGGATGCTACCTACGGCAGAAGCATAGGGGATGACTTTCATCTTTTCAAGTTCCTCATCAGTCTGCGGGGACTGTTTCTTGGACAACTTGATCCCATGCCTCATAGGAAAGAACCCTCGTTTGGAGTTGTCCATTCGATATCTCTTTAGGACTTTCTCCATATACGAGTTTTGGGTGAGCCCTAACATCCTTTTAGATCAGTCCCTGACAATCTGGATGCCTAGGATGTAGGATGCTTCACCCAAGTCCTTCATGGAAAACTTGGTTGACAGCCATGCTTTTGTGTTTCCTAACATTCTGACGTCATTTCCAATGAGCAGAATGTCATCCACGTAAAGCAGTAGGAACACTATGGAGCTCCCACTGACCTTCTTGTATACACAAGGGTCGGATTCGTTTTTGATGAAGTCATAACCCCGTATTACCTCATCAAATCGAATGTTCCAACTCCGGGAAGCTTGTTTTGAGGCCATAGATGGACTTCTGGAGACGACAGACTTTCTGTTCTTCTCCAGCGACCGTGAAACCCTCCGGCTGATCCATATAGATCTCTTCTTCAACGAAGCCGTTGAGGAAGGCCGTTTTCACGTCCATCTGCCATATTTCATAGTCATACCATGCTGCTATGGCAAGCAGGATCCGAATGGATTTAGCCATGGCTACTGGCGAGTAGGTATCCTCAAAATCGACCCCGGGTCGTTGAGTGTATCCCTTAGCTACAAGCCTAGCCTTGAAGGTAGTGACCTCTCCATCAACGCCGAGTTTGCGCTTGTAGACCCACTTACAGCCCACTGGCTTAACACTTTTCGGTGGATCTACAAGTCTCCAAACTTGGTTCTCGCTCATGGAGTCCATTTCGGTTTTCATGGCCTCAAGCCATTTCCCAGAGTCGATGTCTGACATCGCTTCCCCGTATGTCTTAGGATCGTTATCCAGAAGATCGGTCGCACCTAGAAATCCATATCTCACTGGAGGTCTGGATTCTCTAGTGGACCTTCGGAGAACGGGAACGTTAGTGGTAACTGTGGGCGCTGACTGTATCGGAGCCGGCGGTTCAGGGGCCAGGGCTGGCCTGCCTTGAGGTTGTCCTTCATGCCTAGCATGTTGGACTTCTCTAGGTAGGTCAGTCCTCCTAGTGTCCATCCTGAATCCTCTAGGTGAGGTTTCCGCGACTGTTTCTGATGACTGAGTTCCATCACTTGATTCCTCAAGGATCAGCTCATCAGGTTGGATATCCTCCGGGAAGCCTTGCTCCAAGAATACTGCATTCCTTGAAACAAATACCTTTTGTTCCAAAGGGTCATAAAAGTAATAACCCGCAGTTTCTTTTAGGGTATCCAACGAACCTGCATAGGCTAGACCTGGATTCTAGCTTATCTCCCACTAACCTCTTGACGTATGCGGGGCTACCCCACACTTTCAAGTAGTTGTAGGATGCAGGCTTGCCGTGCCATATCTCATATGGCGTTTGGGTCACTACACTAGTAGGCGCCAAATTCAATAACTTGGCTGCCGTTTCTAATGCATAACCCCAAAACGATAGGGGCAATTTGGTAAAACTCATCATGGAACGAACCATGTCCAACAGGGTTCGGTTCCTCCTTTCAGAGACGCCATTTAACTGTGCGTTCCGGGAGGTGTCCATTCTGATATTATACCATGTTCCTTTAGATAATCTAGGAATTCGGCACTAAGGTATTCACCGCCTCGGTCTGACCGTAGGACTTTAATTTTGCAGTTGGTTTGATTCTCCACTTCAAGTCTGAATTCTTTAAACCTCTCAAGAGCTTCAGACTTGTACCTCATCAGGTAAACATAACCATACCGTGAATGATCATCGGTGAAGGTTATGAAGTAGGAGAACCCACCTCGAGCCTGCGTCCTTAGTGGTCCACACACGTCTGTATGGACCAAGTCCAAACAGACCTGTGGCAAGCCTGCTTTGTCCTAAAAAGGGCTTCTTGGTCATTTTCCCTCTTTAGACAAGATTCACAAGTTGGTAGATTACTCAAGTCCCCAACCTCTAGGTTCTTTGAGTCTACCAACCTTTTCATCCTATCTTGGGATATGTGACCTAGCCTAGCGTGCCACAGACGTGCGTTCCCGTTATTATCTAATTTCCGTTTGTGTTGAGCGTTAAAGAACGAAATTCGTTTGTTGCAAGATATAGAGCCCATTATGTAATGTACCAAGTAGATGAGCAATTCCACACCTCATCAAATAAAAGCATTTTTTATTGATTTTAAACTCATAACCATTATTGTCTAACAATGGAATGGAAATGATGTTTTTAATCATACTGGGTACAAAATAAACTTGCTCTAATTCTATGCTAATGGTATCACTAATAACTAAAGTGGCGGATCCTACTGCTTCTGCCGAGATGGCCTTGCCATTTCCGATCTTCAGGATCATGTCCCCGCTACTTAGTTTTCTGCTTCTTTTCAACACCTGCAGATCATTGCAAATGTGAGCTCCACAGCCGGTATCCAATACCCAAGAGGCAGAATTAGTGACCATGTTAACCTCAATCACAAATATACCTTGGTTTGAGAAGAGTTTGGGGCACTCTCTCTTCCAATGCCCTTTCTCACGGCAGTTGATACATATGTCATATGCCTTCGACTGTTGCTTGGAGACAACCTTTCCCTTTCCTTTGCCTTTCCCCTCTTTGGCAATGGGAACACTCTGAGTGTTCGTAGCTGCTATAACTGCCTTTCCCTTCCCTTTCTTCCTTTTCCAACGTCCGGCGCCCTTGCCTTTCGTCTTGGAAGTAGAAGCACCTCCAAACAATACCGAAGGCGTGGACTTCTTAGTCGTTGCCTCGTATTGCACCAACATATTGATCAACTCATGAATACCCTTCTCAAGTGCATTCATGTTGTAGTTGACAATAAATTGATCAAAGGAGGGTGGGAGTGACTGAAGGATCACATCTATGTACGTTTCGTTATCGAGACCTGCCTTTAGGTCCTCGAGCTTTTTCCACTAGGGTAAGCATTTTAACCCCATGTTCTTGTACAGAGGATCCTTCTGTCATTTTAGTTCCAAAGAACGCCTTGGTCGCGACATACCTAGTATGCCGGTCCGGACTGCATAGCAATCCTTAAGGCGAGCCATAATGGAAGGGACATCGTCTAGCCTTTCATATTGCTTCTGAATCTCATTGGTCATCGAAGCAAGTATGATGCTACGGACCTTCCGGTTATCCTTATGCCAAGTCTCGAACGTCTCACGTTCTTCTGGCGTGGATCCTTCCGTAAGGTCCTAGGGAGAGGCTCGTCCATGACGTAGCCTTGGTTCTCGTAATCTAGGACTATCCTGAGATTGCGCAACCAGTCGTTGTAATTTTGTTCCATTGAATTTGTTTGTCTCAAGAGTGGTTGATAGTGGGTTCTTAGACATTTTAAAATCTACATGTTTGAAAAACGACGCGCGATCAGCCAGAAAGTAAAGACGGTGGTTTGATAAAAATAATTAAATGCTTGGTCTTTAGTCATTTAATCCTCCCACTATTTATACGGAAACACGGTACTCTCAAACGTAGTTTTCGGGAAATCCTTTCCTAGTGGGCTTGGGATCCACAGCGATTTTTCCCATACCCCGCTTTTACGATTCGCATGGAAAAGATCCTGTGGGAGGTATTCCATACCATTCTCGTTTCACGAGATTCCCAAGATTATTGCCTCACCCTTTTGCATGATCCCGAGGACTCCAAGCGAATCATGCTAATTAGGCGTTAGACCCGACCCAATCGACCGAGCCATGGACCCACTAGTACCCCCACGACTCGTGAGACAGGTAGCAGCAGCCCATTTTTCGTTCATGACATAGTGCAGCTTCTTTTAAGTACAATAACGTGCCACGACTCGTGAGACCACGCTATTGACCTAAAACAGCTTCCTCACTATGCCACGGATTGGAAGGCATGGACGAACTCCTAGAGTTCATGTCCACTTTATCTAGGGTCTAATATTTTAACATTGGTCCAACCAATGTGAGAGTAATAATGACCGAGATCTCATACTATATCCATACATTCATCCATAATGCATAAATAAAATCCATCCATAGCAGTTATACATGATAAATAAAACCCATTCATCCATCATAATAACCACATGCAAAATTAAAGCCTAGCACGCCCCTGTTGGATGATCACAAGCCCGAATCCTATGCGATCCACTGAGCCCGCAGTGGATCTATGGTCAATCTAGGGTTGGTCCTATACTATTACAATAATAGTAACCCAATCATCATTCTGATGGGCCTTGGTCTCTTTTTCTCTTTCTTCACTTCATGGAAAACGCCAAGGGACCTCCGGTCTGGGCTCTCCATGTGGTCCTTCCTTCTTCTCCACCAATTACAAAAAATGGAAACCTCACTCCTAGTCTACTCTCATTACATATAAAAAAAGTAGAAACCCCAGCGAAACCCCGGGGGGAGTACATAAGGAGGGAGGTAGAAAGCCTTATTATTCCAAGGCACTAGAAAGAGAGAAGGAGAAAGCAGTTAAAGAGGCACACAGGCCCAACAGAAAATTAAACCATACATTCGGTCTAGGCTCGTGATCATCCATTTCCATCCAACACACATAATCACATGATCCAATCACATAATCATAATATTCCAACAACACATGATTTCCAATCACATCAATCCAAGATGAAAATAAATGAACATGTGCGTAACGTGTGAAAATAAAATATAGATATTGGCAATGTAAAATTTTTCGTTTTAGGAAAACCTTTCCTCATTATTTTAAGTAAAATAACCCCGGGATTCCAAATCCATTTATTTTACTCCTAAAATAATGTCTTTAGGAATTTAGGAAAAATTGAACCCAAAAAACGAATTTTTCAGAATTAATTCAAAATTAAAACTGAAAATAAATTTAAAAATAAAATTACACTAGGGTTTCAAAACCCTAGCCAAGGAGCCACCGGCCGCCGCCGCCTGCAGCAGTCGGCCGCCGGGCGCGCAGGGCAGCAGGCCCTGCCTGCCGCCTCTGCGCGCGCGCAGGCACCGCCTTGCCGGGCGCGCGCGCGCAGGCCCCTGCCTGTGTGCGCGCGCGCCTGGCCGGCATCAGTCTGCGCGGCCTGGCGCATCGGCAGGCCGACGCGCGCGCAGGCTCCTTTGCCTGTGCGCGCGCGCTGGCCTGCTGGCCACCGGCCGCGTCCCTGCGTCGTGCGCAGAGCGCGCGCGCAGACGCGCACTGGGCGTGCCTGCCGGGCGCGCGCGCGCAGACGCCTCCGTCTGCGTGCGCGCGCGCCTGGTGCCCGTCCGCGCGCGGGCTCCTCCGCCCGCCAGCCTTGCGCGCGCGCGCGCGCAGACACCTCTGTCTGCCCGCGCGCGCGCCTGGAGGCGTTTCCATGCGCGCACGCCCGCGCGCAGCCAACCCGGCTGCGCGCTGCCCCTGCGCGGCCGGCAGCGCGCGCGCGCGCAGGCTTCCCATGCCTGCGCGCGTCTGCCCTGCCGGCAGCGCTCGGCTGCGCGCGGCCAGCCTTCCCGGCTGGCCGGCTGTGACGTTTTCTCGTTTTTTCAGATTAATTCCCATCCCGATTCCCAAGAAAAACAGAAAATACCAATATTCAGCAATACACACGAATTAAAAGCAATAAAATAACATGCTTCAAGAATCAAGAAATTCAAGATTTAATTACAACATGCTATTTCACGTTTCATGCTTAAAACGCACATAAACCCTAGGCCTATACACCGAACCGGGCTCTGATACCACTGAAAGATTATGTGGATCGTCCCGGGAAAAGCGCGAATGCGGAAGCGCGGTATAATTAAAAAATAAATGCGGAATTTAAACATGCTTTTAAATTAAAAACACGTTTCAAAGGGTGTGCCTTTGAAATTTCCCGGGCGTTCGGTGTATCTCATGAACGAATAACATAAAATAAATCATGGAGGCCATAGGGTTGGAAAATAAAAGAGGACGAAAATCATAAACGAGACCTACCCGTTGTCGTTTTCGTCTTCAACGGCTACACGTGTTGTTCCCCGTTTTGCACCAAGATCTCGTTCTTGAGACCCTCCAAATCGTGACACACGATCCACCCACGTATCTTGCACGTCGTGCTAGCAACGAACAAGTTTATATTTTGGAGTGGATGAATCAACGACACGTTATGAATTAACGGTATTGATTCATCAAGTTCTAATGTTCCAAGAACAAGAGAACAAAGAAAATAATTTCTTTGGAGAGAGAGAGAGGCGAACGAGAGATGAGAGGGAGAGATCCGTGTGTGTGTGTTGTAGTGTGTGTGTTGGAGATTCATCATCATTTAAATTGTAGGATGCTAGGGGTTTATATAGAAGAGGAGTTTTAATCCTCTTTAAACTCCTCTTTTAAGAACTCTAATTTGACTAGGATTTTGACCTAGTCAAAGTCCTAGTCAAACTAATGTTTTGACCTAGTCAAAACGATCCTAGCCATCCATCTCTCCCATTAATCTCAACCGTTGATTTAATTTAATTTAATGGAAATATTTAAAAACCTATTTAAATATTTCCAAGAGGCTGAAATAAGTATAAATATTATTTAAGCCCATTAAATAAATCCCTTTGATAAATCCAATTTATCAATTTAATTCCTTCTATCAAATAGAAAGAATTATTTCTCCAAGAAAAAATAAAGGTCCCGATTAAATCTAATTTAATCATTCCTTCACTCCAATATTTAATTCCAAATTAAATATTTAATTGTGTGTGGATAGTGTGTGACTCTTTAGGTTCACCTTTCAGCTAGACTTGGTCGGATTCCTAGAATCCTTCCGTTACCATGGGTGGCCATCTAGCAACGGTCCATGGCACTAGAGACTAGGTGAAATATTCAGGGATGAACATTTAGGCTCTAACAGTACACTTGTCCTTCTGTCTTCGGTCTCATCACTTAGAGTCTAGGGCACGGAAAATGCAGGTACCCATTTTGGACCTAAGTGTCGGTCTGTCCTCACTAAACGCCGCAAGGGAATCCTTCCCTTCTGTTCAGTCACTGTGGCCACAGTTTTAGGGACAAGACCTAGAGTATACATGAGACTCAACTGCCAAAACCTATTGACAGGAGACAGATCCTTTCTTGGAAACTACTGTCACTTTGCACACCAGAACTGCACTAGACATGGCTTATGACTACCAAAGAGAATTCTGGCAATCTCTCACCATATCTAAGATACAGCCCTGATGTACAGGTAAACTCAGCAATTCCTCAAGTCAAAGGACTTGACCTGTACCGTTGGAACCGGGAATACACGTCATACCTTGCTGACCATACTCAAGGTCCTCCGTAAGACGGTTCCCGCGAGTCACCTCAGTCAGCTGCGTCCTCGCATGCTAACCCACTAACACTGCTTAGACGATCCTCGTCACCCGTCGATGAAACACGACAGCAGATGCTTAGTGCAAGTCTCAAATGGAATCCCGGTACCCATTTTCGGGATTCCTTGACTTGGAGATTTCCGGACTGATTCGGGAAGACTGATTCCATGGACCTACCTCCAAGCGTAGTCCCAGTCCCCGAAATTGATTCTCAGTCCGTGGGCTTTGTTTGCATAGTGAACAGATATAGAAAAGTGAACACAAACAAAGTAATGCCAAATGAAATTCACTTCTTTATTCATTAATGATTTATCAAAACACTTATAATTGTCTAGACATAGGTTACATATACCCGCCAAAATTGGCTTACATGGTCACCTATTCTAATAGGTTCCTATGCACCGAGTAAACATATCGTATGTTTGCCTAGGGTTAAGAAGTAGGGGATACTCAACATCCAATCCTTCTCATTAGTCCACCGTGACTAAGTCTTGAATGGCTTGATGCTTTATTCATAGTATCTAAGCTTTCTCATCAGTCTTACTATGACTAACTCTCGAACAACTTGTCTCTCCACATATCTGAGTTTTCTAATCAGTCTACCATTGACTGAGTCTTTAAAAAGTTCAATTCATGATATGTATGTGGGAACCCTAAAATATTGTGGGGAATTTTCGTGAGTTACGGTTGTGTTTTAGTGATCCCTAATGTCTTGAATACATTCATCAATCAAGACATTACACACTTAAACACTTAGAACACTATTTCTACTCCCACTGATCACCTACGTCATTTAAGACTGAGTCATGCTCCGTATGAGCTCGTCAAAATGAATATTCCAGTTATGCGGTGTTTCAAACCTAGTTTGAATTTCCTAGCGGATTCTATGACTCCTCTCCATAAATCCTACTACGATGTCCAGCATCACGTTCCGCAGGTCATTTGGATCACTATCAAAATTTGACCGAACATATCCCGATCACTCGTACCTCTTACGACATTTGGGTTCGTTCTTAAGGAGACTGGAATATGATTAGTTTAAGTAAGAAGTGCGATTATAAGTAACGTTAGCATTATTCTGCCGTAAACCCATACAAACCAGACACCGAGTCTAATTTGTCTCCCGCTAGTCCCTTGATGTATGTAGGATCTTTCTACATGCTCAAGGACTTTGTCAGACACAGGCTTGCCAAACCATGGCTCCTTGTGCGTGACCCCTAGCAAAGTGCCATGTTCCTCACATTGACAATTTTTGAGTCTGCGTCTATATGGGTTAAGGTAATTAGGCGAAACTTCGATCAATCTTCGTCCAATGAGGCTCGATCGTTCCCTTTATCAGAGACTGTCATACTTGGCCTTTACAGGAAACGTTTCATTGAGAATTCCATTCTCAACTTGGATACTCAAGAGCTCCCACTAAATACACGGCCTTTTCGATCCTATCGAAATAGGTTTAATTTTGCAACCATTTATGGTGCACCACTTCAAGTCTAATTCCCAATCCTTCTATGGGACCTTTAGACTTTTGAACCTTCTTATGGTCTTGTGTATTAGTAACCTACAGTTATCGTATTGGCTCCCTTCCAATAGACTATTTGGTAATCCTACTTTGTCCAACAAAGAGCTGTGGGACTTTCTTCTTCATAAAAGACTTGTAAATGTAGTCGATTCGAATCATCTATTTCTAGATTCATCGAACTTTCCAATTTACTCATCCTTAATAAGAGGAAACGTCCTAGCTGTTGTAGATGCCAAATCTGTAAGTTGGTCTTGATTAATCCATTTAGATAATTTGAATTTTGAGTATCCATAAACCTTTTATGGGATGGTATTCTAGGAATTTATGTGAAAACACTAGCATACATGAATCAGTATTCATTAATTTTGTTGATCAAATATGTACGAAATAAAACCTTTGTCCAACAAAGAGACATACTTTTGATCATGTTTGATTATGTAATTCCTATAAACTATCCTAACATGATCACGATTATAGGCCTAACATGTCTCTGGTCCTTTTCAGCAATGGACCTTGCCATTGTTGAATCCTAGAACTGTTCTTGGCTTTTAAGTCCTTATTCACTTTCTGCAAACCACCCACAGATTAATGACAGGTGCGGTATCAAATACCAAATAGAGTAAAAGTGATCATGTCAATACTCAATATCAAATTTTACCTACATTGGAGAGGGGTTTAGGATACTCCCTTTTCCAATGTCCCTCTTTACGGCAGTGAATGCTTACGTTCTTAGAAATCTATGAACTTGACTACTGAACCTTTTGCTCTTTCCTTTACCTCCACCTTGTGGTGTAAAAGGAACAGTACTTGAAGTGCTTAATAGTTGATGTCACCTTACCCTTCTTCCTCTTTTGCGTTTGGCACCCTTGCCTTTCGCTATGGAGGTTGAAGCCTCTCCTACTAGTACCGACGGTGCAGATTTTGCAATCGTTGCCTCGTACTAGACCAACATAATTACCATCCTATGATGATCTTTTCTAAGCTCATTCATGTTTGATAATTAATGGTTCGTAGGATGAAGGAAGAGACTGAAGGATCATGTCAATGTACGTCTTCATTTCAAGACCGGCATAGAGATCTTTTGATCTTCTCCACTGGGGATTGCATCATCACTCCATGTTCTTTGTACAGACATCCCTTCCGTCATCTTAGCTTCAAAAATACCTTCGTTGCATTATATCTTACATGATGGTCCGGGACCATATAGACATGATGCAAATGAAGCATAGTTGAGCCAACATCATTATATCCTACTTGCCAGTGGTCGTCCTTCAACTTTTGAATGCCAAGTGTTGCTTTAGTTGTTGAACCCTTCGGCAAGGGCTCAGGGACGTCCTCATCCGGTATGTGAGTTGAGGTTCTGGAAATCTAAGACCATCTTAAGATTTCACAATCAATTCGTGTAATTGGTTCCCTTTTAATAAGCCTCTTAGTAATGTGTTGGGTGGATACTTAGACATTCACAATATATAAAGTAGAAAATAATAAGCAGAATGAAGTAATATTTAGGTTAAGTCTTGGTCGTTAGTCCGTAACCTCTCCCACTATTTCTACAAAAACACGACACTCTCAAATGCTGTTTTCGGGAAATGCTTTCCTAGTGGGCTTGGGATCCACAGCGATCTCCCCCTGGCCCCGCTTTTACGATTCGCATGGGAAACAACATGTGGGAGGTATTCCATACCATTCTCGTTCCACGAGATTCCCAAGATAATTGCCTCACCCTTTTACGTGATCCCGAGCACTCCAAGCGAATCACGTTATTCGGGCGTTAGACTCGACCCAATCAACCGATTCATAGACTCACTGCTACCTCCACGACTCGTGAGAGAGGTAACAGCAGTGTACTCCTCGTTCATGACAAATTGCAACTTTATTTAAGCACGATAGTCGTGCCACGACTCGTGAGACCACACCTATCGACTGAAACTAGCTTCCTCACTTTGCCATAGATGGAAGGCTTGGACAGACTGCCAGAGTCCTAGTCCATTTATTAAGGGTCTATATTCAACTTGGTTCAACCAAGTGAGAGTTTTGATAGAACGAGACCTCATCACATATTAAGTGCATTGCATGCGTTATAGCAGAAATATTCTAAGCATAAATGTAAACATAAATAACCATATAGAATGCTCATAAGCATATAAAACGCATCGTATGAAACAATAAGCCTAGCACGCCCTTGTAGGATGATCACAAGCCCAAACCTGTGCGACCCGCTGAGCCCGTAGTGGATCTATGGTCAGTCTAAGGGTAGGCCTTATGATATTACAAGATTATAATAACCCATTACATGCACTGGGCCTTGTAAGTCCTCTTCATCTTCTTGGGCTCTCCATCGTGGGCCTACATTGGGCTTCTTCTCCATGGATCCCCCGTGGGCCACCTGATGGCTTCCTCCATGGGCCTCCAACACCTTGGGCTTGTCTTCTCTTGCAGCTTTTATTTACAAAAATTAAAACCTCACCACTAATTCTACTCTCATTAAATCATAAAATAGGAAACCCCAATTAAACATTTGGGGGGAGTACATTAGGAGGGAGAGAGAAAGCCTTATTATTCCAAGGCAACTAGAAAGAGAGAGAGGGGAAAATAAAGAGGCACATAGGCCACAACCCAACAAATAAATATAAATAAACCATACATGCGGTCTAGGGTTTTGTGATCATCCTTCGTCAATCCAATTAACATAAATAGCACAAATACATATAACACGTAAAACATTCTATTCAAACATCCATGATATCTCATACCGTAAAATAAATGCAGAAATTACACGAAAAATATTCACAACCAAACATTGGATAATGGTGCAACCTATGCACAATGATTTTTGTTGGAAAATCCTTTTCCGTGATTAACAAGGCAATATTAATTCTAGGAAGTATGAAAACTCAACCACAATGAAAAATGCCCCATGTTAATTAGTTCAAAAAAAATTCCCAGAATAATACAGAAAAATCAGATTTTCTGAAAACGCACGAAAACAACAAAAAACCGAAAAACGTGTTAGAATAGGTGACCAGAAGGCCAATAGGTTTGGCGATTTGTAACTTATTAGACAACTCGATGTAACTGTAATATTATTATGTGATGAATAAAATGAGCGTTCGTCACTTTTGGTGCTTAATTTGTTGCACTCATTTCACATATGTTAAAACGGTGTTTTACTTATATCGCAACAAAGCCCACAGACCACGGTTAACAACTCGTACAGTTAGGCCACGCATTGGATGGTGGTCATGAAACCAACTGATTTAGAGTTGGGTTTGAAACGTTCCAAGTCGAGGAACTCGAGACAAAGCATCGAGAGTCCTATTGAGACTTGCATCAAGAGTCGTGTTCATTGGATGAGTGCCGTGTTTCGTCGGCGATAGGCGTGGGACGCCTACGCACTCTTGATGGGTTGGTCGACTGGGGTCGAGCCGACTGGACTGACTTGCGGGGATCATCATATGGAAGCCTTGGAGGCTTGGTCGGTATGATTGAATTTCCCCGATTTCGATAGTACGGGAGTAGTCCTCAGACTTGAGGGATCATGGCAGTCGCATGCACAAGACGTTTGTATCTTGGATCTGGCGAGACGTGATCATTCTGTAAGATGATCATTATAAGCCTTGTCCAATGCAGTTGGAATGTGTAGCGAGGACGGTGGATTCCAAGAAGAGGATCCGTCCCCTGTCAGTATGTGACAGAGGTATCTCCTATGCACTCGGAGAGACGTTCATGCTGTTTGAAGCTGTGGCCACAGTGGTTGGTCGAACAGGGAATGGTTTCCTGTGTCGATGTAATGAAGCATACGTAGTCTCGAGTATTAAGCATAGGTGCCTAGTCAAGGATGGGAACCGACACCTTATTCCATACCCTAGACTAAGGCCGGGAGACGGTAGATGGAAGGACCGTACCTGTATGGAATCGGCGCCTAAATGTTCACACCAACATTCACCTAGTCTCTAGTGCCATGGACCGTTGCTAGACGGCCACCCATGGTAACGGGCCCAAGTCTAGCTGAGGGTGAACCTAAAGGGTCACACACAAATCACCGAGAAGGTTGAGAGATTGACTTAGAGTCAATCTCGAAGGATAAATAAGTAATTGGATTACTTAAGGGATAGTCCATTGGATGGACGGGCCGATATTGTATCGGGCCCTCGTTTAATCGGTAAATTGGATTTATCGTTAATTATGAAAAGTTGAGATGTTGGATCTTTTAATTGGATTAAAAGATCAACTGGAATAATTTAAGTAGACATTAAATTTGATTTAATTTTGGGTTAGTTGTAATTGGATTACCATAAAACTCGGTCTGTCAAATTTTGACCCGAGAGGAGAAATAATCCCTATTTTGGAATACGAAGAAGTTGGACTTCTTCCCATAATGAGCATGGCCGAAATGCTCCCTTGGAGGAAGCAAAATTCAGCCATGTTCCATGGAAGGTGGCGGTTGACTTGTCTCTTTTGGTAAGAGACAAATCAACTCCAATCAAGCCCTTCCCTTTTGGTATGATTTGATCATACCCTAAAAGTTGGTAGGCTTGATTGAAGAATTAATGGTGATTTATTGGGATGTATCTAGACATCCTTGGATGAACCTAGACACATTCCAATAATCACATTAATTGTGTATATATAGGACTATATACAACAGCTTGTGTATTAGAATCATTATTCATCTTTTTCAAGGAAAAAGAAGATGAATTTTCGGCCTCTCCTCTCTCTCTCACTCTCGGCCATCTCACTCCCTTCCCACTTGTGTTCTTCACTTGATTTTCAATCAAAAAGGAAGAACAAAGTAGGTTTAAGAGAACACTAATTCATAGTGTTCTTCTCTTAAACCGATTCCTTCATAAACCAGTTTTTCTTCTAGCAAGGAGAACGTGAGTTTCTTCCGGTGTGGTGTGGATCACCTTTGGAGAATCCATACGTTTGGATTTGTGAGTATTCCAGTGAAGGAACAACGCAAGTACTCGAGCACACGTCAAATCTACAAGGTAATGGTTTATTACGCTTTAGTAGATTTTAACTTTTCATCTATGCCCTATGTGTTATATGTATGCCACTCAAGGATACACTCCTTGGGATACATTTATTTAAATTTGATTTAAATTTACGCACTTCAAAGCTTCCTCACTTCCGCTCGCTATCCCGGGCGGATCCGCTTGTGCTTTCAAGTGGTATCAGAGCCCAGTTCGATATAAGGGGCATAGATCTATATGCTTGGTACGATCTCCTTGCTTTTATGGCTTTAATGGCATGTTAGATTACATAAATATATAAATAATATGATGATTCAATTATTTGAATTTGATGGACTTTTAAGCATGCTTATTTTCTTAGATTGGATCTACAATTGCTTGCTCGTTTTCAGTTTATCTCTGTTGTTATGTGCTGAAAATTATGTCGAATAATTATGGAAAAACGGACAGCAGCAGCAGTCGTAGGTTGTCGGTCGGAAACTGGCCGCGCTACCAGGTGCGCGCGGGCGCCTCGCCGGCGTGCCTGCCAGAGTGCGTCCTGGTAGGGGCGGCCGTGCATATAACGCCCGCGCGCAGGCCTGCGCGCACTAGGCTTCGGCCTGCGTGGCACGGAACCCGCAGGCCGGTAGTATTGTGCCATTTTTCGATGTTTTCTGGAAAATTTAATTTTCTATTTTTTCTGCACATTATTCTGAAAATGTATTAATTTTCAACATTTGATTTTGGAATAATTGGATTATTCCTTAGATCAAAATTGCTTAATTAATTTGGGATTGATACTTGCATTGGATGCATTGTTTGTAATGTCCATTAGATTTGAAATGTGAATCTTAGCATATTATTTATGTATTTATGTTTTGTGATGTTGGACATCACTTGGATATTTGGAATATCCATGGTTTATGCATTTTGGAATAATTATGTTATGTGCGTTGATGGGATCAACATGGGATGATCAGAAAAGCCCTAGACCTTGTGTATGGATGAATGTATGGTTATTTAAATTTCTGTTTGGTGGGGCCTGCGTCCCTCTTGTTTTGGGACTATCATCTCCCGTATTTCAGCTTCATGATGTTAAGACTTGTTATTATTTCCAATGTATTACTTTCATTTGTAATGTAAGTAGATAGGATTGGTGAGGTTTTTATTTTAACAAGCTTTTGGAGTCGGAGACCCAAGGCGTGAAACAAGAGCATTACAAGGCCCATTAGAATGACAATGGGTATATCACTTTATAATAATTTAAATACACCCTAGACAGACCATAGACTCACTGCGGGCTCAGTGGGTCGCATAGGTTGGGCTTGTGATCATCCTAACAGGGGTATGCTACGTTTTTTGCATGCGGTGTATTTATTTATCGCTTTAAATATTGGATATTTATGCATGCTAAAACACCATAATGTGATGAGGTCTCGGTTGTACATTAAACTCTCATTTGGTTGGACCAAATTAAATATTACGCCCAGAACGGACTTGGATCAAAATGGTATTTTGATCTGTCCGAGCCTTCCATCCACAGCAATGTGATAAAGAAGCTACCACTACCCAAGTGTGGTCTCACGAGTCGTGGCACACTTGGACTAGGGGAAAGCTGCACCATTGTTGTGAACAGAGAGACTGCGCTCACTGTTTCCCTGTCTCACGAGTCGTGGGGGGCGACAGTTTGAGGCATGATTTGGTTGATGGGTCAGGCCCAACATTGAGTAACATGGTTCATTTGGAGTCTTCAGAACCATGCGAATAGGTGAGGCAAAACATCTTCGGAATCTCATGGGATGAGAATGATATTGGATATCTCCCACGAGGTTTTCTTCATGTGAATCGTAAAAGCGGGGCATGGAGATTACGCTTGTGGATCCCAAGCCCACTAGAAAATGGTTTCCCGAAACTCCGCTTGAGAGTGGTGGACTTTCATATAAATTGTGGGAGGGTTAAATGAAAGAATCGGGTACGGCACGGGAACCCAACGGAAGCGTAAAAATGTAAATTTAAGATATAATTTAAACCGGATTCAAAGGGGTCTTCCCTTTGAAGTTCCTGGACGTTCGGTTTTTGTCAAAGCATAACAACAAAATAAAACATGTCGGACATGTGGCTTAAAAGGATAAGAAGAAAATTACACAAAAATGTAAAAGGAAACCAACCTTTGTTCGTTTATCTAGAACGTGTTCGTGCGTTGTTCCTTTTTTTCCTTCTTCGTTCGTCCACTTGAGAGTTGAACGTAGAACTCCTCTAATGCGTTCCACACTACACTATGGATTTATTTTTACTCTATTGCTAGATAGAAAATAGAAACAAAGAAGAAGAAGCAATTCCAACGAAAGCACTATCGATTAGTGTACCTTGGAATGTTTTTGTTCAATCTTCTCTAAGAAGTATGAACACTAAAAGAGAGAATTTTCAGAGAGTATTTTGGCCTAAAAACTCCAGAAAAATGGAGCAAGTTAAGTGAATAGTATCTAGCAAAGTAGTTTTGTGTATGTAGAATGTAGTGTTCAAAAAAACCACCTACATAAGTAACCTCCAAAGCAACTTCCACATACACACACTTCTAGCACATCCACTACACATGATAGCAAGAGAAAAACCACCCACAAATCAACATAATTTCGTGCACATCATGTACATATGTGGAAGAGTTGAAATTCCTCCTTAACTAGCTTCAACTTGCATGAAAAAATGGATTTGGACCTTTATGTTTTTGGACTTGTATTTAATCAAATTAAATAAAGTTCAAACATGTATCCATTGGGAATTAATTAATCTAATTAATTTCAATCCAATGGAATCCCAATTATTAATTTAATCCAATTAAATAAAGATAAGTCCAAATTAAGAATATTTGATACAATCAACTATTCCAGCCAAAACCCAATAAATTAATCCAATTAATTTAAAAGTCCTTAATTCAAAAAATTAACTAATCCAATTAATTAATTCTTGGACCATCCAGCAAATGGATTTCTCAATAAATGATCCAATCATTTATTTTCGCTTCTTCTAAAATTAATTCCAAATTAACTCGGCCAAATCCAAAGTGATTTGTGTGTGACTCAGTAGGTTCACCCTCATCTAGACTTGGGCTTGTGTCCAACACAATTGATCAATTAAATCCAATTTAATTAATTGTTTTTTGATTAACCATTAATCACAAAAACGTCCGTCACCATGGGTGGCCGTCTAGCAACGGTCAATGGCACTAGAGACTAGGTGAATGTTGGCGTGAACATTTATGCGCCTGAGTTCCATACGAGTAAGGTCCTTCCATCATCCGTCTTTCGGTCTAAGTCTAGGGCATGGAATTGGGTGTCGGTTCCCATCATGGACTAGACAACTATGCTCAGTAACTCGAGGCACGTTTACTCTATCGATCGACGTAGGAAACCATTCCCTACTCGATCAATCGTTGTGGCCACAAACTTATAAGAGTTTAAACTGTCTCAGAGCGCATAGAAGACTCGACTGTCATATACTGACAGGTGACGGATCCTATCTTGGAATCCACCGTCCTCAATACATATTCCGACTGCACTGTATATTATGATGAATGTATCCTAGATACTGACATTTCTTGCCAGATGCTAGATACAACCATCATATGCATGTGACTGCCATGATTCCCTCAAGTCCGAGGACTAATCTCGTACTATCGGAGCCGAGAATGCCAGTTATACCGACCAAGCCTCCAAAGCTTCCATATGACGATTCCCGCGAGTTAGTTCAGTCAGCTGACATCCTTGTCAACTAACCCACTAATATTGCATAGACGTCCAACGTCTGTCGCCGATGAAACACGACACTCATCCAATGAATGCAACCCTTAGTGCAAGTCTGTATAGGACTCTCGATGCCCTGTCTCAAGGTACTCGACTTGGAACGTTTCAGACCTAACCCTTAGAAGTTAGTTTCATAGCTGCCATCCAATGCGCAACCCAACTACATGGGTTGTTCGTTTGGCCTGTGGGCTTTGTTTTGATGTTAATGGAATAAACATAAATAGGGGGCACAACAAATAGAGCTACCAAATATGAATACTCACTTTATTCATATAAGAATATTACAATTACAATGACATTGTCAGAAATAGATTACATCAAGGCCAATCTAATTGTTTTTCCGGTCACCTATTCTAATAATCTCCCACTTGACCCTAAAGCGAATCACTCATGACCCTCAAACCCATCTTCCCAAGATGCTGAGTATGAGCAACCTGCGACACTGGCTTGGTCAGCGGATCTGCCGTATTTTCTGTCGATGTGACTCGGTCCATCCGAACGTAACCTCTTCCCACCATCTCTCTAAGCAGATGGCAGCGTCTAAGAATGTGTTTGGATCGGTGATGAGATTTCGGTTCCTTCGCTTGTGCTATAAGCCCCATTGTTATCACAGAAGATAACTACTGGCTCGGCAATGCTAGACACTACACCAACTATTGGATGTAGTTTTTCATCCAAATCGCCTCCTTAGCTGCTTCCGAAGCCGCTATGTACTCAGCTTGCGTGGTGGAATCAGCTGTAGTATCCTGCTTGGAACTTTTCCAAGCCACCACACCACCATTCAGCCTGAATACAATCCAGATTGAGACTTGGCATCATCCTCATCAGACTAGAAGCTAGCGTCTCTGTAGCCTTCCGGAATCAACTCTCCACCACCATAAACCAAGAACATATCTTTAGTCCTTCTCAGGTACTTAAGAATGGTCTTGACTGCAGTCCAGTGAGCCTCACCAGCACAAGACTGATATCTGCTCGTAACGCTCAAAGTGAAAGCAACATCGGGCCTTGTGCACTGCACAGCATACTGTATGTTGTCTACGACTGAAGCATAGGGGATGTCCAACATCTTTCTAACTTCCTCATCAGTCTTAAGAGACTGCTTCTTGGACAGTTTAACCCCATGCCTCATAGGAAGGAATCCTTCATGGGAAATTGTGTGGACAACCATGCTTTAGTGTCACCTAACATCTTTACATCATTCCCAATGAGTAAGATGTCGTCCACATAAAGCACTAGGAACGCAACTGAGCTCCCACTGACCTTCTTGTATACACAAGGGTTAAACTCGTTCTTGATGAAATCATAACCCCGTATGACTTCATCAAAATGGATATTCCAACTTCGGGAAGCTTGTTTGAGACCATAGATGGACCTTTGGAGATGGCAGACCTTCTGCTCTTCCCCAACAGATGTGAAACCCTCCGGCTGATCCATATAGATCTCTTCCTCAACAAATCCATTAAGGAAGGCCGTTTTCACGATCATCTGCCATATTTCATAGTCATTACATGCAGCTATGGCAAGCATAATCCGAATGGACTTAGCCATGGCTATGGGCGAATAGTTTCCTCAAAATTGACCCCAGGCCGCTGAGTATAACCTTTTTCCACAGGCCTGGCCTTGAAGGTAGTCACCTCCCCGTCAGCTCCGAGCTTACGTTTGTATATCCATTTACACCCGACGGGCTTGACAACCCTTGCGTGGATCTACTAACTGAAGGACAAGCGGATCCGCCCGGGAGCGCGAGCGGAAGCGAGGAAGCGAGAAATTGTGCATAAATTTAAATCAAATTCAAAATACGCGAATTCCAAGGGGTGTACCCTTGGGTGCTCAACCGGGCGTTCGATGTAGGATGTGTAAATATTGAAAACATATATTTAAACACATAGGGCATAGATATATAAATGAAATCAATCAAAGCGTAATAAACCGTTACCTTTGATTGTTTAGCGTATGCTCCCGGCTACTTGCGTTGTTCCTTCTCCGGAATGCTCACGAAATCCAAACGTATGGATTCTCCAAAAGGTGATCCACACCACACCGGAAGAAACACACGTTCTTCTTGCTAGAAAAGAACGGGTTTTGAAGGAATCGGTTTTAAGAGAAAGAACACTATGAATTACTGTTCTCTTAAACTTACTTTGTTCTTGTTCTTGATTCAAAAATCAAGTGAAGAACACAAGTGTAAAAGAGGGAGAGAGCACGAATATGAATAATGAATCACTTTTGCTTGGTGTTGTATATTCTAATATATATACATAATTAATGTGATTATTGAAATGTGTCTAGATTCATCCAAGGATGTCTAGATTCATTCCAATCAATCACCATCAATTCTTCAACCAAGCCTACCAAAATATATGGTATGATCAAATCATACCAACAGGGAAGAGCTTGATTGGAGTTGATTTGTCTCTTTCCAAAAGAGATAAGTCAACATACCACCTAGCATGAAACATGGCTTATTTTGCTTCCTCCAAGGGAGCATGTCGGCCATGTTTAATTAAGGGAAGAAGTCCAACTTCTTCCTATTCCAAATTAGGAATTTATTTCTCCTCTCGGGTATCATTTAACGGACCGGGTTTTATCGTAATCCAATTACGACGAATCCAATATTAAATCCAATTTAATGTCCATTTAAATTATTCACGTTCATCTTTTAATCCAATTAAAAGATCCAACGTCTCAACATCTCAACTTTCCATATTTAATCGAAAATCCAATTTACCGATTAAATGAATGCCCGATACAATATCGGCCCGTCCATCCAATGGACTTTACCTTAAGTAATCCAATTACTTATTTTATCCTTCGAGATTGACTCCAAGTCGATTTCTCACATCCTCGGTGATTTGTGTGTGACCCTTTAGGTTCACCCTCAGCTAGACTTGGGCCCGTGTCCCACAAGGGCCCGTTACCATGGGTGGCCGTCTAGCATGGTCCATGGCATTAGAGACTAGGTGAATTGGCGTGAACATTTAGGCGCCGATTCCGTACGGGTACGATCCTTCCGTCTACCGTCTCCCGGCCTTAGTCTAGGGTATGGAATTGGTCGTCGGTTCCCATCCTTGGCTAGGCATCTATGCTTGATACTCGAGATCACGTATGCTTCATTGCATCGACACAGGAAACCATTCCCTGTTCGACCAACCACTGTGGCCACAGCTTCAAACAACATGAACGTGTCTCCGAGTGCATAGGAGATACCTCTGTCACATACCGACAGGGGACGGATCCTCTTCTTGGAATCCACCGTCCTCGCTACACATTCCGACTGCACTGGACAAGGCTTGTGATAATCATCTTACAGAATGATTACCTCTCGCCAGATCCAAGATACAGCCGTCCTGTGCACGCGACTGCCATGATTCCTCAAGTCTGAGGATTACTCCCGTACTATCGGAACCGGGGAAAACCAATCATACCGACCAAGCCTCCAAGGCTTCCATATGATGATCCCCGCGAGTCAGTCCAGTCAGCTCGACCCCAGTCGACCAACCCATCAAGATCGTGTAGGCGTCCCATGCCTGTCGCTGATGAAACATGGCACTCATCCAATGAACACGACTCTTGACGCAAGTCTCAATAGGACTCTCGATGCCCTGTCTCGAGGTCCTCGACGTGGAACGTTTCAGACCCAACTCTTAATCAGTTGGTTTCATAACCACCATCCAATGCGTGGCCCAACTGCACGAGTTGTTATCCATGGTCTGTGGGCTTTTATTGCGATATAAGTTAAACACCGTTTTAATAAATGTAAGATGAGCGCAACAAAGAAGGTACCATTGGTGACGAATACTTATCTTATTCATCACATAATAATATTACATTTACATCAAGTTGTCAGATAGGTTACAAATCGCCAAACCTATTGGCTTTCTGGTCACCTATTCTAACAATCTCCCACTTGACCTAAAGCCAATCACCCATTGGCCTCAAACCCATGGGCTTAGCAAATGGATCGCAAGTTGCCCTGCTATGTTTTCTGCGGAGCTGACTCGGTCCAACCGAACGTCAATCCTGCTATCCATCTCTCTAAGTAGATGGTAGCGTCTAAGAATATGCTTGGATCGTGATGAGATCTCGGTTCCTTTGCTAGCGCTATCACCCCCTTGTTATCATAAAAGATAATTACAGGCTTAGCAATGCTAGGTACTACATCCAACCCTTGGATGTAGCTCATCAACCAAACCACTCCTTAGCAGCTTCCGAAGCTGCTATGTATTCAGACTCTGTGGTGGAGTCCGCTGTGGTAGCCTGCTTGGAACTCTTCCAAGCAACCACGCCACCATTAAGTCGGAACACATAACCAGACGGAGACTTGGCATCATCGTCATCCGAGTGGAAGCTAGTGTCGCTACAACCTTCCAGTATCAACTCTCCATCACCGTAGATCAAGAACATGTCCTTAATCCTTTTCAGGTACTTTAGGATAGTCTTGACTGCACTCCAGTGTGCCTCCCCGGCACACGACTGATATCGACTTGTTACGCTCAAAGCGAAAGCCACATCAGGTCTACTGTATGCTGCCTTCGGCTGAAGCATAGGGGATGTCCAACATCCTTTTTAAGCTCCTCATCAGTCTTAGGAGACTGCTTCTTGGATAACTTAATTCCATGCCTCATAGGAAGGAATCCTCGTTTTGAGTTCTCCATCTTGAATCTCTTCAAGACTTTCTCAATATACGAGGACTGGGCCATTCCTAACATCCTTCTAGATCTATCCCTGTAGATCTTGATGCCAAGGATGTAGGATGCCTCGCCCATATGCTTCATGGAGAAATTGCGTTGACAACCAAGCTTTAGTGGTACCCAACATCTTAGCGTCATTCCCAATGAGCAAGATGTCATCCACGTAAAGCACCAGAAACGCAACAGAGCTCCCACTGATCTTCTTGTATACACAAGGATCGGACTGGTTCTTGATGAAATCATATCCCCGTATGACTTCATCAAAACGTATGTTCCAGCTTCGGGAAGCTTTGTTTGAGGCCATAGATGGACCTTTGGAGACGGCAGACCTTCTGCTCTTCTCCAACAGTTGTGAAACCTTCCGGCTGATCCATATAGATCTATTCCTCTATGAAACCGTTGAGGAAGGCCGTTTTCACGTCCATCTGCCATATTTCATAGTCATACCATGCTGCTATGGCAAGCAGTATCCGAATAGACTTGGCCATTGCTACGGGCGAGTAGGTTTCCTCAAAATCGACCCCGGGTCGTTGAGTGTAACCTTTCGCCACAAGCCTGGCTTTGAAGGTTGTAACCTCCCCGTCAGCTCCAAGCTTACGTTTGTAGACCCATTTACACCCTATGGGTTTAACCCCTTTGGGTGGATCTACTAGGGTCCAAACCTTGTTTGTACCATCGAGTCCATCTCGGATTTCATGGCCTCAAGCCACTTGTCCGAATCGATGTCCGACATCGCTTCTCCGTACGTCTTCGGATCATTATCCAATTGACCAGTCAGGCCCAGAAATCCATACCTATCAGGTGCATGGGATCCTCTGGCCGACCTACGGAGGATTGGAACACTATCAGTGGGAACTACTGGCTCAGATGTCACTGCCGCCTCATGGGGTGCCTCACTTGATTCCTCAAGGAGCACCTCATCGCGTCGACTATCCGATGGAAAACCTTTTTTCAAGAACACTGCGTTTCGCGAGACAAAAACCTTTTGCTCGGAGGGATCATAGAAATAATACCCCGCAGTTTCTTTTGGATAGCCGATGAACCTGCATAAACTAGACCTCGAGTCCAGTTTATCTCCCACTAATCTCTTGACATATGCGGGGCAACTCCACACTTTCAAGTATTTGTAGGAGGCAGGCTTGCCACGCCACATCTCATATGGCATCTGGGATACCTTTTTAGATGGCGCCAAGTTCAAAACTTTGGCCGCCGTCTCAAGAGCGTATCCCCAAAAGGAAAGGGGTAGTTCGGTAAAACTCATCATGGATCGAACCAAGTCCAACAAGGTCTGATTCCTCCTTTCAAACACACCATTAAGCTGCGGTGTTCTAGGAGGGGTCCACTGAGAGAGAATCCCATTCTCTTTTAGATAATCAGTAAACTCACAACTCAAATACTCTCCACCTCGGTCCGACCGGAGGGCTTTGATCTTTCGACCGGTTTGGTTCTCTACTTCAAGTCTGTATTCCTTAAACCTTCCAAAGGCTTCAAACTTGTACCTCATCAGGTAAACATAACCATACCGTGAGTGATCATCGGTCAAGGTTATGAAGTACGAGTACCCACCTCTAGCCTGAGTATTTAGTGGACCACAGACATCTGTATGGATCAAATCCAACAGACCACTGGCTAGCGTACTTTGTCCAACAAGGGGTTTCTGAAGGACAAGCGGATCCGCCCGGGAGCGCGAGAGGAAGCGAGAAAGGCGAGAAAGTGCGTAAATTTAAATCAAATTCAAAATATGCAAATCCCCAAGGGGTGTACCCTTGGGTGCTCAACCGGGCGTTCGATGTAGGATGTGTAAATATTAAAACATATATTTAAACACATAGGGCATAGATATACAAATGAAATCAATCAAAGCGTAATAAACCGTTACCTTTGATTGTTTAGCGTATGCTCCCGGCTACTAGCGTTGTTCCTTCTCCGGAATGCTCACGAAATCCAAACGTATGGATTCTCCAAAGGTGATCCACACCACAACCGGAAGAAACACACGTTCTTCTTGCTAGAAAAGAACGGGTTTAGGAAGGAATCGGTTTAAGAGAAGAACACTATGAATTAGTATTCTCTTAAACTTACTTTGTTCTTCTTCTTGATTCAAAATCAAGTGAAGAACACAAGTGTAAGAGAGAGAGGGAGCACGAAAATTGAGAGAGAGGAGAGGATTTTTGTCTTCTCTTTTCCTAGAAAAAGATGAATAATGAATCACTTGTGCTAGGTGTTGTATATTCTAATATATATACATAATTAATGTGATTATTGAAATGTGTCTAGGTTCATCCAAGGATGTCTAGATTCATTCCAATCAATCACCATCAATTCTTCAATCAAGCCTACCAAAATTTATGGTATGATCAAATCATACCAAAAGGGAAGAGCTTGATTGGAGTTGATTTGTCTCTTTCCAAAAGAGACAAGTCAACATACCACCTAGCATGAAACATGGCTGATTTTGCTTCCTCCAAGGGAGCATGTCGGCTATGTTTAATTAAGGGAAGAAGTCCAACTTCTTCCTATTCCAAATTAGGAATTATTTCTCCTCTCGGGTATAATTTAACGGATCGGGTTTTATCGTAATCCAATTACGACGAACCCAATATTAAATCCAATTTAATGTCCATTTTAAATTATTCCTGTTGATCTTTTAATCCAATTAAAAGATCCAACGTCTCAACATCTCAACTTTCTATATTTAATCGAAAAATTCAATTTACCGATTAAATGAAAGCCGATACAATATCGGCCCGTCCACCCAATGGACTTTCCCTTAAGTAATCCAATTACTTATTTTATCCTTCGAGATTGACTCCAAGTCGATCTCTCAACCTCCTCGGTGATTTGTGTGTGACCCTTTAGGTTCACCCTCAGCTAGACTTGGGCCCGTGTCCCACAAGGGCCCGTTACCATGGGTGGCCGTCTAGCAACGGTCCATGGCACTAGAGACTAGGTGAATTGGCGTGAACATTTAGGCGCCGATTCCGTACGGGTACGATCCTTCCGTCTACCGTCTCCCGGCCTTAGTCTAGGGTATGGAATTGGGCGTCGGTTCCCATCCTTGACTAGGCATCTATGCCTTAATACTCGAGACCACGTATGCTTCATTGCGTCGACACAGGAAACCATTCCCTGTTCGACCAACCACTGTGGCCACAGCTTCAAACAGCATGAACGTGTCTCCGAGTGCATAGGAGATACCTCTGTCACATACTAACAGGGGACGGATCCTCTTCTTGGAATCCACCGTCCTCGCTACACATTCCGACTGCACTGGACAAGGCTTATAATGATCATCTTACAGAATGATCACCTCTCGCCAGATCCAAGATACAGCCGTCCTGTGCACGTGACTGCCATGATTCCTCAAGTCTGAGGATTACTCCCGTACTATCGGAACCGGGGAATCCAATCATACCGACCAAGCCTCCAAGGCTTCCATATGATGATCCCCGCGAGTCAGTCCAGTCAGCTCGACCCCAGTCGACCAACCCATCAAGACCGTGTAGGCGTCCCACGCCTGTCGCCGATGAAACACGGCACTCATCCAATGAACACGACTCTTGATGCAAGTCTCAATAGGACTCTCGATGCTCTGTCTCGAGGTCCTCGACTTGGAACGTTTCAGACCCAACTCTTAATCAGTTGGTTTCATGACCACCATCCAATGCGTGGCCCAACTGCACGAGTTGTTATCCATGGTCTGTGGGCTTTGTTGCGAATATAAGTTAAAAACCGTTTTAACAAATGTAAAGTGAGCACAACAAAGTAGGTACCAATAGTGACGAACACTCACTTTATTCATCACATAATAATATTACAATTACATCGAGTTGTATAATAGGTTACAAATCGCCAAACCTATTGGCTTTCTGGTCACCTATCCTAACAGTTTCTTGGTCATCTTTCCCTTTAGACAGGATTCGCAGGTCGGTAGGTTGTCCAAATCGTCTATTTCTAGACTCTTTGAGTCCACCAACCTTCTTATCCTATCTTTAGAGATATGACCTAACCTCGCATGCCATATCTGTGCATTATTATGATCATCACGTTTTCGTTTGTGTTCTGTAGTCATAATCCAATTAGACTGTTGAAGTATGTACACACCGTTGACCAATGTACCAAGCAAATGAGAAATACCATCTTTGATAATGAAAAAATCGTTTTTATTGATGGTAAATTCATATCCCTCCTTATCAAGGACCGGGATGGAAACAATGTTTTTAATCATGCTAGGTACATAGAAACAGTCATCCCGTACAATCCTAACATGACTACTTATGGCTAACTCTAGTGATCCTACGGCCTCCGCAGCAACGGCCTTGCCATCGCCTAGCCTCAGGATCATCTCATCTTTGGTTAGCCTTCTGCTTCTTTGCAGTGCCTGCAAATCATTGCAGATGTGAGCACCACACCAGGTATCCAATACCCATGAAGCAAAATTAGTAATCATATTAACTTCAACCACAAACACACCTGGGTTGGAGAGGAGTTGTGGGCACTCCCTCTTCCAATGCCCTTTCCCTTGGCAATGCATGCAGACATCATTTGCCTTGGACCGCTGAGAACCACGGGCCTTCCCTTTCCCTTTGCTCGGTCCAACCGGAGCAACAGGGACGCCCGGAGCATGAGCAGGGGCCACAACCGTCTTCCCTTTGCCCTTATTCCTCTTCCAGCGTTCGGCCCTCTTGCCATTCGCCTTGGAGGTCAAAGCCTCTCCTATCAATACCGCCGGCGCCGACTTGTGGGTCGTTGCCTCGTATTGGACCAGCATGTGGATCAACTCGTGAATAGACTTCTCAAGTCCGTTCATGTTATAGTTTACAACAAACGGGTCATAGGATGGAGGAAGGGACTGGAGGATCACATCAATGTACGTGTCATTGTTAAGCCCAGCTTTAAGGTCCTCGAGTTTCTCCACTAGGGAGAGCATCTTAACCCTATGACTTTCTACAGACGCTCCTTCAGCAAGCTTGGTGCCAAAGAATGCTTTTGTGGCGACATATCTAATATGCCTATCCGGAACCGCATAAACCTCGTTCATGCGGAGCATTATGGCGGAGACATTGTCCAGCCTCTCATACTGCTTCTGGATGTCGTTAGACATTGAAGCCAGTATGATACTGCGTACTTTCCGATTGTCCTCATGCCATTTCTCGAACGTCAAACGTTCTTCAGGCGTGGACCCCTCCGGTAAGTTGCTCGGTGGCGGCTCGTCCAAGACGTAGCCTTGGTTCTCGAAACCGAGGACAATCCTCAGGTTTTCTCAGCCAGTCTGAGTAGTTCGTTCCGTTGAATTTGTTAGTCTCAAGAATCATGGTTAACGGGTTCTTAGACATATCTACATTAATGAAAATGTAAAGCAGAAATTAGCAGATGATGGTAATATTATTGTTCAAGTTGAAGACTTGGTCTTTTAGTCTTTAACCCTCCCACTATTTATACGAAAGTCCGCCACTCTCAAGCGGAGTTTCGGGAAACCATTTCCTAGTGGGCTTGGGATCCACAAGCGTAATCTCCATGCCCCGCTTTTACGATTCACATGAAGAAGACCTCGTGGGAGATATCCAATATCATTCTCATCCAATGAGATTCCCAAGATATTTTGTCTCACCTATTCGCATGGTTCCGAGGACTCCAAGCGAACCATGTTACTCAGTGTTAGGCCCGACCCATCAACCAAATCATGCCTCAAACTGTCGCCCCCCACGACTCGTGAGACAGGGAAACAGCGAGCGCAGTCTTTTTGTTCACAACAATAGTGCAGCTTTCCCCTAGTCCAAGTGTGCCACGACTCGTGAGACCACACTTGGGTAGTGGTAGCTTCCTCACCACATTGCTGTGGATGGAAGGCTCGGACAGACCAAAATACCATTTTGATCCAAGTCCGTTATGGGCCTAATATTTAATTTGGTCCAACCAAATGAGAGTTTGTGTGTGACCGAGACCTCATCACATTATTGTGTTTTAGCATGCATAAATATCCAATATTTAAAGCGATAAATAAATACGCCGCATGCAGAAAACATAGCATACCGCTGTTAGGATGATCACAAGCCCAACCTATGCGACCCACTGAGCCCGCAGTGAGTCTATGGTCTGTCTAGGGTGGTCCTAAATTATTACAATAGTAATATACCCATTGTCATTCCAATGGGCCTTGTAGTGCTCTTGTTTCACGCCTTGATGCTCCTCCTTGGGGTCTCCGACTCCAATTGCTTGTTAAAATTGAAACCTCACCAATCCTATCTACTCTCATTACAACTGAAATTAATACATTGGTAATAAGGAAAACAAGCCTTAACATCATGAGGCTGAAAAATACGGGAGATGATAGTCCCAAAAACAAGAGGCACGCAGGCCCCACCCAACAGAAAATAAATAAACATTCATTCATCCATACACAAGGTCTAGGGCTTTGTGATCATCCCATGTTGATTCCATCAACTCACATATAACATAATTATTCCAAATAATCATGCATAAATAACCAATGGATATTCCAAATACCCAAGTGATGTCCAACATCACAAAAAGCATAAATATACAAATAATATGCAAAATTCAAATTTTAAATTTAATGGACATTTTAAACAATGCATCCAATGCATGTATTAATCACAAATTAATTAAGCAAATTTAATCCAAGGAATAATCCAATTATTCCAAAATCAAAAATGCAAAATTAACATATTTTCAGAATATTGTGCAGAAAATACAGAAAATCGAATTTTCCGGAAAAAGTCGAAAAAACGGCACAAAACGGCCCAGCCGTTGTGCTGGCCGGCAGCCCGCGCGCACAGGGCAGCACGCGCGCGCGCGCAGGCAGCAAGCCTGCGCGCCCTGCGCGCGCGCCTGTGCGCAGCGTCCGCGCGCATGGCGCGCGCGCAGGCGCCCGCCTGCGCGCGGCCACTGCCGGCCCGACAAATTTTTTTTTTTTTTTTTTCAAAACTGTTTCAGCACAATAAAATTAATATTATTCTGAAAATAAGCATGCAATTTTTAGATCCAATCTAACAAAATCAAGCATGCCAAAAGTCCATTAAATCCAAACAATTGAATCATCATATTATTCATATATTTATGTAATCTAACATGCCAATAAAGCCGTTTAAAAGCAAGTAGATCATGCCAAACACATAGATCTATGCCCCTTACATCGAACCGGGCTCTGATACCACTTGAAGGACAAGCGGATCCGCCCGGGAGCGCGAGCGGAAGCGAGAAAGTCGAGAAAGTGCGTAAATTTAAATCAAATTCAAAATACGCAAATCCCAAGGGTGTACCCTTGGGTGCTCAACCGGGCGTTCGATGTAGGATGTGTAAATATTAAAACATATATTTAAACACATAGGGCATAGATATATAAATGGAATCAATCAAAGCGTAATAAACTGTTACCTTTGATTGTTTAGCGTATGCTCCCGGCTACTAGCGTTGTTCCTTCTCCGGAAATGCTCACGAAATCCAAACGTATGGATTCTCCAAAGGTGATCCACACCACACCGGAAGAAACACACGTTCTTCTTGCTAGAAAAGAACGGGTTTAGGAAGGGATCGGTTTAAGAGAAGAACACTATGAATTAGTGTTCTCTTAAACTTACTTTGTTCTTCTTCTTGATTCAAAATCAAGTGAAGAACACAAGTGTAAGAGAGGGAGGGAGCACGAAATTTTGAGAGAAAGGAGAGGATTTTTGTCTTCTCTTTTTCCTAGAAAAAGATGAATAATGAATCACTTATGCTAGGTGTTGTATATTCTAATATATATACATAATTAATGTGATTATTGGAATGTGTCTAGGTTCATCCAAGGATGTCTAGATTCATTCCAATCAATCATCACCATCAATTCTTCAATCAAGCCTACCAAAATTTATGGTATGATCAAATCATACCAAAAGGGAAGAGCTTGATTGGAGTTGATTTGTCTCTTTCCAAAAAGAGACAAGTCAACATACCACCTAGCATGAAACATGGCTGATTTTTGCTTCCTCCAAGGGAGCATGTCGGCTATGTTTAATTAAGGGAAGAAGTCCAAACTTCTTCCTATTCCAAATTAGGAATTATTTCTCCTCTCGGGTATAATTTAACGGACCGGGTTTTATCGTAATCCAATTACGACGATCCCAATATTAAATCCAATTTAATGTCCACATAAATTATTCCCGTTGATCTTTTAATCCAATTAAAAGGATCCAACGTCTCAACATCTCAACTTTCCATATTTAATCGAAAATCCAATTTACCGATTAAATGAAAGCCCGATACAATATCGGCCCGTCCATCCAATGGACTTTCCTTAAGTAATCCAATTACTTATTTTATCCTTCGAGATTGACTCCAAGTCGATCTCTCAACCTCCTCGGTGATTTGTGTGTGACCCTTTAGGTTCACCCTCAGCTAGACTTGGGCCCGTGTCCCACAAGGGCCCGTTACCATGGGTGGCCGTCTAGCAACGGTCCATGGCACTAGAGACTAGGTGAATTGGCGTGAACCTTTAGGCGCCGATTCCATACGGGTACGATCCTTCCGTCTACCGTCTCCCGGTCTTAGTCTAGGGTATGGAATTGGGCGTCGTTCCCATCCTTGACTAGGCATCTATGCTTAATACTCGAGACTACGTATGCTTCATTGCATCGACACAGGAAACCATTCCCTGTTCGACCAACCACTGTGGCCACAGCTTCAAACAGCATGTACGTGTCTCCGAGTGCATAGGAGATACCTCTGTCATATACTGACAGGGGACGGATCCTCTTCTTGGAATCCACCGTCCTCGCTACACATTCCGACTGCACTGGACAAGGCTTATAATGATCATCTTACAGAATGATCACCTCTCGCCAGATCCAAGATACAGCCGTCCTGTGCACGTGACTGCCATGATTCCTCAAGTCTGAGGATTACTTCCCGTACTATCGGAACCGGGGAAAACCAATCATACCGACCAAGCCTCCAAGGCTTCCATATGATGATCCCCGCGAGTCAGTCCAGTCGGCTCGACCCCAGTCGACCAAACCCATCAAGACCGTGTAGGCGTCCCACGCCTGTCGCCAATGAAACACGGCACTCATCCAATGAACACGACTCTTGATGCAAGTCTCAATAGGACTCTCGATGCCCTGTCTCGAGGTCCTCGACTTGGAACGTTTCAGACCCAACTCTTAATCATTTGGTTTCATGACCACCATCCAATGCGTGGCCCAACTGCACGAGTTGTTATCCATGGTCTGTGGGCTTTGTTGCGATATAAGTTAAACACCATTTTAACAAATGTAAGATGAGCGCAACAAAGAAGGTACCATTGGTGACGAACACTCATCTTATTCATCACATAATAATATTACATTCACATCAAGTTGTCGGATAGGTTACAAATTGCCAAACCTATTGGCTTTCTGGTCACCTATTCCAACAATCTCCCACTTGACCTAAAGCCAATCACCCATTGACCTCGAACCTCTTATTCAGATGGTGAGTATGGGCAACTTGCGACATGGGCTTAGCAAGTGGATCTGCTATGTTTTCTGCGGAGCTGACTCGGTCCAACCGAACGTCACTCCTGCTATCCATCTCTCTAAGAGATGGTAGCGTCTAAGAATATGCTTGGATCGTGATGAGATCTCGGTTCCTTTGCTAGCGCTATCGCCCCGTTGTTATCATAAAAGATAATTACAGGCTTAGCAATGCTAGGTACTACATCCAACCTTTGGATGTAGCTCATCAACCAAACCACTCCTTAGCAGCTTCCGAAGCTGCTATGTATTCAGACTCTGTGGTGGAGTCCGCCGTGGTAGCCTGCTTGGAACTCTTCCAAGCAACCACGCCACCATTAAGTTTGAATACATAACCAGACTGAGACTTGGCATCATCGTCATCCGACTGGAAGCTAGCGTCGCTATAGCCTTCCAGTATCAACTCTCCACTGCCGTAGATCAAGAACATGTCCTTAGTCCTTTTCAGGTACTTCAAGATAGTCTTGACTGCACTCCAGTGTGCCTCCCCGGCACACGACTGATATCGACTTGTTACGCTCAAAGCGAAAGCCACATCAGGTCTAGTGCATTGAACAGCATGCTGTATGCTGCCTACGGCTGAAGCATAGGGATGTCCAACATCCGTTTAAGCTCCTCATCAGTCTTAGGAGACTGCTTCTTGGATAACTTAATTCCATGCCTCATTGGAAGGAATCCTCGTTTTGAGTTCTCCATCTTGAATCTCTTCAAGACTTTCTCAATGTACGAGGACTGGGCCATTCCTAACATCCTTTTAGATCTATCCCTGTAGATCTTGATGCCAAGGATGTAGGATGCCTCGCCCATATCCTTCATGGAGAATTGCGTTGACAACCAAGCTTTAGTGGTACCCAACATCTTAGCATCATTCCCAATGAGCAAGATGTCATCCACGTAAAGCACCAAAAACGCAACTGAGCTCCCACTGATCTTCTTGTATACACAAGGATCGGACTCATTCTTGATGAAATCATATCCCCGTATGACTTCATCCAAACGTATGTTCCAGCTTCGGGTTTAACCCCTTTTGGTGGATCTTGCTAGGGTCCAAACCTTGTTTGTACCCATCGAGTCCATCTCGGATTTCATGGCCTCAAGCCACTTGTCCGAATCGATGTCCGACATCGCTTCTCCGTACGTCTTTGGATCATTATCCAACTGACTGGTCAGACCCAGAAATCTATACCTATCAGGTACATGGGATACTCTGGCCGACCTACGGAGGACTGGAACAATATCAGTGGGAACCACTGGCTCAGATGTCACTGCCGCCTCATGGGGTACTTCACTTGATTCCTCAAGGAGTACCTCATCGCGTCGACTATCCGATGGAAAACCTTGTTCCAAGAACACTGCGTTTCGCGAGACAAAAACCTTTTGCTCGGAGGGATCATAGAAATAATACCCCGCAGTTTCTTTCGGATAGCCGATAAACCTGCATAAACTAGACCTCGAGTCCAGTTTATCTCCCACTAATCTCTTGACATATGCGGGGCAACCCCACACTTTCAAGTATTTGTAGGAGGCAGGCTTGCCATGCCATATCTCATATGGTGTCTGGGATACCCTTTTAGATGGCGCCAAGTTCAAAACTTTGGCCGCCGTCTCAAGAGCGTATCCCCAGAAGGAAAGGGGTAGTTCGGTAAAACTCATCATGGATCGGACCATGTCCAACAAGGTCCGATTCCTCCTTTCAGACACACCATTAAGTTTGCGGTGTTCCAGGAGGGGTCCACTGAGAGAGAATCCCATTCTCTTTTAGATAATCAGTAAAACTCACCACTCAAATACTCTCCACCTCGGTCCGACCGAAGGGCTTTGATCTTTCGACCGGTTTGGTTCTCTACTTGAAGTCTGTATTCCTTAAACCTTCCAAAGGCTTCAGACTTGTACCTCATCAGGTAAACATAACCATACCGTGAGTGATCATCGGTAAAGGTTATGAAGTACGAGTACCCACCTCTAGCCTGAGTATTTAGTGGACCACAGACATCTGTATGGATCAAATCCAACAGACCACTGGCTAGCGTACTTTGTCCAACAAAGGGTTTCTTGGTCATCTTTCCCTTTAGACAGGATTCGCAGGTCGGTAGGTTGTCCAAATCGTCTATTTCTAGACTCTTTGAGTCCACCAACCTTCTTATCCTATCTTTAGAGATATGACCTAACCTTGCATGCCATATCTGTGCGTTATTATGATCATCACGTTTTCGTTTGTGTTCTGCAGTCATAATCCAATTAGACTGTTGAAGTATGTACAAACCGTTGACCAATGTACCAAGCAAATGAGAAATACCATCTTTGATAATGAAAAAAACCGTTTTTTATTGATGGTAAATTCATATCCCTCCTTATCAAGGACCGGGATGGAAACAATGTTTTTAATCATGCTAGGTACATAGAAACAGTCGTTCAGTACAATCCTAACATGACTACTAATGGCTAACTCTAGTGATCCTACGGCCTCCGCAGCAACGGCCTTGCCATCGCCTAGCCTCAGGATCATCTCATCCTTGGTTAGCCTTCTGCTTCTTTGCAGTGCCTGCAAATCATTGCAGATGTGAGCACCACACCCGGTATCCAATACCCATGAAGCAGAATTAGTAATCATATTAACTTTCAACCACAAACACACCTGGGTTGGAGAGGAGTTGTGGGCACTCCCTCTTCCAATGCCCTTTCCCTTGGCAATGCATGCAGACATCATTTGCCTTGGACCGCTGAGAACCATGGGCCTTCCCTTTCCCTTTGCTCGGTCCAACCGGAGCAACAGGGACGCCCGGAGCGTGAGCAGGGGCCGCAACCGTCTTCCCTTTGCCCTTCTTCCTCTTCCAGCGTCCGGCCCTCTTGCCATTCGCCTTGGAGGTCGAAGCCTCTCCTATCAATACCGTGAAAGAATCGGGTACGGCCCGGGAACGCAACGGAAGCGTAAAAAACGTTAATTTAAAGCATAAATTTAAACGGGTTCAAAGGGGTGTTCCCTTTGAAGTTCCCGGGCGTTCGGTGTTTGTCAAAGCATAAAATAAAGAGGAGAAGAATGCTGGACATATGGCTAAAGGAAGTAAACAAAAGATACATGAAAACATAAAGAAAACCAACCTTATGTTCGTTGCACGTAGAACCGGTTTGTTTCTAGCGTTGTTCCCTTTCCGTTTCTCCTTCCGTTCACTTGAGGATCCAAATTAGAATCCCTCTAATTTGTCCACACCACACTATGGAATGTATATCTCTAATCTATTGCTAGATAGAAGTAGAGAAAAGAAGAAGAAAAAACAATCCAAAACAACACTATTGATTAGTGCTTTTTGGAATGTTTTAGTTCAAACCTTTCCAAAAGGTATGAACACAAAAAGGAGAAATTTTCAGAGGTTTTTTTGGAGAGTTTCTTGATGGAAATTTCGTGCAAGACATAGCATGCAAGTTATGTGAATGGTTTTGTGTAAGTAGAGTTGTTGAATTCAAAAATTCAACTTCTCTTGTCAACTTCCAAAGTAACCTACATGCACACACCATTATCTACATAACCATGCACCATTATAGCAAATAAAACCACCCAAAAAATCATACAAAGGCTGGTCACATGTGCCTCACATGTGGAAGATTTTAATTCTTCCTTCATTTGCTATAAATTGAATTTTTCCATGGACTAGGACTACTAGTCTTAGACTTTTATTTAATCTAATTAAATTAAGTCCAAACAAAGTCCATTGGGCATTAATTAATCCAATTAATCTCAATCTAATTGATGCCCATAAGTTTTATTTAATCCAATTAAATAAACATAAGTCCGAACTCTAATTAATTGATCCAATCAATTAATTAATCGAAACCCGATAAATTAATCCAATTAATTTAAAGGTTCTAAGTCCAAAAATTAACTAATCCAATTAATTAATTCTTGGACCATCCATCAAATGGATTTCCCAATAAATGATCCAATCATTTATTTTTCTCCTTGAATTAATTTAATCCAATTAAATTAATTCGCTTCTTCTAGAATTAATTCCAAATTAATTCTACCAATTCCATAGTGATTTGTGTGTGACTCTTTAGGTTCACCCTCAGCTAGACTTGGGCTTGTGTCCAACACAATTGGTTAAATCCAATTTAATTAACTATTTTCCAATTAACCATTAATCGGAAAACGCCCGTCACCATAGGTGGCCGTCTAGCAACGGTCCATGGCACTAGAGACTAGGTGAATGTTGGCGTGAACATTTAGACTCTCGATTACCATACGAGTACGGTCCTTCCATCATCCGTCTCCCGGTCTAAGTCTAGGGCATGGAATTTGGCGTCGGTTCCCATCCTGGACTAGACAACTATGCTCAATAACTCGAGACGCGTTTGCTCTATTGATCGACGTAGGAAACCATTCCCTACTCGAGCAATCGCTGTGGCCACAGACTTAAAGAGCTTAAACCGTCTCAGAGCGCATAGGAGACTCGACTGTTATATACTGACAGGTGACGGATCCTATCTTGGAATCCACCGTCCTCAATACATATTCCGACTGCACTGGATGAGGCTTATGATGAACGTATCCCAGATACGGGCATCTCTTGCCAGACCCTAGATACAACCTTCATATGCATGTGACTGCCATGATTCCTCAAGTCCGAGGACTAATCTCGTACTATCGGAGCCGAGAATTCCAGTCATACCGACTAAGCCTCCAAGGCTTCCATATGACGATTCCCGCGAGTCAGTTCAGTCAGCTAACACCCACGTCAACTAACCCACTAATATTGCATAGACGTCCAACGTCTGTCGCCGATGAAACACGGCACTCATCCAATGAATGCAATCCTTAGTGCAAGTCTCTGTAGGACCCTCGATGCCCTGTCTCGAGGTCCTCGACTTGGAACATTCCAGACCAACCCTCAGAAGTTGGTTTCATAGCTGCCATCCAATGCGCAGCCCAACTACATGGGTTATACAATTGGTCTGTGGGCATTTGTTGTGACGTTAAAACATCGTTTAACGTAATCAGTAAGCACAACAAACACATAGTGCCACGGATGAATACTTACTATATTCATCAAGTCAATAAAGATTGCTAAATAGTACCCAAAAGCGCCAATCCAATTGGCTTTCTGGTCACCTATTCTAACAATCTCCCACTTGACCTAAAGCCAATCACCCATGTTGCTCAGACTTATCTGAGCATGAGTAATCTGCGATATCCGGCTCGATCTCACGGGTCTACCTTATTTCTGCCAAGATGATGCGGTCCAACCGCACGTCACCTCTTCATACCATTGCTCCAAGCAGATGGTACTGTCTAAGAATTTTCCTGGATCCATGATGAGATCTCGGTCCTATAGCTTGCGCTACAGCCATGTTGTTATCCTCCAAGGTAACTACTGGCTAGCACGTGCTAGGCACCACACCCAACCATTGGATGTAGTTTTTCATCCAAACCACTCTCCGGAGCAACTTCTAAAGTTTGCCATACATTCAACTTTCATGGTCCGTCGTGGTGTCCCGCTTGAAACCTTTCCAAGCCACCACCTTACCATTAAGCCTGAATATATGTTCATAATGAGACTAGATATTATTCACATGATCCTGGAAGCTAGTATCGCTATAGCCTTCCAGAATCAACTCTCCATTGAACTTGCATCAAGAACACTTCTTTAATCCTTATTCAGGTATAAAAGACTGTTCTCAACAGCAGTCTACTGCCTCCTCGGTACACACCCGATTTCTGTCGTTATGCCGAAAGCATACACAACATCAGGTCCAATGCACCATACAACATACCCATGTTGCCTACGGCAAAGACGTAGGGGATGTCAAACATCTAAGCTTCCTCATCAGTCAACCTGACTGAGTCTTGGACAGCTTAACCCTATATATAGGAATCCAATTCCTTTCATGGAGAATTGCGTGAACAACGTCTGTGTTTCAGTGTTTCCTAACATCTTAAATTCATTCCAAAGGAATAAGACGTTACACACTTAAACACTAGGAACACAACTAAACTCCCACTGACCCTCAAAGCTCGTTACTGATCGAGTCATACCCCACATGAACTCATCAAAACGAATATTCCAGTTACATAGAGTTTCAAACCTAGTTTTGAATTCCATGTCGACTTCCATGGCTCCAAGCCATTGATTCAATCCAATGTCCAACATTGCTTCTCCTTATGTCTTTTGGATTATAACCCAATTGACAGGACTGACCCAGAAACCTGTACCTCTCAGGTATCTAGGATATTCTGGTCATCCTTAGGAGGACTGGAATATAGTCAGTAGGAAAACTTGATTACAAATGATGTTTGCTATATCATACTGAGGTGTCGCTCTACTTGATTCCTCAAGGAGCTACTCCTTACACCGGTTATCCTTTGAAATCCAATTTCCCTTACGACAACACATGAACCTGCGCAGACCTAGTTTGCCTCCCACTAGTCCCTTGACGTATGCAAGACCATCCTACATACTCAAGTACTTTGTAAGATACAGGCTTGCCATGCCATATCCAATATGGCGTCTGGGCCACGATCTTTAGAAAGTTCCATGTTTTACAACTTGGCCACTGTCTTAAGAACACGCCCAGATGGGCCAAGGTAGTTCAGTGAAAACACCGATCGAACCATGTCCAACAAGGTTCGATTCCTCCTTTATCAGAGACGCCGTTCAATTGTGGCGTTCCAGGAAGAATTCCACTGAGTGAGAATTCCATTCCCATTTAGATACATCAAGAGCTCACACTAAATACACACCACTCGATCCAATCGAAGGTTAATTTTGCAACCAGTTTGATTCCCACTTCAAATCTAATTCCCTGAGCCTTCCAAAGGCCCTTAGACTTGTGAACCCTCTACTGGTCTTGTGTACTCAGTGACCCACAGATGTCTGACTGGATCCAATCCAACAGACCACTAGCAAGCATACTTTGTCTACAAAGAGCTTCTTGGCCATCTTCCTGCTCAGGAAGGACTTGCAAGCTAGCAGGCTCAAATTGTCTATTTCTAGACTCCTTGAATCTACTAACCTCCTTATCCTATCTAGAGGAATGTGACCTAGCTTTGCATGCCAAATCTGTGAGTTTATCTTGATTATCCATTTCATCATTTGTTTTGAGCATTCATAATCTAATTATGGGATAGTATTGAAACAATTATGCAAACAACCTAGCAGACAAGAATATTCATTCTTTGTCAAATAAAAGAAGCTTTCATTGATCAAAAACATGTAATCCTTATTGTCCAACAATAGAAAAACATAATTTGATCATGCTAGGTTACATAATTGTGACCTATCAACTCTATCCTAACATGATCACTGGCTAAGCCTAATTGGTCCCATAGCAATTGCAGCAACAACCCAGCCATTGCCTAGCTTTAGAACCATCTCCGTCTTAGCCTTCTACTCCTTCCCATTTCCTACAAACCATTTGCAGATATGAGCTCTACAACTGGTATCCAATACCCAAGAAGTAGAATAGTAATCATGTTAAAGCTCAAATCAAATGTACCTTGGTTGGAGAGGAGTTTAGGACACTCCCTCTTCCAATGCCCTTTTTCACGACAATATATGCAAACATCTTTTGCAATCCTTGACTGCCGAACCGCCTTCCTCTTTCCTTTGCCCATGCCCAGCATGGCAACAGGAGCGCTCTGTGCGCTTGCAGCGGCTGATTCTGTCTTACCCTTCTTCCTCCTCCAGCGTCCGGGCCCCTTTGCCTTTCGCTCTTGAGGTCGAAGCCTCCCCAACCAATACCGACGGCGCAGACTTTTCAATCGTTGCCTCGTACTGGACCAACATGTTTATCAACTCATGAAGGTCTTTTTCAAACCCATTCATGTTATAGTTCACGATAAACGGGTCAAAAGAGGGAGGAAGAGACTGAAGGATCATGTCGATGTACGTTTCTTTTTCAAGATCAGCTCGGAGGTCTTTGAGCTTCTCCACTAGGGATAGCATCATCACTCCATGCTGGTGTACAGAAAACCCTTCTGTCATCTTAGCTCCGAAAAATGCCTTCGTCGTAGCATATCTAATATGCTGGTCCGGTACCGCATAAACGTCTTTCATGCGGAGCATTATCGAGCTGACATCATCCAGCCGATCATACTGTTTCTGGATCTCATTAGTCATGGATTCCAGTTATGATGCTGCGGACCTTGCGGTTGTCCTCCTGCCATTCATTGAACGTCAAACGCTCTTCTGACGAGGACCCCTCCGGCAAGACCCGAGGAAGTGGCTTATCCAGAACGTAAGCCTAGTTTTCAAAATCTAGGACAATCCTCAGATTTCGCAGCCAATCGTTATAGTTTGTTCCGTCAAATTTATTAGTCTCAAAAAATTACAGCGAGCGGATTCTTAGACATCTACATTCAAAAATGTAAAGCAGAAATTTAGTAGATTATTATAATATAGAATTCAAGTTAAGACTTGGTCTTTAGTCATTAACCCCTCCCACTATTTCTTCAAAAAAGCCCACCACTCTCAAGTAGGGTTTTCGGGAAACCATTTCCTAGTGGGCTCGGAGTCCACAAACGCAATTCTCCATGCCCCCGCTTTTACGATTCACATGGGAAAGGCTTTGTGGGAGGTATCCAATACCATTCTCATCCAATGAGATCCCCAAGATATTTTGCCTCGCCTCTTCACATGATCCCAAGGACTCCAAGCGAATCATGTTACTTAGCGTTAGGCCCGACCCATCAACCAAAATGAATATCTCAACTATCGCCCCCCACGACTCGTGAGACAGGGAAATAGGAGTATATTCCATTCGTTCATAACAACAGTGCAGCTTTCTTTCATTCCAAACGTGCCACGACTCGTGAGACCACGAAATGGGTGAAAGTAGCTTCCTCACTACATTTGCTATGGATGGAAGGCTTGGAATAATCAAACCATTTGATTTTAATTCCATTTTGGGCCTAATATTTACTTGGACCATCCAAGTGAGAGTTATTGTTTATTAAGACGAGACCTCATCATTTATTAGTACTTTGCATGCTCAAGTTTTAAACATTTTAATGTAAATAATGCATTCCAAACACATCATACATCAAAGCATTAAAACATTAAACACATGCAAAACAAGCCTAGCACGCCCCTGTTAGGATAATCACAAGCCCGTTCCTAAGTGATCCACTGAGCCCGCAGTGGATCTATGGTCAATCTAGGGTAAGCCTACACTATTACAATTTTACATCCCATTATCATTCTAATGGGGCCTTGTAAATCCTTCTTTGTTCTTCTTGACCTTCCACCGTAGGCTCCGTCCACCGGACCTTCATCTCCTTGGAAGCTTACATTTAATAAAATAAAGCCTCACAGTCTAATCTACTCTCATTACAACTTAAAAGAAACCCCAATCATAAGTCGGGGGGAGTACATTAAAAGAGAGGAAGAAAGCCTTATTATTCCAAGGCTTAAAACGATAGAGAGAAGAGAAAAACAAAGAGGCACGCAGGCCTCACCCAACAAAAATATAAACCATACATAGGTCAATGGGCTTAGTGATCATCCTTATTGTTTATCAAATAAACAACAATAAAGCACATTTATATCAAATATAAACATGCCAACAAATAAATACATCATGCATTTATAAATAGATATCCAATATCTAAAACAATAAACATAATAAAATGCAGAAAATATCATATTAATAATGCAATTAAAAATATGGATATCAACTATACATCCAATGTACAATTTTTTTTTTTTTGTTTGGAAACCATTTCCAAAATAATCTAAGGCATAAAAAATAATTTTAGAAATCAATTTAACCAAAATTAAAATATGCCAAAATTAATAATTTCAGAAAACTAGCAGAAATCAGGGAAAATCCAATTTTCCGGAAAACGGCAAAAACGGCACAAAACAGCGCTGCCGGCCGGCGTCCCAGACGGCCGTACGCTCAGCAGTGTTAGAATAGGTGACCATGTAAGCAATTTTGGCGGGTATATGTACCTATGTCTAGACATTATAGGTGTTTTGATAAATCATTAATGAATAAAGAAGTGAATTTTCATTTGGCATTACTTTGTTTGTGTTCACTTGCACCTATTATCCATATTGTTCACTACGCAAACAAAGCCCACGGACTGAGAATCAATTTCGGGGACTGGGACTACGCTTGGAGGTAATGGAATCAGTCTTCCCGAATCAGTCCGGAAATCTCCAAGTCAAGGAATTGGGTGTGAGACTTGCACTAAGCATCTGCTGTCGTGTTTTCGACGGGTGACGAGGATCGTCTAAGCAGTTTAGTGGGTTAGCCTGCTAGGATGCAGCTGACTGAGATGAAATACGGAGGGACCTTGAACAAGGTATGACGAGTATTCCCGGTTCCAACGGTACAGGTCAAGTCCTTTGACTGAGGAATTGCTGAGTTTACCTGTACATCAGGGCTTGTATCTTAATGGTGAGAGATTGCCAGAATTCTCTTTGGTAGTCATAAGCCATGTCTAAGTCCTGGTGTGCAAAACAGTAGTTTCCAAGAAAGGATCTGTCTCTGTCAATAGGCTTTGACAGTTGAGTCTCATGTATACTCTAGGTCTTGTCCCTAAAAAAGTGACTGAACAGAAGGGAAATTCCCTTGCGGCGTTTAGTGAGACAAGACCGACACTTGGGTCCAAAATGGGTACCTGCATTTTCCGTGCCCTAGATAAGTAGACAGAAGGACAAGCGTACTGTTAGAGTAAATGTTCATCCCTGAATATTTCACCTAGTCTCTAGTGCCATGGACCGTTGTAGATGGCCACCCATGGTAACGGACGGCTAGGAAATGTCTATGAATGGTGAACCTAAAGAGTCACACACTATCACACACAATGATTAAATTAGATTTAATCGGGACCCTTTATTTTTCTTGGAGTCCGCTTAAATAATATTTATATTTATTTTAGCTCGTTTAACAATATTTCCATTAAACTTAAATTAAAATCAAATCAACGGTTGAGATATAATGGGAGACGATGGATTGGCCGTGACTAGGTCAAAACACGCCGTCAAATTAGGTTCTTAAAAGAGGAGTTTAAAGAGGATTAAAATCCTTTCTATATAAAACCCCTAACCCCTGCATCCTACAATCATGTACATGAATGAATCTCCAAACACACACACTACTACACCACACACACGGATCTCTCCCATCTCTCGTTCGCCTCTCTCTTCTCCCAAAGAAAATTATTTTCTTTGTTCTCTTTTCCTTGGAACATTAGAACTTGATAATCAATAACCGTTAATTCATACGTGTCGTTGATTCACTTCCACTCCTATTAAACATTGTTCGCCCGATTTGTCTGAGTGCGCGTAGCGCGCGACACGTCAGCGCCGCCTCGCTGCCGCGCTTCCGCACGATCCAATTAATCTCAAGCAGCGCGCGCGGCCGCCCGCGTGCAGCAGCAGGCGCGCGCGCGCACGCCCAGCAGCGCGCACGGGCGGACGCCCGCACACACCTGCCGGCCGCGCGCGCCGCGCGCAGCGCGCGCCCTGCGCGCGAGGCGCGCGCCTGCTGCCCCTGCCAGGCGGCCGGCACCGTTTTTCACTTTTTTTTTTTTTTTTTTTATTTTAAACTTCTGCTATAAAAACTGAAAATTAAACATGCATTTACAGAAGATCCAATTCTCAAAAAATGCATGGATATCCATAATTTCAAAAGCAAAATTAACACATATTTTCTACACATATTATCATGCATTAAAGCCATAAATCATGCTTTCCAAAAGCAATTTAAACATGTTCTTCATGCTTAACACATAATAACATGTAATTCCTATAGCCACAAAACCGAACCGGGCTCTGATTGCCACTGAAAGAATCGGGTACGGCCCGGGAACGCAACGGAAGCGTAAAAACGTTAATTTAAAGCATAAATTTAAACGGGTTCAAAGGGGTGTTCCCTTTGAAGTTCCCGGCGTTCGGTGTTTTGTCAAAGCATAAAATAAAGAGGAGAAGAATGCTGGACATATGGCTAAAGGAAGTAAACAAAAGATACATGAAAACATAAAGAAAAACCAACCTTATGTTCGTTGCACGTAGAACCGGTTTTGTTTCTAGCGTTGTTCCCTTTCCGTTTCTCCTTTCCGTTCACTTGAGGATCCAAATTTAGAATCCCTCTAATTTGTCCACACCACACTATGGAATGTATATCTCTAATCTATTGCTAGATAGAAGTAGAGAAAGAGAAGAAGAAAAAAACAATCCAAAACAACACTATTGATTAGTGCTTTTTGGAATGTTTTTTAGTTCAAACCTTTCCAAAAGGTATGAACACAAAAAGGAGAAATTTTCAGAGGTTTTTGGAGAGTTTCTTGATGGAAATTTCGTGCAAGACATAGCATACAAGTTATGTGAATGGTTTTTGTGTAAGTAGAGTTGTTGAATTCAAAATTCAACTTCTCTTGTCAACTTCCAAAGTAACCTACATACACACACCATTATCTACATAACCATGCACCATTATAGCAAATAAAACCACCCACAAAAATCATACAAAGGCTGGTCACATGTGCCTCACATGTGGAAGATTTTAATTCTTCCTTCATTTGCTATAAATTGAATTTTTCCATGGACTAGGACTTACTAGTCTTAGACTTTTATTTAATCTAATTAAATTAAGTCCAAACAAAGTCCATTGGGCATTAATTAATCCAATTAATCTCAATCTAATTGATGCCCATAAGTTTATTTAATCCAATTAAATAAACATAAGTCCGAACTCTAATTAATTGATCCAATCAATTAATTAATCGAAACCCGATAAATTAATCCAATTAATTTAAAGGTTCTAAGTCCAAAAATTAACTAATCCAATTAATTAATTCTGGGACCATTCCATCAAATGGATTTCCCAATAAATGATCCAATTCATTTATTTTCTCCTTGAATTAATTTAATCCAATTAAATTAATTCGCTTCTTCTAGAATTAATTCCAAATTAATTCTACCAATTCCATAGTGATTTGTGTGTGACTCTTTAGGTTCACCCTCAGCTAGACTTGGGCTTGTGTCCAACACAATTGGTTAAATCCAATTTAATTAACTATTTTTCCAATTAACCATTAATCGGAAACGCCCGTCACCATGGGTGGCCGTCTAGCAACGGTCCATGGCACTAGAGACTAGGTGAATGTTGGCAGTGAACATTTAGGCTCTCGATTACCATACGAGTACGGTCCTTTCCATCATCCGTCTCCCTGTCTAAGTCTAGGGGCATGGAATTTGGCGTCGGTTCCCATCCTGGACTAGACAAACTATGCTCAATAACTCGAGACGCGTTTGCTCTATTGATCGACGTAGGGAAACCATTCCCTACTCGACCAATCGCTGTGGCCACAGACTTAAAGAGCTTAAACCGTCTCAGAGCGCATAGGAGACTCGACTGTTATTATACTGACAGGTGACGGATCCTATCTTGGAATCCACCGTCCTCAATACATATTCCGACTGCAACTGGATGAGGGCTTATGATGAACGTTATCCCAGATACGGGCATCTCTTGCCAGACCCTAGATACAACCTTCATATGCATGTGACTGCCATGATTCCTCAAGTCCGAGGACTAATCTCGTACTATCGGAGCCCGAGAATTCCAGTCATACCGACTAAGCCCCAAGGCTTCCATATGACGATTCCCGCGAGTCAGTTTCAGTCAGCTAACACCACGTCAACTAACCCACTAATATTGCATAGACGTCCAACGTCTGGTCGCCGATGAAACACGGGCATTCATCCAATGAATGCAATCCTTAGTGCAAGTCTCTGTAGGACCCTCGATGCCCTGTCTCGAGGTCCTCGACTTGGAACATTCCAGACCAACCCTCAGAAGTGGTTTTCATAGCTGCCATCCAATGCGCAGCCCAACTACATGGGTTATACAATTGGTCTGTGGGCATTTGTTTGTGACGTTAAAACATCGTTTAACGTAATCAGTAGCACAACAAACACATAGTGCCAGACGGATGAATACTTACTATATTCATCAAGTCAATAAAGATTGCTAAATAGTACCCAAAACCGCCAATCCAATTGCTTTCTGGTTACCTATTCTAACAATCTCCCACTTGACCTAAAGCCAATCACCCATGTTGCTCAGACTTATCTGAGCATGAGTAATCTGCGATATCGGCTCGGTCTCCACGGGTCTACCTTATTTCTGCCAGATGATGCGGTCCAACCGCACGTCACCTTCTTCATACCATTGCTCCAAGGCAGATGGTACTGTCTAAGAATTTTCCTGGATCCATGATGAGATCTCGGTCCTATAGCTTGCGCTAACAGCCATGTTGTTATCCTCCAAGGTAACTACTGGCTAGCATCGTGCTAGGCACCACACCCAACCATTGGATGTAGTTTTTCATCCAAACCACTCTCCGGAGCAACTTCTAAAGTTGCCATACATTCAACTTTCATGGTCCGTCGTGGTGTCCCGCTTGAAACCTTTTCCAAGCCACCACCTTACCATTAAGCCTGAATATATGTTCATAATGAGACTAGATATTATCACATGATCCTGGAAGCTAGTATCGCTATAAGCCTTCCAGAATCAACTCTTCCATTGAACTTGCATCAAGAACCTTCTTTAATCCTTATTCAGGGTATAAAAGACTGTTCTTCAACAGCGTCTACTGCCTCCTCGGTACACACCCGATTTCTGTCGTTATGCCGAAAGCATACACAACATCAGGTCCAATGCACCATACAACATACCCATGTTGTCTACGGCCAAAGACGTAGGGGATGTCAACATCTAAGCTTCCTCATCAGTCAACCTGACTGAGTCTTGGACAGCTTAACCCTATATATAGGAATCCAATTCCTTTCATGGAGAATTGCGTGACAACGTCTGTGTTTCAGTGTTTTCCTAACATCTTAAATTCATTCCAAAGGAATAAGACGTTACACACTTAAACACTAGGAACACAACTAAACTCCCACTGACCCTCAAAGCTCGTTACTGATCGAGTCATACCCCACATGAACTCATCAAAACGAATATTCCAGTTACATAGAGTTTCAAACCTAGTTTGAATTCCATGTCGAATTCCATTGGCTCCAAGCCATTGATTCAATCCAATGTCCAACATTGCTTCTCCTTATGTCTTTTGGATTATAATCCAAATTGACAGGACTGACCCAGAAACCTGTAACCTCTCAGGTATCTAGGATATTCTGGTTCATCCTTAGGAGGACTGGAATATAGTCAGTAGGAAAACTTGATTACAAATGATGTTTGCTATATCATACTGAGGTGTCGCTCTACTTGATTCCTCAAGGAGCTACTCCTTACACACCGGTTATCCTTTGAAATCCAATTTCCCTTAGGACAACACATGAACCTGCGCAGACCTAGTTTGCCTCCCACTAGTCCCTTGACGTATGCAAGACCATCCTACATACTCAAGTACTTTGTAAGATACAGGCTTGCCATGCCATATCCAATATGGCGTCTGGGCCACGATCTTTAGAAAGTTCCATGTTTTACAACTTGGCCACTTGTCTTAAGAACACGCCAGATGGGCCAAGGTAGTTCAGTGAAAACACCGATCGAACCATGTCCAACAAGGTTCGATTCCTCCTTTATCAGAGACGCCGTTCAATTGTGGCGTTCCAGGAAGAATTCCACTGAGTGAGAATTCCATTCCCATTAGATACATCAAGAGCTCACACTAAATACACACCACTCGATCCAATCGAAAGGTTAATTTTGCAACCAGTTTGATTCCCACTTCAAATCTAATTCCCTGAGCCTTCCAAAGGCCCTTAGACTTGTGAACCCTCTACTGGTCTTGTGTACTCAGTGACCCACAGATGTCTGACTGGATCCAATCCAACAGACCACTAGCAAGCATACTTTGTTCTACAAAGAGCTTCTTGGCATCTTCCTGCTCAGGAAGGACTTGCAAGCTAGCAGGCTCAAATTGTCTATTTCTAGACTCCTTGAATCTACTAACCTCCTTATCCTATCTAGAGGAATGTGACCTAGCTTTGCATGCCAATCTGTGAGTTTATCTTGATTATCCATTTCATCATTTGTTTTGAGCATTCATAATCTAAATTATGGGATAGTATTGAAACAATTATGCAAACAACCTAGCAGACAAGAATATTTCATTCTTTGTCAAATAAAAGAAGCTTTCATTGATCAAAAACATTGTAATCCTTATTGTCCAACAATAGAAAAACATAATTTGATCATGCTAGGTTACATAATTGTGACCTATCAACTCTATCCTAACATGATCACTGGCTAAGCCTAATTGGTCCCATAGCAATTGCAGCAACAACCCAGCCATTTGCCTAGCTTTAGAACCATCTCCGTCTTAGCCTTCTACTCCTTCCCATTTCCTGCAAACCATTTGCAGATATGAGCTCTACAACTGGTATCCAATACCCAAGAAGTAGAATAGTAATCATGTTAAAGCTCAAATCATATGTACCTTGGTTGGGAGAGGAGTTTAGGACATCCCTCTTCCAATGCCCTTTTTCACGACAATATATGCAAACATCTTTTGCAATCCTTGACTGCCGAACCGCCTTCCTCTTTCCTTTGCCCATGCCCAGCATGGCAACAGGAGCGCTCTGTGCGCTTGCAGCGGCTGATTCTGTCTTACCCTTCTTCCTCCTCCAGCGTCCGGCCCCTTTGCCTTTCGCTCTTGAGGTCGAAGCCTCCCCAACCAATACCCGACGGCGCAGACTTTTCAATCGTTGCCTCGTACTGGACCAACATGTTTATCAACTCATGAAGGTCTTTTTCAAGCCCATTCATGTTATAGTTCACGATAAACGGGTCAAAAGAGGGAGGAAGAGACTGAAGGATCACGTCGATGTAACGTTTCTTTTTCAAGATCAGCTCGGAGGTCTTTGAGCTTTCTCCACTAGGGATAGCATCATCACTCCATGCTGGTGTACAGAAAACCTTCTGTCATCTTAGGCTCCGAAAAATGCCTTCGTCGCAGCATATCTAATATGCTGGTCCGGTACCGCATAAACGTCTTTCATGCGGAGATTATCGAGCTGACATCATCCAGCCGATCATACTGTTTCTGGATCTCATTAGTCATGGATTCCAGTATGATGCTGCGGACCTTGCGGTTGTCCTCCTGCCATTCATTGAACGTCAAACGCTCTTCTGACGAGGACCCCTCGGGCAAGACCCGAGGAAGTGGCTTATCCAGAACGTAAGCCTAGTTTTTCAAAATCTAGGACAATCCTCAGATTTCGCAGCCAATCGTTATAGTTTGTTCGCGTCAAATTTATTAGTCTCAAAAATTACAGCGAGCGGATTCTTAGACAATCTACATTCAAAAATGTAAAGCAGAAATTTAGTAGATTATTATAATATAGAATTCAAGTTAAGACTTGGTCTTTAGTCATTAACCCCTCCCACTATTTCTTCAAAAAGCCCACCACTCTCAAGTAGGGTTTTCGGGAAACCATTTCCTAGTGGGCTCGGAGTCCACAAACGCAATTTCTCCATGCCCCGCTTTTACGATTCACATGGGAAAGGCTTTGTGGGAGGTATCCAATACCATTCTCATCCAATGAGATCCCCAAGATATTTTGCCTCGCCTCTTCACATGATCCCAAGGACTCCAAGCGAATCATGTTACTTAGCGTTAGGCCCGACCCATCAACCAAATGAATATCTCAACTATCGCCCCCACGACTCGTGAGACAGGGAAATAGGAGTATATTCCATTCGTTCATAACAACAGTGCAGCTTTCTTTCATTCCAAACGTGCCACGACTCGTGAGACCACGAATGGGTGAAAGTAGCTTCCTCACTACATTGCTATGGATTGGAAGGCTTGGAATAATCAAACCATTTGATTTTAATTCCATTTTGGGCCTAATATTTACTTGGACCATCCAAGTGAGAGTTTATAGTTTTATTAAGACCGGAGACCTCATCATTATTAGTTACTTTGCATGCTCAAGTTTTAAACATTTAATGTAAATAATGCATTCCAAACACATCATAACATCAAAGCATTAAAAACATTAAACACATGCAAAACAAGCCTAGCACGCCCCTGTTAGGATAATCACAAGCCCGTTCCTATAGTGATCCACCTGAGCCCGGCAGTGGATCTATGGTCAATCTAGGGTAAGCCTACACTATTACAATTTTTACATCCCATTATCATTCTAATGGGGCCTTGTAAATCCTTCTTTGTTCTTCTTGACCTTCCACCGTAGGCTCCGTCACCGGACCTTCATCTCCTTGGAAGCTTACATTTAATAAAATAAAGCCTCACAGTCTAATCTACTCTCATTACAACTTAAAAGAAACCCCAATCATAAGTCGGGGGGAGTACATTAAAAGAGAGGAAGAAAGCCTTATTATTCCAAGGCTAAAAACGATAGAGAGAAGAGAAAACAAAGAGGCACGCAGGCCTCACCCAACAAAATATAAACATACATAGGTCAATGGGCTAAGTGATCATCCTTATTGTTTATCAAATAAACAACAATAAAGCACATTTATATCAATATAAACATGCCAACAAATAAATACATCCCATGCATTTATAAATAGATATCCAATATCTAAAACAATAAACATAATAAAATGCAGAAAAATATCATATTAATAATGCAATCAAAATATGGATATCAACTATACATCCAATGTACAATTTTTTTTTTTTTTTTTGTTTGGAAACCATTTCCAAAATAATCTAAGGCATAAAAAAATAATTTAGAAAATCCAATTTAACCAAAATTAAAATATGCCAAAATTAATAATTTCAGAAAACTAGCAGAAATCAGGAAAATCCAATTTTCCGGAAAAACGGCAAAAACGGCACAAAACAGTGCTGCCGGCCGGCCGTCCCAGACGGCCGTCCGGCGCCCGCTGCGCGCGCGCGCACGCTCAGCAGCGCGCGCGGCCGCCCGCGTGCAGCAGCAGGCGCGCGCGCGCACGCCCAGCAGCGCGCACGGGCGGACGCCCGCGCACGCCTGCCGGCCGCGCGCGCGCCCGCGCCCGCGCGCCTGCTGCCCCTGCCGGGCGGCCGGCACCGTTTTTTTCACTTTTTTTTTTTTTTTTTTTTTTTTTTTTATTATAAACTTCTGCTATAAAAACTGAAATTAAACATGCATTTACAGAAAATCCAATTCTCAAAAAATGCATGGATATCCATAATTTCAAAAGCAAAATTAACACATATTTTCTACACATATTATCATGCATTAAAGCCATAAATCATGCTTTCCAAAAGCAATTTAAACATGTTTTCATGCTTAACACATAATAACATGTAATTCCTATAGCCACAACACCGAACCGGGCTCTGATGCCACTGAAAGAATCGGGTACGGCCCGGGAACGCAACGGAAGCGTAAAAAATGTTAATTTAAAGCATAAATTTAAACGGGTTCAAAGGGGTGTTCCCTTTGAAGTTCCCGGGCGTTCGGTGTTTGTCAAAGCATAAAATAAAGAGGAGAAGAATGCTGGACATATGGCTAAAGGAAGTAAACAAAAGATACATGAAAACATAAAGAAAACCAACCTTATGTTCGTTGCACGTAGAACCGGTTTGTTTCTAGCGTTGTTCCCTTTCCGTTTCTCCTTTCCGTTCACTTGAGGATCCAAATTAGAATCCCTCTAATTTGTCCACACCCACACTATGGAATGTATATCTCTAATCTATTGCTAGATAGAAGTAGAGAAAAGAAGAAGAAAAACAATCCAAACAACACTATTGATTAGTGCTTTTTTGGAATGTTTTAGTTCAAACCTTTCCAAAAGGTATGAACACAAAAAGGAGAAATTTTCAGAGGTTTTTGGAGAGTTTCTTGATGGAAATTTCGTGCAAAGACATAGCATCAAGTTATGTGAATGGTTTTGTGTAAGTAGAGTTGTTGAATTCAAAATTCAACTTCTCTTGTCAACTTCCAAAGTAAACCTACATACACACACCATTATCTACATAACCATGCACCATTATAGCAAATAAAACCACCCACAAAATCATACAAAGGCTGGTCACATGTGCCTCACATGTGGAAGATTTTAATTTCTTCCTTCATTTGCTATAAATTGAATTTTTTCCATGGACTAGGACTACTAGTCTTAGACTTTTATTTAATCTAATTAAATTAAGTCCAAACAAAGTCCATTGGGCATTAATTAATCCAATTAATCTCAATCTAATTGATGCCCATAAGTTTATTTAATCCAATTAAATAAACATAAGTCCGAACTCTAATTAATTGATCCAATCAATTAATTAATCGAAAACCGATAAATTAATCCAATTAATTTAAAGGTTCTAAGTCCAAAAATTAACTAATCCAATTAATTAATTCTTGGACCATCCATCAAATGGATTTCCAATAAATGATCCAATCATTTATTTTTCTCCTTGAATTAATTTAATCCAATTAAATTAATTCGCTTCTTCTAGAATTAATTCCAAATTAAATTCTACCAATTCCATAGTGATTTTGGTGTGACTCTTTAGGTTCACCCTTAGCTAGACTTGGGCTTGTGTCCAACACAATTGGTTAAATCCAATTTAATTAACTATTTTCCAATTAACCATTAATCGGAAAACGCCCGTCACCATGGGTGGCCGTCTAGCAACGGTCCATGGCACTAGAGACTAGGTGAATGTTGGCGTGAACATTTAGGCTCTCGATTACCATACGAGTACGGTCCTTCCATCATCCGTCTCCCGGTCTAAGTCTAGGGCATGGAATTTGGCGTCGGTTTCCCATCCTGGACTAGACAACTATGCTCAATAACTCGAGACGCGTTTGCTCTATTGATCGACGTAGGAAACCATTCCCTACTCGACCAATCGCTGTGGCCACAGACTTAAAGAGCTTAAACCGTCTCAGAGCGCATAGGAGACTCGACTGTTATATACTGACAGGTGACGGATCCTATCTTGGAATCCACCGTCCTCAATACATATTTCGACTGCACTGGATGAGGCTTATGATGAACGTATCCCAGATACGGGCATCTCTTGCCAGACCCTAGATACAACCTTCATATGCATGTGACTGCCATGATTCCTCAAGTCCGAGGACTAATCTCGTACTATCGGAGCCGAGAATTCCAGTCATACCGACTAAGCCTCCAAGGCTTCCATATGACGATTCCCGCGAGTCAGTTCAGTCAGCTAACACCCACGTCAACTAACCCACTAATATTGCATAGACGTCCAACGTCTGTCGCCGATGAAACACGGCATTCATCAATGAATGCAATCCTTAGTGCAAGTCTCTGTAGGACCCTCGATGCCCTGTCTCGAGGTCCTCGACTTGGAACATTCCAGACCAACCCTCAGAAGTTGGTTTCATAGCTGCCATCCAATGCGCAGCCCAACTACATGGGTTATACAATTGGTCTGTGGGCATTTGTTTGTGACGTTAAAACATCGGTTAACGTAATCAGTAAGCACAACAAACACATAGTGCCACGGATGAATACTTACTATATTCATCAAGTCAATAAAGATTGCTAAATAGTGCCCAAAACCGCCAATCCAATTGGCTTTCTGGTCACCTATTCTAACAACAAGTCTGAAGCCTTTGGAAGGTTTAAGGAATACAGACTTGAAGTAGAGAACCAAACCGGTCGAAAGATCAAAGCCCTTCGGTCGGACCGAGGTGGAGAGTATTTGATTGGTGAGTTCACTGATTATCTAAAAGAGAATGGGATTCTCTCTCAGTGGACCCCTCTTGGAACACCGCAGCTTAAAGGTGTGTCTGAAAGGAGGAATCGGACCTTGTTGGACATGGTCTGATCCATGATGAGTTTTACCGAACTACCCCTTTCCTTCTAGGGATACGCTCTTGAGACGGCGGCCAAAGTTTTGAACTTGGCGCCATCTAAAAAGGTATCCCAGACGCCATATGAGATATGGCATGGCAAGCCTGCCTCCTACAAATACTAGAAAGTGTGGGGTTGCCCCGCATATGTCAAGAGATTAGTGGGAGATAAACTGGACTCGAGGTCTAGTTTATGCAGGTTCATCGGCTATCCGAAAGAAACTGCAGGGTATTATTTCTATGATCCCTCCGAGCAAAAGGTTTTTGTCTCGCGAAACGCAGTGTTCTTGGAAAAAGGTCTTCCATCGGATAGTCGACGCGATGAGGTACTCCTTGAGGAATCAAGTTGAGGTACACCATGAGGCGGCAGTGACATCTGAGCCAGTAGTTCCCACTGATATTGTTTCCAGTCCTCCGTAGGTCGGCCAGAGTATCCCATGCACCTGATAGGTATGGATTTCTGGGCCTGACCGGTTAGTTGGATAATGATCCAAAGACATACGGGAGAAGCGATGTCGGACAAGTGGCTTGAGGCCATGAAATCCGAGATGGACTCGATGGGTACAAACAAGGTTTGGACCCTAGTAGATCCACCCAAAGGGTTTAAACCCGTAGGGTGTAAAATGGGTCTACAAACGTAAGCTTGGAGCTGATGGGGAGGTTACAACCTTCAAAGCCAGGCTTGTGGCGAAAGGTTACACTCAACGACCCGGGGTCGATTTTGAGGAAACCTACTCGCCCGTAGCAATGGCCAAGTCCATCCGGATACTGCTTGCCATAGCAGCATGGTATGACTATGAAATATGGCAGATGGACGTGAAAATGGCCTTCCTCAACGGTTTCGTAGAGGAAGAGATCTATATGGATCAGCCGGAAGGTTTCACGACTGTTGGAGAAGAGCAGAAGGTCTGCCGTCTCCAAAGGTCCATCTATGGCCTCAAACAAGCTTCCCAAAGCTGGAACATACGTTTTGATGAACTCATACGGGGATATGATTTCATCAAGAACGAGTCCGATCCTTGTGTATACAAGAAGATCAGTGGGAGCTCAGTTGCGTTTCTGGTGCTTTACATGGATGACATCTTGCTCATTGGGAATGATGCTAAGATGTTGGGTACCACTAAAACTTGGTTATCAACGCAATTCTCCATGAAGGATATGGGCGAGGCATCCTACATCCTTGGCATCAAGATCTGCAGGGATAGATCGAGAAGGATGTTAGGAATGGCCCAGTCCTCGTACATTGAGAAAGTCTAGAAGAGATTCAAGATGGAGAACTCAAAACGAGGATTCCTTCCTATGAGGCATGGAATTAAGTTATCCAAGAAGCAGTCTGCTAAGACTGATGAGGAGCTTAAACAGATGTTGGACATCCCCTATACTTCAGCCGTAGGCAGCATACAGTATGTTGTTCAGTGCACTAGACATGATGTGGCTTTCTCTTTGAGCGTAACAAGTCGATATCAGTCATGTGCCGGGGAGGCACACTGGAGTGCAGTCAAGACTATCCTGAAGTACCTAAAAGGACTAAGGACATGTTCTTGATCTACGGCGGTGGAGAGTTGATACTGGAAGGCTATAGCGACGCTAGCTTCCAGTCGGATGACGATGATGCCGAGTCTCAGTATGGTTTTGTATTTAGACTAAATGGTGGCGTGGTCATTTGGAAAGGTTCCAAGTAGGCTACCACCGCGGACTCCACCATAGAGTTTTGAATACATAGCGCTTTGGAAGCTGCTAAGGAGTGGTTTGGTTGATGAGCTACATCCAAGGGTTGGATGTAGTACCTAGCATTGCTAAGCCTGTAATTATCTTTTATGATAACAACGGGGCAATAGCGCTAGCAAAGGAACCGAGATCTCATCACGATCCAAGCATATTCTTAGACGCTACCATTTGCTTAGAGAGATGGATAGCACGAGTGATGTTCGGTTGGACCAAGTCAGCTCCGCAGAAAACATAGCAGATCCACTTGCTAAGCCCATGTCGCAAGTTGCCCACACTCACCATCTGAATAAGAGGTTTGGGTCAATGGGTGATTGGCTTTAGGTCAAGTAGGAGATTATTAGAATAGGTGACCAGAAAGCCAATAGGTTTGGCGATTTGTAACCTATCTGACAACTTGATGAAAATGTAATATTATTATGTGATGAATAAGATGAGTGTTCGTCACCAATGGTACCTTCTTTGTTGCGCTCATCTTACATTTGTTAAAACGGTGTTTAACTTATATCGCAACAAAGCCCACAGACCATGGATAACAACTCGTGCAGTTGGGCCACGCATTGGATGGTGGTCATGAAACCAAGTGATTAAGAGTTGGGTCTGAAACGTTCCGAGTCGATGACCTCGAGACAGTGCATCGAGAGTCCTATTGAGACCTGCATCAAGAGTCGTGTTCATTGGATGACTGCCGTGTTTCATCGGCGACAGGCGTGGGACGCCTACACGATCTTGATAGGTTGGTCGACTGGGGTCGAGCCGACTGGACTGACTCACGGGGATCATCATATGGAAGCCTTGGAGGCTTGGTCGGTATGATTGGATTTCCCCGGTTCCGATAGTACGGGAGTAATCCTCAGACTTGAGGAATCATGGCAGTCACGTGCACAGGACGATTGTATCTTGGATCTGGCGAGAGGTGATCATTCTGTAAGATGATCATTATAAGCCTTGTCCAGTGCAGTCGAAATGTGTAGCGAGGACGGTGGATTCCAAGAAGAGGATTCGTCCCCTGTCAGTATGTGACAGAGGTATCTCCTATGCATTCGGAGACACGTTCATGCTGTTTGAAGCTGTGGCCACAGTGGTTGGTCGAATAGGGAATGGTTTCCTGTGTCGACGCAATGAAGCATACGTGGTCTCGAGTATTAAGCATAGATGCCTGGTAAAGGATGGGAACCGACGCCCAATTCCATACACTAGACTAAGGCCGGGAGACGGTAGACGGAAGGATCGTACCCGTACGGAATCGGCGCCTAAATGTTCACGCCAATTCACCTAGTCTCTAGTGCCATGGAGCGTTGCTAGACGGCCACCCATGGTAACGGGCCCTTGTGGGACACGGGCCCAAGTCTAGCTCAGGGTGAACCTAAAGGGTCACACACAAATCACCGAGGAGGTTGAGAGATCGACTTGGAGTCAATCTCGAAGGATAAAATAAGTAATTGGATTACTTGAGGGAAAGTCCATTGGATGGACAGGCCGATATTGTATCGGGCTTTCATTTAATCGGTAAATTGAATTTTCGATTAAATATGGAAAGTTGAGACGTTGGATCTTTTAATTTGATTAAAAGATCAACGGGAATAATTTGAATGGACATTAAATTGGATTTAATGTTGGGTTCGTCGTAATTGGATTACAATAAAACCCGATCCGTTAAATTATACCCGAGAGGAGAAATAATTCCTAATTTGGAATAGGAAGAAGTTGGACTTCTTCTTTTAATTAAACATGGCCGACATGCTCCCTTGGAGGAAGCAAAATCAGCCATGTTTCATGCTAGGTGATATGTTTGACTTGTCTCTTTTGGAAAGAGACAAATCAACTCCAATCAAGCTCTTCCCTTTTGGTATGATTTGATCATACCATAAATTTTGGTAGGCTTGATTGAAGAATTGATGGTGATTGATTGGAATGAATCTAGACATCCTTGGATGAATCTAGACATATTCCAATAATCACATTAATTATGTATATATATGAGAATATACAACACCAAGCATAAGTGATTCATGATTCATCTTTTTCTAGGAAAAAGAGAAGACAAAAAATCCTCTCCTCTCTTTCAATTTTCATGCTCTCTCCCTCTCTTACACTTGTGTTTCTTCACTTGATTTTGAATCAAGAAGAAGAACAAAGTAAGTTTAAGAGAACACTAATTGATAGTGTTCTTCTCTTAAATCGATTCCTTCAAAAACCCGTTCTTTTCTAGCAAGAACAACGTGTGTTTCTTCCGGTGTGGTGTGGATCACCTTTGGAGAATCAATACGTTTGGATTTCGTGAGCATTCCGGAGAAGGAACAACGCTAGTAGCCGGGAGCATACGCTAAACAATCAAAGGTAACGGTTTATTACGCTTTGATTGATTTCATTTATATATATCTATGCTCTATGTGTTTAAATATATGTTTTCAATATTTACACATCCTACATCGAACGCCCGGTTGAGCACCCAAGGGTACACCCCTTGGAATTCGCATATTTAAATTAGATTTAAATTTGTGCACGATTTCTCGCTTTCTCGCTTCGGCTCGCGCTCCCGGGCCGATCCGCTTGTCCTTCATGGCCTCCATGATTTCTTTACATGTTGTTTAATCAGGAGATACACCTAACACCCGGGAATCTCAAGGGTACACCCCTTGAGAGTGTTATTTTGTAATTAAAAGCATGCTTTAATTTTTTGTACGTTATTTTATATCGCGCTTCCGCGTTCGCGCAATTCCCGTGACGATCCACCGATTTCTTTCAAGGGATAGATCTAAAAGCATGTTAGGGCTCACTCAAAACTCGTATATAGAGAAAGTCCTAAAGAGATATCGAATGGACAACTCCAAACGAGGATTGCTTCCTATCAGACATGGGATCAAGTTATCCAAGAAGCAGTCCCCGCAGACTGATGAGGAACTTGAAAGGATGAAAGTTATCCCTATGCTTCTGCCGTAGGTAGCATCCAATATGCGGTCCACTGCACCAGGCCTGACATTGCCTACGCTTTGAGCGTAACAAGCAGATATCAGTCTTGTGCAGGAGACGCACATTGGAATGCTGTTAAGGGCATCCTTAAGTACCTAAGGAGGACTAAGAAAATGTTCTTAGTCTATGGCAATGGAGAACTAATCCTGGAAGGCTTTAGCGACGCTAGCTTCCAGTCTGATGACGATGATGCCAAGTCTCAATCGGGTTACGTATTCAAACTCAATGGAGGAGTAGTAGCTTGGAAAAGTTCCAAAGCAAGCAACCATTGCTGACTCCACCACATAGGCTGAATACGTAGCAGCTTCAGAAGCTGCCAAGGAAGCGGTTTGGATGAGAAAATACATCCAAGAGTTGGGTGTGGTGCCTAGCATCACCGAGCCCGTTGTCATCTTTTGTGATAACAACGGAGCAATAGCGCAAGCAAAGGAACCGAGATCTCATCACCGTTCCAAACACATTCTTAGATGCTACCATCGTCTAAGAGAAATGGTAGGAAGAGGTGACATTCGGATGGACCGAGTCAACTCAGCAGACAACACAGTAGATCCGCTGACAAAGCCTATGTCGCAGAGCGCTCATAGGCAACATCTTGAGAAGATGGGGATTAGACATATAGGCGATTGGCTTTAAAGGTCAAGTGGGTGATTGTTAGAATAGGTGACCATGTAGCCAATCTTGGCAGGCAAAATGTGAAGGACAAGCGGATCCGCCCGGGAGCGCGAGCGGAAGCGAGAAATGCGAGATAAGTGCGTAAATTTAAATCAAATTTAAAATAAGCGAATCCCAAGGGGTGTACCCTTGGGTGCTCAACCGGGCGTTCGATGTAGGATGTGTAAATATTAAAACATATATTTAAACACATAGGGCATAGATATACAAATGAAATCAATCAAAGCGTAATAAACCGTTACCTTTGATTGTTTAGCGTATGCTCCCGGCTACTAGCATTGTTCCTTCTCCGGAATGCTCACGAAATCCAAACGTATGGATTCTCCAAAGGTGATCCACACCACACCGGAAGAAACACACGTTCTTCTTGCTAGAAAAGAACGGGTTTAGGAAGGAATCGGTTTAAGAGAAGAACACTATGAATTCGTGTTCTCTTAAACTTACTTTGTTCTTCTTCTTGATTCAAAATCAAGTGAAGAACACAAGTGTAAGAGAGGGAGAGAGCACGAAAATTGAGAGAGAGGAGAGGATTTTTGTCTTCTCTTTTTCCTAGAAAAAGATGAATAATGAATCACTTATGATTGGTGTTGTATATTCTAATATATATACACAATTAATGTGATTATTGGAATGTGTCTAGGTTCATCCAAGGATGTCTAGATTCATTCCAATCAATCACCATCAATTCTTCAATCAAGCCTACCAAAATTTATGGTATGATCAAATCATACCAAAAAGGAAGAGCTTGATTGGAGTTGATTTGTCTCTTTCCAAAAGAGACAAATCAACATACCACCTAGCATGGAACATGGCTAATTTTGCTTCCTCCAAGGGAGCATGTCGGCCATGTTTAAATAAGGGAAGAAGTCCAACTTCTTCCTATTCCAAATTAGGAATTATTTCTCCTCTCGGGTATAATTTAACGGACCGGGTTTTATCGTAATCCAATTACGATGAACTCAAAATTAAATCTAATTTAATGCCCACTTAAATTATTCCCATTGATCTTTTAATCCAATTAAGAGATCCAACGTCTCAACATCTCAACTTTCCATATTTAATCGAAAATCCAATTTACCGATTAAATGAAAGCCCGATACAATATCGGCCCGTCCATCCAATGGACTTTCCTTAAGTAATCCAATTACTTATTTTATCCTTCGAGATTGACTCCAAGTCGATCTCTCAACCTCCTCGGTGATTTGTGTGTGACCCTTTAGGTTCACCCTCAGCTAGACTTGGGCCCGTGTCCCACAAGGGCCCGTTACCATGGGTGGCCGTCTAGCAACGGTCCATGGCACTAGAGACTAGGTGAATTGGCGTGAACGTTTAGGCGCCGATTCCGTACGGGTACGATCCTTCCGTCTACCGTCTCCCGGCCTTAGTCTAGGGTATGGAATTAGGCGTCGGTTCCCATCCTTGACTAGGCATCTATGCTTAATACTCGAGACCACGTATGCTTCATTGCGTCGACACAGGAAACCATTCCCTGATCGACCAACCACTGTGGCCACAGCTTCAAACAGCATGTACGTGTCTCCGAGTGCATAGGAGATACCTCTGTCATATACTGACAGGGGACGGATCCTCTTCTTGGAATCCACCGTCCTCGCTACTCATTCCGACTGCACTGGACAAGGCTTATAATGATCATCTTACAGAATGATCACCTCTCGCCAGATCCAAGATATAGCCGTCCTGTGCACGTGACTGCCATGATTCCTCAAGTCTGAGGATTACTCCCGTACTATCGGAACCGGGGAATCCAATCATACCGACCAAGCCTCCAAGGCTTCCATATGATGATCCCCGCGAGTCAGTCCAGTCGGCTCGATCCCAGTCGACCAACCCATCAAGATCCTGTAGGCGTCCCACGCCTGTCGCCGATGAAACACGGCACTCATCCAATGAACACGACTCTTGACGCAAGTCTCAATAGGACTCTCGATGCCCTATCTCGAGGTCCTCGACTTGGAACGTTTCAGACCCAACTCTTAATCAGTTGGTTTCATGACCACCATCCAATGCGTGGCCCAACTGCACGAGTTGTTATCCATGGTCTGTGGGCTTTGTTGCGATATAAGTTAAAACACCGGCTTAACAAATGTAAGATGAGCGCAACAAAGAAGGTACCATTGGTGACGAACACTCATCTTATTCATCACATAATAATATTACATTCACATCAAGTTGTCGGATAGGTTTACAAATTGTCAAACCTATTGGCTTTCTGGTCACCTATTCCAACAAAATGTAACCTACGTCTAGAATATTTCAGTGTTTTGATAAAACTATTAATGAATAAAGAACTGAAATTCATTTGGCATCAGTTTGTTGGCTTTCACTTTATCTGCTTTATGATTATCTGTTCACTACGCAAACAAAGCCCACGGACTGAAAACCTATTTCGGGGACTGGGACTACGCTTGGAGGTAGGTCCATGAAATTAGTCCCGCCGAATCAATCCGAAAATCTCCAAGTCAAGGAATCTCGAAAATGGGTACCGAGATTCCCTTTGAGACTTGCACTAAGCATCTGTTGTCATATTTCATCGACGGGGGACGAAGGTCATCTGAGCAGTGTTAGTGGGTTAGCCTGCTAGGAAGCAGCTGATTGAGGTGACTCGCGGGAACCATCTTACGGAGGACCTTGAGTAAGGTCGGCTAGGTAAGACGTATGTTCTTGGTTCCAAACGGTACAGGTCAAGTCCTTTGACTTGAGGAACTGCTGAGTTTACCTGTATCAGGTCTGTATCTTAGATATGGTGAGAGATTGCCAAGAAGCACTTGAGTAGTCATAAGCCATGTCTAGTGCAGCTCTGGTATACAGAGTGACAGTAGTTTCCAAGAAAGGATCTGTCTCTAGTCAAAGGCATTGACAGTTGAGTCTCACGTATGCTCTGTTTCTTATCCCTAAAATCTGTGGCCACAGTAACTGAACAGAAGGGAAGATTTCCCTTGCGGCGTTTAATAAGGACAGACCGACACTGAGGTCCAAAATGGGTACCTGCATTTTTCGTGCCTTAGACCCTAAGTGGTGAGACCGTAGACAGAAGGACAAGTGTACTGTTAGAGCCTAAATGTTCATCCCCGAAAATTCACCTAGTCTCTAGTGCCATGGACTGTTGCTAGATGGCCATCCATGGTAACGGACGGATACTAGAAATCCGACCAAGTCTAGCTGAATGGTGAACCTAAAGAGTCACACACAATCCACACACACTAACTATTTAATTTAGAATTAAATATTGGAGAAAAGGAATGATTAAATTGGATTTAATCGGGTCCTTTATTTTCTTGGAGAATTAATTCCTTTTATTTGATAAAAGGGATTAATCTAAGAAATTAGATTTATTAGAGGATTAATTTAATGGACTTAGAATAAATATTTATATTTATTATATTTATTTATTTGGCCTTTAGAATATTTAATTGGATTTAAATATTCCATTAAATTAAATTAATGGTTGAGATGGAAAGGGAGAGATGGATGGCTAGGATTAATTTTACTAGGTCAAATGCTACTTTGACTAGGACTTAGTCAAAGTCCTAGTCAAAAATAGTCTTATTTAGAGTTGGAGTTTACAGAGGATTAAACTCCTCCTCTATAAATAGTCGTAGCCTCTCACTATTTGAGAGTGATGAAATTCCAACACACACACACACACACACACACACACACTCGGCTCTCTCCTCTCTCCCTCTCGTCTGCCCACTCTCTCTCTCTCACAAGAAAATACTTTTCTTGTTCTTTTGTTCTTGGAACAATCGAACTAAGGAGAATTAATACCGTTAATTAATAACGTGTGATCAATTCATCCTCTCCAAAAATAATACTTGTTCGTTCGCTAGCACGATGTGCAAGATACGTGGGTGGATTGCGTGTTACAATTTGGAGAATCTCACGTACGAGATTTGGTGCAAAATGGGGAACAACGCGAGTACCGGTTAGAAGACGAAAACGACAATCGGTAGGTTCCGATTTAATTTTTCGTCCCTCTTTATTTTTTTAATCCTATGGCCTCCATGATTTCTTTTATGCTTTTAATTCATGAGATACACCAAACGCCCAGGAACTTCAAGGGTACACCCCTTGAACGTGTTCTTTTATTTAATTAAAAGCATGCTTTAATTTTTTGTATCTAATTTTATACCGCGCTTCCGCATTCGCGCTATTTCCCGGGACGATCCACAATCTTTCACTGCGCGCGCCAGCTGACTGCTGCCGATGGCGGTAGGCGGTTGACGGCGACGTTTTTCACGTTATTTTCAATTTTTTAATTTCTGAATTCATTCTGAAAATTTATTTTGTTTAATTTTGCTTATTTTCTAAGAACATTATTTTGGGAGGTTAAGTTTATTGGATTTGGAATCCCGGGGATAACTTACCTACATATAATGAGGAAGGGCCTCCTAAATGGGAAAAAATATTGCCAACAGTTGTACCATATTTTTCATACGTGGCGCATTTATTTTATCATGGATTGATGTGATTGGTAATCATATAATGTTAGCATATATTTATGTGATTGGATCATGTGAGTATGTGCGTTGAATAAAAATGGATGATCACGAGCCCTAGACCGGATGTATGGTTTAATTTTATGTTGGGCCTGTGTGCCTCTTTCTGCTTTCTCCTTCTCCCCTTTCTAGTTGCCTTTTCTCCCTCCTTATGTACTCCCCCCGGGTTTTCACTGGGGTTTCTTTTTAAATATGTAATGAGAGTAGAATAGGAGTGAGGATTTATTTTATGTATTTGGTGGAGAAGAAGGAAGGTCCACATGGAGAGCCCAGAATGGAGGATCCGAGGCGTTTCCATGAAAAGATGAAAGAGAAAAGAGACCAAGGCCCATCAGAATGATGATTGGGTTACGATTAATGTAATAGTGTAGGACCGACCCTAGATTGACCATAGATCCACTGCGGGCTCAGTGGGTTGCATAGGATTCGGGCTCGTGATCATCCAACAGGGGCGTGCTAGGCTTTAATTTTGCATGTGGCTATTATGATAGATGAATGGTTTTTTATTTATCATATAACTGCTATGGGATGCAATTTATTTATTTACGCATTATGGATGAATGTGTTTATATTTATACATATGAGATCTCGGTCATTTACAACTCTCACATTGGTTGGACCAATGTCCAAATATTAGACCCTAGACAAATAGGACATGGACTCTAGGAGTTTGTTCATGCCTTCCAGTCCATGGCATAGTGAGGAAGCTAATTTAGGTCGATAGCATGGTCTCACGAGTCGTGGCACGTCTATCGTACTTAAAAGAAGCTGCACTATGTCATGAACGAAAAGTAGACCACTGTTACCTGTCTCACGAGTCGTGAAGGTAGCAGTGGGTCTATGATTCGGTTGATTGGGTCGGGTCTAACGCTCGATTAGCATGATTCGCTTGGAGTCCTCGGGATCATGTGAAAGGGTGAGGCAATAATCTTGGGAATCTCGTCGAACGAGAATGGTATAGCATACCTCCCACAGGATTCTTCTCATACGAATCGTAAAAGTGGGGTATGGAAAAATTCGCTGTGGATCCCAAGCCCACTAGGAAAAGGTTTCCCGAAAACAATGTTTGAGAGTATCGTGTTTTCGTATAAATAATGGGAGCATTAAATGACTAAACACCAAGCATTTAATTATTTATCAAACCTCCGTCTTTTAAATTCTGCTGATCGCGAACTCTGTTTTTTAAATGTAGATTTAAAAATGTCTAAGAACCCTTTATCAACCATACTTGAGACCAACAAATTCAATGGAACCAATTACAATGACTGGTTGCGCAATCTCAGGATAGTATTAGATTATGAGAACCAGGGCTACGTCATGGACGAGCCTCTGCCTAGGACCTTACCAGAAGGATCCACGCCAGAAGAATATGAGACGTTCGAGACTTGGCACAAGGATAACCGGAAGGTCCGTACCGTCATACTTGCTTCGATGACAAATGAGATTCAGAAGTAGTATGAAAGGCTAGATGATGTCCCTTTCATTATGGCTCGCCTTAAGGACTGCTATGCAGTCCCAGACCGGCATACTAGGTATGTCGTGGGACTAAGGTGTTCTTTGGAACCAAAATGACAGAAGGTCAGTGGGAGCTCTGTAGTGTTCCTAGTGCTTTATGTGGATGACATTCTACTCATAGGTAATGATGTTAGAATGTTGGGTGACACAAAAGCATGGTTATCAACCCAGTTTTCCATGAAGGATTCGGGAGAAGCCTCCTACATTCTAGGCATCCAGATTGTCAGGGACAGATCTAAAAGGATGTTAGGGCTCACCCAAAACTCGTATATGGAGAAAGTCTTGAAGAGATACAAGATGGACAACTCCAAACGAGGATTCCTTCCCATGAGGCATGGGATCAAGTTATCCAAGAAACAGTCCCCGCAGACTGATGAGCAACATGAAAGGATGAAAGTCATCCCCTATGCTTCTGCCGTAGGTAGCATCCAATATGCGGTCCACTGCGCCAGACCTGACATTGCTTACTCATTGAGTGTAACAAGCAGATATCAGTCTTGTGCAGGAGAGGCACATTGGAATGCTGTTAAGGGCATCCTTAAGTACCTGAGGAGGACTAAGGAAATATTCTTAGTCTATGGAAATGGAGAACTGATCCTGGAAGGCTTTAGCGACGCTAGCTTCCAATTTGATGACGATGATGCCAAGTCTCAATCGGGTTATGTATTCAGACTCAATGGAGGAGTAGTGGCTTCGAAAAGTTCCAAGCAAGCAACCACTGCTGGTTCCACCACTGAGGCTGAATACATAGCAGCTTCAGAAGCTGCCAAGGAAGCGGTTTGGATGAGAAACTACATCCAAGAGTTAGGTGTGGTGCCTAGCCTCGCCGAGCCCGTTGTCATCTTTTGTGATAACAACGGAGCAATAACGCAAGCAAAGGAACCGAGATCTCATCACCGTTCCAAACACATTCTTAGACGCTACCATCTTCTAAGAGAAATGGTAGGAAGAGGGGACGTTCGGATGGACCGAGTCAACTCTATAGACAACACAGCAGATCCGCTGATAAAGCCTATGTCACAGAGCGCTCATACGCAACATCTTGAGAAGATGGGGATTACACATATGGGCTATTGGCTTTAAGGTCAAGTGGGAGATTGTTAGAATAGGTGACCATGTAGCCAATCTTGGCAGGCGAAATGTAACCTATGTCTAAACAATTTCAAGGATTTGATAAATTATTAATGAATAAGAAGTGAAATTCATTTGGCATTTACTTTGTTTCTGTTCACTTTATGTGCTTTATACATATCTGTTCACTACGCAAACAAAGCCCACGGACTGAAAACATACTTCGGAGACTAGGACTACGCTTGGAGGTAGGTCCATGAGATCAGTCTCCCCGAATCAGTTCAGAAATCTCCAAGTCAAGGAATCTCGAAAATGGGTACCCAGATTCCCCTTGAGACTTGCACTAACCATCTGCTGTCGTATTTCATCAACGGGTGACAAAGGTTGTCTAAGCAGTGTTAGTGGGTTAGCCTGCTGGGGAGCAGCTGACTGAGGTGACTCGCGGGAACCGTCTTATGGAGGACCTTGAGTAGAGTTGGTTAGGTATGAGGTGTGTTCCCGGTTCCAACAGTACAGGTCAAGTCCTTTGACTTGAGAAACTGCTGAGTTTACCTGTATATCAGGGTTGTATCTTAGATATGGTGAGAGATTGCCAAGAAGCACTTAAGTAGTCATAAGCCATGTCTAGTGCAGTCCGGTGTACAGAGTGACAGTAGTCTCCTAGAAAGGATCTGTCTCCTGTCAAAGGTGTTGACAGTTGAGTCTCACAAATGCTCTATGTCTTGTCCCTAAAATCTGTGGTCACAGTAACTGAACAAAAGGGAAGGTTTCCCTTGCAGCGCTTAGTAAAAGATAGACCGACACTTAGGTCCAAAATGGATACTTGCATTTTTCGTGCCCTAGACCCTAAGTAGTGAGACTGTAGACGGAAGGACAAGTGTACTGTTAGAGCCTAAATGTTCATCCCCTTAAATTCACATAGTCTCTAGTGCCATGGACCGTTGCTAGATGGCCACCCATGGTAGCGGGCGGATTTTAGGAATCCGACCAAGTCTAGCTGAAGGTGAACCTAAAGAGTCACACACAATCCGCACACATAAAGTATTTAATTTAGAATTAAATATTTGGAGAAATGGAATGATTAAATTGGATTTAATCAGGTCCTTAATTTTCTTTGAAAGAATTAATTCCTTTTATTAGATAAAAGGGATTTATCTAATAAATTAGATTTATTAGAAAAATTAATTTAATGGGCCTAGAATAAATATTTATATTTATTATATTTATTTATTGCCCTTGGAATATTTAAATATGTTTTAAATATTCCATTAAATAAAATTAATGGTTGAGATTAAAAGGAGAGATCGATGGCTAGGATTAATTTGACTAGGACTTTGACTAGGTCAAAATCCTAGTCAAATTAGTCTTCTAGAGTTGGAGTTTGAAGAGGATTAAACTCCTCCTCTATATATACTCCTAGCTCTTCACCATTAGAAGGATGATGATTCCTCACACAAACACACACACACACACACACACAATTCACGTGTGCTCTCTCTGCCTCTCTCGTCCGCCCTTCCCCTCTCTCCTCTCTCTCTCTCCAAGAAGTTACTTCTTGTTCTTTTGTGTTAACAATTGAACAAAAGGAGGATTAATCCCGTTAAATAATAACGTGTGATTGATCCACCCTCTCCAAAATACTTGTTCGTTCACTAGCACGAAGTACAAGATACGTGGGCGGATTGCGTGTCACGATTTAGAGGATCTCACATACGAGGTCTTGGAGCAAATCGGGGAACAACGCGAGTACCGGTTAGAAGAGAAAAACGACGAACCGGTAGGTCTCTATTTACGTTTTCGTCCTCTTTTATTTTACAAATCCTAGGGCCACCATGATTGCATGTATGTTCTTAATTCATGAGATACACCAAACACCCGGGAACTTCAAGGGCACACCCATTGAACGTGTTTTAATTTTATACGTATTATGCATGATTAAATTTTTGTAATTTAAATTTATACCGCACTTTCGCATTCACGCTATTCCCGGGACGATCCACACGCCTATCACAGGCTTTCACTGTGCGCTCAGGCGAGGGCGCGCATGGTGCACCCAGTTCAGGCCTACCGGGCGCGCGGCCGGGCGACGGGCGACGGGCGACAGGCGCAGGCGGGTGGCCAGGGCGCGCGCATGCGGGCAGGGAAGCCCGTACGCGCGCGCCAGGCCAGAACTCTATATATATTCCAAGCCCTTCATTTGTGGAGGATGATGAATCTTGAAACACACACACACAGACTCACATGTGCTCTCTCATCTCTTTCGTCCGCCTCTCTCTTCTCTCTCCAAGAAAATTGTTTCTTGTTCTTTTGATTTGAACAATTGAACAAAGGAGGATTGATCTCGTTAAACTAATAATGTTTGATCGATCCGTCCTCTCCTAAAATACTTGTTCGTTCGCTAGCACGAAGTTCAAGATACGTGGGCAGATTGTGTGTCAAGAATTAGAATGTCTCTCATACGAGATCTTGGAGCAAATCGGGGAACAACGCGAGTACCAGTTAGAAGGGGAAAATGACGAATCGATAGGTTTCCGTTTACGTTTTTCGTCTTCTCTATTTTACAATCCTATGGCCTCCATGATTCTTATGTATGTTTATAATTCATGAAATATACCGACCACCTGGGAATTTCAAGGGCACACCCCTTGAACGAGTTTATTTATAATATTTGTTATGCATGTTTAAATTTTGTAATTTAAATTATACCGCACTTCCGCATTTGCGCTATTCCCGGGACGATCCACACGCCTACCCAAGGCTTTCAGAACTCAAAACGAGGATTCCTTCCATGAGGCATGGAATTAAGTTATCCAAGAAGCAGTCTCCTAAGACTGATGAGGAGCTTAAACAGATGTTGGACATCCCCTCTGCTTCAGCCATAGGCAACATACAGTAAGTTGTTCAGTACACTAGACCTGATGTGGCTTTCGCTTTGAGCGTAACTAGTCGATATCAATTGTGTGTCGTGGAGGCACACTGGAGTGTGGTCAAGACTATCCTGAAGAACCTGAAAAGGACTAAGGACATGTTCTTGATCTACGGCAGTGGAGAGTTGATACTGGAAGGCTATAGCGACGCTAGCTTCCAGTCGGATGACGATGATGCCAAGTCTCAGTCTAGTTATGTGTTTCGACTTAATGGTGGCATGGTTGCTTGGAAGAGTTCCAAGCAGGCGACCATGGTGGACTCCACCACAGAGTCTGAATACATAGCAGCTTTTGAAGCTGCTAAGGAGACGGTTTGGTTGATGAGCTACATCCAAGGGTTGGATATAGTGCCTAGCATTGCTAAGCCTGTAGTTATGTTCTATGATAACAACGGGGCAATAGCGCTAGCAAAGGAACCGAGATCTCATCACGATCCAAACATATTCTTAGACGTTACCATCTGCTTACAGAGATGGATTGAAGGAGTGACGTTCGGTTGGATTAAGTCAACTCCACAGAAAACATAGCAGATCCACTTGCTAAACCCGTGTCGCAAGTTGCCTATACTCACCATCTGGATAAGAGGTTTGAGGTCAATGGGTGATTGGCTTTAGGTCAAGTGGGACATTGTTAGAATAGGTGACCAAAAAGCCAATAGATTTGACGATTTGTAACCTCTTTGACACCTTGATGTAAATGTAATATTAGTATGTGATTAATAAAATGAGTGTTCGCCATTGTTGGTACCTTCTTTGTTGCAATAATTTTACATATGTTAAAACGGTATTTTACTTATATCGCAACAAAGCCCACAGACCACGGTTAATAACTCATGCAGTTGGGCCACGCATTAGATGGTGGTTATAAAACCAACTGATTGAGAGTTGGGTCTGAAACGTTCAAAGTCGAGGACCTCGGGACAGGGCATCGAGAGTCCTATTGAGACTTGCATCAAGAGTCGTGTTCATTGGATGAGTGCCATGTTTCATCGGTGACAGGCGTGGAATGCCTACCCGATCTTGATGGGTTGGTCGATTGGGGTCGAGCTGACTGGACTAACTCGCGGGGATCATCATATGGAAGCCTTGGAGGCTTGGTCGATATGATTGGATTTCCCCAGTTCTGATAGTACGGGAGTAGTCCTCAGACTTGAGGAACCATGGCAGTCTCGTGCACAGGACGGTTGTATCTTGGATCTGGCGAGTGGTGATCATTCTATAAGATGATCATTATAAACCTTGTCCAGTGCAGTCGGAATATGTAGCGAGGACGGTGCATTCCAAGAAGAGGATCCGTCCCCTGTCAGTATGTGACAGAGGTATCTCCTATGGACTCGGAGACACGTTCATGCAGTTTGAAGCTGTGGCCACAGTGGTTGGTCGAACAGGGAATGGTTTCCTATTTCGACGCAAAGAAGCATGCCTAGTCTCGAGTATTAAGCATAGATGCCTAGTCAAGGATGGGAATCGACGACCAATTACATACCCTAGACTAAGGCCGAAAGACGATAGACGGAAGGACCATACCCGTACGGAATCAGCGCCTAAATGTTCACGCCAACATTCACCTAGTCTCCAGTGCCATGGACCGTTGCTAGATGGCCACCCACGGTAACGGGCCCTTGTGGGACACGGGCCCAAGTCTAGTTGAGGGTGAACCTAAAGGGTCACACACAAATCACCGAGAAGGTTGAGAGATTGACTTGGAGTCAATGTCGAAGGATAAATATGTAATTGGATTACTTAAGGGATAGTCCATTGGATAGATGGGTTGATATTGTATCGGGCTCTCCTTTAATCGGTAAATTGGATTTATCGATTAAATATGGAAAGTCGAGATGTTGGAGCTATTGATTGGATTAAAAGACCAACGGGAATAGTTTAAGTGGACATTAAATTGAATTTAATTTTGGGTTCGTCGTAATTAGATTACGATAAAACCCGGTCCGTTAAATTTTGACCCGAGAGGAGAATTAATTCCTATTTTGGAATTGGAAGAAGTTGGACTTCTTCCCATATTGAGCATGGCCAAAAATGCTCCCTTGGAGGAAGCAAAATTCAGCCATGTTGCATGCAAGGTGGCGGTTGACTTGTCTCTTTTGGTAAGAGACAAATCAACTCCAATCAAGCCCTTCCCTTTTGGTATGATTTGATCATACCTTAAAAGTTGGTAGGCTTGATTGAAGAATTAATGGTAATTGATTGGGATGTATCTAGACATCCTTGGATGAACCTAGACACATTCCAATAATCACATTAATTATGTATATATATATATATGAGTATATACAACACCTCCTGTAAGAGAATCATAATTCATCTTTTCTAGAAAAAGAGTAACATATTTTCGGCCTCTCCTCTCTCTCTCACTCTCGGCCTCTCTCTCCCTCTCCCACTTGTGTTCTACATTTGATCTTGGATCAAAAGGAAGAATAAAGTAGGTTTAAAAGAACACTAATTTATAGTGTTTTTTTCTTGAACTGATTCCTTCCTAAACCCATTTTCTTCTAGCAAGGAAAACGTGTGTTTCTTTCGGTGTGGTATGGATCACCTTTGGAGAGTCCATACATTTGGACTTTGTGAGCATTCTGGAGAAGTTACAACGCAAGTAGCCGTGCATACGTGAAATCTACAAAGGTAATGTTTATTTATGCTTTTGTAGATTTAACTTTTCATCTATGCCCTATATGTTATATATATGTTTTAAATATTAATACATCCTACATCAAACGCCCGATTGAGCACCCAAGGGTACACCCCTTGGGATTTCGCTTTATATGTGATTTGATTTAAATTACATATTGATTTACGCAGTCTCGCTTGCGCTCGCGCTCCCGGGCGGATCCGCTTGTCTTTCACTTCCGCCGTGGATTCTTCCAACAAAGTCCGAGGAAACGGCTTGTCCATGACATGGCCTTGCTTTTCATAATCAAGGACTATCCTCAAATTGCGCAATCAGTCGATATAGTTTGTTCCATTGAATTTATTTGTCTCAAGTATACAGGATAATGGATTCTTATACGTGTTTAAATCTACATTTAAAATAAAAGCAAGCAATGAGATGAAATAAAGTGGTGCTAAAAAACAAATTAAAGACTTGGACTTCAATCATTTAATACTCCCACTATTTCTACTAAAACACACCCCTCTCAAATGTTGTTTTCGGGAAACCTTTTCGTAGTGGGCTTGGGATCCACAAACAAAATTCTCCATACCTCGCTTTTACGATTCGCATGAAAAATAGCCTTGTGAGAGGTATTCAATACCATTCTTATCTAATGTGATGCCCAAGATATTTTGCCTGACCCTTTTATGTAATCGCGAGGACTCCAAGCGAATCACATTATTTAGGTATTAGACCCGTCCAATCAACTAAATCATAGCACTCACTGCTAAACCCACGACTCGTGAAATGGGTAACAGGAGTATATTCACTTCGTTCACAATAAATGTGCATCTTATTTTCACGACAAAAGACGTGCTATGACTCGTGAGACCACGCAATTGACTGAAACTAGCTTACTCACTTTGTCATGGATGGAAGGCTTGGACGAATAACTTAGGTTCTAGTCCATTTATTAGGGGTCTAATATTTTAGCTTGGTCCGACCAAGTTGAGAGTTTTGATAGACCGAGACCTCATCAGACAATATATATACATATATAATTAGCATGCTTCAAGAAGAACATGATAAATAAACCATTCATCCATCATATACTCCACATGCAAAAATAAAAGCTTAGCACACCTCTGTTGGATGATCACAAGTTCGAGTCCTATGCGACCCACTGAGCCCGTAGTGGGTCTATGGTCAATCTACAGTTTGTCCTACACTATTATATTTAATAGTAGAAACCCATCAACACGCTGATGGGCCTTGCCTCTTCATTCACCAGGCCTCTGAAGGCTTGGGATCTCCTTGGACTCTCTCTTCTGGGCCTCCTTGGATTCTTCCTTCTAGGCCTTCCTTCATATTCTTCATTTACAAGAATTAAATGAAAACAACCTCACTACTACCTACTCTCATTACATTTGAAAAAGAAACCCCGACAAACACCCGGGGCCAATGCATAAGGAGGGAGAAAGAAATTCTTATTATTCTAAGGCAACCAAAAAGAGAGGGGAATAATGAAAACAAGGCACACAGGCCCAACAGAAAATAAACCATACATTCGATCTAAGGGCTTTGTGATCATCCATTCGTTAATGTCATCAATGCAAATAGCAATTCACATATCCAAGTAAACATGCTATTCACATAATTACATGATAACCAATATCATCGATTTCATAAAATAAACGCAAAATTTCTACACAAGAAATTCGACCATCGGTGCAACCATTGCAATATTTCTTGCTAGGAAAATCTTTCCTCATTATTTAGACAACACTAAATTTTAAGTGTTCCCAAATTAAATAAGAAATAAAATATTTCAAAATAAAGTTCTTCAGAAAATATGCAGAAAATAAATAAAAAAACTCAAAATAATAATTCTTGAAAAATAACACAAAGACGGAAAACGCTGACGGCTATCGCAGCCGGCAGCGCCTGCCCGGACGGGCATCGTGGGCCTGTGCTCGCGCGCCCCAGGCCTGGCTGGCAGGCTGTCGGGTGGCGGGTAGAAGCCCTATGCACGCATGTCCCTGGCGCCCAGAACCTAGCGGTCGCATGCGCGCATGGGCAACCTAGTCATCCCCTGCGCGCGCATGGGCACGCTGGCCGGGCGCCCCGCACGCAGGCTTCCCTTGCCTGCGCGCACGCCTGGTCACTGTCCTATGCGCGCAGCCGGATTGGCCAAGCCTGTCTTCCGCGCGCGCTGGGTGCGCAGGCTGACATCCCCGCAAAGGCGAGGGGGCCTACGCGCGCGCTAGACCTGTTAGAATAGGAGACCATGTAGCCAATCTTGTTAGGCGAAATGTAACCTATGTCTGAACAATTTCGAAGTTTTAATAAACCTTGATGAATAAGAAAGTTAAATTCATTTGGCGCATACTTTGTCTGTGTTCACTTTATCTGCTTTGTAACTGTTCGCTACACAAACAAAGCCCACAGACTGAAATCCCATTTCGGGGACTGGGACTATGCTTGGAGGTAGGTCCATGAAATCAGTTCCGCCGCATCTATCTGGAAATCTCCAAGTCAAGAAATCTTGAAAATGGGTACCGAGATTCCACTTGAGACTTGTACTAAGCATCTGTTGTCGTCTATCATCACGGGTGACGAGGATTGTCTAAGCAGTGTTAGTGGGTCGGCCTGCTGGGGAGTGGCTGACTGAGGTGGCTCGCGGGAACCGTCTTACGGAGGACCTTGAGTAGGGTCGGCTAGGTATGACGTGAGTTCGCGGTTCCAACGGTACAGGTCTAATCCTTTGACTTGAGGAATTGTTGAGTTTACCTGTACATCGAGACTGTCTAGTGCAGCCACGGTGTACAACATGACAGTAGCTTCCAGGAAAGGATCTGTCTCCAGTCAGAGAGTGTTGATAGTAGTGTCTCACAATACTCTGTGACTTGTCCCTAAAATCTGTGGCCACAATAACTGAACAAAAGGGAAAGATTCCCTGCGGCGTTTGGTAAAGGACAGACCGACACTTAGGTCCAAAATGGGTACCTATATATCCGTGCCCTAGACCCTAAGTGTTGAGACCGTAGACGGAAGGATAGATGTACTGTAGAGCCTAAATGTTCATCCCCACGCATATTCACCTATTCTATAGTGCCATGAACCGTTGCTAGATGGCCACCCATGGTGACGAGCGGATTCTAGGAATCCAACCAAGTGTAGCTGAAGATGAACCTAAAGAGTCACACACAATCCGCACACATGACGTATTTAATTTGGAATTAAATATTTGGAGAAATGGAATGATTAAATTGGATTTAATCGGGTCCTTCTTTTCTTGGGAAGAAATTAATTCCTTTTATTAGATGAAAGGAATTTATCTAATAAATGTTATTTATTGAAAATTAATTTAATAGGCTTAGAATAAATATTTATATTTGATATATTTATTTATTGCGTTTTGGATTATTTAAATTAGATTTAAATATTTTATTAAATTAATCAATGGTTGAGATTAAAGAGAGGAATCAATGGCTAGTTTTGGTTTGACCAAGAAAGCTAGTAGTTGACTAGGATTTAACTAGTTAAATCCTATTCAAGGAGGAGTCTTCAAAGAGTAGGAGTTAGAAGAGGAATAGGATTCATCTTCTATAAATACTCCTAATTGCTCTCTTTGGATGAGATAATAAAAAATTGAAGCACACACACATACACACACTTCGGCTCCTCCTCTCTCTCTCTCTCGACCGAGTTCTCTCTCTCTCTCTTTCCAAGAAACTCTTCCAAGTTCTTTTGTTTTGACAATTGAACTCTAAGGAGGGTTGATCTCGTTAATCAATAACGTTCGATCAATCCGTCCTCTCCAAAAAAACATACACTTGTTCTTTCGCTAGCACGAAGATCAAGATACGTGGCGGATTGCGTGTACGAATTAGAGGGTCTCCTATTCAAGATCTTGGAGCAAAACGGGGAACAACGCAAGTACCTACTTGAAGACGAAAACGCCAATCGGTTGGTTTTCGGTTTAAGATTTTCGTCCCTTTTCTTTTAAACCCTATGGCCTCCATGAAAAATTTTGTATGTTTTTATTATTCATGAGATACACCGAACGCCCAGGAGATTCAAGGGAACACCCCTTGAACGTGTTTATTTTATCTCGTATATCCATGTTTAAATTCTTGCAATTTTAAGTATACCGCGCTTCCACATTCGCGCTACTCCCGGGCCAATCCACATGCCTTTGCTAGGCTTTCAAAACCGCACTCCTTGCGGCCACGCGTCTGTTGATTGCGCATGCTGGGTGCGCTGACCAAGCGGCAGCGCGCAGGATCCCCTACCTGCGCGCCCAAGGCCAGCACTCCCTGCGTACGTGCTTGGCCCGCACCTGCTGCATGCACGGCCGGTAGCCCCTGAGGCGAATCTGCGCGCGCTATGCGCGCCTAGCCGGGCAGCTGGGCGCAGGCTCCCCTGTGCGCGCACGTTTTGCCATGTACAGTGCACGCATGGTCGGCTGTGAAGGACAAGCGGATCCGCCCGGGAGCGCGAGCGGAAGCGAGAAAGCGAGAAATTGTGCTCAAATTTAAATCTAATTTAAATATGCGAATCCCAAGGGGTATACCCTTGGGTGCTCAACCGGGCGTTCGATGTAGGATGTGTAAATATTAAAACATATATTTAAGCACATAGGGCATAGATATATAAATGAAATCAATCAAAGCTTAATAAACCGTTACCTTTGATTGTTTAGCGTATGCTCCCGGCTACTTGCCTTGTTCCTTCTCCGGAATGCTCACGAAATCAAAACGTATGGATTCTCCAAAGGTGATCCACACCACACCGGAATAAACACACGTTCTTCTTGCTAGAAAAGAACGGGTTTAGAAGGAATCAGTTTAAGAGAAGAACACTATGAATTAGTGTTCTCTTAAACTTACTTTGTTCTTCTTCTTGATTCAAAAATCAAGTGAAGAACACAAGTGTGAGAGAGTGAGAGAGCACGAAATTTGAGAGAGAGGAGAGGGATTTTGTCTTCTCTTTTTCCTAGAAAAAGATGAATAATGAATCACATATGCTTGGTGTTGTATATTCTAATATATATAAAAAATTAATGTGATTATTGGAATGTGTCTAGGTTCATCCAATGATGTCTAGATTCATTCCAGTCAATCACCATTAACTCTTTAATCAAGCCTACCAAAATTTATGGTATGATCAAATCATACCACAAGGGAAGAGCTTGATTGGAGTTGATTTGTCTCTTTCCAAAAGAGATAAGTCAACATACCACCTAGCATGAAACATGGCTGATTTTGCTTTCTCCAAGGGAGCATGTCGGCCATGTTTAATTAAGGGAAGAAGTCCAACTACTTCCTATTCCAAAATAGGAATTATCTCTCCTCTCGGGTATAATTTAACTGACCGGGTTTTATCGTAATTCAATTACGACAAACCCAACATTAAATCCAATTTAATGTCCATTAAATTATTCCTGTTGATCTTTTAATCCAATTAAAAGATCCAACGTCTCAACGTCTCAACTTTCCATATTTAATCGAAAATCCAATTTACCGATTAAACGGAAGCCCGATACAATACCGGCCTGTCCATCCAATAGACTTTCCCTTAAGTAATCCAATTACTTATTTTATCCTTCGAGATTGACTCCAAGTCGATCTCTCAACCTCCTCGGTGATTTGTGTGTGACCCTTTAGGTTCACCCTCAGGTAGACTTGGGCTCATGTCCCACAAGGGCCCGTTACCATGGGTGGTCGTCTAGCAACGGTCCATGGCACTAGAGACTAGGTGAATTGGCGTGAACATTTAGGCGCCGATTCCGTACGGGTACGATCCTTCTGTCTATCGTCTCTCGGCCTTAGTCTAGGGTATGGAATTGGGCGTCGGTTCCCATCCTTGACTAGGGATCTATGCTTAATACTCGAGACCACGTATGCTTCATTGCATCGACACAGGAAACCATTCCTTGTTCGACCAACCACTGTGGCCACAACTTTAAACAGCATGAACGTGTCTCCGAGTGCATAGGAGATACCTCTGTCACATACTGACAGGGGACGGATCCTTTTCTTGGAATCCACCGTCCTCGCTACACATTTCGACTGCACTGGACAAGGCTTATAATGATCATCTTACAGAATGATCACCTCTCGCCAGATCCAAGATACAACCGTCCTGTGCACGTGACTGCCATGATTCCTCAAGTCTCAGGATTACTCCCGTACTATCGGAACAGGGGAAATCCAATCATACCGACCAAGCCTCCAAGGCTTCCATATGATGATCCCGCGAGTCAATCCAGTCGGCTCGACCCCAGTCGACCAACCCATCAAGATCGTGTAGGCGTCCCACGCTTGTCGCCGATGAAACACGACACTCATCCAGTGAACACGACTCTTGACGCAAGTCTAAATAGGACTCTCGATGCCCTGTCTCGAGGTCCTCGACTTAGAACATTTCAAACCCAACTCTTAATCAGTTGGTTTCATGACCACCATCCAATGCGTGGCCCAACTGCACGAGTTGTTATCCATTGTCTGTGGGCTTTGTTGCGATATAAGTTAAACCCCGTTTTAACAAATGTAAGATGAGCACAACAAAGAAGGTACCATTGGTGACGAACACTCATCTTATTCATCACATAATAATATTACATTCACATCAAGTTGTCGGATAGGTTACAAATTGCCAAACCTATTGGCTTTCTTGTCACCTATTCCAACAATCTCCCACTTGACCTAAAGCTAATCACCCATTGACCTCGAACCTCTTATTCAGATGGTGAGTATGGGCAACTTGCGACATGGGCTTAGCAAGTGGATCTGCTATGTTTTCTGCGGAGCTGACTCGGTCCAACCGAACGTCACTCCTGCTATCCATCTCTCTAAGCAGATGGTAGCGTCAAAGAATATGCTTGCATCGTGATGAGATCTCTGTTCCTTTGCTAGCGCCATCGCCCCGTTGTTATCATAAAAGATAATTACACGCTTAGCAATGCTAGGTACTACATCCAACCCTTGGATGTAGCTCATCAACCAAACTACTCCTTAGCAGCTTCCAAAGCCGCTATGTATTCAAAACTGTATGGTGGAGTCTGAAGGACAAGCGGATCCGCCCGGGAGCGCGAGCGAAAGCGAGGAAGCGAGAAAAGTGCGTAAATTTAATTCAAATTCAAAATACGCGAATCCCAAGGGGTGTACCCTTGGGTGCTCAACTGGGCGTTCGATGTAGGATGTGCAAATATTAAAACATATATTTAAGCACATAGGGCATAGATATATAAATGAAATCAATCAAAGCGTAATAAACCGTTACGTTTGACTGTTTAGCGTATGCTCCCGGCTACTTGCGTTGTTCCTTCTCCGGAATGCTCACTAAATCCAAATGTATGGATTCTCCAAAGGTGATCCACACCACACCGGAAGAAACACACATTCTTCTTGCTAGAAAAGAACGGGTTTAGAAGGAATCGATTTAAGAGAAGAACACTATGAATTAGTGTTCTCTTAAAATTACTTTGTTCTTCTTCTTGATTCAAATCAAGTGAAGAACACAAGTGTGAGAGAGGGAGAGAGCACGAAATTTTGAGAGAGAGGAGAGGATTTTTGTCTTCTCTTTTTCCTAGAAAAAGATGAATAATGAATCACTTATGCTTGGTGTTGTATATTCTAATATATATACACAATTAATGTGATTATTGGAATGTGTCTAGGTTCATCCAAGGATGTCTAGATTCATTCCAATCAATCACCATCAATTCTTCAATCAAGCCTACCAAAATTTATGGTATGATCAAATCATACCAAAAGGGAAGAGCTTGATTGGAGTTGATTTGTCTCTTTCCAAAAGAGATAAGTCAACATACCACCTAGCATGAAACATGGCTGATTTTGCTTCCTCCAAGGGAGCGTGTCGGCCATGTTCGATTAAGGAAAGAAGTCCAACTTCTTCCCATTCCAAATTAGGAATTATTTCTCCTCTCGGGTATAATTTAACGGACCGGGTTTTATCGTAATCCAATTGCGACGAACCCAATATTAAATCCAATTTAACGTCCACTTAAATTATTCCCATTGATCTTTTAATCCAATTAAAAGATCCCACGTCTCAACATCTCAACTTTCCATATTTAACCGAAAATCCAATTTACCGATTAAATGAAAGCCCGATACAATATCGGCCCGTCCATCCAATGGACTTTCCCTTAAGTAATCCAATTACTTATTTTATCCTTCGAGATTGACTCCAAGTCGATCTCTCAACCTCCTCGGTGATTTGTGTGTGACCCTTTAGGTTCACCCTCAGCTAGACTTGGGCCCGTGTCCCACAAGGGCCCGTTACCATGGGTGGCCGTCTAGAAACGGTCCATGGCACTAGAGACTAGGTGAATTGGCGTGAACATTTAGGCGCCGATTCCGTACGGGTACGATCCTTCCGTCTACCGTCTCCTGGCCTTAGTCTAGGGTATGGAATTGAGCGTCGGTTCCCATCCTTGACTAGGCATCTAAGCTTAATACTCGAGACCACGTATGCTTCATTGCGTCGACACAGGAAACCATTCCCTGTTCGACCAACCACTGTGGCCACAGCTTCAAACAGCATGAACGTGTCTCCGAGTGCATAGGAGATACCTCTGTCACATACTGACAGGGGACGGATCCTCTTCTTGGAATCCACCGTCCTCGCTACACATTCTGACTGCACTGGACAAGGCTTATGATAATCATCTTGCAGAATGATTACCTCTCGCCAGATCCAAGATACAGCCGTCCTGTGCACGCGACTGCCATGATCCCTCAAGTCTGAGGATTACTCCCGTACTATCGGAACCGGGGAAAACCAATCATACCGACCAAGCCTCCAAGGCTTCCATATGATGATCCCGCGAGTCAATCCAGTAGGCTCGACCCCAGTCGACCAACCCATCAAGATCGTGTAGGCGTCCCACGCCTGTCGCCGATGAAACACGGCACTCATCCAATTAACACGACTCTTGACGCAAGTCTCAATAGGACTCTCGATGGCCTGTCTCGAGGTCCTCGACTTGGAACGTTTCAAACCCAACTCTTAATCAGTTGGTTTCATGACCACCATCCAATGCGTGGCCTAACTGCACGAATTGTTATCCATGGTCTATGGGCTTTGTTGCGATATAAGTTAAACACCGTTTTAACAAATGTAAGATGAGCGCAACAAAGAAGGTAGCATTGGTGACGAATACTCATCTTATTCATCACATAATAATATTACATTTACATCAAGTTGTCAGATGGGTTACAAATCGCCAAACCTATTGGCTTTCTGGTCACCTATTCTAACAATCTCCCACTTGACCTAAAGCCAATCACCCATTGGCCTCAAACCTCTTATTCAGATGGTGAGTATGCGCAACTTGCGACATGGGCTTAGCAAATGGATCTGCTATGTTTTCTGCGGAGCTGACTCGGTCCAACCGAACGTCACTCCTGCTATCCATCTCTCTAAGTAGATGGTAGCGTCTAAGAATATGCTTGGATCGTGATGAGATCTCGGTTCCTTTGCTAGCGCTATCGCCCCATTGTTATCATAAAGATAATTACAGGCTTAGCAATGCTAGGTACTACATCCAACCCTTGGATGTAGCTCATCAACCAAACCACTCCTTAGCAGCTTCCAAAGCCGCTATGTATTTAAAACTCTATGGTGGAGTCCGCCGTGGTAGCCTGCTTGGAACCCTTCCAAGTAACCACGCGACCATTTAGTCTAAATACAAAACCAAACTGAGACTTGGCATCATCTTCATCCAACTTGAAGCTACCGTCGCTATAGCCTTCCAGTATCAACTCTCCACCGCCGTAGATCAAGAACATGTCCTTAGTCCTTTTCAGGTACTTTAGGATAGTCTTTACTGCACTCCAGTGTGCCTCCCCGGCACATGAATGATATCGGCTAGTTACGCTCAAAGCGAAAGCCACATCAGGTCTAGTGCACTGAACAACATACTGTATGCTGCCTACGACTTAAGCATAGGGGATGTCCAACATCCTTTTAAGCTCCTCATCAGTCTTAGGAGACTGCTTCTTGGATAACTTAATTCCATGCCTCATAGGAAGGAATCCTCGTTTTGAGTTATCCATCTTGAATCTCTTCAAGACTTTCTCAATGTACGAGGACTGGACCATCCCTAACATCCTTTTCGATCTATCCCTGTAGATCTTGATGCCAAGGATGTAGGATGCCTCGCCCATATCCTTCATGGAGAATTGCGTTGACAACCAAGCTTTAGTGGTACCCAACATCTTAGCATCATTCCCAATGAGCAAGATGTCATCCACGTAAAGCACCAAAACGCAACTGAGCTCCCACTGATCTTCTTGTATACACAAGGATCGGACTCGTTCTTGATGAAATCATATCCCCGTATGACTTCATCAAAACGTATGTTCCAGCTTCGGGAAGCTTGTTTGAGGCCATAGATGGACCTTTGGAGACGGCAGACCTTCTGCCCTTCTCTAACAGTTGTGAAACCTTCCGGCTGATCCATATAGATCTCTTCCTCTACGAAATCGTTGAGAAAAGCCGTTTTCACATCCATCTGCCATATTTCATTGTCATACCATGCTGCTATGGCAAGCAGTATCCGAATGGACTTGGCCATTGCTACGGGCGAGTAGGTTTCCTCAAAATCGACCCCGGGTCGTTGAGTGTAACCTTTCGCCACAAGCCTGGCTTTGAAGGTTGTAACCTCCCCGTCAGCTCCAAGCTTACGTTTGTAGACCCATTTACACCCTACGGGTTTAACCTCTTTGGATGGATCTACTATGGTCCAAACCTTTTTTGTACCCATCGAGTCCATCTCGGATTTCATGGCCTCAAGCCACTTGTCCGAATCGATGTCCGACATCGCTTCTCCATACGTCTTCGGATCATTATCCAACTGACCGTTCCGGCCCATAAATCCATAGCTATCTGGTGCATGGGATACTCTGGCCGATCTACGGAGGACTGGAACAATATCAGTGGGAACTTCTGGCTCAGATGTCACTGCCGCCTCTTGGGGTGCCTCACTTGATTCCTCAAGGAGCACCTCATCGCGTCGACTATCCGATGGAAAACCTTTTTCCAAGAACACTGCGTTTCGTGAGACAAAAACCTTTTGCTCGGAGGGATCATAGAAATAATACCCCGCAGTTTCTTTTGGATAGCCGATGAACCTGCATAAACTAGACCTCGAGTCCAGTTTTATCTCCCACTAATCTCTTGACATATGCGGGGCAACCCCACACTTTCAAGTATTTGTAGGAGGCAGGCTTGCCATGCCATATCTCATATGGCGTCTGGGATACCTTTATAGATGTCGTCAAGTTCAAAACTTTGGCCGCCGTCTCAAGAGCGTATCCCCAGAAGGAAAGGGGTAGTTCGGTAAAACTCATCATGGATCGAACCATGTCCAACAAGGTCCGATTCCTCCTTTCAGACACACCATTAAGCTTGCGGTGTTCCAGGAGGGGTCCACTGGGAGAGAATCCCATTCTCTTTTAGATAATCAGTAAACTCACCACTCAAATACTCTCCACCGCGGTCCGACTGAAGGGCTTTGATCTTTCGACCGGTTTGGTTCTCTACTTCAAGTCTGTATTCCTTAAACCTTCCAAAGGCTTCAGACTTGTACCTCATCAGGTAAACATAACCATACCAAGAGTGATCATCGGTAAAGGTTATGAAGTACGAGTACCCACCTCTAGCCTGAGTATTCAGTGGACCACAGACATCTGTATGGATCAAATCCAACAGACCACTGGCTAGCGTACTTTGTCCAACAAAGGGTTTCTTGGTCATCTTTCCCTTTAGATAGGATTCGCAGGTCGGTAGGTTGTCCAAATCGTCTATTTCTAGACTCTTTGAGTCCACCAACCTTCTTATCCTATCTTTAGAGATATGACCTAACCTCGCATGCCATATCCGTGCGTTATTATGATCATCACGTTTTCGTTTGTGTTTTGCAGTTATAATCCAATTAGACTGTTGAAGTATGTACAGACCGTTGACCAATGTACCAAGCAAATGAGAAATACCGTCTTTGATAATGAAAAAACCGTTTTTATTGATGGTAAATTCATATCCCTCCTTATCAAGGACCGGGATGGAAACAATGTTTTTAATCATGCTAGGTACATAGAAACAGTCGTTCAGTACAATCATAACATGACTACTAATGGCTAACTCTAGTGATCCTACGGCCTCCGCGGCAACAGCCTTGCCATCGCCTAGCCTCAGGATCATCTCATCCTTGGTTAGCCTTCTGCTTCTTTGCAGTGCCTGCAAATCATTGCAGATGTGAGCACCACACCCGGTATCCAATACCCATGAAGCAGAATTAGTAATCATATTTACTTCAACCACAAACATACCTGGGTTGGAGAGGAGTTGTGGACACTCCCTCTTCCAATGCGCTTTCTCTTGGCAATGCATGCAGACATCATTTGCCTTGGACCGCTGAGAACCACGGGGCTTCCCTTTCCTTTTGCTTGGTCCAATCGGAGCAATAGGGGTGCCTGGAGCACGAGCAGGGGGCCGCAACCGTCTTCCCTTTGCCCTTTTTCCTCTTCCAGCGTCCGACCCTCTTGCCATTCGCCTTGGAGGTCGAAGCCCCTCCTATCAATACCGCCGGCGCCGACTTGTGGGTCGTTGCCTCGTATTGGACCAGCATGTTGATCAACTCATGAATAGACTTCTCAAGTCCGTTCATGTTGTAGTTTACAACAAACGGGTCATAGGATGGAGGAAGCGACTGGTGGATCACGTCAATGTACGTGTCATTATTAAGCCCAACTTTAAGGTCCTCGGGTTTCTCCACTAGGGAGAGCATCTTGACCCCATGACTTTGTACAGACGCTCCTTCAGCAAGCTTGGTGCCAAAGAATACTTTTGTGGCGGCATATCTTATATGCCTATCCAGAACCGCATAAACCTCATTCATGCGGAGCATTATGGCGGAGACGTTGTCCAGCCTCTCATACTGCTTCTGGATGTCGTTAGACATCGAAGCCAATATGATACTGCGTACTTTCCGGTTGTCCTCATGCCATTTCTCGAACGTCAAACGTTCTTCACGCGTGGACCCCTCCGGTAAGTCGCTCGGTGGCGGCTCGTCCAAGACGTAGCCTTGGTTCTCAAAACTGAGGACAATCCTCAGGTTTCTCAGCCAGTCCGAGTAGTTCGTTCCGTTGAATTTGTTAGTCTCAAGAATCATGGTTAACGGGTTCTTAGACATATCTACATTAATGAAAAATGTAAAGCATAAATTAGCAGATGATGGTAATATTATTGTTCAAGTTGAAGACTTGGTCTTTTAGTCTTTAACCCTCCGACTATTTATACGAAAGTCCGTCACTCTCAAGCGGAGTTTCGGGAAACCATTTCCTAGTGGGCTTGGGATCCACAAGCGTAATCTCCATGCCCTGCTTTTACGATTCACATGAAGAAGACCTTGTGGGAGATATCCAATATCATTCTCATCCAATGAGATTCCCAAGATATTTTGCCTCACCTATTCACATTGTCCCGAGGACTCCAAGCGAACCATGTTACTCAGTGTTGGGCCCGACCTATCAACCAAATCATGCCTCAAACTGTTGCCCCCCACGACTCGTGAGACAGGGAAACAGCGAGCGCAGTCTTTTTGTTCACAACAATAGTGCAGCTTTCCCTAGTCCAAGTGTGCCACGACTCGTGAGACCACACTTGGGTAGTGGTAGCTTCCTCACCACATTGCTGTGGATGGAAGGCTCGGACAGACCAAAATACCATTTTGATCCAAGTCCGTTCTGGGCGTAATATTTAAGTTGGTCCAACCAAATGAGAGTTTATGTATGACCGAGACCTCATCACATTATTGTGTTTTAGCATGCATAAATATCCAATATTTAAAGCGATAAATAAAAAATGCCGCATGCATAAAACATAGCATACCCCTATTAGGATGATCACAAGCCCAACCTATGCGACCCACTGAGCCCGCAGTGAGTCTATGGTCTGTCTAGGGTGATCCTAAATTATTACAATAGTAATATACCCATTGTCATTCCAATGGGCCTTGTAGTGCTCTTGTTTCACGCCTTGATGCTCCTCCTTGGGGTCTCCGACTCCAATTGCTTGTTAAAATTGAAACCTCACCAATCCTATCTACTCTCATTACAACTGAAAGTAATACATCGGTAATAAAGAAAACAAGCCTTAACATCATGAGGCTGATAGTACGGGAGATGATAGTCCCAAAAACAAGAGGCACGCAGGCCCCACCCAACAGAGAAGAAATGATCATACATTCATCCATACATAAGGTCTAGGGCTCTTGTGATCATCCCATATTGATTCCATCAACACACATAACATAATTATTCCAAATAATCATGCATAAATAACCAATGGATATTCCAAATATCCAAGTGATGTCCAACATCACAAAAGCATAAACATATAAATAATATGCAAAATTCAAATTTCAAATTTAATGGACATTTTACACAATGCATCCAATGCATGTATTAATCCCAAATTAATTAAGCAAAATTAATCCAAGGAATAATCCAATTATTCCAAAATCAAAAATGCAAAATTAATATATTTTTAGAATATTGTGCAGAAAATACAAAAAATAGAATTTTCCCGGAAAAAGTCGAAAAAATGGCACAAAACGGCCCAGTCGTTGTGCTGGCCGGCCGCCAGCGCGTACAGGGCAGCGCGCACGTGCGCGCAAGGCCCGCAGTCTATGCCGCGCGTTGGCAGCAGTCGGCTGCGCACAGCGCGCGCGCAGGCGCCCACCTGCGCGCGGCCGCTGCCGGCCGATCCAAATTTTTTTTTTTTTTTTTTGTTTTTCAAAACTGTTTCAGCACAATAACATTAATATTATTTTGAAGATAAGCATGCAATTTTAGATCCAATCTAACAAAATTAAGCATACCAAAAGGCCATTAAATCCAAATAATTGAATCATCATATTATTCATATATTTATGTAATCTAATATGCCAATAAAGCCATTTAAAAGCAAGTAGATCATGCCAAACACATAGATCTATGCCCCTTACATTGAACCGGGCTCTGATACCAGGAGAGGGATTTTGTCTTCTCTTTTTCCTAGAAAAAGATGAATAATGAATCACTTATGCTTGGTGTTGTATATTCTAATATATATACATAATTAATGTGATTATTGGAATGTGTCTAGGTTCATCCAAGGATGTCTAGATTCATTCCAATCAATCACCATCAATTCTTCAATCAAGCCTACCAAAATTTATGGTATGATCAAATCATACCAAAAGGGAAGAGCTTGATTGGAGTTGATTTTGTTAGAATAGGTGACCAGAAAGTCAATGGTATTGGCTGTTATGAGAACCATTCGTCAATCTGTGAACAAGTAATATTATGTTAATGAATGCAGTAAGGATTCATAGGCATGAGTTTGTTGTACTTACTGCTTGCATCGTTACGATGTCACAACAAACGCCCACAGATTGAAATAACATTTCGGAAAATTGGAACTACGCTTGGAGGTAGGTTCATGATATCAGTTTCGCCGAATCAGTCTGAAATACTCCAAGTCAAAGGAATCTCGAGACAGGGCATCGAGAATCCATTTGAGACTTGCACTAAGCATCTGCTGTCGTGTTTCATCGACGGGTGACGAGGATCGTCTAAGCAGTGTTAGTGGGTCGGCCTGCTGGGGAGCGGTCGACTGAGGTGACTCGCGGGAATCGTCATATGGAAGCTACTCGGGCTTGGTCGGTATGACTCGTATTCCCGGTTCCGATAGTACGGGATTAGTCCTCCGACTTGAGGATCACGGCAGTCCCCTACATACTAAGGTTGTATCTTGGATCTGGTGAAATTTGACCGATTATATCACATGATCATCATAAGCCTCGTCCAGTGCAGTCGGAGTATGTAAGAACGGTGAATTCCAAGATAGGATCTGTCCCTTGTCAAAGGATATGACAGAAAGATCTCCTATGCGCTCGGAGATGGTTTAGACTCACAAAGTCTATGGCCATAGCACTTGATGTAGTGGGAAAGGATTTCCTACGTCGAGCTAAACCTATATCGAGCATTATGCATAGTTGCCTAGTCAACGATGGGAACCGACCCCTAGACTAAAGGCCGGGAGACAGGCGACAGTAGGACCGTACCCGTACGTATCGAGCGTCGGTAGGACCGCACCTGCGTATAACTCGGAGCCTAAATGTTCACACCATAAATTCACGTAGTCTCTAGTGCCATGGACCGTTGCTAGATGGCCACCCATGGTAACGGACTACTTTGGTTATGAAATAACAAGAAGTAGGTCCAAGTCTAGCTGAAAGGTGAACCTAAAGAGTCACACCCGCTACACCAAATGAAAGGGAATTAATTTGGAATTAATTCCGGGAGAAGGTTTAATTTAATGGAATTAAATTATACTTCTTGGAGATTCAAGCCTCGATGAGTTATTTGGAATAATCGGGCTTGAGTTCATAAATTAGATTTATGAATTTTATAAAGCATGGGCTTCCCTTTTAATTAGATTAAAAGGGTGAATTAATTAATTAGTGGGCTTGGTATATTAAATAGGATTTAATATAAAGTCCATGGGACTATTTAATTTAGAATTAAATAATCTCATTCTATGGAATTAATTAATGGGATTGGTATATTAAATAGGATTTAATATAAAGTCCATGGGACTATTTAATTTAGAATTAAATAAGTCCTTTCCATTAATTAATTAATGGGCTTAGTATATTAAATATGATTTAATATATAAAGTCCATGGGAATATTTAATTGGAATTAAATAAGCCCATTCCATAAAGCCAATCAAAATGGATGGACAAGATTTGATCTAGAGAATGATGAGATGAAGGGCCATGATTAATTTGACTTAATCAAAGCCTAATTTGACTAGGATTTGACTAGGTCAAAATCCTAGTCAAAGTGTGTCTCTTTGGAAGAGTTTGAGAAGGAATAGGAAATTCCATCTTCTATAAATACTCAAAAAAACACACACTCACACCTAGTATTCTCTACAACTCTCATCTCTCATCTCTCTCAAGATTTCGTCCATCCCCTTCTTTTCTCTCCAAGAATTATACTTTGTTCTTCTTGATTTTATTCAAGTTAAGAACATAAGAGACATTGATTGCGTTAATTCATAGCGTGTATCGATGTCTCTTCTCCCCAAATAATTTCTTGCTAGCACAAGGTTTGTTTGCTTTCCGGTGGAGCGAGTGAGATGATTTAGAGGGTCTCTTCTTTGAGATCTTGGTGCAAAACGGGGAACAATGCATGTAGCCGAAACGAAGACAAAACTACAACCGGGTAGGTTCTTTAATTTCGTTTTTTCGGTTTCAATTCTATGGCCTCCATGTTGTGTTTTATTGAACATGAGATACACCGAACGCCCGGGAGAATCAAGGGCACACCCCTTGATTCGTTTATGTATGTTTTGCATTATTTAAATTCCTTTTAATTATGCTTTGTAATTTTTATTACGCACTATTTCGCGCTTCCGCTATACGCGTTAATCTCCTGGGCCGATCCACACATACTCTTTCAGAGGTATCAGAGCCCGGTTCGGTGTAAATCTCCCGCGCTGTGCCGGCCGCGCGCGTGGCCGCACGAGCAGGCATGGGCGCCTGCGCGCGTGCGCGCGCGCACGCCTGGCCGGCCAGCTGTGCCGTTTTCCGTTTCTATCCCGTTTTTGGCTTGCTTTTCAAAACTGTTTTTACTGAATTATTTTTATGATATTTTCTGCATTATTCTGAACCCGTTGACTTAGAATATTTATTTTTTGAGATTTGGAATTTCCTAAAATAAATATTGCTTGGTTGATGAGGAAAGGGTTTCCTAACAAGATCTAATTTTTGCAATGGTTGCACTAATGATCAAAATTCATATGTGAAATTTCGCAATAATTTCTGCGTTTTATGATGTTGGACATCATGGTTATTTTATGGCTTGAGTATGAGTAGATCTTGACATGTATTAATATTGCACAAATTGTTGAATTTTGGAATTCTTGAATAAATGGGCATATTCTTGAATTGTTGATTTTTGTGTTTCAGAAAATTTGATTTTTCTGTATAATTCTGGGAATTTTTCTGAATTAATTAACTTGGGGCATTTTAATTTTGGTTGAGATTTTATATGTCATAGAATTAATATTGCCTTGTTAATTATGGAAAAGGTTTTCCAACAAAAATTGTCGGGCATAGGTTGCATTATCCAATGTTTGGTGTCGATATTTTACATGTAGTTTCTGCATTTATTTTATGGTATGGATTATCATGGATGTTGGTATAGCATATTTTACGTGGGATATGTATTTGTGCTATTTGTGTTAATTGATTTGACAAAGGATGATCACGAAGCCCCTAGACCGCGTGTATAGTTTATTTATATTTATTTGTTTGTTGGGTTGTGGCCTGTGTGCCTCTTTATTTTCCTCTCTGTCTCTCTTCTAGTTGCCTTGGAATAATAAGGCTTTCTCTCTCCCTCCTAATGTACTCCCCCCAAATGTTTAATTGGGGTTTCTTATTTTATGATGTAATGAGAGTAGAATTAGTGGTGAGGTTTTATTTCTTTTTGTAAATAAAAGCTGCAAGAGAAGACAAGCCCAAGGTGTTGGAGGCCCATGGAGGTTGCCATCAGATGGCCCACGGAGGATCCATGGAGAAGAAGCCCGGTGTAGGCCCACGATGGAGAACCCAAGAAGATAAAGGGGACTTACAAGGCCCATTGCATGTAATGGGTTATTGAATCTTGTAATAGTGTAGGGCCTACCCTTAGATTGACCATAGATCTACTGCGGTCTCAGTGGGTCGCATAGGTTTGGGCTTGTGATCATCCTACAGGGGCGTGCTAGGCTTTATTTTGCATGCGATGCATATTATATGCTTATGATTATTCTATATGCTTTATGTATGGTTACATTCACGCTTAGAATATTTCTGCCATAACGCATGCAATGCAATACTTAATATATGTGATGAGGTCTCGTTCTATCAAAACTCTCACTTGGTTAAACCAAGTTAAATATAGACCCGTAATAAATGGACTAGGACTCTGGGAGTCTGTCCAAGCCTTCCATCCATGGCAAAAGTGAGGAAGATCTTTTAGGTCGATAGCGTGGTCTCACGAGTCGTGGTATGACTATCGTGCTTAAAAGAAGCTGCACTTTGTCATGAACGATGAGTAGACTGCTGTTACCTGTCTCACGAGTCGTGGAGGTAGCAGTGAGTCTATGAATCGGTTCATTGGGTCGGGTCTAACGTCCGAATAACGTGATTCGCTTGGAGTCCTCAGGATCACGTGAAAGGGTGAGGCAATTATCTTGGGAATCTCGTGGAACGAGAATGGTATGGAATACCTCCCACGGGTTCTTTTCCCATGCGAATCGTAAAAGCGGGGTATGGGGGAGATCGCTGTGGATCCCAAGCCCACTAGGAAAGGATTTCCCGAAAACAACGTTTGAGAGTGCCGTGTTTTCGTAGAAATAGTGGGAGAGGTTAAGGACTAAAGACCGAGACTTAACCAAAATATTACTTCATTCTGCTTATTATTTTCTGTTTTATATATTTGTGAATGTCTAAGAATCCACCAAATACATTACTAAGAGGCTTATTAAAAGGGAACCAAATACACGGATTGACTGCGAAATCTTAAGATGGTCTTAGATTTCCAGAACCTTAACTCACATACCGGAATGAGGACGTTCCTCAGCCCTTGCCAGAGGGGTCGACAACTAAGGCAACGCTTGGCGTTCAAAAGTTGAAGGATGACCACCGGCAAGTAGGATATAATGATGTTGGCTCAAACTATGCTTCGTTTGCATCATGTCTATATGGTCTTGGACCAGCATATGGGGTAAAATGCAACGAAGGCATGTTTGGAGCTAAGATGACGGAAGGGATGTCGGTACAAAGACATGGAGTGATGATGCAATCCCTAGTGGAGAAGCTCAAAAGACCTCCACGTCAGTCTTGAAAAAGAGACGTACATTGACATGATCCTTCAGTCTCTTCCTCCCTCCTACGAACCATTAATTATCAACATGAATGAGATTAGAAAAGATCTTCATAGGTTGGTAATTATGTTGGTCTAGTACAAAGCAACGATTGTAAAATTTGCGCCGTCGGTACTAGTAGGAGAGGCTTCAACCTCCATAGCGAAAGGCAAGGGTGCTAGACGCCAAAAGAGGAAGAAGGGTAAGGTGACATCAACTATTAAGCACTTCAAGTGCTGTTCCTTTACAACACAAGGTGGAGGTAAAGGAAAGAGCAAAAGGTTCAGCAGTCAAGTTCATAGTTTCTAAGAACGTAAGCATTCACTGTCGTATCCTAAATCTCTCTCCAATGTAGGTAATTTGATATTGAGTATTGACATGATCACTTTATGGTATTTGATACCGTTCCTATCACTAATCTGCGGGTGGTTTGCAGAAAGTGAATAAGGACTTAAAAGCCAAGAACAGTTCTTCGATTCAACAATGGCAAGGTCCATTGATGAAAAGGACTAGAGACTTGTTAGGCCCATAATCGTGATCATGTTAGGATAATATAGGAAACGTAACCTAGCATGATCAAAAGTATGTCTCTTTGTTGGACAAAGGTTTTATTACATACATATTTGATCAAACAAAATTATTGAATATTGATTCATGTGTGCTAGTGTTTGTACGTAAATTCCTAAAATACCATCCATAAAAGGTTTATGGATACTCAAAATTCAAATTATCTAAATGAATTAATCAAGACCAACTTACAAATTTGGGATCTACAACAGCTAGGACGTTTCTTCTTATTAAAAGATAAGTAAATTGGAAAGTTCGATGAATCTAGAAATAGATGATTCGAATCGACTAAATTTACGAGTCTTTTATAAAGAAGAAAGTCCCAAAGCTCTTTGTTGGACAAAGTAGGCTTGCCAAATAGTCTATTGGAAGGGAGCCAATAAGACAACTGTAGGTTACTAATACACAAGACCATAAGAGGGTTCAAAAGTCTAAAGGTCCCATAGGAGGTTTGGGAATTAGACTTAAGGAGGTGAACCATAAATGGTTGCAAAATTAAACCTGTTTCGATAGGATCGAAAAGGCCGTGTGTTTACTGGGAGCTCTTGAGGATCCAAGTTGAGAATGGAATTCTCAATGAAACGTTTCCTGTAAAGGCCAAGTATGACGGTCTCTGATAAAGGGAACGATCAAATCTCGTTGGACGAAGATCGATCGAAGTTTCGCCCAATTACCTTAGCCCGTGTAAGACGTAGACTCAAAATTGCCAACGTAAGGAACGTGGCACTTTGCTAGGAATCACGCACAAGGAGCCATGGTTTGGCAAGCCTGTGTCCCGACAAAGTCCTTGAGCATGTAGAAGGATCCTACATACGTCAAGGGACTAGTGGGAGACAAATTAGACTCGGTGTCTAATTTGTACAAGTTTACGACAGAATAATGCTAAACGTTGCTTATAATTCATTTCTTACTTAAATTGATCATATTCAAAGTCCCTTAAGAACGAACCCGAATGTCGTAAGAGGTATGAGTGATCAGGATATGTTCGGTCAAATTTGGATAGTAATCCAAATGACCTGCGGAACATGATGTTGGACATCGTAGTAGGATTTATGGAGAGGAGCCATAGAATCCACTAGGAAATTCAAACAAGGTTTGAAACACCGCATAACTGGAATATTTGTTTTGACGAGCTTATACGGAGCATGACTCGGTCTTAAACGACGTAGGTGATCAGTGGGAGTAGAAATGGTGTTCCATGTGTTTAAGTGTGTAATGTCTTGATCCATGGACGAATTGAAGACATTAAGAATCACTAAAACACAACTGTAACTCACGAAAATTCTCCATGACATTTTAGGGTTCCCACATACATATCATGAATTAAGCTTTTCAAAGACTCAGTCATGGTAGACTGATGAGAAAACTTAAAACATGTAGAGGGACAAGTTGTTCGAGACTCAGTCATAGTAAGACTGATGAGAAAACTTGGATACTATGCATAAAGCATCAAGCCATTCAAGACTTAGTCACGGTGGACTAATGAGAAGGCTTGGATGTTGAGTATCCCTACGTCTTAACCTTAGGCAAACATATGACATGTTTACTCGATGCATAGGAACCGATGTTGAGAGTGCTTCTAGCATGGCTCAACATAAATCGATAATGCACTAAGGGGTTGAAGACAGCAATCAAGAACGATCCTTAGTACCTGAATAAGGACTAAAGATGTGTTCATGATGCACCGTCTGTTGAGAGTTGTTTTGGAAGGCTAAAGCGATACTAGCTTCCAGAGCATAAGTGAAAACCAGTTAGTCTAAAAGGTATGCACAGTCAGGCCCAATGACGAATGCATCGGATAGTGGTCACTGATAAAGACCGCGTCCATAGGATGGACGTGGCGCCTAGCACGACCAAGCCACGTTCGCCTATATGGCAGGCAACTTGACTATGGGAGTATTGGCACAAGATTTCATCACAAGATCCACGAAAATATTCTTAGACAACCACCATCTCTAGGAGGCAATGGTGGATAGAGGTAACACGGTTAGACCGTATTGCTTCGCAAGGAAATATAAGTAGACTCACAATACTTTAGTCGGTATCGTAGATTACTCATACTCAGAGGATTCTGAACAAAGTGGGTAATTGACTTATTGGTCAAGTGCGAGATTGTTAGAATAGGTGACCAGAAAGTCAGTGGTATTGGCTGTTCTGAGAACCATTCGTCAATCTGTGAACAAGTAATATTATGTTAATGAATGTAGTAAGGATTCATAGGCATGAGTTTGTTGTACTTACTGCTTGCATCGTTACGATGTCACAACAAACGCCCACAGATTGAAAATAACATTTCGGGAAATTGGAACTACGCTTGGAGGTAGGTTCATGAAATCAGTTTCGCCGAATCAGTCTGAAATACTCCAAGTCAAAGGAATCTCGAGACAGGGCATCGAGAATCCATTTGAGACTTGCACTAAGCATCTGCTGTCGTGTTTCATCGACGGGTGACGAGGATCGTCTAAGCAGTGTTAGTGGGTCGGCCTGCTGGGGAGCGGTCGACTGAGGTGACTCGCGGGAATCGTCATATGGAAGCTACTCGGGCTTGGTCGGTATGACTCGTATTCCCGGTTCCGATAGTACGGGATTAGTCCTCGGACTTGAGGATCACGGCAGTCCCCTACATACTAAGGTTGTATCTTGGATCTGGTGAAATTTGACCGATTATATCACATGGTCATCATAAGCCTCGTCCAGTGCAGTCGGAGTATGTAAGAACGGTGAATTCCAAGATAGGATCTGTCCCATGTCAAAGGATATGACAGAAAGATCTCCTATGCGCTCGGAGATGGTTTAGACTCACAAAGTCTATGGCCATAGCACTTGATGTAGTGGGAAAGGATTTCCTACGTCGAGTTAAACCTATCTCGAGCATTATGCATAGTTGCCTAGTCAACGATGGGAACCGACCCCTAGACTAAAGGCCGGGAGACAGGCGACAGTAGGACCGTACCCGTACGTATCGAGCGTCGGTAGGACCGCACCTGCGTAACTCGGAGCCTAAATGTTCACACCATAAATTCACGTAGTCTCTAGTGCCATGGACCGTTGCTAGATGGCCACCCATGGTAACGGACTACTTTGGTTATGAAATAACAAGAAGTAGGTCCAAGTCTAGCTGAAAGGTGAACCTAAAGAGTCAAACCCGCTACACCAAATGAAAGGGAATTAATTTGGAATTAATTCCGGGAGAAGGTTTAATTTAATGGAATTAAATTATAATTCTTGGAGATTCAAGCCTCGATGAGTTATTTGGAATAATCGGGCTTGAGTTCATAAATTAGATTTATGAATTTTATAAAGCATGGGCTTCCATTCTAATTAGATTAAAAGGGTGTATTAATTAATTAGTGGGATTGGTATATTAAATAGGATTTAATATAAAGTCCATGGGACTATTTAAATACTCAAAAAAACACACACTCACACCTAGTATTCTCTACAACTCTCATCCCCCATCTCTCTCAAGATTTCGTCCATCCCCTTCTTTTCTCTCCAAGAATTATACTTTGTTCTTCTTGATTTTATTCAAGTTAAGAACATAAGAGACATTGATTGCGTTAATTCATAGCCTGTATTGATGTCTCTTCTCCCCAAATAATTTCTTGCTAGCACAAGGGTTGTTTGCTTTCCGGTGGAGCGAATGAGATGATTTAGAGGGTCTCTTCTTTGAGATCTTGGTGCAAAACGGAGAACAATGCATGTAGCAGAAACGAAGACAAAACTACAACCGGGTAGGTTCTTTAATTTCGTTTTTTCGGTTTCAATTCTATGGCCTCGATGTTGTGTTTTATTTAACATGAGATACACCGAACGCCCGGGAGAATCAAGTGCACACCCCTTGATTCGTTTATGTATGTTTTGCATTATTTAAATTCCTTTTAATTATGCTTTGTAATTTTTATTACGCACTATTTCGCGCTTCCGGTATACGCGTTAATCTCCCGGGCCGATCCACACATACTCTTTCAGATTTGTCTCTTTCCAAAACAGATAAGTCAACATACCACCTAGCATGAAACATGGCTGATTTTGCTTCCTCCAAGGGAGCGTGTCGGCCATGTTTGATTAAGGAAAGAAGTCCAACTTCTTCCTATTCCAAATTAGGAATTATTTCTCCTCTCGGGTATAATTTAACGGACCGGGTTTTATCGTAATCCAATTGCGACGAACCCAATATTAAATCCAATTTAATGTCCACTTAAATTATTCCTGTTGATCTTTTAATCCAAGTAAAAGACCCAACGTCTCAACATCTCAACTTTCCATATTTAATCCAAAATCCAGTTTACCGATTAAATGAAAGCCCGATACAATATCGGCCCGTCCATCCAATGGACTTCCCTTAAGTAATCCAATTACTTATTTTATCCTTTGAGATTGACTCCAAGTCGATCTCTCAACCTCCTTGGTGATTTGTGTGTGACCCTTTAGGTTCACCCTCAGCTAGACTTGGGCCCGTGTCCCACAAGGGCCCGTTACCATGGGTGGCCGTCTAGCAACGGTCCATGGCACTAGAGACTAGGTGAATTGGCATGAACATTTAGGCGCCGATTCCGTACGGGTACGATCCTTCCGTCTACCGTCTCCCGGCCTTAGTCTAGGGTATAGAATTGGGCGTGTTAGAATAGGTGACCAGAAAGCCAATTGGATTGGCGGTTTTGGGTACTATTTAGCAATCTTTATTGACTTGATGAATATAGTAAGTATTCATCCGTGGCACTATGTGTTTGTTGTGCTTACTGATTACGTTAAACGATGTTTTAACGTCACAACAAATGCCCACAGACCAATTGTATAACCCATGTAGTTGGGCTGCGCATTGGATGGCAGCTATGAAACCAACTTCTGAGGGTTGGTCTGGAATGTTCCAAGTCGAGGACCTCGAGACAGGGCATCGAGGGTCCTACAGAGACTTGCACTAAGGATTGCATTCATTGGATGAGTGCCGTGTTTCATCGGCGACAGACGTTGGACGTCTATGCAATATTAGTGGGTTAGTTGATGTGGGTGTTAGCTGACTGAACTGACTCGCGGGAATCGTCATATGGAAGCCTTGGAGGCTTACTCGGTATAACTGGAAATTCTCGGCTCCGATAGTACGAGATTAGTCCTCGGACTTGAGGAATCATGGCAGTCACATGCATATGAAGGTTGTATCTAGGGTCTGGCAAGAGATGCCCGTATCTGGGATACGTTCATCATAAGCCTCATCCAGTGCAGTCGGAATATGTATTGAGGACGGTGGATTCCAAGATAGGATCCGTCACCTGTCAGTATATAACAGTCGAGTCTCCTATGCGCTCTGAGACGGTTTAAGCTCTTTAAGTCTGTGGCCACAGCGATTGGTCGAGTAGGGAATGGTTTCCTACGTCGATCAATAGAGCAAACGCGTCTCGAGTTATTGAGCATAGTTGTCTAGTCCAGGATGGGAACCGACACCAAATTCCATGCCCTAGACTTAGACCGGGAGACGGATGATGGAAGGACCGTACTCGTATGGTAATCGAGAGCCTAAATGTTCACGCCAACATTCACCTAGTCTCTAGTGCCATGGACCGTTGCTAGACGGCCACCCATGGTGACGGGCGTTTTCCGATTAATGGTTAATTGGAAAATAGTTAATTAAATTGGATTTAACCAATTGTGTTGGACACAAGCCCAAGTCTAGCTGAGGGTGAACCTAAAGAGTCACACACAAATCACTATGGAATTGGTAGAATTAATTTGGAATTAATTCTAGAAGAAGCGAATTAATTTAATTGGATTAAATTAATTCAAGGAGAAAAATAAATGATTGGATCATTTATTGGGAAATCCATTTGATGGATGGTCCAAGAATTAATTAATTGGATTAGTTAATTTTTGGACTTAGAACCTTTAAATTAATTGGATTAATTTATCGGGTTTCGATTAATTAATTGATTGGATCAATTAATTAGAGTTCGGACTTATGTTTATTCAATTGGATTAAATAAACTTATGGGCATCAATTAGATTGAGATTAATTGGATTAATTAATGCCCAATGGACTTTGTTTGGACTTAATTTAATTAGATTAAATAAAAGTCTAAGACTAGTAGTCCTAGTCCATGGAAAAATTCAATTTATAGCAAATGAAGGAAGAATTAAAATCTTCCACATGTGAGGCACATGTGACCAGCCTTTGTATGATTTTGTGGGTGGTTTTATTTGCTATAATGGTGCATGGTTATGTAGATAATGGTGTGTGTATGTAGGTTACTTTGGAAGTTGACAAGAGAAGTTGAATTTTGAATTCAACAACTCTACTTACACAAAACCATTCACATAACTTGCATGCTATGTCTTGCACGAAATTTCCATCAAGAAACTCTCCAAAAACCTCTGAAAATTTCTCCTTTTTGTGTTCATACTTTTTGGAAAGGTTTGAACTAAAACATTCCAAAAACACTAATCAATAGTGTTGTTTTGGATTGTTTTTTCTTCTTCTTTTCTCTACTTCTATCTAGCAATAGATTAGAGATATACATTCCATAGTGTGGTGTGGACAAATTAGAGGGATTCTAATTTGGATCCTCAAGTGAACGGAAGGAGAAACGGAAAGGGAACAACGCTAGAAACAAACCGGTTCTACGTGCAACGAACATAAGGTTGGTTTTCTTTATGTTTTCATGTATCTTTGTTTACTTCCTTTAGCCATATGTCCAGCATTCTTCTCCTCTTTATTTTATGCTTTGACGAACACCGAACGCCCGGGAACTTCAAAGGGAACACCCCTTTGAACCCGTTTAAATTTATGCTTTAAATTAACGTTTTTTTACGCTTCCGTTGCGTTCCCGGGCCGTACCCGATTCTTTCAGTGGTATCAGAGCCCGGTTCGGTGTTGTGGCTATAGGAATTACATGTTATTATGTGTTAAGCATGAAGAACATGTTTAAATTTCTTTTGGAAAGCATGATTTATGGCTTTAATGCATGATAATATGTGTAGAAAATATGTGTTAATTTTGCTTTTGAAATTATGGATATCCATGCATTTTTGAGAATTGGATTTTCTGTAAATGCATGTTTAATTTCAGTTTTTATAGCAGAAGTTTAAAATAAAAAAAAAAAAAAAAAAAAAGAAAAAAGTGAAAAACGGTGCCGGCCGCCCGGCAGGGGCAGCAGGCGCGCGCCCGCGCGCGCAGGCAGGGGCGCCTGCGCGCGGGCGCGCGCGCGCGGCCGGCAGGCGTGCGCGGGCGTCCGCCCGTGCGCGCTGCTGGGCGTGCGCGCGCGCGCCTGCTGCTGCACGCGGGCGGCCGCGCGCGCTGCTGAGCGTGCGCGCGCGCGGCGCGCAGGCAGGGGCGCCTGCGCGCGCGCGCGCGCGCACGGCCGTCTGGGACGGCCGGCCGGCAGCACTGTTTTGTGCCGTTTTTGCCGTTTTCCGGAAAATTGGATTTTCCTGATTTCTGCTAGTTTTCTGAAATTATTAATTTTGGCATATTTTTAATTTTGGTTAAATTGGATTTTCTAAAATTATTTTTTTATGCCTTAGATTATTTTGGAAATGGTTTCCAAACAAAAAAAAAATAAAAAAATTGTACATTGGATGTATAGTTGATATCCATATTTTTAATTGCATTATTAATATGATATTTTCTGCATTTTATTATGTTTATTGTTTTAGATATTGGATATCTATTTATAAATGCATGGGATGTATTTATTTGTTGGCATGTTTATATTTGATATAAATGTGCTTTATTGTTGTTTATTTGATAAACAATAAGGATGATCACTAGCCCATTGACCTATGTATGGTTTATATTTTTGTTGGGTGAGGCCTGCGTGCCTCTTTGTTTTTCTCTTCTCTCTATCGTTTTTAGCCTTGGAATAATAAGGCTTTCTTCCTCTCTTTTAATGTACTCCCCCGACTTATGATTGGGGTTTCTTTTAAGTTGTAATGAGAGTAGATTAGACTGTGAGGCTTTATTTTATTAAATGTAAGCTTCCAAGGAGATGAAGGTCCGGTGGACGGAGCCCACGGTGGAAGGTCAAGAAGAACAAAGAAGGATTTACAAGGCCCCATTAGAATGATAATGGGATGTAAAATTGTAATAGTGTAGGCTTACCCTAGATTGACCATAGATCCACTGCGGGCTCAGTGGATCACTTAGGAACGGGCTTGTGATTATCCTAACAGGGGCGTGCTAGGCTTGTTTTGCATGTGTTTAATGTTTTAATGCTTTGATGTATGATGTGTTTGGAATGCATTATTTACATTAAATGTTTAAAACTTGAGCATGCAAAGTACTAATAATGATGAGGTCTCGGTCTTAATAAACTATAACTCTCACTTGGATGGTCCAAGTAAATATTAGGCCCAAAATGGAATTAAAATCAAATTGTTTGATTATTCCAAGCCTTCCATCCATAGCAATGTAGTGAGGAAGCTACTTTCACCCATTCGTGGTCTCACGAGTCGTGGCACGTTTGTGTTAGAATAGGAGACCATGTAAGCCAATTTTGGCGGGTATATGTAACCTATGTCTAGACAATTATAGGTGTTTTGATAAATCATTAATGAATAAAGAAGTGAATTTTCATTTGGCATTACTTTGTTTGTGTTCACTTGCACCTATTTTTCCATATCTGTTCACTACGCAAACAGAGCCCACGGACTGAGATTTGATTTCGGGGACTGGGACTACGCTTGGAGGTAGGTCCATGAAATCAGTCTTCCCGAATCAGTCCGGAAATCTCCAAGTCAAGGAATCCCGAAAATGGGTACCGGGATTCCATTTGAGACTTGCACTAAGCATCTGCTGTCGTGTTTCATCGACGGGTGACGAGGATCGTCTAAGCAGTGTTAGTGGGTTAGCCTGCTAGGACGCAGCTGACTGAGGTGACTCGTGGGAACCGTCTTACGGAGGACCTTGAGTATGGTCTGCAAGGTATGACGAGTATTCCCGGTTCCAACGGTACAGGTCAAGTCCTTTGACTTGAGGAATTACTGAGTTTACCTGTACATCAGAACTGTATCTTAGATATGGTGAGAGATTGCCAGAATTCTCTTTGGTAGTCATAAGCCATGTCTAGTGCAGTCCTGGTGTGCAAAGTGACAGTAGTTTCCAAGAAAGGATCTGTCTCCTGTCAATAGGTTTTGACAGTTGAGTCTCATGTATGCTCTAGGTCTTGTCCCTAAAACTGTGGCCACAGTGACTGAACAGAAGGGAAGGTTTCCCTTGCGGCGTTTAGTGAGGACAGACCGACACTTAGGTCCAAGATGGGTGCCTGCGTTATCCGTGCCCTAGACACTAAGTGATGAGACCGAAGACAGAAGGACAAGCGTACTGTTAGAGCCTAAATGTTCATCCCTGAATATTTCACCTAGTCTCTAGTGCCATGGACCGTTGCTAGATGGCCACCCATGGTAACGGACGGATTCTAGGAATCCGACCAAGTCTAGCTGAATGGTGAACCTAAAGAGTCACACACTATCCACACACAATTAAATATTTAATTTGGAATTAAATATTGGAGTGAAGGAATGATTAAATTAGATTTAATCGGGACCTTTATTTTTTCTTGGAGAAATAATTCTTTCTATTTGATAGAAGGAATTAAATTGATAAATTGGATTTATCAAAGGGATTTATTTAATGGGCTTAAATAATATTTATATTTATTTTAGCCTCTTGGAAATATTTAAATAGGTTTTAAATATTTCCATTAAATTAAATTAAATCAACGGTTGAGATTAATGGGAGAGATGGATGGCTAGGATCGTTTTGACTAGGTCAAAACATTAGTTTGACTAGGACTTTGACTAGGTCAAAATCCTAATCAAATTAGAGTTCTTAAAAGAGGAGTTTAAAGAGGATTAAACTCCTCTTCTATATAAACCCCTAGCATCCTACAATTTACATGATGATGAAACTCCAACACACACACACAACACACACACACGGTTTCTCTCTCTCTCCCATCTCTCTCGTCCGCCCTCTCTCTCTCTCAGGAAAATAGTTTTCTTGATTCTTTTGTTCTTGGAACATTAGAATCTTGATGAATCAATACCATTAATTGATAATGTGTTATTGATTCATCCACTCCAAAATTATACACTTGTTCGTTGCTAGCACGACGTGCAAGATACGTGGGTGGATCGTGTGTCACGAATTAGAGGGTCTCAAAGACGGGATCTTGGTGCAAAACGGGGAACAACGCGTGTAGCCGTTGAAGACGAAAACGACAACGGGTAGGTCTCGTTTTAAATTTTCGTCCCTCTTTAATTTTCAACCCTATGGCCTCCATGATTTATTTTATGTTATACGTTCATGAGATACACCGAATGCCCGGGAAAATTTCAAAGGCACACCCTTTGAAACGTGTTTTTTAATTTAAAAGCATGTTTAAATTCCGTTTTAATTTTTAATTATACCGCGCTTCCGCATTCGCGCTTTTCCCGGGACGATCCACATAATCTTTCAGTTTGGAATGAAAGAAAGCTGCACTGTTGTTATGAACGAATGGAATATACTCCTATTTCCCTGTCTCACGAGTCGTGGGGGGCGATAGTTGAGATATTCATTTGGTTGATGGGTCGGGCCTAACGCTAAGTAACATGATTCGCTTGGAGTCCTTGGGATCATGTGAAGAGGCGAGGCAAAATATCTTGGGGATCTCATTGGATGAGAATGGTATTGGATACCTCCCACAAAGCCTTTCCCATGTGAATCGTAAAAGCGGGGCATGGAGAATTGCGTTTGTGGACTCCGAGCCCACTAGGAAATGGTTTCCCGAAAACCCTACTTGAGAGTGGTGGGTTTTTTGAAGAAATAGTGGGAGGGGTTAATGACTAAAGACCAAGTCTTAACTTGAATTCTATATTATAATAATCTACTAAATTTCTGCTTTACATTTTTGAATGTAGATGTCTAAGAATCCGCTCGCTGTAATTTTTTGAGACTAATAAATTTGACGGAACAAACTATAACGATTGGCTGCGAAATCTGAGGATTGTCCTAGATTTTGAAAACTAGGCTTACGTTCTGGATAAGCCACTTCCTCGGGTCTTGCCGGAGGGGTCCTCGTCAGAAGAGCGTTTGACGTTCAATGAATGGCAGGAGGACAACCGCAAGGTCCGCAGCATCATACTGGAATCCATGACTAATGAGATCCAGAAACAGTATGATCGGCTGGATGATGTCAGCTCGATAATGCTCCGCATGAAAGACGTTTATACGGTACCGGACCAGCATATTAGATATGCTGCGACGAAGGCATTTTTCGGAGCTAAGATGACAGAAGGGTTTTCTGTACACCAGCATGGAGTGATGATGCTATCCCTAGTGGAGAAGCTCAAAGACCTCCGAGCTGATCTTGAAAAAGAAACGTACATCGACGTGATCCTTCAGTCTCTTCCTCCCTCTTTTGACCCGTTTATCGTGAACTATAACATGAATGGGCTTGAAAAAGACCTTCATGAGTTGATAAACATGTTGGTCCAGTACGAGGCAACCATTGAAAAGTCTGCGCCGTCGGTATTGGTTGGGGAGGCTTCGACCTCAAGAGCGAACGGCAAAGGGGCCGGACGCTGGAGGAGGAAGAAGGGTAAGACAGAATCAGCCGCTGCAAGCGCACAGAGCGCTCCTGTTGCCATGCTGGGCATGGGCAAAGGAAAGAGGAAGGCGGTTCGGCAGTCAAGGATTGCAAAAGATGTTTGCATATATTGTCGTGAAAAAGGGCATTGGAAGAGGGAGTGTCCTAAACTCCTCTCCAACCAAGGTACATTTGATTTGAGCTTTAACATGATTACTATTCTACTTCTTGGGTATTGGATACCAGTTGTAGAGCTCATATCTGCAAATGGTTTGCAGGAAATGGGAAGGAGTAGAAGGCTAAGACGGAGATGGTTCTAAAGCTAGGCAATGGCTGGGTTGTTGCTGCAATTGCTATGGGACCAATTAGGCTTAGCCAGTGATCATGTTAGGATAGAGTTGATAGGTCACAATTATGTAACCTAGCATGATCAAATTATGTTTTTTCTATTGTTGGACAATAAGGATTACATGTTTTTGATCAATGAAAGCTTCTTTTATTTGACAAAGAATGAATATTCTTGTCTGCTAGGTTGTTTGCATAATTGTTTCAATACTATCCCATAATTAGATTATGAATGCTCAAAAACAAATGATGAAATGGATAATCAAGATAAACTCACAGATTTGGCATGCAAAACTAGGTCACATTCCTCTAGATAGGATAAGGAGGTTAGTAGATTCAAGGAGTCTAGAAATAGACAATTTGAGCCTGCTAGCTTGCAAGTCCTTCCTGAGCAGGAAGATGGCCAAGAAGCTCTTTGTAGGACAAAGTATGCTTGCTAGTGGTCTGTTGGATTGGATCCAGTCAGACATCTGTGGGTCACTAAGTACACAAGACCAGTAGAGGGTTCACAAGTCTAAGGGCCTTTGGAAGGCTCAGGGAATTAGATTTGAAGTGGGAATCAAACTGGTTGCAAAATTAACCTTCGATTGGATCGAGTGGTGTGTATTTAGTGTGAGCTCTTGATGTATCTAAATGGGAATGGAATTCTCACTCAGTGGAATTCTTCCTGGAACGCCACAATTGAACGGCGTCTCTGATAAAGGAGGAATCGAACCTTGTTGGACATGGTTCGATCGGTGTTTTCACTGAACTACCTTGGCCCATCTGGGCGTGTTCTTAAGACAGTGGCCAAGTTGTAAAACATGGAACTTTCTAAAGATCGTGGCCCAGACGCCATATTGGATATGGCATGGCAAGCCTGTATCTTACAAAGTACTTGAGTATGTAGGATGGTCTTGCATACGTCAAGGGACTAGTGGGAGGCAAACTAGGTCTGCGCAGGTTCATGTGTTGTCCTAAGGGAAATTGGATTTCAAAGGATAACCGGTGTAAAGGAGTAGCTCCTTGAGGAATCAAGTAGAGCGACACCTCAGTATGATATAGCAAACATCATTTGTAATCAAGTTTTTCTACTGACTATATTCCAGTCCTCCTAAGGATGACCAGAATATCCTAGATACCTGAGAGGTACAGGTTTCTGGGTCAGTCCTGTCAATTGGATTATAATCCAAAAGACATAAGGAGAAGCAATGTTGGACATTGGATTGAATCAATGGCTTGGAGCCATGGAATTCGACATGGAATTCAAACTAGGTTTGAAACTCTATGTAACTGGAATATTCGTTTTGATGAGTTCATGTGGGGTATGACTCGATCAGTAACGAGCTTTGAGGGTCAGTGGGAGTTTAGTTGTGTTCCTAGTGTTTAAGTGTGTAATGTCTTATTCCTTTGGAATGAATTTAAGATGTTAGGAAACACTGAAACACAGACGTTGTTCACGCAATTCTCCATGAAAGGAATTGGATTCCTATATATAGGGTTAAGCTGTCCAAGACTCAGTCAGGTTGACTGATGAGGAAGCTTAGATGTTTGACATCCCCTACGTCTTTGCCGTAGGCAACATGGGTATGTTGTATGGTGCATTGGACCTGATGTTGTGTATGCTTTCGGCATAACGACAGAAATCGGGTGTGTACCGAGGAGGCAGTAGACTGCTGTTGAGAACAGTCTTTTATACCTGAATAAGGATTAAAGAAGTGTTCTTGATGCAAGTTCAATGGAGAGTTGATTCTGGAAGGCTATAGCGATACTAGCTTCCAGGATCATGTGAATAATATCTAGTCTCATTATGAACATATATTCAGGCTTAATGGTAAGGTGGTGGCTTGGAAAGGTTTCAAGCGGGACACCACGACGGACCATGAAAGTTGAATGTATGGCAACTTTAGAAGTTGCTCCGGAGAGTGGTTTGGATGAAAAACTACATCCAATGGTTGGGTGTGGTGCCTAGCACGTGCTAGCCAGTAGTTACCTTGGAGGATAACAACATGGCTGTAGCGCAAGCTATAGGACCGAGATCTCATCATGGATCCAGGAAAATTCTTAGACAGTACCATCTGCTTGGAGCAATGGTATGAAGAGGTGACATGCGGTTGGACCGCATCATCTTGGCAGAAATAAGGTAGACCCGTGAGACCGAGCCGGATATCGCAGATTACTCATGCTCAGATAAGTCTGAGCAACATGGGTGATTGGCTTTAGGTCAAGTGGGAGATTGTTAGAATAGGTGACCAGAAAGCCAATTGGATTGGCGGTTTTGGGTACTATTTAGCAATCTTTATTGACTTGATGAATATAGTAAGTATTCATCCGTGGCACTATGTGTTTGTTGTGCTTACTGATTACGTTAAACGATGTTTTAACGTCACAACAAATGCCCACAGACCAATTGTATAACCCATGTAGTTGGGCTGCGCATTGGATGGCAGCTATGAAACCAACTTCTGAGGGTTGGTCTGGAATGTTCCAAGTCGAGGACCTCGAGACAGGGCATCGAGGGTCCTACAGAGACTTGCACTAAGGATTGCATTCATTGGATGAGTGCCGTGTTTCATCGGCGACAGACGTTGGACGTCTATGCAATATTAGTGGGTTAGTTGACGTGGGTGTTAGCTGACTGAACTGACTCGCGGGAATCGTCATATGGAAGCCTTGGAGGCTTAGTCGGTATGACTGGAAATTCTCGGCTCCGATAGTACGAGATTAGTCCTCGGACTTGAGGAATCATGGCAGTCACATGCATATGAAGGTTGTATCTAGGGTCTGGCAAGAGATGCCCGTATCTGGGATACGTTCATCATAAGCCTCATCCAGTGCAGTCGGAATATGTATTGAGGACGGTGGATTCCAAGATAGGATCCGTCACCTGTCAGTATATAACAGTCGAGTCTCCTATGCGCTCTGAGACGGTTTAAGCTCTTTAAGTCTGTGGCCACAGCGATTGGTCGAGTAGGGAATGGTTTCCTACGTCGATCAATAGAGCAAACGCGTCTCGAGTTATTGAGCATAGTTGTCTAGTCCAGGATGGGAACCGACACCAAATTCCATGCCCTAGACTTAGACCGGGAGACGGATGATGGAAGGACCGTACTCGTATGGTAATCGAGAGCCTAAATGTTCACGCCAACATTCACCTAGTCTCTAGTGCCATGGACCGTTGCTAGACGGCCACCCATGGTGACGGGCGTTTTCCGATTAATGGTTAATTGGAAAATAGTTAATTAAATTGGATTTAACCAATTGTGTTGGACACAAGCCCAAGTCTAGCTGAGGGTGAACCTAAAGAGTCACACACAAATCACTATGGAATTGGTAGAATTAATTTGGAATTAATTCTAGAAGAAGCGAATTAATTTAATTGGATTAAATTAATTCAAGGAGAAAAATAAATGATTGGATCATTTATTGGGAAATCCATTTGATGGATGGTCCAAGAATTAATTAATTGGATTAGTTAATTTTTGGACTTAGAACCTTTAAATTAATTGGATTAATTTATCGGGTTTCGATTAATTAATTGATTGGATCAATTAATTAGAGTTCGGACTTATGTTTATTCAATTGGATTAAATAAACTTATGGGCATCAATTAGATTGAGATTAATTGGATTAATTAATGCCCAATGGACTTTGTTTGGACTTAATTTAATTAGATTAAATAAAAGTCTAAGACTAGTAGTCCTAGTCCATGGAAAAATTCAATTTATAGCAAATGAAGGAAGAATTAAAATCTTCCACATGTGAGGCACATGTGACCAGCCTTTGTATGATTTTGTGGGTGGTTTTATTTGCTATAATGGTGCATGGTTATGTAGATAATGGTGTGTGTATGTAGGTTACTTTGGAAGTTGACAAGAGAAGTTGAATTTTGAATTCAACAACTCTACTTACACAAAACCATTCACATAACTTGCATGCTATGTCTTGCACGAAATTTCCATCAAGAAACTCTCCAAAAACCTCTGAAAATTTCTCCTTTTTGTGTTCATACTTTTTGGAAAGGTTTGAACTAAAACATTCCAAAAACACTAATCAATAGTGTTGTTTTGGATTGTTTTTTCTTCTTCTTTTCTCTACTTCTATCTAGCAATAGATTAGAGATATACATTCCATAGTGTGGTGTGGACAAATTAGAGGGATTCTAATTTGGATCCTCAAGTGAACGGAAGGAGAAACGGAAAGGGAACAACGCTAGAAACAAACCGGTTCTACGTGCAACGAACATAAGGTTGGTTTTCTTTATGTTTTCATGTATCTTTGTTTACTTCCTTTAGCCATATGTCCAGCATTCTTCTCCTGTTTTATTTTATGCTTTGACGAACACCGAACGCCCGGGAACTTCAAAGGGAACACCCCTTTGAACCCGTTTAAATTTATGCTTTAAATTAACGTTTTTTTACGCTTCCGTTGCGTTCCCGGGCCGTACCCGATTCTTTCAGGGCGTCGGTTCCCATCCTTGACTAGGCATCTATGCTTAATACTCGAGACCACGGATGCTTCGTTGCGTCGACACAGGAAACCATTCCCTGTTCGACCAACCACTGTGGCCACAGCTTCAAACAGCATGAACGTGTCTCCGAGTGCATAGGAGATACCTCTGTCACATACTGACAGGGGACGGATCCTCTTCTTGGAATCCACCGTCCTCGCTACACATTCTGACTGCATTGGACAAGGCTTATGATAATCATCTTACAGAATGATTACCTCTCGCCAGATCCAAGATACAGCCGTCCTGTGCACGCGACTGCCATGATCCCTCAAGTCTGAGGATTACTCCCGTAGTATCGGAACCGGGGAAAATCAATCATACCGACCAAGCCTCCAAGCTTCCACATGATGATCCCCGCGAGTCAGTCCAGTCGGCTCGACCCCAGTCGACCAACCCATCAAGATCGTGTAGGCGTCCCACGGCTGTCGCCGATGAAACACGACACTCATCCAATGAACACGACTCTTGACGCAAGTCTCAATAGGACTCTCGATGCCCTGTCTCGAGGTCCTCAACTTGGAACGTTTCAGACCCAACTCTTAATCAGTTGGTTTCATGACCACCATCCAATGCGTGGCCCAACTGCATGAGTTGTTATCTATGGTCTGTGGGCTTTGTTGCGATATAAGTTAAGCACCGTTTTAACAAATGTGAGATGAGCGCAACAAAGAAGGTACTATTGTTGACGAATACTCATCTTATTCATCACATAATAATATTACATTTACATCAAGTTGTCAGATAGGTTACAAATCGCCAAACCTATTGGCTTTCTGCTCACCTATTCTAACAGAGTCCGCCGTGGTAGCCTGCTTGGAACTCTTCCAAGCAACCACGCCACCATTAAGTCTGAACACATAATCTGACTGAGACTTGGCATCATCGTCATCCGACTGGAAGCTAGCATCGCTATAGCCTTCCAGTATCAACTCTCCACTGCCGTAGATTAAGAACATGTCCTTAGTCCTTTTTCATGTACTTCAGGATAGTCTTGACTGCACTCCAGTGTGCCTACCCGGCACACGACTGATATCGACTAGTTATGCTCAAAGCGAAAGCCACATCAAGTCTAGTGCACTGAACAACATACTGTATGCTGCCTGCGGCTGAAGCATAGGGGATGTCCATCATCCTTTTAAGCTCCTCATCAGTCTTAGGAGACTGCTTCTTGAATAACTTAATTCCATGCCTCATAGGAAGGAATCCTCGTTTTGAGTTCTCCATCTTGAATCTCTTCAAGACTTTCTCAATATACGAGGATTGGGCCATTCCTAACATCCTTCTAGATCTATCCCTGTAGATCTTGATGCCAAGGATGTAGGATGCCTCGCCCATATCCTTTATAGAGAATTGCGTTGACAACCAAGCTTTAGTGGTACCTAACATCTTAGCATCATTCCCAATGAGCAAGATGCCATCCACGTAAAGCACCAGAAATGCAACTGAGCTCCCACTGATCTTCTTGTATACACAAGGATCGGACTCGTTCTTGATGAAATTATATCCCCGTATGACTTCATCAAAACGTATGTTGCAGCTTCGGGAAGCTTGTTTGAGGCCATCGATGGACCTTTGGAGACGGCAGACCTTCTGCTCTTCTCCAACAGTTGTGAAACCTTCCGGCTGATCCATATAGATCTCTTCCTCTACGAAACCGTTGAGGAAAGCCGTTTTCACGTCCATCTGCCATATTTCATAGTCATACCATGCTGCTATGGCAAGCAGTGTCTGAATGGACTTGGCCATTGCTACGGGCAAGTAGGTTTCCTCAAAATCGACCCCGGGTCGTTGAGTGTAACCTTTCGCCACAAGCCTGGCTTTGAAGGTTGTAACCTCCTCGTCAGCTCTAAGCTTACGTTTGTAGACCCATTTACACCCTACGAGTTTAACCCCTTTGGGTAGATCTACTAGGGTCCAAACCTTGTTTGTACCCATCGAGTCCATCTCGGATTTCATGGCCTCAAGCCACTTCTCCGAATCGATGTCCGACATCGCTTCTCCGTACGTCTTCGGATCATTATCCAACTGACCGGTCAGGCTTAGAAATCCATACCTATCAGGTGCATGGGATACTCTGGCTGACCTACGGAGGACTGGAACAATATCAGTGGGAACTTCAGGCTCAAATGTCACTGCCGCCTCTTGGGGTGCCTCACTTGATTCCTCAGGGAGTACCTCATCGCTTCGACTATCCGATGGAAAATTCTTTTCCAAGAACACTACGTTTCGCGAGACAAAAACCTTTTGCTCGGAGGGATCATAGAAATAATACTCCGCAGTTTCTTTTGGATAACCGATGAACCTGCATAAACTAGACCTCGAGTCCAGTTTATCTCCCACTAATCTCTTGACATATGCGGGGCAACCCCACACTTTCAAGTATTTGTAGGAGGCAGGCTTGCCGTGCCATATCTCATATGGCATCTGGGATACCTTTTTAGATGGCGCCAAGTTCAAAACTTTGGCCGCCGTCTCAAGAGCGTATCCCCAGAAGGAAAAGGGAAGTTCGGTAAAACTCATCATGGATCGGACCATGTCCAACAAGGTCCGATTCCTCCTTTTAAACATACCATTAACTTGCGGTATTCCAGGAGGGGTCCACTGAGAGAGAATCCCATTCTCTTTTAGATAATCAGTAAACTCACCACTCAAATACTCTCCACCTCGGTCCGACCGAAGGGCTTTGATCTTTCGACCGGTTTGGTTCTCTACTTCAAGTCTGTATTCCTTAAACCTTCCAAAGGCTTCAGACTTGTACCTCATCAGGTAAACATAACCATACCGTGAGTGATCATCGGTAAAGGTTATGAAGTACGAGTACCCACCTCTAGCCTGAGTATTTAGTGGATCACAGACATCTGTATGGATCAAATCCAACAGACCACTGGCTAGCGTACTTTGTCCAACAAAGGGTTTCTTGGTCATATTTCCCTTTAGACAGGATTCGTAGGTCGGTAGGTCGTCCAAATAGTCTATTTCTAGACTCTTTGAGTCCACCAACCTTCTTATCCTATCTTTAGAGATATGACCTAACCTCGCATGCCATATCTGTGCGTTATTATGATCATCACGTTTTTGTTTGTGTTCTGCAGTCATAATCCAATTAGACTGTTGAAGTATGTACAGACTGTTGACTAATGTACCAAGCAAATGAGAAATACCATCTTTGATAATGAAAAAACCGTTTTTATTGATGGTAAATTCATATCCCTCCTTATCAAGGACCGGGATGGAACAATGTTTTTAATCATGCTAGGTACCTAGAAACGGTCGTTCAGTACAATCCTAACATGACTACTAATGGCTAACTCTAGTGATCCTACGGCCTCCGCAGCAACGGCCTTGCCTCAGGATCATCTCATTCTTGGTTAGCCTTCTGCTTCTTTGCAGTACCTGCAAATCATTGCAGATGTGAGCACCACACCCGGTATCCAATACCGATGAAGCAGAATTAGTAATCATATTAACTTCAACCACAAACACACCTGGGTTGGAGAGGAGTTGTGGGCACTCCCTCTTCCAATGCCCTTTCCCTTGGCAATGCATGCAGACATCATTTGCCTTGGACCGCTGAGAACCACGGGCCTTCCCTTTGCCTTTTCTTGGTCCAACCGGAGCAACAGGGACGCCTGGAGCGCGAGCAGGGGCCACAACCGTCTTCCCTTTGCCCTTCTTCCTCTTCCAGCGTCCGGCCCTCTTGCCATTCACCTTGGAGGTCGAAGCCTCTCCTATCAATACCGCCGGCGCCGACTTGTGGGTCATTGCCTCGTATTGGACAAGCATGTTGATCAACTCATGAATAGACTTCTCAAGTCCATTCATGTTATAGTTTACAACAAACGGGTCATAGGATGGAGGAAGCGACTGGAGGATCACGTCAATGTACATGTCATTGTTAAGCCCAGCTTTAAGGTCCTCGAGTTTCTCCACTAGGGAGAGCATCTTGACCCCATGACTTTGTACAGACGCTCCTTCAGCGAGCTTGGTGCCAAAGAATGCTTTTGTGGCGGCATATCTAATATGCCTATCCGGAACCGCATAAACCTCGTTCATGCGGAGCATTATGGCGGAGACGTTGTCCAGCCTCTCATACTGCTTCTGGATGTCGTTAGACATCGAAGCCAGAATGATACTGCGTAGTTTCCAGTTGTCCTCATGCCATTTCTCGAACGTCAAACGTTCTTCAGGCGTGGACCCCTCCGGTAAGTCGCTCGGTGGCGGCTCGTCCAAGACGTAGCCTTGGTTCTCGAAACCGAGAACAATCCTCAGGTTTCTCAGCCAGTCCAAGTAGTTCGTTCCGTTGAATTTGTTAGTCTTAAGAATCATGGTTAACGGGTTCTTAGACATATCTACATTAATGAAAATGTCAAGCAGAAATTAGCAGATGATGGTAATATTATTGTTCAAGTTGAAGACTTGGTCTTTTAGTCTTTAACCCTCTCACTATTTATACGAAAGTCCGCCACTCTCAAGCGGAGTTTCGGGAAACCATTTCCTAGTGGGCTTGGGATCCACAAGCATAATCTCCATGCCCCGCCTTTACGATTCACATGAAGAAAACTTCGTGGGAGATATCCAATATCATTCTCATCCAATGAGATTCCCAAGATATTTTGCCTCACCTATTCGCATGGTTCCGAGGACTCCAAGCGAACCATGTTACTCAGTGTTGGGCCCGACCCATCAACCAAATCATGCCTCAAACTGTCGCCCCCCACGACTCGTGAGACAGGGAAACAGCGAGCGCAGTCTTTTTGTTCACAATAATGGTGCAGCTTTCCCCTAGTCCAAGTGTGCCACGACTCGTGAGACCACACTTGGGTAGTGGTAGCTTCCTCACCACATTGCTGTGGATGGAAGGTTCGGACAGATCAAAATACCATTTTGATCCAAGTCCGTTCTGGGCCTAATATTTAATTTGGTCCAACCAAATGAGAGTTTAAGTGTTACCGAGACCTCATCAACATTATTGTGTTTTAGCTTGCACAAATATCCAATATTTAAAGCAATAAATAAATACGCCGCATGCAGAAAACATAGCATACCCCTGTTTAGGATGATCACAAGCCAACCTATGCGACCCACTGAGCCCGCAGTGAGTCTATGGTCTGTCTAGGGTGGTCCTAAATTATTACAATAATAATAAACCCATTTTCATTCCAATGGGCCTTGAAGTGCTTCTTGTTTCACGCCTTGATGCTCCTCCTTGGGGTCTCCGACTCCAATTGCTTGTTAAAATTGAAACCTCACCAATCCTATCTACTCTCATTACAATTGAAAGTAATACATCGGTAATAAAGAAAACAAGCCTTAACATCATGAGGCTGATAATACGGGAGATGATAGTCCCAAAAACAAGAGGCACGCAGGCCCCACCCAACAGAAAATAAATGATCATACATTCATCCATACATAAGGTCTAGGGCTCTTGTGATCATCCCATGTTGATTCCATCAACTCACATAACATAATTATTCCAAATAATCATGCATAAATAACCAATGGATATTCCAAATACCCAAGTTATGTCCAACATCACAAAAGCATAAATATACAAATAATATGCGAAATTCAAATTTTAAATTTAATGGACATTTTGAACAATGCATCCAATGCATGTATTAATCCCAAATTAATTAAGCAAATTTAATTCAAGGAATAATCCAATTATTCCAAAATCAAATATGCAAAATTAATATATTTTCAGAATATTTTGCAGAAAATACAGAAAATCAAATTTTTCGGAAAAAGTCGAAAAACGGCACAAAACGGCCCAGCCGCTGTGCTGGCCGGCCGCGCGCTGGCTTCGGCTAGCAGCGGCCGGCTGCGCACAGCGCGCCCCACACGCGCCTGTGCGCAGCGTCCGCGCGCAGGCGCGCGTGCCCGCCTGCGCGCCGCCACTGCCGGCCCGATCAAAAAATTTTTTTTTTTTTTTGTTTTTCAAAACTGTTTCAGCAGAATAACAATAATATTATTCTGAAAATAAGCATGCAATTTTAGATCCAATCTAACAAAATTAAGCATGCCAAAATTCCATTAAATCCAAACAATTGAATCATCATATTATTCATATATTTATGTAATCTAACATGCCAATAAAGCCATTTAAAAGCAAGTAGATCATGCCAAACACATAGATCTATGCCCCTTACATCGAACCGGGCTCTGATACCACTTGAAGGACAAGCGGATCTGCCCGGGAGCGCGAGCGGAACCGAGAAAGCGAGAAATTGTGCACAAATTTAAATCTAATTTAAATATGCGAATCCCAAGGGGTGTATCCTTGGGTGCTCAACAGGGCGTTCGATGTAGGATGTGTAAATATTAAAACATATATTTAAGCACATAGGACATAGATATGTAAATGAAATCAATCAAAGCGTAATAAACCGTTACCTTTGATTGTTTAGCGTATGCTCCCGGCTACTTGCGTTGTTCCTTCTCCGGAATGTTCACGAAATCCAAACGTATGGATTCTCCAAAGGTGATCCACACCACACCGGAAGAAACACACGTTCTTCTTGCTAGAAAAGAACGGGTTTAGAAGGAATCGGTTTAAGAGAAGAACACTATGAATTAGTGTTCTCTTAAACTTACTTTGTTCTTCTTCTTGATTCAAAAATCAAGTGAAGAACACAAGTGTGAGAGAGTGAGAGAGCACGAAATTTGAGAGAGAGGAGAGGATTTTTGTCTTCTCTTTTTCCTAGAAAAAGATGAATAATGAATCACATATGCTTGGTGTTGTATATTCTAATATATATACATAATTAATGTGATTATTGGAATGTGTCTAGGTTCATCCAATGATGTCTAGATTCATTCCAAGTCAATCACCATTAATTCTTCAATCAAGCCTACCAAAATTTATGGTATGATCAAATCATACCAAAAGGGAAGAGCTTGATTGGAGTTGATTTGTCTCTTTCCAAAAGAGATAAGTCAACATACCACCTAGCATGAAACATGGCTGATTTTGCTTCCTCCAAGGGAGCATGTCGGCCATGTTTAATTAAGGGAAGAAGTCCAACTTCTTCCTATTCCAAAATTAGGAATTATTCTCTCCTCTGGGTATAATTTAACGGACCGGGTTTTATCGTAATCCAATTACGACGAACCCAATATTAAATCCAATTTAATGTCCATTTAAATTATTCCCGTTGATCTTTTAATCCAATTAAAAGATCCAATGTCTCAACGTCTCAACTTTCCATATTTAATCGAAAATCCAATTTACCGATTAAACGGAAAGCCCGATACAATATCGGCCCGTCCATCCAATGGACTTTCCCTTAAGTAATCCAATTACTTATTTTATCCTTCGAGATTGACTCCAAGTCGATCTCTCAACCTCCTCGGTGATTTGTGTGTGACCCTTTAGGTTCACCCTCAGCTAGACTTGGAGCCCGTGTCCCACAAGGGGACCCGTTACCATGGGTGGCCGTCTAGCAACGGTCCATGGCACTAGAGACTAGGTGAATTGGCGTGAACATTTAGGCGCCGATTCCGTATACGGGTACGATCCTTCCGTCTACCGTCTCCCGGCCTTAGTCTAGGGTATGGAATTGGGCGTCGGTTCCCATCCTTGACTAGGCATCTATGCTTAATACTCGAGACCACGTATGCTTCATTGCGTCGACACAGGAAACCATTCCCTGTTCGACCAACCACTGTGGCCACAGCTTTAAACAGCATGAACGTGTCTCCGAGTGCATAGGAGATACCTCTGTCACATACTGACAGGGGACGGATCCTCTTTTTGGAATCCACCGTCCTCGCTACACATTCCGACTGCACTGGACAAGGCTTATAATAATCATCTTACAGAATGATCACCTCTTGCCAGATCAAGATACAACCGTCCTGTGCACGTGACTGCCATGATTCCTCAAGTCTGAGGATTACTCCCGTACTATCGGAACCGGGGAAATCCAATCATACCGACCAAGCCTCCAAGGCTTCCATATGATGATCCCCGCGAGTCAAGTCCAGTCGGCTCAACCCCAGTTGACCAACCCATCAAGATCGTGTAGGCGTCCCACGCCTGTCGCCGATGAAACACGACACTCATCCAATGAACACGACTCTTGACGCAAGTCTCAATAGGACTCTCGATGCCCTATCTCGAGGTCCTCGACTTGGAACGTTTCAGACCCAACTCTTAATCAGTTGGTTTCATGACCACCATCCAATGAGTGGCCCAACTGCACGAGTTGTTATCCATGGTCTGTGGGCTTTGTTGCGATTATAAGTTAAACCCGTTTTAACCAATGTAAGATGAGCACAACAAAGAAGGTACCATTGGTGACGAACACTCATCTTATTCATCACATAATAATATTACATTTACATCAAGTTGTCGGATAGGTTACAAATTGCCAAACCTATTGGCTTTCTGGTCACCTATTCTAACAATCTCCCACTGTTGGTTGCCGACGTCTAATGTACCCAATTTTCTGCACATTATCCAAACCTATTATTCAGAATGGTGAGATCTATATTTCTAGTGCAACTTAACGCGATCATGGGCTATACCAAGTGGATCTACGCTATGTTTTAATTCAAAATAAAGCTCACTCATGGTACCGAACGTCACTCCTGCTCTGATACCATCTCTCTAAGTAGATGGTCCGGGGAGAGGGCGAGCGGTCGCTAAAAGAACGTAACTAGAACATGGATGATGGAGAATCATTCGGTTCCTTTGCTAGCGCTATCTCCGATGTCGGTGAATCAGCCCGCTAGCGTAATTACAGGGGCTGCGCGCGGCGGTTAGCATGCCCTACTGCTAGGGTACACATGCACGGACAGCACCTGCTTGTGTGCGCGATGTAGCTCATTCAAAAAACCACTCCTTAGCAGCTTCCAAAGCCGCTATGTATTCTAAAGAAAACTCTATGGTGGAATCCGCCGTGGTAGCCTACAAATAATGGAACCCTTCTTAAACAATTAATACCACGCCACCATTTTTCCAAAATACAAAACCATACTGAGACTTGGCATCATCGTCATCCGACTGGAAGCTACCGTCGCTATAGCCTTCCAGTATCAACTCTCCACCGCCGTAGATCAAGAACATGTCCTTAGTCCTCTTTCTAGTTCATGGAATAATAAGGTCTGACTGCACTCCAATGTGCCTCCCCGGTTTCACATGACTGATATCGACTTGTTACGCTCAAAGCGAAAGCCACATCAGCAGGTCTAGTGCATAGTGAACAACTTAGATACTATATGCTGCCTACGGGCTGAAGTGGGTCGCATAGGGGATCGTCATCATCCAACAGGGGCGTCCTTTTAAGCTCCTCATCAGTGGCTTAGGAGACTGCTTCTTCGATGCTAACTTTAATTCCATGCTTCATGGAGGAATCCTCGTGTTGTGAGTTCTCCATCTTGAACTCTCACTTGGTTGGACCAAAGTTCAAAACTTTCTCAATGTACAAGGACTAGGCCATTCCTAACATCCTTTTAGATCTATCCCTGTAGATCTAGGTGATAGCGTGGCCAAGGATGTAGGATGCCTCGTGCCCATTATCCTGTCATAGAGAGAATTGTTACCGTTGACAACCAAGCTTTAGTGGTCTACGCCCAAATAACATTCGTTTGGAGTCCTCATCATTCCCAAAGGATGAGCAAGATTATCATCTCACGAGAAAGTACCAGAAAGGCAACTGAGCTCCCCACTGATCTTCTAAATGTATACACATTTATTAAAAGGATCGAACGTAGTTCGTTCTTGATGAAATCATATCCCCGTATGACTTCAAAAACGTAATGAACCAATTACAGCTTTGGGAAGCTTGTTTGAGGCCATAGATGGACCTTTGGAGACGGCAGACCTTCTGCTCTTCACGCCAGAAGAACACGTTGTGAAACCTTCCGGCTGATCCATATAGCATCTACTTCCTCTACGAAACCGTTGAGGAAAGCCGTTTTCACAATGTCCATTATCTGCCATATTTCATAGTCATACCATGCTAGGCTATGGCAAGCAGTATCCGAATGGACTTGGCCATTGCTACAGGCGAGTAGGTTTCCATCAAAAGCTCGAGGACCCCTCAAGGTGAGGGCTCGATAACCTTTCGCCACAAGCCTGGCCTTGAAGGTTGTAACCTCCCCGTCAGCTCCAAGCTTACGTTTGTAGACCCATTTACACCCTACGGGTTTAACCCCTTTGGGTGGATCTACTAGGGTCCAAACCTTGTTTGTACCCATCGAGTCCATCTCGGATTTCATGGCCTCAAGCCACTTGTCTGAATCGATGTCCGACATCGCTTCTCCCTATGTCTTTGGATCATTATCCAACTGACCGGTCAGGCCCAGAAATCCATACCTATCAGGTGCATGGGATACTCTGGCTGACCTACGGAGGACTGGAACAATATCAGTGGGAACCACTGGCTCAGATGTGACTGCCGCCTCATGGGGTACCTCACTTGATTCCTCAAGGAGTACCTCATTGCGTCGACTATCCGATGGAAAACCTTTTTCCAAAACACTGCGTTTCGCGAGACAAAAACCTTTTGCTCGGAGGGATCATAGAAATAATACCCTGCAGTTTCTTTTGGATAGCCGATGAACCTGCATAAACTAGACCTCGAGTCCAGTTTATCTCCCACTAATCTCTTGACATATGCGGGGCAACCCACACTTTCAAGTATTTGTAGGAGGCAGGCTTGCCATGCCATATCTCATATGGCGTCTGGTATACCTTTTTAGATGGCGCCAAGTTCAAAAACTTTGGCCGCCGTCTCAAGAGCGTATCCCCAGAAGGAAAGGGGGAGTTCGGTAAAACTCATCATGGATCGGACCATGTCCAACAAGGTTCGATTCCTCCTTTCAGACACACTATTAAGCTGCGGTGTTCCAGGAGGGGTCCACTGAGAGAGAATCCCATTCTCTTTTAGATAATCAGTAAACTCACCACTCAAATACTCTCTACCTCGGTCCGACCGAAGGGCTTTGATCTTTCGACCGGTTTGATTCTCTACTTCAAGTTTGTGTTCCTTAAACCTTCCAAAGGCTTCAGACTTATACCTCATCAGGTAAACATAACCATACCATGAGTGATCATCGGTAAAGGTTATGAAGTACGTGTTAGAATAGGTGACCAGAAAGTCAATGGTATTGGCTGTTCTGAGAACCATTCGTCAATCTGTGAACAAGTAATATTATGTTAATGAATGTAGTAAGGATTCATAGGCATGAGTTTGTTGTACTTACTGCTTGCATCGTTACGATGTCACAACAAACGCCCACAGACTGAAATAACATTTCGGGAAATTGGAACTACGCTTGGAGGTAGGTTCATGAAATCAGTTTCACCGAATCAGTCTGAAATACTCCAAGTCAAAGGAATCTCGAGACAGGGCATCGAGAATCCATTTGAGACTTGCACTAAGCATCTGCTGTCGTGTTTCATCGACGGGTGACGAGGATCGTCTAAGCAGTGTTAGTGGGTCGGCCTGCTGGGGAGCGGCCGACTGAGGTGACTCGCGGGAATCGTCATATAGAAGCTACTCGGGCTTGGTCGGTATGACTAGTATTCCCGGTTCCGATAGTACGGGATTAGTCCTCGGACTTGAGGATCACGGCAGTCCCCTACATACTAAGATTGTATCTTGGATCTGGTGAAATTTGACCGATTATATAACATGGTCATCATAAGCCTCGTCCAGTGCAGTCGGAGTATGTAAGAATGGTGAATTCCAAGATAGCATCTGTCCCCTGTCAAAGGATATGACAGCAAGATCTCCTATGCGCTCGGAGATGGTTTAGACTCACAAAGTCTATGGCCATAGCACTTGATGTAGTGGGAAAGGATTTCCTACGTCGAGTTAAACCTATCTCGAGCATTATGCATAGTTGCCTAGTCAACGATGGGAACCGACCCCTAGACTAAAGGCCGGGAGACAGGCGACAGTAGGACCGTACCCGTACGTATCGAGCGTCGGTAGGACCGCACCTGCGTATAACTCGAAGCCTAAATGTTCACACCATAAATTCACCTAGTCTCTAGTGCCATGGACCGTTGCTAGATGGCCACCCATGGTAACGGACTACTTTGGTTATGAAATAACAAAAAGTAGGTCCAAGTCTAGCTGAAAGGTGAACCTAAAGAGTCACACCCGCTACACCAAATGAAAGGGAATTAATTTGGAATTAATTCCGGGAGAAGGTTTAATTTAATGGAATTAAATTATACTTCTTGGAGATTCAAGCCTCGATGAATTATTTGGAATAATCAGGCTTGAGTTCATAAACTAGATTTATGAATTTTATAAAGCATGGGCCTTCCCTTTAATTAGATTAAGGGTGAATTAATTAATTAGTGGGCTTGGTATTAAATAGGATTTAATATAAAGTCCATGGACTATTTAATTTGGAATTAAACAAAGTCCATTCCATTAATTAATTAATGGGCTTGATATATTAAATAGGATTTAATATAAAGTCCATGGGACTATTTAATTTAGAATTAAATAATCCCATTCTATGGAATTAATTAATGGGCTTGGTATTAAATAGGATTTAATATAAAGTCCATGAACTATTTAATTTGGAATTAAATAAAGTCCATTCCATTAATTAATTAATGGGCTTAGTATATTAAATAGGATTTTAATATAAAGTCCATGGGATTATTTAATTTAGAATTAAATAAAGCCCATTCCATAAAGCCCATCAAAATATATGGACAAGATTTGATCTAGAGAATGATGAGATGAATGGCCATGATTAATTTGACTTAATCAAAGCCTAATTTGACTAGGATTTGACTAGGTCAAAGTCCTAGTCAAAGTGTGTCTCTTTGGAAGAGTTTGAGAAGGAATAGGAATTCCATCTTCTATAAATACTTAAAAAAACACACACTTACACCTACTATTCTCTACAACTCTCATCTCTCATCTCTCTCTCAAATTCGTCCATCCCTTCTTTTTCTCCAAGAATTCTACTTTGTTCTTCTGGATTTTATTCAAGTTAAGAACATAAGAGACATTGATTGCGTTAATTCATAGCGTGTATCGATGTCTCTTCTCCCTAAATAATTTCTTGCTAGCACAAGGGTTGTTTGCTTTCCGGTGGAGCGAGTGAGATGATTTAGAGGGTCTCTTCTTGAGATCTTGGTGCAAAACGTGGAACAATGCATGTAGCCGAACGAAGACAAAACTACAACCGGGTAGGTTCTTTAATTTCGTTTTTCTTCGGTTTCATGTCTATGGCCTCCATGTTGTGCTTTATTAAACATGAGATACACCGAACGCCCGGGAGAATCAAGGGCACACCCCTTGATTCGTTTATGTATATTATGCATGATTTAAATTCCGTTTAATTATGCTTTGTAATTTTTTATTACGCACTATTTCGCGCTTCCGCTATACGCGCTTATCTCCCGGGCCGATCCACATATTTCTTTCAGTGGTATCAGAGCCCGGTTCGGTGTATAGGCCTAGAATTCTATGTGCTATGTGCGTTTAAGCATGATAAACGTGTTTTAATTTACGTTTATAGCATGTTTATCGTAGATATTTATTAGCGTTTAATTTTGCATGGGATTTTGGATCTTGGCTTTCTTGAATATGTATATACATGTTCTAGGGTTTAATTTATCTTGTGGTTCAGAAAAATTGCATGAAAAGTCGAAAAGGAGTGAAAACGGCGAACCGGCAGCAGCAGCACGCTGGCCGCGCGCATAGGGGCGCGGCCGGGCGCGCGTGCAGGCAGAGGCCTGCGCGCGCCCGGCCAGCGCGCCCAGCGTGCGCGGACAGCGCGCGCGCTGTGCCGGCCGCGCGCGCAGGCATGGGCCCTGCGCGCGTGCGCGCGCGCGCGCGCAAGGCGCAGGCGCGCGCCCAGGCGCGGCCGTCTGCGCTGGGCGCGCGCGCTATGCGCGCAGGCAGAGGCGCCTGCGCGCGCGCGCGCGCGCCTGGCCGGCCGGCTGTGCCGTTTTCCGTTTCTCTCCCGTTTTTGGCTCGTTTTTTTCAAAACTGTTTTTACTGAATTATTTTTATGATATTTTCTGCATTATTCTGAACCCGTTGACTTAGAATATTTATTTTTTGAGATTTGGAATTTTCTAAAATAAATATTGCTTGGTTGATGAGGAAAGGGTTTCCTAACAAGATTTAATTTTTGCAATGGTTGCACCAATGATCAAAATTCATATGTGAAATTTCGCAATAATTTCTGCGTTTTATGATGTTGGACATCATGGTTATTTTATGGTTTGAGCATGAGTAGATCTTGACATGTATTGATATTGCACAAATTGTTGGATTTTGGAATTCTTGAATAAATGGGCATATTCTTGAATTGTTGATTTTTGTGTTTCAGAAAATTTGATTTTTCTGTATAATTCTTGGAATTTTTCTGAATTAATTAACTTGGGGCATTTTAATTTTGGTTGAGATTTTATATTTCATAGAATTAATATTGCCTTTTTAATTATGGAAAAGGTTTTTTCAACAAAAAATCGTTGTGCATAGGTTGCACTATTATCCAATGTTTGGTGTGAATATTTTACATGTAGTTTCTTTATTTTCTGGTACGGATTATCATGGATGTTGGTATAGCATATTTTACGTGGGATATGTATTTGTGCTATTTGTGTTAATTGATTTGACAAAGGATGATCACAAAGCCCCTAGACTGCGTGTATGGTTTATTTATATTTATTTGTTTGTTGGGTTGTGGCCTGTGTGCCTCTTTATTTTCCTCTCTGTCTCTCTTCTAGTTGCCTTGGAATAATAAGGCTTTCTCTCTCCCTCCTAATGTACTCCCCCCAAATGTTTAATTGGGGTTTCTTATTTTATGATGTAATGAGAGTAGAATTAGAGGTGAGGTTTTATTTTTTTTTTTGTAAATAAAAGCTGCAAGAGAAGATAAGCCCAAGGTGTTGGAGGCCCATAGAGGTTGCCATCAGATGGCCCACGGAGGATCCATGGAGAAGAAGCCCGGTGTAGGCCCACGATGGAGAGCCCAAGAAGATAAAGAGGACTTACAAGGCCCATTGCATGTAATGGGTTATTAAATCTTGTAATAGTGTAGGGCCTACCCTTAGATTGACCATAGATCCACTGCGGGCTCAGTGGGTCGCATAGGTTTGGGCTTGTGATCATCCTACAGGAGCGTGCTAGGCTTTATTTTGCATGCGATGCGTATTATATGCTTATGATTGTTCTATATGCTTTATGTATGGTTACATTCACGCTTAGAATATTTCTGCCATAACGCATCCAATGCAATACTTAATATATGTGATGAGGTCTCGTTCTATCAAAACTCTCACTTGGTTGAACCAAGTTAAATATAGACCCTTAATAAATGGACTAGGACTCTGGGAGTCTGTCCAAGCCTTCCATCCATGGCAAAAGTGAGGAAGATCTTTTAGGTCGATAGCGTGGTCTCACGAGTCGTGGCACGACTATCGTGCTTAAAAGAAGCTGCACTTTGTCATGAACGATGAGTAGACTGCTGTTACCTGTCTCACGAGTCGTGGAGGTAGCAGTGAGTCTATGAATCGGTTGATTGGGTCGGGTCTAACGCTCGAATAACGTGATTCGCTTGGAGTCCTCGGGATCACGTGAAAGGGTGAGGCAATTATCTTGGGAATCTCGTGGAACGAGAATGGTATGGAATACCTCCCACGGGTTCTTTTCCCATGCGAATCGTAAAAGCGGGGTATGGGGGAGATCGCTGTGGATCCTGAGCCCACTAGGAAAGGATTTCCCGAAAACAACGTTTGAGAGTGCCGTGTTTTCGTAGAAATAGTGGGAGAGGTTAAGGACTAAAGACCGAGACTTAACCAAAATATTACTTCATTCTGCTTATTATTTTCTGCTTTACATATATGTTGTGAATGTCTAAAAATCCACCAAACACATCACTAAGAGGCTCATTAAAAAGGAACCAATTACACGAATTGACTGCGAAATCTTAAGATGGTCTTAGATTTCCAGAACCTTAACTCACATAACCGGATGAGGATGTTCCTCAGCCCTTGCTGGAGGGGTCGACAACTAAGGCAACGCTTGGCGTTCAAAAGTTGAAGGATGACCACCGACAAGTAGGATATAATGATGTTGGCTCAAACTATGCTTCGCTTGCATCATGTCTATATGGTCTTGGACCAGCATGTGGGGTAAAATGCAACGAAGGCATGTTTGGAGCTAAGATGACGGAAGGGATGTCGGTACAAAGAACATGGAGTGATGATGCAATCCCTAGTGGAGAAGCTCAAAAGACCTCCATGTCAGTCTTGAAAAAGAGACGTACATTGACATGATCCTTCAGTCTCTTCCTCCCTCCTACGAACCATTAATTATCAACATGAATGAGCTTAGAAAATATCTTCATAGGTTGGTAATTATGTTGGTCTAGTACGAAGCAACGATTGCAAAATCTGCGCCGTCGATACTAGTAGGAGAGGCTTCAACCTCCATAGCGAAAGGCAAGGGTGCCAGACGCCAAAAGAGGAAGAAGGGTAAGGTGACATCAACTATTAAGCACTTCAAGTGTTGTTCCTTTACAACACAAGGTGGAGGTAAAGGAAAGAGCAAAAGGTTCAAGCAGTCAAGTTCATAGATTTCTAAGAACGTAAGCATTTACTGTCGTAAAGAGGGCCATTGGAAAGGGGAGTATTCTAAACCCCTCTCCAATGTAGGTAAAATTTGATATTGAGTATTGACATGATCACTTTTTGGTATTTGATACCATTCCTATCACTAATCTGCGGGTGGTTTGCAGAAAGTGAATAAGGACTTAAAAGCCAAGAACAGTTCTAGGATTCAACAATGGCAAGGTCCATTGATGAAAAGGACTAGAGACTTGTTAGGCCCATAATCGTGATCATGTTAGGATAATATAGGAATTACGTAACCTAGCTTGATCAAAAGTATGTCTCTTTGTTGGACAAAGGTTTTATTACATACATATTTGATCAAACAAAATTATTGAATATTGATTCATGTTTGCTAGTACGTAAATTCCTAAAATACCATCCCATAAAAGGTTTATGGATACTCAAAATTCAAATTATCTAAATGGATTAATCAAGACCAACTTACAAATTTGGCATCTACAACAGCTAGGACGTTTCTTCTTATTAAAAGATAAGTAAATTGGAAAGTTCGATGAATCTAGAAATAGATGATTCGAATCGACTAAATTCACGAGTCTTTTATAAAGAAGAAAGTCACAAAGCTCTTTGTTGGACAAAGTAGGCTTGCCAAATAGTCTATTGGAAGGGAGCCAATAAGACAACTGTAGGTTACTAATACACAAGACCATAAGAGGGTTCAAAAGTCTAAAGGTCCCATAGGAGGTTTGGGAATTAGACTTAAGGAGGTGAACCATAAATGGTTGCAAAATTAAACCTGTTTCGATAAGATCGAAAAGGCCGTGTATTTAGTGGGAGCTCTTGAGCATCCAAGTTGAGAATGGAATTCTCAATGAAACGTTTCCTGTAAAGGCCAAGTATGACGGTCTCTGATAAAGGGAACGATCGAATCTCGTTAGACGAAAATCGATCGAAGTTTCGCCCAATTACCTTAGCCCGTGTAGATTTTGCTAGGAGTCACGCACAAGGAGCCAAGTATGACGGTCTCTGATAAAGGGAACGATCGAATCTCGTAAGGAACGTGGTACATTTTGCTAGGAGTCACGCACAAGGAGCCATGGTTTGGCAAGCCTGTGTCCCGACAAAGTCCTTAAGCATGTAGAAGGATCCTACATACGTCAAGGGACTAGTGGGAGACAAATTAGACTCAATGTCTAATTTGTACAAGTTTACGACAGAATAATGCTAAACGTTGCTTAGAATCGCATTTCTTAAATTGATCATATTCCAAGTCCCCTTAAGAACGAACCCGAATGTCGTAAGAGGTACGAGTGATCGGGATATGTTCGGTCAAATTTGGATAGTAATCCAAATGACCTGCGGAACGTGATGTTGGACATCGTAGTAGGATTTATGGAGAGGAGCCATAGAATCCACTAGGAAATTCAAACAAGGTTTGAAACACCGCATAACTGGAATATTCGTTTTGACGAGCTCATACGGAGCATGACTCGGTCTTAAACGACGTAGGTGATCAGTGGGAGTAGAAATGGTGTTCCATGTGTATTAAGTGTGTAATGCCTTGATCCATGGATGAATTCAAGACATTAGGAATCACTAAAACACATCTATAACTCACGAAAATTCTCCATGACATTTTAAGGGTTCCCACAAACATATCATGAATTGAGCTTTTCAAAGACTCAGTCATGGTAGACTGATGAGAAAAACTCATATATGTAGAGGGACAAGTTGTTCGAGACTCAGTCATGGTAAGACTGATGAGAAAACTTGGATACTATGCATAAAGCATCAAGCCATTCAAGACTTAGTCACGGTGGACTAATGAGAAGGCTTGGATGTTGAGTATCCCCTACGTCTTAACCCTAGGCAAACATATGATATGTTTACTCGGTGCATAGGAACCGATGTTGAGAGTGCTTCTAGCATGGCTCAACATAAATCGGTAATGCACTGAGGGGTTGAAGACAGCAATCAAGAACGATCCTTAGTACCTGAATAAGGACTAAAGATGTGTTCATGATGCACCGTCTGTTGAGAGTTGCTTTGGAAGGCTAAAACGATACTAGCTTCCAGAGCATAAGTGAAAACCAGTTAGTCTCAAAGGTATGCACAGTCAAGCCCAATGACGAGTGCATCGGATAGTGGTCACTGATGAAGACCGCGTCCATAGGATGGACGTGGCGCCTAGCACGACCAAGCCACGTTCGCCTATATGGCAGGCAACTTGACTATGGGAGTATTGGCACGAGATCTCATCACAAGATCCACGAAAATATTCTTAGACAACCACCATCTCTAAGAGGCAATGGTGGATAGAGGTAACACGGTTAGACCGTATTGCTTCGCAAGGAAATATAAGCGGACTCACAATACCTTAGTCGGTATCGTAGATTACTCATACTCAGAGGATTCTGAACAAAGTGGGTAATTGACTTATTGGTCAAGTGGGAGATTGTTAGAATAGGTGACCAGAAAGTCAATGGTATTGGCTGTTCTGAGAACCATTCGTCAATCTGTGAACAAGTAATATTATGTTAATGAATGTAGTAAGGATTCATAGGCATGAGTTTGTTGTACTTACTGCTTGCATCGTTACGATGTCACAACAAACGCCCACAGACTGAAATAACATTTCGGGAAATTGGAACTACGCTTGGAGGTAGGTTCATGAAATCAGTTTCACCGAATCAGTCTGAAATCCTCCAAGTCAAAGGAATCTCGAGACAGGGCATCGAGAATCCATTTGAGACTTGCACTAAGCATCTGCTGTCGTGTTTCATCGACGGGTGACGAGGATCGTCTAAGCAGTGTTAGTGGGTCAGCCTGCTGGGGAGCGGCCGACTGAGGTGACTCGCGGGAATCGTCATATAGAAGCTACTCGGGCTTGGTCGGTATGACTAGTACTCCCGGTTCCGATAGTACGGGATTAGTCCTCGGACTTGAGGATCACGCAGTCCCCTACATACTAAGGCTGTATCTTGGATCTGGTGAAATTTGACCGATTATATAACATGGTCATCATAAGCCTCGTCCAGTGCAGTCGGAGTATGTAAGAATGGTGAATTCCAAGATAGCATCTGTCCCCTGTCAAAGGATATGACAGCAAGATCTCCTATGCGCTCGGAGATGGTTTAGACTCACAAAGTCTATGGCCATAGCACTTGATGTAGTGGGAAAGGATTTCCTACGTCGAGTTAAACCTATCTCTAGCATTATGCATAGTTGCCTAGTCAACGATGGGAACCGACCCCTAGACTAAAGGCCGGGAGACAGGCGACAGTAGGACCGTACCCGTACGTATCGAGCGTCGGTAGGACCACACCATAAATTCACCTAGTCTCTAGTGCCATGGACCGTTGCTAGATGGCCACCCATGGTAACGGACTACTTTGGTTATGAAATAACAAAAAGTAGGCCCAAGTCTAGCTGAAAGGTGAACCTAAAGAGTCACACCCGCTACACCAAATGAAAGGGAATTAATTTGGAATTAATTCCGGGAGAAGGTTTAATTTAATGGAATTAAATTATACTTCTTGGAGATTCAAGCCTCGATGAATTATTTGGAATAATCGGGCTTGAGTTCATAAATTAGATTTATGAATTTTATAAAGCATGGGCCTTCCCTTTAATTAGATTAAGGGTGAATTAATTAATTAGTGGGCTTGGTATTAAATAGGATTTAATATAAAGTCCATGGACTATTTAATTTGGAATTAAACAAAGTCCATTCCATTAATTAATTAATGGGCTTGGTATATTAAATAGGATTTAATATAAAGTCCATGGGACTATTTAATTTAGAATTAAATAATCCCATTCTATGGAATTAATTAATGGGCTTGGTATTAAATAGGATTTAATATAAAGTCCATGGACTATTTAATTTGGAATTAAATAAAGTCCATTCCATTAATTAATTAATGGGCTTAGTATATTAAATAGGATTTTAATATAAAGTCCATGGGATTATTTAATTTAGAATTAAATAAAGCCCATTCCATAAAGCCCATCAAAATGGATGGACAAGATTTGATCTAGAGAATGATGAGATGAATGGCCATGATTAATTTGACTTAATCAAAGCCTAATTTGACTAGGATTTGACTAGGTCAAAGTCCTAGTCAAAGTGTGTCTCTTTGGAAGAGTTTGAGAAGGAATAGGAATTCCATCTTCTATAAATACTTAAAAAACACACACTTACACCTACTATTCTCTACAACTCTCATCTCTCATCTCTCTCTCAAATTCGTCCATCCCCTTCTTTTTCTCCAAGAATTCTACTTTGTTCTTCTTGATTTTATTCAAGTTAAGAACATAAGAGACATTGATTGCGTTAATTCATAGCGTGTATCAATGTCTCTTCTCCCTAAATAATTTCTTGCTAGCACAAGGGTTGTTTGCTTTCCGGTGGAGCGAGTGAGATGATTTAGAGGGTCTCTTCTTGAGATCTTGGTGCAAAACGGGGAACAATGCATGTAGCCGAACGAAGACAAAACTACAACCGGGTAGGTTCTTTAATTTCGTTTTTTTTCGGTTTCAATTCTATGGCCTCCATGTTGTGCTTTATTAAACATGAGATACACCGAACACCCGGGAGAATCAAGGGCACACCCCTTGATTCGTTTATGTATATTATGCATGATTTAAATTCCGTTTAATTATGCTTTGTAATTTTTTATTACGCACTATTTCGCGCTTCCGCTATACGCGCTTATCTCCCGGGCCGATCCACATATTTCTTTCAGTACGAGTACCCACCTCTAGCCTGAGTATTTAGTGGACCACAGACATCTGTATGGATCAAATCCAACAGACCACTGGCTAGCGTACTTTGTCCAACAAAGGGTTTCTTGGTCATGTTTCCCTTTAGACAGGATTCGCAGGTCGGTAGGTTGTCCAAATCGTCTATTTCTAGATTCTTTGAGTCCACCAACCTTCTTATCCTATCTTTAGAGATATGACCTAACCTCGCATGCCATATCTGTGCGTTATTGTGATCATCACATTTTCGTTTGTGTTCTGCAGTCATAATCCAATTAGACTGTGGAAGTATGTACAGACCGTTGACCAATGTACCAAGCAGATGAGAAATACCATCTTTGATAATGAAAAAACCGTTTTTATTGATGGTAAATTCATATCCCTCCTTATCAAGGACCGGGATGGAAAGAATGTTTTTAATCATGCTAGGTACATAGAAACAGTCGTTCAGTACAATCCTAACATAACTACTAATGGCTAACTCTAGTGATCCTACGGCCTCCGCAGCAACGGCCTTGCCATCGCCTAGCCTCAGGATCATCTCATCCTTGGTTAGCCTTCTGCTTCTTTGCAGTGCCTGCAAATCATTGCAGATGTGAGCACCACACCCGGTATCCAATACCCATAATTCCTCAAGTCCGAGGACTAATCTCGTACTATCGGAGCCAGGAATGGCAGTTATACCGATGTGATTCTGTCCATCTGAACGTCACCTCTTCCCACCATTTCTCTAAGTAGATGGTAGCGTCTAAGAATGTGTTTGGATCGGTGATGAGATCTCGGTTCCTTCGCTTGCACTATAGCCCCGTTGTTATCACAGAAGATAACTACTGGCTCGGCAATGCTAGGCACTACACCCAACTCTTGGATGTAGTTTTTCATCCAAACCGCCTCCTTAGCTGCTTCCGAAGCCGCTATGTACTCAGCTTCCGTGGTGGAATCAGCTGTAATATCCTGCTTGGAACTTTTTCAAGCCACCACACCACTATTCAGCCTGAATACAAATCCAGATTGAGACTTGGCATCATCCTCATCAGACTGAAAGCTAGTGTCGCTGTAGCCTTCCAGAATCAACTCTCCACCACCGTAAACCAAGAACATATCTTTAGTCCTTCTCAGGTACTTAAGAATAGTTTTGACTGCAGTCCAGTGAGCCTCACCGGCACAGCCTGATATCTGCTCGTAACGCTCAAAGCAAAAGCAATATTGGGCCTTGTGCACTGCACAGCATACTGTATGTTGCCTACGACTGAAACATAGGGGATGTCCTGAAGGACAAGCGGATCTGCCCGGGAGCGTGAGCGGAAGCGAGAAAAGCGAGATAAGTGCGTAAATTTAAATCAAATTTAAAATACGCGAATCCCAAGGGGTGTACCCTTGGGTGCTCAACCGGGCGTTCGATGTAGGATGTGTAAATATTAAAACACATATTTAAACACATAGGGCATAGATATATAAATCAAATCAATCAAAGCGTAATAAACCGTTACCTTTGATTGTTTAGCGTATGCTCCCGGCTACTAGCGTTGTTCCTTCTCCGAAATGCTCACGAAATCCAAACGTATGGATTCTCCAAAGGTGATCCACACCACACCGGAAGAAACACACGTTCTTCTTGCTAGAAAAGAACGGGTTTAGGAAGGAATCGGTTTAAGAGAAGAACACTATGAATTAGTGTTCTCTTAAACTTACTTTGTTCTTCTTCTTGATTCAAAATCAAGTGAAGAACACAAGTGTAAGAGAGGGAGGGAGCACGAAATTTGGAGAGAGAGGAGAGGATTTTTGTCTTCTCTTTTTCCTAGAAAAAGATGAATAATGAATCACTTATGCTAGGTGTTGTATATTCTAATATATATACATAATTAATGTGATTATTGGAATGTGTCTAAGTTCATCCAAGGATGTCTAGATTCATTCCAATAAATCACCATCAATTCTTCAATCAAGCCTACCAAAATTTATGGTATGATCAAATCATACAAAAAGGGAAGAGCTTGATTGGAGTTGATTTGTCTCTTTCCAAAAGAGACAAGTCAACATACCACCTAGCATGAAACATGGCTGATTTTGCTTCCTCCAAGGGAGCATGTCGGCTATGTTTAATTAAGGGAAGAAGTCCAACTTCTTCCTATTCCAAATTAGGAATTATTTCTCCTCTCGGGTATAATTTAACGGACCGGGTTTTATCGTAATCCAATTACGACGAACCCAATATTAAATCCAATTTAATGTCCACTTAAATTATTCCCGTTGATCTTTTAATCCAATTAAAAGATCCAACGTCTCAACATCTCAACTTTCCATATTTAATCGAAAATCCAATTTACCGATTAAATGAAAGCCCGATACAATATCGGCCCGTCCATCCAATGGACTTTCCCTTAAGTAATCCAATTACTTATTTTATCCTTCGAGATTGACTCCAAGTCGATCTCTCAACCTCCTCGGTGATTTGTGTGTGACCCTTTAGGTTCACCCTCAGCTAGACTTGGGCCCGTGTCCCACAAGGGCCCGTTACCATGGGTGGCCGTCTAGCAACGGTCCATGGCACTAGAGACTAGGTGAATTGGCGTGAACATTTAGGCGCCGATTCCGTACGGGTACGATCCTTCCGTCTACCGTCTCCCGGCCTTAGTCTAGGGTATGGAATTAGGCGTCGGTTCCCATCCTTGACTAGGCATCTATGCTTGATACTCGAGACCACGTATGCTTCATTGCGTCGACACAGGAAACCATTCCCTGTTCGACCAACCACTATGGCCACAGCTTCGAACAGCATGTACGTGTCTCCGAGTGCATAGGAGATACCTCTGTCATATACTGATAGGGGACGGATCCTCTTCTTGGAATCCACCGTCCTCGCTACACATTCTGACTGCACTGGACAAGGCTTATAATGATCATCTTACAGAATGATCACCTCTCGCCAGATCCAAGATACAGCCGTCCTGTGCACGTGACTGCCATGATTCCTCAAGTCTGAGGATTACTCCGTACTATCGGAACTGGGGAACCCAATATTACCGACCAAGCCTCCAAGGCTTCCATATGATGATCCCCGCGAGTCAGTCCAGTCGGCTCGACCCCAGTCGACCAACCCATCAAGATCGTGTAGGCGTCCCACGCCTGTCGCCGATGAAACACGGCACTCATCCAATGAACACGACTCTTGACGCAAGTCTCAATAGGACTCTCGATGCCCTGTCTCGAGGTCCTCGACTTGGAACGTTTCAGACCCAACTCTTAATCAGTTGGTTTCATGACCACCATCCAATGCGTGGCCCAACTGCATAAGTTGTTATCCATGGTCTGTGGGCTTTGTTGCGATATAAGTTAAACACCGGTTTAACAAATGTAAGATGAGCACAACAAAGAAGGTACCATTGGTGACGAACACTCATCTTATTCATCACATAATAATATTACATTCACATCAAGTTGTCGGATAGGTTACAAATTGCCAAACCTACTGGCTTTGTGGTCACCTATTCCAACATGTCCAACATCCTTCGAACTTCCTCATCAGTCTTAGGAGACTGCTTCTTGGACAGTTTAACCCCATGCCTCATTGGAAGGAATCCTCGTTTGGAGTTTTCCATCTTGAATCTCTTCAAGACTTTCTCAACATACGAGATTTAGGTCATTCCTAACATCCTTTTAGATCTATCCCGGATAATCTTGATGCCTAGGATATAGGAAGCATCACCCAAATCCTTTATGGAGAATTGTGTGGACAACCATGCTTTAGTGTCACCTAACATCTTTACATCATTCTCAATGAGTAAGATATCGTCCACATAAAGCACTAGGAACGCAACTGAGCTCTCACTGACCTTCTTGTATACACAAGGTCAAACTCGTTCTTGATGAAAATTATAACCCCGTATGACTTTATCAAAATGGATATTCCAACTTCGGGACGCTTGTTTGAGACCATAGATGGACCTTTGGAGATGGCAGACCTTCTGCTCTTTCCCAACAGATGTGAAACCCTCCGGTTGATCCATATAGATCTCATCCTCAACAAATCCATTAAGGAAGGCCGTTTTTCACGTCCATCTGCCATATTTCATAGTCATACCATGCAGCTATGGCAAGCATAATCCGAATGGACTTAGCCATGGCTACGGGCGAATAGGTTTCCTCAAAATCGACCCCAGGCCGCTGAGTATAACCTTTTGCCACAAGCCTGGCCTTGAAGGTAGTCACCTCCCCGTCAGCTCCAGCTTACGTTTGTAAACCCATTTACACCCGACGGACTTGACACCCTTGGGTGGATCTACTAAGGTCCAAATCTTGTTTGAACTCATAGAGTCCATTTCGGATTTCATGGCCTTAACCCATTTTCCCGAATCAATGTCTGACATTGCTTCTCCCTAGGTCTTTGGATCGTTGTCCAACTGAACGGTCAGACCCAGAAACCCATACCTATCAGGTTGATGGGAAACTCTAGTCGACCTTCGGATGATAGGAATATCGTTAGTAGGAACTACAGGTGTAGATGATGTCGCTACATCCGTTTGAGGTATTGCCTCACTTGATTCCTCAAGCAGCAATTCCTCACGACGGGTATCCGTTGGAAAACCCTTTTCCAGGAACACTACGTTTCTCGAGACAAAAACCTTTTTCTCGGAAGGATCATAAAAATAATACCCCGCAGCTTCTTTAGGATAACCAACGAACCTGCACAAACTAGACCTCGAGTCCAGTTTGTCTCCCACTAGTCTCTTGACGTATGCAGGGCTACCCCACACTCTCAAGTACTTGTAGGAAGCAGGCTTGCCATAACATATCTGATATGGCGTTTGGGCCACAGTCTTAGAAGACGCCATGTTTAATAACTTGGCTGCCATCTCAAGAGCATAACCCCAGAAGGAGAAGGGCAGTTCGATAAAACTCATCATGGATCGAACCATGTCCAACAAGGTTCAATTCCTCCTTTCAGAGACACCGTTCAGTTGTGGCGTTCCGGGAGGAGTCCACTGGGAGAGAATCCCATTCTCTTTTAAGTAATCCAAGAATTCCCCACTCAAATACTCACCACCTCGGTCCGACCGAAGGGCTTTAATTTTTGGACCAATTTGGTTTTCAACTTCAAGCCTGAACTCTTTAAACCTTCCAAAGGCCTCAGACTTGTACCTCATAAGGTAAACATAACCATACCGTGAGTGATCATCGGTAAAAGTTATGAAGTAAGAAAACCCTCCTCTGGCCTGTGTATTTAGTGGCCCACAGACATCTGAATGGATCAAATCCAACAGACCACTAGCAAGCATGCTTTGTCCAACAAAGGGCTTCTTGGTCATTTTTCCTTTTAGACAAGACTCGCAGGCCGGTAGATGGTCCAAATCATCTATTTCTAGACTCTTTGAGTCCACCAACCTCCTAATCCTGTCTTCAGAGATGTGACCTAGCCTTGCATGCCAAATCTGTCCGTTTTCTTAATTATCCATTTTTCGTTTGTTTTGAGCAGTCATGATCAAATCACGCTGTTGAAGAATATAAAGACCATTATGAAGTTTACCTAGCAGATGTGAAGAACCATTCTTCATCAAATAAAAATATTTTATTGATCATGAACTCAAAACCAGCATTGTCCAACAACGGTATTGAAATGATATTCTGATCATGCTAGGTACATAATAGCAATCTTTTAATTCTATCCTAACTTGATCACTAACAACTAAATGGACTAGACCTACAGCTTCAGCAGCAATAGCCTTGCCATCACCTAGCCTCAGCACGACCTCGTCCCTACTTAGCTTTCTGCTTCTTTCCAGCACCTGCAAATCATTGCAGATGTGAGCTCCACAGCCGGTATCCAATACCCAAGAAGCAGAATTAGTAATCATGTTAACCTCAATAACAAACATACCTTGATTGGAGAGGAGCTTGGGGCAGTCCATCTTCCAATGCCCTCTTCCATGGCAATGCATGCAAATATCATTTGCCCTCGATTGCGGCGGTCCAACCTTTCCCTTCTTCCTCTTCCAGCATCCGGCCCTCTTGCCTTTCGCCTTAGAGGTCGAAGCCTCCCTAACCAATATCACCGGCACAGACCTTTTGGTTGTTGCTTCGAACTGGGTCAACATGTTAATCAACTATGGACTTCTCAAGCCCATTCATGTTGTAATTCACGACAAAAGGGTCGTACGAGGGAGGAAGAGACTGTAGGATCACATCTATATATGTATCATTATCAAGCCCAACTTTGAGATCCTCGAGTTTTTCCACAAGGGAAAGCATCTTGATCCCATGTTCATGTATAGAGGATCCTTCAGTCATCTTGGTGCCGAAAAATGCTTTTTATGGCGGCATATCTAATATGCCTATCCGGAACCGCATACATATTCTGTAAGCGGAGCATTATCACGTTGGCATGGTCCAGCCTATCATACTGCTTCTGGATCTCATTGGTCATGGATGCCAGTATGATGCTGCGTACCTTGCGGTCATCCTCATGCCATTTTTCGAACGTCAAACGCTCTTCTGGCGAGGAACCTTCCTGCAAGGTTACGGGAAATGGCTTATCAAGAACATAAGCCTGGTTTTCATAATCGAGGACAATCCTCAAATTACGCAGCCAATCGTTGTAGTTCGTTCCATTAAACTTATTAGTGTCCATAATCATAGATAACGGGTTCTTAGACATCTACATTTAAAATATAAAGCAGAAATTAGCAAACGAATTGTAATATTAATTCAAGTTTATGACATGGTCTTTAGTCATTAACCTTCCCACTACGAAAGCCCACCACTCTCAAGTGGGGTTTCGGGAAACCATTTCCTAGTGGGCTTGGGATCCACAAATGCAATTCTCCATGCCCCGCTTTTACGATTCACATAGAAAAAGCTTTGTGGGAGGTATCCAATACCATTGTCATCCAATGAGATTCCCAATATATTTTGCTCACCTCTTTCACATGATTCCGAGGACTCCAAGCGAATCATGTTACTTCGGCGTTAGGCCCGACCCATCAACCAAATCATATCTCAACTGTCGCTCCCCACGACTCGTGAGACCACGCTTTAGAGGAAAGTAGCTTCCTCATTACATTATTACGGATGGAAGGCTTGGAATAATCAAACCATTTGATTTAATTCCATTTTGGGCCTAGTATTTACTTGGACCATCCAAGTGAGAGTTCATCATTTTATTAAGACCGAGACCTCATCATTATTAGTATTTTGCATGCTCAAGATTTATACATATAATGTAATGAGATGCATTCCAAAACACACCATACATCAAAGCATAAAAAAAAAAACTTAAGCACATGCAAAATAAGCCTAGCACGCCCCTGTTAGGATGATCACAAGCCCATTCCTAAATGATCCACTGAGCCCGCAGTGGATCTATGGTCAAACTAGGGTAGACCTACACTATTACAATATTTACATCCCATTATCATTCTAATGGGGCCTTGTAAAAATTCCTCCTTTGTTCTTCTTGACCTTCCATCATGGGCTCCATCCACCGGACCTTCATCTCCTTGGAAGCTTACAATTAATAAAATAAATCCTCACAATCTAATCTACTCTCATTACAACTTAAAATAAACCTCAATCATAAGTCGGGGGGAGTACATTAATAGAGAGGAAGAAAGCCTTATTATTCCAAGGCTAAAAATGATAGAGAGAAGAAAAACTTAGAGGCGCGCAGGCCTCACCCAACAATAAATTAAACCATACATAGGCTAAAAAGGGCTAGTGATCATCCTTATTGTTTATCAAATAAACAACAACAACAACAACAACAAAGCACATTTACATCAAATATAAATATGCCAACCCATAAATACATACCATGTATTTTATAAAAAAGATATCCAATATCTAACCATAAACATAATTAAGTGCAGAAAATAGTATTAATAATGCAATTGAAAAAATGGATATCACCCATATATCCAATATATAAACCATTTTAGTTTGAAAACAATTTCCAAAATAATCTAAGGCATCAAAAATAATTTTAGAAAAATTCAATTTAACTAAAATTAAAATATGAAAAAATTACTCACATTCAGAAAATAGCAGAAATCAGAAAATTGAAATTTTTACGAAAAACGATGCAAAACGGCCCAGACATCCCAGACCGGCCGACGGCCGGCCCGCGCGCGCGCGCGCACTGCCTGCGCGCCTGCTGGCCCAATGACCGGCCGGTAGGCAGCAGCAAGCAGACGGCTGCTGAACGTTTTCCAATTTTTATTTTTTTTTAAATTTCTACTGTAAAACTGAAATATAAACATGCATTTACAGAAAATTAAATTCTCATAAAATGCATAGATATCCATAATTTCAAAAGCAAAATTAACACATATTTTCATACATATAATCATGCTAGAAAAAACCGTAAAATATGCTTTCCCAAAGCATTTTGAACACGTTCAACATGCTTAACACATTATAACATGTAAATCCTTAAAGCCACAACACCAAACCGGGCTCTGATACCACTAAAAGAATCGGGTACAGCACGAAAATGCAACGAAAGCGTAAAAACGTAAATTTAAGACATAATTTAAACCGGATTCAAATGGGTGTTCCCTTTCAAGTTCCCGGGCGTTCGGTGTTTGTCAAAGCATAAACAACAAAATAAAACATGCTGGACATGTGGCTTAAAAGGAGAAGAAGAAAGTTACACAAAAATGTAAAAGGAAACCAACCTTTGTTCGTTTATGTAGAACAGGTTCGTGCGTTGTTCCTTTCTTTTCCTTCTTCGTTCGTCCACTTGAGAGCTCAATGTAGAACTCCTCTAATGCATTCGACACCACACTATGGATTTATTTCTACTCTATTGCTAGATAGAAAATAGAAACAAAGAAGAAGAAACAATTCCAAAGAAAGCACTATCGATTAGTGTACCTTGGAATGTTATTGTTCAATCTTCTCTAAGAAGTATGAACACTAAAAGAGAGAATTTTCAAAAAGTATTTCGGCCTAAAAACTCCAACAAAAATAAAGTAAGTTAAGTGAATAGTATCTAGCAAAGTTTTTGTGTATGTGGAATGTAGTGTTCAAAAAATCACCTACATAAGTAACCTCCAAGGCAACTTCCACATACACACACTTCTAGCACATCCACTATACATGATAGCAAGAGAAAAACCACCCACAAATCAACATAATTTCGTGCACATCATGTACATATGTGGAAGAGTTGAAATTCCTCCTTAACTAGCTTCAACTTGCATGAAAAAATGGACTTGGACCTTTATGTTTTTGGACTTGTATTTAATCAAATTAAATAAAGTCCAAACATGTATCCATTGGGCATTAATTAATCTAATTAATTTCAATCCAATTGAATTCCAAGTATTTATTTAATCCAATTAAATAAACATAAGTCCAAATTAAGAATAATTGATCCGATCAACTATTCTAGCCAAAACCCAATAAATTAATCCAATTAATTTAAAGGTCCTTAGTCCAAAAAAATCAACTAATCCAATTAATTAATTCTTGGACCATCCATCAAATGGATTTCTCAATAAATGATCCAATCATTTATTTTCTCTCTTGAATAAATTTAATCCGATTAAATTTATTCGCTTCTTCTAGAATTAATTCCAAATTAACTCCGCCAAAACCAAAGTGATTTGTGTGTGACTCATTAGGTTCACCCTCAGCTAGACTTGGGTTTGTGTCCAACACAATTGATCAATTAAATCCAATTTAATTAATTATTTTCCAATTAACCATTAATCAGAAAAACGCCCGTCACCATGGGTGCCCGTCTAACAATGGTCCATGGCACTAGAGACTAGGTTAATGCTGGCGTGAACATTTAGGCTCCCGAGTTCCATACGAGTACGGTCCTTCCATCATCCGTCTCCCGGTCTAAGTCTAAGGCATGGAATTGGGCGTCGGTTCCCATCCTGGACTAGACAACTATGCTCAGTAACTCGAGGCACGTTTACTCTATCAATCGACGTAGGAAACCATTCCCTACTCGACCAATCGCTGTGGCCACAGACTTATAAGAGTTTAAACTGTCTCAAAATGCATAGGAGACTCAACTGTCATATAATGACAGGTGACAGATCCTATCTTGGAATCCACCGTCCTCAATACATATTCCGACTGTACTGTATAAGGCCTATGATGAACGTATCCCAGATACTGACATCTCTTACCAGACGCTAGATACAACCATCATATGCATGTGACTGCCATGATTCCTCAAGTCCGAGGACTAATCTTGTACTATCAGAGCCGGGAATGCCAGTCATACCGACCAAGCCTCCAAGGCTTTCATATGACGATTCCCGCAAGTCAGTTCAGTCAGCTGACATCCTTGTCAACTAACCTACTAATATTGCATAGACGTCCAACGTCTGCCGCCAATGAAACACGACACTCATCCAATGAATGCAATCCTTAGTGCAAGTCTGTATAGGACTCTCGATGCCCTGTCTCGAGGTCTTCGACTTGGAACGTTTCAGATCTAACCCTTAGAAGTTAGTTTCATAGCTGTCATCCAATGCGCAGCGCAACTACATGGGTTGTTCGTTTGGCCTGTGGGCTTTGTTGTGATGTTAATGGAATAAACATAAATAGCGAGCACAACAAATGGAACTGTCAAACATGAACACTCATTTTATTCATATAGGAATATTACAATTACAATGACATTATCAGAAATAGATTACATCAAAGTCAATCTAATTGACTTTCCGGTCACCTATTGTAACACGGGGCTGGGCTCACCCTATCTCCTCCTCTTCCTCTTCAAAGGGTTCGTCCCTCACCCTGCCAAGGGAAGATCCCTCCTCCTCATGTTCCTCAGAAAAACCCTCCCCTCAACTCCCGCCGGCAGATCCTTCTCATCCTCTTCTTCCTCAACTCCCTTTGGAAAACCCTGTTCCTCGTCCTCCTCATCAATTACACGTTGGGAAATCCAATAAAGGTTTCTTAGGCTTCTTCGGCCCCCTCAAAAAAATGACGAGCCAGGGCCCACACCCCTGGAGGAGGCCTCTAAGGGATCATCGCCCACAACTCTCTCGCCCATTTAACGAATGAATTCATCGAAAGGAATAGAAGACGACATGGGAAGAAAAATTCAAAAGAAGATGCAAAGAAAAGGGAAGGGAAATTTATGAGGGTAGTAGAAGATGAATGAAATGTGTATAAGCTCCGGTTCCTCAAAAGATGTGGGGAAGGGAAGAATGGAGCAAGGAGGGAGTAATAGTGCGGTTGAGGGAGAAAAGAAGAAGAAAAGGTTGCGGTTACGTTAGATGTATGCCCGTAACTGCACCTCATTGGCCAGTTACCCGGCAGAGGAGAGTAACCGATGTAGGCGGTTATCAATAAACGCACCCCCACGTCAAAAGAGTGGGTTGCACGCGCCAAATCCCCAAGCTTGTTCCCTAACCTGCCATAATGGTAGCCTTATCTATCATAGCGAGTCTAACACTGAGCTTCCGTGACCCAAGAAAGTTGTTTTGCTTACGGTGGTGACTGAAGGAGGCCCATGCCAGACTCTCTCTCTCCCAAAGGAAGAAGGATACATTCCGACTCCCTTAAGGATCGCTACTCTGAGGGGGAGTAAAGATGCTCCCTCCTCTTCAGAGTGGGGGGGGGGAGGGGGGAGGGACTGATTGATATGCACAAAAATAATGGCCCAAGCACGAAACCTAAGGACTAAAGAAAGTACAATCGGTGCTCCAGCCTAACAAGAAGGCCCGAGAGAAGCTTTGATCCAAGCCAGTAGAACGGCTGGATTTAGCCCCCTCGGAGTAAGCCCAGACCGTGCCCAAAATAGGGGAGGGGGCCTATTAGCTCCCCTGATGGAAGGCCCACAAACGGAGGCCTGACTCCGCTAAGAAGTCTGGATAAGAGTTATCCGACCCTATTCTTATCCAAGCAAGATTTGCTCAATCACCGCTATATTTTAGAGGGCCTCGTCCTATAGGACTCTAGGAGGGTCGGTAACTAACCCTCCGAGAGTCCCAAACCTTCAAGAGTCTCTCTGGCCCGTGGAATCTTCCCTGTAAATACAGGCCACTTTGGTTGGACTGGTAACGTTGGTTCAACACTCTAAATCTCAAATTGCTCTCTCAATTTGCACTAAGCGCACTTTATGCTCACTTTACACGAGTTTGTTCTATTTTTTCATTTAATTCAAGCATATTCTTTCATAACTATTTATTGACTTGAGCGTCAAAGTACCAACGTTGTTTCTGCAGGTCCTGTCTTTCAAACTTGCAGAAACTAAGCCCACTCTACTCGATTCCAAGACCATCAATCGAATTGAGCTCTTTTAACTCACATGACATATAATGGAGTCATGATTTGACAATAAACAATTACTTGTTTTTGTCGGAATAGAAATAAACCCAAACGTAAAATAGATATTTTAAACTATTTTTTGTTATCTTGATCCAAACATACACACTATTTTCAAAACATACCGTGTATTTCTCTTTTTTCTCTATATCTCCACGGAGCAAAACAAAACTCCCCAAATAGTACTCGGGAGTCTAAATGTTCATGTCATATTCACCTAGTCTTTAGTCTCATGGACCATTAATAGACAGCCACCTATGGTGGCTCGCGCTTCTGGATTAATAGTTAATCAGAGGTGATTAATGAAATTATATTTTATTAATTCATTATTTTGGACACAAGTCCAAATCTAGCTGAAAGTGAACCTAAAAAGACAAACACAAATCACTATGAAAATAGTAGAATTAATTTTAAAAGAAACGAATTGTGCTAGATTCAATTAGTTAATTACATTAATTGACTAATGGGGTTAGGCTTCGGTTTATCAAATTAGATTAAATAAGATGATAGACTTCTGTTGGATTTTAAATAAATACGATTAATTTAAAATTCTTAATGGACCTTTGTTGGGCTCAGATTATATTTAATAGTTAAATTAAATTAAGAGGGGTACACCTAAACTTAGCCCTAGCCTCCATTTATATCGACTAGGTCAAGGAGGAGTTGAGAACTCTTCCTTTGGAGTTGAGAACTCTTCCTTTGTAGGAGTTAGAGACCGAGCTGGTCTCTTATAGAGCCCCACTGGGCCATGATGGTCTTAATATACACCAGGTGTATATTATTTTGACTAAACAATTTTCTTGGAGATAATAAGAAAGAGTTTGAAAATAGTTTTCATTCTCAACTCTCTCCCCCCTCCCTCAAAAAAAAAACCTGTCCACCTCCATTTTCCTATTCCCCATCGAAGTTCTTCTGGAACAAGTTTCAAGAGAGAGCTCAAATAATTTGATTCACCAATTGATAGTGAGCTCCGCATTCAATTCTTCTAACAAAAATAATTTTTATTGTGAAATCTCAATCCACTCAATAATGATTTTGAGAATTCTGGTTCTTACGTGGGTATGGATGTACTTAAGGGAGATCTACGTTCATCTCTATATGAACACAAATCCAGAGAAGGAACAACACGTGTAGCAAATCAAAAATAAAATCGAAGAGGTATTAATCTTGGATTTATTTTATTGTATAACATTTCTAGTACCAAACACCTAGGAAATCAAGGGATACACCCCCTGACCGAATTTAAATTTTATTTAAGTTTATGCCTTTTCGTTGCCTATTATTTTGGGTTAATTACACTCACCTCCCCTGCTACTTTGGGAATATACAAATATCTCCCTCTCACTATAAAAATTTCAAATTGCCCCCTCGAGCTAACAAGTGTTAGTCAAATTTAATACAGGTGCTTAAATGATCATTTTGCCCTCATTTATAAAATTGAAAATAATTCAATAAAATTAATAATAGAAGTATTTTTTTATTTTATTTATTTGAAATGAAAAGAAGGAAAAAAGTTTTTCTTCAAATAATTTAAAAATATACGTATGTCTTCATTTTTCTAGGAATTGTAAGGTATAGAACTTTAAGAATTAAAATACACTAAAATTGACTTGTTTAAATTTTAATTCAGCATAGTAAAAATTGCTAAAATAATGAAATTTGCCTAAATATTTTTAACATTTGAGTAATATAAAATATATTTTATTACTTGCTATAAAATAATATAATTTTAACAAAATTTATAAGTTTTGATGATTGTCAGGAGTAGAAATTAATGTCACAACCTACACATACACAATATTTGATTAAAAAAATAGTATAAAATAATTTACTAAAAGTTACGAGTATACACCCTTATTAACTTTAAAAATAAGAAATTATCCCTTAAGAGTATTTAAGTCATAGAAAATAGAGTTATTCAGGTCGAGGGTATTATAGGAAGTTTAGACCAATTTTGTTTATCACATCAATGAAATCCATTAAGTTGACTAACGGAAGGGACAATTTGTAAGGTGGATATATTTAAAAAGAAAATTTATGTAATTTTTATATTAAGAAGGGAGAATTTGTATATTTTTATAATAGTAGGGGAGATCAGTATAATTAACCCTATTATTTTTCCCTGACCATACCATTACTTTCAAGAGAGCCACGCCTTTTTAATTGGACGTTAGTGGTCAGGAACGTAATCTTTTAGCAGGATAACTAGCTTGGGGACTAAAGGATGCAGCGGGTGCAGACTTTGATCAGGCGGACCACGCGAACATTGGAGGTGCGATTCTCGCATATCTATCCTAAGGTAATTAGGTAGCTGAGTGCTTGCAAACGGCGCATTGACAGATGGCATGATCGTAGTTTTGCACAACGATGACATATAGGAATGGCTTCTCGGCCTTGCTTACATGGATAGGATAGGTTTCTTTCTTTTAAACTTTCCTAGATATATAAAGGAGAAGTACTCTTATTTTATTTATGTTTTGAGCTTCTACCACTTATAAAGAGGGTAATACTTCTCATTTATTCTACGTCGAGTAAAGGTGTATATAAATATTTTGTTATTTTGAACTATTAATAAATAGGTAGGGTTCCACTAAACCTCCTACTTAGATACATTTGACTTTACAAAAAGAATAACATAAAAAACATAACATTTAATTGACATGCATGCTCGAGATCTTGTACCAGTGAAAGTTTCATATAGGCACCTAGAAGATAAACGTACCGAAAAATAAGAATTTGAAAACAGTAAAATCTGCAATCTAATCGTGAACCTTGTGGCTATCACGAGGTGGATCACATTCATTAAGGATTTGTTTGGTTCAATTGAGAGGAAAGAGGAAGTGAAAGGGGGAGGGAGAAGCAGAGGAAAAGAATAATAGTTTTCTTTTAAGTTGTTTGGTATGATTGGAAGGGGAGTAAATCTCAAATATTTTTCCTTGTTTGTTACGAGAAAATTAAATTGAGAAGAAAAGACTAATTTTTGTAATTTTACAGTTTAACTCTTTATCTTCATTTTGTATTAGAAAATAAACAAGTTAATATTATACTAATATCAAAGATCTTAGAACCTTAGTAATAAAAATATATATCAAACAAGAATAATAATATTTTTTATTAATAAAAATATTTATCAAAATAAATAGGGTTAATTACACGTAGACCCCCTCTGAAAATGCATAATTACACTTTCCCCCAAAAAAAAATTTGAAATTACACTTACACCCCCTCTGAAAATTCTCTGTTTACACCTGACCTCCATTCGTTACAGTTTTGACGGAAAATGTTCATTTTAACAAAAATAATTACACAAATTTTCAATTCTACCTTTCGTTTAACATTCTCGTGTAATAATTTTGTACTTATAAGGAAAAAATATAATAATATTGGTCTCACTCTATATGTATATATTACATTTATCCTCTTATAAGTATAAAAATATATACGAAAATGTTAAATAATGGGAAAACTTGAAAAATTTTGTAATTATTTTTGTTGGCGTGAATATTTTTCATCCAAACTTTAACGGATGGGGGTCAAGTGTAAATGGAGAATTTTTGGAGGGGGTGTAAGTGTAATTTCAAAACTTCTTTGGGGGAAAGTGTAATTATGCATTTTCAGAGGGGGTATAAGTGTAATTAACCCAAATAAATATTGTTCATTTATTCTAAACTATTCAGTTTAAATAAAATAAAAATTACTTTGTGCGGCGGCGAAAACAGGGAACACGATTAGAAGAAATGATTATTCAATCAAGATTAATAGCAAATTAGCAATAAAAAATTCTGAAAATTCGCAAATGCGAAGTATGTTTACCAAATTATTGACTTCGACGTAGTAGTTTTTCCAACGATTTGGTTATCTTTTCTCTGGTGATTATGTACGGTATTATCAGCGGGAAGGTGAAATGAACTGGACAGAAATATATTATATATATATATGGGCAATAAAGTAAATAAAATAAAATATGTATATCTTTGTTTTTTTTTGCCTTATACTTCCACTTTTCTGCCCAATTTTGGACGGAAAAGAAATTGGACCCGGAGGGGTTTCATATGCATTCAGTTTTACTTCTCCTCCATCTCTTCCCACAAACCAAACACTAAACTTTTTCTTATACATTCCCTTCTACTTTCACTTTTCTTATATTTCCACTTTTCTCCTAACCAAACAAACTCTAAAAGAAAACGTCAATTGAATTGGATTTAGATTACCAACTTTTGGTGTGATTCGACTTAGATGATGATTTGAGTATCCTTAAGAAGATTCCCTTTCCTTGGAAACAATCGGAAGCAACGCCCCTTCTTCCACACAAAAAGAAACTGTCTCATTTCTTCATTCCGAAATGGACACACACATTCTCCCTCTGAATCAAATCAACACGACCTTGGGTTGAATTTCCTCTACCAATATGCTAGTAAGGAGTGGACGATCTGAGAATTAATTTGTTGATTCTAGGGTTTTTGGAGAAGAAGGCTTGGAAAGAGGCCAAGAAAACTCTTTCCTTGATTGGAAACTAGAAGAAAATCTTGTAAAGCCCACCCCTTTTCTCTTTATATAGTCTGTGTTATGGACTTCTGGACTAGGGTTTCGGTAGGAATTAAACCAAGGCTAATTTGATTTATATTCATGAATTGGTTTATAACCAAATTAATATAATTAATTTTCAAGTCTATTAATTAATTAATCTTATTAGTTAATTTAGTGAAAGCTCAAAACTAGTGAAACCAATTAATCTATTAATTGTAATGTCATAATCAAGATTGCTTCTAAATGCGTGTCGAATCGTCTTAGTCCTATGATGGATGATATTGTGTCTCAGTTTCAGTCTGTGTTTATTCCCAATCGGCTCATTTATGATAATGTCTTATTGGCGTTTGAGTTGAATCACCATTTAAAAACTTCTACCCAATTGCATGATGCTTGTGTTGCTTTGGAGTTAGATATGAGTAAAGCATATGACAGGGTGGAATGGTCTTTTCTCCAGGGAGTGTTGATTAGGATGGGGTTTCATATTCACTTTGTTGACCTGATTATGTTACTTGTTTCAACTGTCTCATACTCGTTGACTTTGAATGGTGAACCATTTGGATATTTTAAACCGGAGAGGGGCATTCGACAGGGGGATCCTCTGTCGCCCTTTCTTTTTATTTTCTATACGGAGGTTCTGTCTAGTATGATTCAGGAAGCTGAGAGGGAGGGTAGGATTAGGGGGGTTTCAATGGCTCCATCTGCTCCATCGGTAACACATCTTCTGTTTGCGGATGATACTTTGATATTCTGTCGGGCTAGGGTTGAGGAGTTGAGGGAGATTAGGCAGATTTTGGAGAGGTATGCTTTAGTTTTGGGTCAGGTGATTAATCTTCAAAAGTCAAGAATGGTGATCAGTGGAGGTGTGAGGAGTGAGGAAGGGGGAAGTCTAGCTGCGGTGTTGGGAGTTACGGTGGCGGATTCCCATGATCGGTATTTGGGTTTGCCGGCAACGGGGGGTAGGTCTAGGGGGGCGGTGTTTAGGTATGTCAAGGACCGGGTTTGGGATAAGACGAATAGGTGGAGTACGAAACTGTTGTCTCAGGCGGGTAAGGGGGTGCTTATCAAATCTGTTTTACAGTCGATTCCAACATATGCCATGTCTTGTTTCCTTCTTCCGAATTATCTGTTGCGGCAGTTGGAATCGGCGGCTGCTAAATTGTGGTGGAATAATAGAGGGGAGATGAGGGTGCATTGGGTAGCTTGGGCCAAGTTGTGTCATCCTAAAGGGAGGGGGGGGCTGGGGTTCCGTTGCATAAGGGATTTTAACTTGGCTCTTCTTGCTAAACAAGGGTGGCATATTCTTACTCGGTCGAATTCGCTTGTTAGTAAGGTTCTTAAAGCTAAATATTTTCCGACAAGAAGTTTTTGGGAGGCGTCCTTAGGGGTTAGACCCTCGTGGACATGGCGTAGTATTGTGGCGGCGAGGGATTTGTTGGGGGAGGGATGTGAGTGGGATGTTAGAGAGGGGAGTGATGAGGGTGGAGTGTGGAGATGGCGGTTTAATAGAGGGGGTGTTTTTTCGGTGAAGAGTGCCTACAGGTGTGCCGTGGCAAGGCGAGAAAGAGGTGTCGCATCTATGTCAGCAACAGGGGCTGTTTGTGAGCAGGGCGGGATTTCGTTGTGGTATACTCTTTGGGATAACAAAGTTCCTCCTAGAGTGCAAGTTTTTATGTGGAGATTGTGTACAAATTCAATCCCTACAATGGAGAGGTTAGTTCAACGTGTGCGGAACATTGATGCTTGCTGTTGTTCATGTGGTTTTCATTTGGAATCTGCCCGTCATGTTTTTCTGGAGTGTCCTGTTGCGAGACAGATGTGGGTTTTATCTTCGATCCCATGGCGGATGATCTCTTGCTGGAATTCTGATGCTGCTAATTGGGTTTTCAATGTGGTGCGTCAGGTGGGTGTTGAGGTGAGACAACGTTTTTTCTGTATTTGTTGGGCAATCTGGAATCGTCGATGTAAGAGAACTATGGAAGGTAAAGATGCAGACCTGCTGGAGGTGTACAAGTATGCTGTTCAGTTTCTTAATGACTATCAGAGTGTGAAGACTATGTTCAGAGGATGCTGACTTGATCTTATTTCTGTTGATGCTTTTTGTTGAAGTTGAGCTTCTGTTTGTTGTTTGTTTAGGTCTGTTGCTGTTCTGGTTGTTGCTAGACTAGCCTCAATTTGTTTTGGTAGGAGTAGGTGTTATTCTGTTGTCAGACTTGGTTTCTTTTCCTTTCGATTCCATACATTGTATTCTGTTTTTTTGCTTTATATTATATCATCCCTAATTCATCAAAAAAAAAAAAGTAATTATTGTGGGCTCCTATAAAGTAGGCCTAAGTTAAATAATCAAATTATTTAATTATGATTTATTAATTCTATCTCAACCATTACAATAAATTGACGGAGAGATTAATTAGTTCCACCACACCACTACAAGAAAATAGGGTAACAGAAACAGAAAATTAGCTATGGAATTAAATCCGTCTATATCAGAGACGGAATTATAGACCGAAAGTTTTCTTTTCAAATAAATTTGTACAAAGTTTGCTTCAGAGATGGATTTAGGGACGGTTTTATTATTCCACCAAAATAATATAAATTCAGTCTCTATTTCCGTCTCTAATAATATAAAATGAAAGTGCCACATGCCCGGGTGGCCTTAAATTTAGTTTTTTTGTATAAATTCCGTCTGTATTTCTGTAGCTGTTTTAATTTAAATACAGAGACGGAATATTTCCGTCTCTGCATCTGAGTTGTTGTATTTTATTCAATTATTAATTAAATTCAATAACTAATTCTTTCATGATAAATTATATCTTAAAAATATAACATTTTAAATATGTTAGTTTTAATTAAATAATAATAAAAATTTTAAAAAGTTATATTTTTAACTTGCTTTACAAAATAAATTTGAAAAATTTATAACATTTTTAAATATTAAAAGACAAAAGTAAATTATTTATTTATTTTACTATTAATTAAATTGTAAAATACTACATGACATGATTTTTTATATAAATATACTATCTTTAATTTCAATAAAACATGAAAACAGTATTATGTATTATCTTAATTAATTTACAAAACAAGAATTTTTATTTTTGGTTTTTGAACACAACAGAAAGAGAAACTTTTCTCTCCCGTCTTCTTCTTCCTCTCCCTTTCTTTCTCTCCCTTTCTTCCTCTCCAAGCCCTTTCTTCCTCTCCCATCAAAATCCCCTTCCTCTCGCCGCAAACTTTCAAATTTTTTGCAGAAATTTGATGAGATTTGCGGTAAATCTCAACTTAGTAGCGAAATCATCATATTTATGGGTTTTAGCGCTAGCTTCGGTGGAGATTTGGGACTGCTGCTTCTGGAAGAACTCATCCATCGTGGGGCGCCATGGAAGGTGCGTGCGCTGTTGTGCTTTTCTTGATTTCACTTTTCTTTTCACATATAAGAAAGGGGGTGTTGTTGTTGGTGTTGATATGATGTTTGAGTTTAGGTTGCTCTGGCTTGTTAATCCAAGTAATTCCGTTCTCCTCAGCGTACACCGAAAAGATTATTGCCTGTCTTGTGTCTTTGCTTGCTCTTTTTCTGATACCATTTTGACAAAATTAGGCAATGTTATTAGTGGGTGAACCGCAGCCCAAATTGTAGCACACAAAAATCTTGGTTGAGCATAATGGGCTAAGGATGTGAATGATGAGATGCATATTCATAGGTATTAAGTAATTAATTAATTTCAATAATTCCAACAGAAATTTGTCTGACACCCTTTAGATTCACTATTAAACTAGGCTTAGGTTTTGTATCACATACAATTTAATTTATATTCATATTTCTCAGATAGATAAAATCCTATTTAATTAATCCCCTAAAATTAACCCCTTAATGTAAGAGTACTCATAACACTTTGACCTAGCAATGGTCCAATGCACTAGAGAATAGGTAAATCCTCATGAATTTATGGGTTACGAGTTCAACGCAAATACGGTCTTTTCATCTGTTAATATCCCGATCAAAGTTTAGGGCACGAATATGAATTGGTTCCCATCTAGGACTTCAATATCTATATATTCACTCTACACTTGTGTTTCTAATTTATCAACAAACCCCTTTCATGTTTGATCAATTACAATAGCCATGGACTTGAAGTACACACAACGTAGAGAAGATAGGAGAATTGTTATCATCACATGATGAGTGATAGATCCTATAACGGAATTCACCAACCTCCTAAAGGACAAGTGGATCCGCCCGGGAGCACGAGCGGAAGCGCGAGAGACACAATAAGAGCAATAGTTAAAATAAATAACAACATGTGTATCCCAAGGGGTGTACCCTTGGGTTCTCTCCGGCCATTCAATGTAGAATACACTAACAATAAAGCATCCATCATATAGGGCACATAGAAAAAAAAAACTATGAAAACTACGTATAACAAAGTAGTTGTTACCTTTGTAGTTTTCTCCCGTATACCGCTACAAGTGTTGTTCCCTTTCAATGAATGGACACGTTCACTAAAAATCAAACATATAAGGTCCTCTAATGAATCCCACACCACAATGGGAGAGGTTTCGTCTTTCTTGCTAGATAAAAACGGACCTAGGAAGATGAGATCGAACGGGGATTGCACTATCAATTAGTATATCCTCTTTGATCTTACTTTGCTCTTCAATTGATTCTACATCAATGAAGTAACAAAGATGAAAAGGGGAGAGAGAGAGGGCGGCCGATCCTTGGCTTAGGGAGAGAGAGCAACTCTTTTCTTTTTCCTTGAAAAAGATGATATGATTTTCACATTGTTGGTGAATATGTATATACACATATATATACACTATTGATATGACTATTTGAATGTTTTTAGGTTCATCCAAGGGATGTCTAGATACATCCCTAATCAATCACTCAGTAATCTTCAATCAAGCCTACCACCTTTCAAGGTATGATTAAGTCATACTATGTAAAGGAGCCTTGATTAGAGTTGACTTGTTCCTTTCCAAAATGAACAAATCTCCTTTCATCCAACCAGGCTTAGGGCCAATTTTTTTTGCTCCAAAGAGGAGCCAAAATTGGCCCCATCCATTTATGGGAGGAGTCCAACTCCTCCCTTCTCCAAAAGTGGAATCAACTTGTCTCTTGGGCCAAAGTTTAACGGACCGGGCTTTATTGTAATCTAATGATAATAAAGCCAAGAATTGAATCTAATTTATTTCAAGGTCCAATTAAATAATGCCAAATAGTCTTTTAATCCAATTAAATAATCTGAGCCCATAATCTCTCTTTAATTGATAAATTCCATATATCAATTAACCATGGACGCGATATAATATCGGTCCCTCCATCCAATGGATCATCCCATAAATAATTCAATTATTTATTATCTTCCCGAATTAACTCCAAGTCAATTCCTTCACCTCCTCGGTGATTTGTGAATGACTCCTTAAATTCAACCTCAGCTAAACTTAGGCTTGTGTCCAACAGAAACCCATCACCATGGGTGACCGTCTAGCAACGATCATGTTACTAGAGACTAGGTGAATGTTGGCGGCAATATTTGGGCTCCCCATTTCGTACGGGTAGGGTCTTCTGTCTACTGTCTTGTGGCTTAATCTAGGGTATGGAATTGGGCATCGGTTCTCATTCTTGACTAGGTAACTATGCTTAATACTTAAGATTACATATGCTTCATTGCATCGACACAGAAGACCTTTCCTTGCTCGATGAACTATTGTGGCCACAACTTTAAGCAACATGAATGTGTCTCTGAGTGCATAGGAGATACCTCTGTCACATACTGACAAGAGAGGGGTCCTCTTTTTGGAACCCACCGTCCTTGCTACACATTCTAACTGCACTGGATAAGGTTTATAATGAACATGTCTGTGACACGATCACCTTTTTCCAGATCCAGGATACAACCATTGTGTGCACGTGACTATCGTGGTTCCTCAAGTCCAAGGATTACTCTTGACTATCAAAATCAAAAAACTCCAGTTATATCGACCAAGCCTCCAAGGTTTCCATGTGACGATCCCCGCGAGCCAGCTCAATCTGCTCAACTCCAAACCAACCCACTAAGATCGTATAGATATCCCACGCCTGTCGCCGATGAAACACGGCAATCATTCAATGAATACAATACGACGTGCTAGTCTCAATAGGACACTCGATGCCTGTCTCGAGGCCTTGACTTGGAGCGTTCAAACCCAACCCTGTGTTAGTTGGTTTCATAACCACCATCCAATGCTTGGCCCAACTGCATGAGTTGTTGTCGTGGTCTGTGGGCTTTATTGTGATGTATGTAAACTAACATTAACATACAGGAATGAGCACAACAAAGACAATACCAATGGTAACGAACACTCATTTTATTCATTACATAATTTTACAATACATTGAGTTGTCAAATAGATTACATGAAGGCCAATCTAATTGGCTTTCTGGTCACTTATTCTAACAATCACTCACTTGACCTAAAGTCAATCACCCATTATCCTCAAGCCCATCTTATCTAGATGCTGAGTATGAGCAATTCGCGACACTGGCTTAGTCGGTGAATCTGCTATGTTTTCTACTGAGCTTATTCGATCTATCCGAACGTCACCGCTACTAACCATCTCTCTGAGCAGATGGTAGCGTCTAAGAATATTCTTGGATCGATGATGAGATCTTGATTTCTTTGCTTGTGGTATTGCCCCGTTGTTATCACAGAAGATAACTACTGGCTCAGCAATGCTAGGCACTACATCCAATTCTTGGATGTAATTCTTCATCCAAGTGGTTGTGTATTCAGACTCTGTGATGGAATCACCATGGTAGTTTTTCCAAGCAACCACACCACCATTAAGTTTTAATACAAAACACGACTGGGACTTGGCATCGTCGTCGTCCAACTAGAAGCTAGCGTTGTTGTAGCCTTCCAGTATCAATCTTTACCTATGTAAATCAAGAACATATTCTTAATCCTTTTCAGGTACTTGATTATGATCTTGATTGCACTCCAGTGTTCCTCTCAGTCACATGCGTGACATCAACTCATTTCGCTCAAAGCGAAAGCGACGTCAGGCCTAGTGCGTTGGACAACATATTGAATGTTACATACGGCTGAAGCATAGAGGATGTATGACATCCATTTAAGCTCCTGATCAATATTAGGGGACTGTTTCTTGGACAGCTTAATTCTGTTAGAATAGGTGACCAGAAAGCCAATTGGATTGGCGGTTTTGGGTACTATTTAGCAATCTTTATTAAAGTAATATTGACTTGATGAATATAGTAAGTATTCATCCTTGGCACTATGTGTTTGTTGTGCTTACTGATTATGTTAAACGGCGTTTTAATGTCACAACAAATGCCCACAGATCAATTGGATAACCCATGTAGTTGAGCTGCGCATTGGATGGCAACTATGAAACCAACTTCTGAGTGTTGGTCTGAAATGTTCCAAGTCGAGGACCTCGAGACAGGGCATCGAGGGTCCTATAGAGACTTGCACTAAGGATTTCATTCATTGGATGAGTGCCGTGTTTCATAGGCGACAAACGTTGGACGTTTATGCAATATTAGTGGGTTAGTTGACAAGGGTGTTAGCTGACTAAATTGACTCGCGGGAATCGTCATATGGAAGCCTTGGAGGCTTGATCGGTATGACTGGAATTTTCGGCTCCGATAGTACGAGATTAGTCCTCAGAATTAAGGAATCATGGCAGTCACATGCATATGATGGTTGTATTTAGGATCTGGCAAGAGATGTCCGTATCTGAGATACGTTCATTATAAGCCTTATCCAGTGCAGTCGGAATATGTATTGAGGACGGTGGATTCCAAGATAGGATCCATCACCTGTCAGTATATGACAGTCGAGTCTCCTATCGCTCTGATATGGTTTACGCTCTTTAAGTCTGTGGCCACAGCGATTGGTCAAGTAGGGAATGGTTTCCTACGTCGATCATTAGAGTAAACGTGTCTCGAGTTATTGAGCATAGTTTTCTAGTCCAGGATGGGAACCGACGCCAATTCCATGCCCTAGACTTAGATCGGGAGACGGATGATGGAAGGACCGTACTCGTATGGTAATCGTGAGCCTAAATGTTCACACCAATATTCACCTAGTCTCTAGTGCCATGGACCGTTGCTAGACGGCCACCCATGGTGATGGGCGTTTTTCCAGTTAAAGGTTAATTGGAAAAATAGTTAATTAAATTGGATTTAATTGACCAATTGTGTTGGACACAAGCCCAAGTCTAACTGAGGGTGAATCTAATGAGTCACACACAAATCACTTTGGATTGGTGGAATTAATTTGGAATTAATTCTAGAAGAAGCGAATAAATTTAATTGCATTAAATTTATTCAAGAGAGAAAATAAATGATTGGATCATTTATTGGGAACTCCATTTGATGGATGGTCCAAGATTAATTAATTGGATTAGTTAATTTTGGACTAAGAACCTTTAAATTAATTGGATTAATTTATTGGATTTTAGCTAGAATAATTGATTGGATCAATTATTCTTTATTTGGACTTGTCTTTATTTAATTGGATTAAATAAACTATTGGGATTCAATTGGATTGAGATTAATTAGATTAATTAAATCCCAATGATTCTTGTTTGAACTTAAATTTAATTAGATTAATAAAGTCCAAAAGCATGTAATTCAAGTCCACATCTTATACAAGTTGGAGCATGTATTTGGAGCTTTCTCCTAATGTGTATAGGCCATGTGAGGTGCATGTGGAGGTGGTTCTCCATGTGCCATCATTGGTGACACTTGTGCTATAATAGTGTATATGTGGAAGTTAGCCTTGGAGGTTTATTGATGGAGATTGAATTTTGAATTCAAAACACCCTACTTACACATAAAATACACTACACAAATATACACTAACTTGCTTCATTTTGCTGGAGATTTTTAAGCCATAAACACCTCTGAAAATTCTCTCTAAGTGTTCTTTTCTTTTGGAAAGAAAAGAACTTAAAATATTCTATAGATCACTAATTGATAGTGTTGCTTTGGAATTATTTTCTTCTTCTCTTCACTATATTTTATCTAGCAATAAACTATAGTTTGAGTCCTTAGTGTGGTGTGGACAATACTTAGAGGAGTTCTACGTTGGACTCTCAAGTGAACGAAACAAGAAAATGAAAAGGGAATAAAGCTAGAATCGGTTCTACGAGCAACGAACATAAGATTGGTTTTCATTTACATTACATGCACCTTTTTGTTTTCTTCCTTTAGCCACTTGTCCAGCATCTTCTCCTATTTAATTTATGTTGTGATATACACCGAATGCCCGGGAACTTCAAAGGAAAACCCCTTTGAACCCATTTTAATTACGCCTTTAAATTAACATTTTTACGCTTTCGTTGCGTTCCCAGGCCGTACCCGATTCTTTCAAATTTCACGCCTCATAGGAAGGAATCCTCGTTTTGAGTTTTCCATCTTGAATCTCTTCAATACCTTTTTAGTATACGAGGACTGGGTCATTCCCAACATCCTTCTAGATCTATTCCTATAGATCTTGACGCCAAGGATGTCAGAAGCCTCACCCATATCCTTCATGGAAAATGAGTAGACAACCAAACTTTAGTGTTACCCAACATCTTGGCATCATTCCCAATGAGCAAGATATCATCCACGTAAAGTACAAGCATGCAATTAAGCTCCCACTTATCTTCTTGGATACACAAGGATCGAACTCGTTCTGAATGAAATCATATCCGCGTATGACTTCATCAAAACGCATGTTCCAGCTACAGGAAGCTTGTTTGAGGCTATAGATGGACCTTTCGAGACGGCAGGCCTTCTGCTCTTTTTCAACAAATATGAAACTTTCGGATTGATCCATATAGATCTCTTCATCTACGAAACCGTTAAGGAAGGCAGTTTTGACATCCATCTGTCATATTTTATAGTCATACCATGCTGCTATGACAAGCAGTATCTCGATGGACTTAGCCATTGATACAGGCGAGTAGGTTTCCTCAAAGTCGACCCCAGGTCATTTAGTATAACCCTTCGCCACAAGCTTAGATTTGAAGGTTGTAAGCTCCGCATCGGCTCCAAGCTTACATTTGTAGATCCATTTGCACTCTAGGGGTTTGACGGCCATGGGTGCGTCTACTAGGGTCCAAACCTGGTTTGAACCGATGGAGTCTATTTCTAATTTCATGGCCTCAAGATACTTATCCGAGTCAATATCCGACATTGATTCTTCGTATGTCTTTGGATTATTATCGAATTGGCTAATCAGACCCATAAACCCATACCTATCAAGTGGTTGGGTCACTCTAGCAAGCCTATGTAGGATTGGAACATTATCAATGGAAACTACAGGTGTAGATGTCATCGTTTTTGTTTCATGAGGTACCTCACTTGATTCCTCAAGGAGTATCTCATCACGTCGGCTATCCGATGAAAAATCCTTTTTCAAAAACACTGCGCTCCGCGAGACAAAGACCTTTTGCTTGAAGGGATCATATAAATAATATCCTATAGTTTCATTTGGATACCAAGATACTTGCATAAACTAGACCTCGAGTCCAGTTTATCTCCCACAACCTCTTGATGTATACGGGGCTACCCCATACTCTCAAGTATTTATAAGAAGCAGGCTTGTTACGCCATATCTCATATGGCATCTGAGATATCTTCTTAGATGGCACCATGGTCAAAATCTTGATCACCGTGTCAAGAGTGTATCCTCAGAAGGAAAAGGGGAGTTCGGTAAAACTCATCATGGACCGGACCATGCCCAACAAGGTTGGATTCCTTCTTTCGGACACACCGTTCAATTGTGGTGCTCCAGGAGGAGTCCACTGAGAATGAATCTCATTCTCTTTTAGGTAATCAATGAATTCACCACATAGATACTCTCCTCCTCAGTCCAACGGAAAGGCTTTAATCTTACAACGGGATTGGTTCTCAACTTCAAGTCTGTATTCCTTAAACCTTCCATAGGCTTCAAACTTGTACCTCATCATGTAAATATAACCATAGTGTGAGTGATCATCAGTAAAGGTTATGAAGTGCGAATACCCACCTCTTACTTGAGTACTTAGTGGTCTACGGACGTTTGTATGGTTCAAATCCAAGAGACCACTGGCTAGCATGCTTTGTCCAACAAAAGGTTTCTTAGTCATCTTTCCCTTCAAACAGGACTCGCAAGTTGGCAGGTTGTCCAAATTGTCTATTTCTAGACTTTTTGAGTCCACCAACCTCCTTTTCCTATCCTTTGAGATATGTCTCAACCTTGTAAGCCATATCTGTGCATTATCTTAATTATCACATTTATTTTTGTGTTCGGCAGTCTAATTAGACTGTTGAAGTATGTATAAACCATTTACTAGTGTACCAGCAGATGAGTGACACCATCATTGATAATATAATAACCATTTTTATTGATGGTGAATGAGTACCCCTCTTTATCCAAGATGGGGATCGGTACGATGTTTTTAATCATGTTGGGTACATAGGAATCATTAAGTACAACCCTAACATGATGACTAATCGCTAACTCTACTGATCTACAGGCTCAGCGGCAACGGCCTTGCCATCGCCTACCTTTAGAATCATTTCGTCCTTGGTTAGCATTCTACTTCTTTGTAGCACCTACAAGTCATTGCAGATGTGAGCACCACATCTAGTATCCAATACCCATGAACCAGAATTAGTAATCATATTTATTTCAACCACAAACATACCTTGATTGGAGAGGAGTTGTGGGCACTCCTTCTTCCAATGCCCCTTTCCTTGGCAATGCATGTAGACATCATTTGCCTTCGATCACTGTGAACCGCTGGCCTTTCCTTTCCCTTTGCCCATTCCCACTGGGTCAACAAGGGCGCTAGGAGCATGAGCAGTGGCTGCAACAACCTTCTCATTTCCCTTCTTCCTCTTCCAACGCCAGGCTCTCTTGCCTTTTTCTTTGGAGGTCGAAGCCTCTCCTATCAATACCAACGGCGTAGGCTTGTGGGTCATTGCCTTGTATTAGACCAACATATTGATGAACTCATGAATAAACTTCTCAAGCCCGTTCATGTTATAGTTGACCACAAACTGGTCATAGGATGGAGGAAGCTACTGAAGGATCACATCAATGTACGTGTCATTATCAAGCCCAACTTTTAGGTCTTCGAGCTTTCCAGAGATAGCATCTTAACCCCACGACTTTGTACAGAGGACCCTTCAGTAAGCTTAGTCCCAAACAATGCTTTTGTGACGATTATCTAATATGTCTATCCAGAACCGCATAACTATCGCTCATGTGGAGCATTGTAGTGGAGACGTTGTCCATCCTATCATATTGCCTCTGGATGTCGTTAGACATCGAAGCTAATAAGATAGTGCGTACCTTTCGGGTGTCCTCATGTCATTTCTCGAATATTAAACGCTCTTCAGGCAAAGATTCCTTTCGCAAGGTGCTCGGCGGTAGCTCATCCAAGATATGGCCCTGGTTCTCGAAATCGAGGACAATTCTCAGCTAGTTAGAGTAGTTTGTACCATTAAATTTATTAGTCTCCAGAACCACAGTTAAAGGATTCAAAGACATATCTACATTTAATATAGTTCAAGTTGAAGACATGGTCATGTAGTCTTTAACCCTCCCACTATTTCTACGAAAGTCCACCACTCTCAAGTAGAGTTTCGAAAAATCATTTCCTAGTAGCCTCGGGATTCATAAACGTGGTCTCCATGCCCCGCTTTTACGATTCACATGGAGAAAACCTCATGGGATATATCCAATATCATTCTCATCCAATGAGATTTTCAAGATATTTTGCCTCATTTCTTCACATGATTCCAAGGACTCCAAGCCAATCATGCTACTTGATGTCGGTCCCAACCCATCGACCAAATCATACCTCAAATGTCGCCCCCCATGACTCGTGAGACAGGGTACACAACGAGCGTATTCCTTTGTTCACAACAATGGTGCAGCTTTGCGCTAGTCCAAATGTGCCATGACTTGTGAGACCACATTTCGGTAGTGGTGGTTTCCTCACCATATTGCCACGGATGGAAGGCTTGGACGGAGCAAAAACTATTTTTGTCCAAGTCTATCAAGGGCCTAATATTTTATTTGGTCCAACCAAATGGGAGTTTATTTTTAGAACAGACCGGACCTCATCACATTAACGTCTTTGCATGCATAAATATTCAATATCTATTTAAGTGATAAATAAATCCGGCCTATTCCATAAACATAGAATAACCATATTTGGATGATCACAAGCCTAACCCCTATGCGACCTACAGAGCCCGCAGTGAGTCTATGGTCTGTCTATGGTGGACCTACACTATTACAAAAAACAACTTAAGCCATTGTCATTCCAATGGGCCTTGTGCTCTCTTGTATCGCCTTGACATCTCACCTTGAGCCTCCGTCCAACATGGGCTCCTTCTCCATGGGCTTGCTTTATTACATGTAAAAATTGAAAACCTCACCAGAAAAATTCCTTACTACTCTGACTACATAAGAAATAGAATACATAGAATAGTCCCAAAATAAGAGGCACGTAGGCCCCACATAGCAGTAATGTAAAAAATATACATCCATACAGGAGTTCTAGGGTGATCATCCAATGTCGATCCAATCAACATCCCATGTCATCCCGCACAGCGCAAGCGCGCTCGTGCTCTACTAGCTAGCAGCATGTGCGGCTGTGCACAGCGCACGCGCACCTGTGTGTAGCGCACGCATGCAGTGTATGCAAAGTGTCCGTGACCGCCCTTGACGGCACGCACGATGGCAAGCGTGCAAGCTAGGTAGCACAAGCAGGAGTCTGCGCTTGCCCAACTGCGCACTCGCTGGTCGGTGATAGGCCAGCAGAGGCGGCAGCCAACCGTTGCTACTGCTCTTCAGATTTCTCATATTTTGGACTGAAAATGAGCATGTAATTTTGAAATGTAACTAACAAAAATTACACACATGATGTCCATTAAATACAAACATTTAAACAAGTCCATCTCAACATATATTTATGTACACCAAGATAAATCCTAATCATGCTCATAAAGCCATCAAAAGTAAATTGCTCATGCATAAGAACATATATCGATGGTCCTTTACATCGTACTGGGCTCTAATACCACTTGAAGGGCAAATGGATCCGCCCGAGAGCATGAGTGGAAGCGCGAGAGACGCAATAAGAGCGATATTTGAAATAAATAACAATATGTGTACCCCAAGGGGTGTACCCTTGGGTGCTCTTTAGGGCATTCGATGTAGAATACAATAACCATAAAGCATGCATCATATAGGGCACATAGAAAAAGAAGCTATGAAAAATACGTATAACAAAATAGTTGTTACCTTTGTAGTTTTCTCCCGTATGCCACTACAAGCGTTGTTTCCTTTCAATGAATGGACACATTCACTAAGACTCAAACATATGAGGTCCTCTAACGAAGTCCACACCACACTGGGAGAGGTTTCATCTTTCTTGCTAGAGAAAAACAGACCTTAGGAAGATGAGATCAAAAAGAGATTTCACTATCAATTGGTGTATCCTATTTGATCTTACTTTGCTCTTAAATATATCCTAGATCAATGAAGCAACAAAAAAGAAAGGGGGGAGAGAGAGGGCGACCAGTTCTTGCCTTAGGGAGAGAAAGCAAGTCTTTTCTTTTTCCTTAGAAAAGATTATATGATTTTCACATTGTTGCTGAATATGTATACACACACACACATATATATATATACACTATTAATGTGATCATTGGGACATTCTACGAGAGGTCCTCACTTGTTTTGGTTTCCTGGAGTGGTGGGTTTCCTTAATGATGAACTATGTGCATAACTACTGGATTGGGTTCTGTTTGATGGTGGATTGTAGGGCTTTTTCCATTCTATGTGTGGGATGCAGCAAGGGGATTCGTTGTCTCCATCCTTATCTGTTCTCCTAGTAGAATACATGTCGTGTGGTCTTGTGAATTTAATGCATGAAAACCCCATGCTTCAGTTTAAAGGGAGTATGGGGGTCTCACATTTGGCATATGCAGATGATATGCTCATTTTTACCAACACCAAGGCTGGTAGCATAGAGGCGGTGGTGGATTTCCTTATGCACGCTGAGGAGGTTTCGGGACAATTGATCAATGTAGAGAAAAGCTCGTATACCTTAGCACTGAAGGCTCTATTACTCATCAAGAACAAAGTGAAGGCACTTAACAGGGTATTGCATGAAGACTCTGCCGTTTCTTTATTTAGGCGCCCTGATCTATGTGAGAGGAAGCGCATTCACATGTTCGATACGCTGATTGAGTCTATGACTGCTCCAATAGGAGGATGGGAGAAGAGGGTTCTATTGCATGGAGGGGGTCTGCAGCTTATTAAATCAGTTATCTTGGTTGTGCCCGTCCACTTAGTTTATGTGCTTAAGCCTGTGTGTATTGCTCCACAAAAAATGTGAACGGCATATAGGATGGTCTCTTGGGGAGCGTGATGTATGCTTCTAGCATTATGCTTCTAGCATGATATTTGGCTGGGTGAGATGTCTTTGGCCGAGTTACTGCAGCCATCGTTCTCTCAACATGAAAAGGTCAGATATTAATGGAAGCAGGGTGGCTGGGACGAGGAGTTAAGGAATACGCTTCCGTTAAATATTGTGAGTTTGGTTATGAATGCTCATTTTGATCAGCATTCTCCGGGCAGAGCCACGTGCAAACTGGACCGGACGGGGAGCTTCATCGTAAAATCAGCCTGGAATTCCTCTCGGATGCCGGGGATACAACATTCGCTGCTTCTGATGCATGGAACTCATGCTTGCGCCCAACAATCTCAATTTTCCTATGGTGGTTGATCAATAATTGGCTCCCAATGGATGAGCGTATGCAAGCAAAAGAGGTCTATTTGGCCTTTAAATGATTTTGCTGCCATAAGAATGAATCTATCCAACATCTCTTCCTTCATATCAATGCGGCACAAGTAGTTTAGGATCACTTTGGGGGGGTTGTTCCATGTGAATTTTCCCCTAGCAGATTATGTCACTATGTTTCTGCAACATTGGAAGCTTTCCTCTCTCTTCTTTGCTAATGGTTATGTTCGCCTCTTTATTCCGATCTTGATCTTTGGTACATTTGGAACATGTGAAATCAGCCAAAACATCAGGATAAGCGGTTCCACCCCACCTAGATCATTCAAAATGTCATGAATTGCCTGTCGTGCTTGCTGCGTTCTGGAACCTTGAAGGCGTCATACTAGAAAGAGGACTTGGAGGTTGCAGCAAGACTGGGATTTTACTATCGTAAAACCCCTGTACCGCGGCCTCATTTGGTTAAATGGAGAAAACCGAGAGTTGGGTGGCTCAAGTTTAATTGCGACGGCACTTCGAAGGGGAATCCGAGTTATGCAGGAGAGGAGGGATTTTTCGCAATGAGGCTGGCCACAGCATCCGTGCGTTTTGCACTTTCTACGGCTGGCAAACTAATAATTTTGCTGAACCTGCAGCTGTTGTGGACAGGTTGGAGTTGGCATTAGCTAGGGGATTCCGTCACATTTGGGTTAAGTGGACTCGAAAGTGATCCTAAGCATTATTCGAAAAGTTATGGGGGCTGGACCTTACAAGCACTCCTCATAAGGCTTCAAAAGGTCTCGGGGAAATACGAGTGGAGTTCACCCATATACATAGGCAAGGGAATTTAGTGGCAGATATGGTTGCTAATGAGACGTGCTCAACTGAAGACTCCAAGATGCTTCAGGCTTATGATATATAAGGAAGGCTAGCTGTTAGGTGGAGATCCACAGTGGTGAGCCAAAAATTACTGGTGGGCCACAAATTTAAACCTAATTGCTATTACAGCCCGAATTCACAAAAAAATATACAACTTACGAATCAAAGAATAATGAATACACAATATAAATAAACTTGATAATCACTAAGGCTCAGCGAGCCGAGATCCGTGGTGGGGACTCAAGGCCACCAATAAGGCCGGTTGCTCAAGTCACCACCACAAAGGGCCACAGTCCATAAAGGATCCAACACCACTACACACTATCCATTGAGGAGCCTCGGTTTTTCAGAGAGTAGAAGAATGAGAAGAGAGCTTTTCGTACTAACTGTTGTGTCACACAAAAAAGGGATGTGGGCCCTTTTATATGAGAGAATGGGAGATTCCAAAGGCGGAAAAGGGGCGGTGGAACTCATTTCCGATGCCATCGGAATAGAGGAAAAAGGGGGAGAAGGCAAGGATCCATTTTGAGGAGGATGAGAGGAGAGGGAGAAGAGTTGGCGGCGGATGAGAAGAGAAGTGCGGAATGAGTGAATTAGGTTTAAGGTAAGGTATAAATACCATGAGTCGGGCCGGGTGATGGGCCGAGTCAGGTAGAGAGGTATAGGTTAGTGGGTTAGGCCATCAAGTGGTGATAATGAGCCATCAATGTTGTGGGTTTGGGCCAGTGATCCGGGCCTACCTGCAAAACAAAACAAAACAAAAAAAAAGAATCGGACAAATATATAAGGTTAGGGAAAACACAGGAGCATGCATGGTACTGTTCATCCCTGATTTAGAATCTTGAGGCATGTTTTAAATTTCCCAACAGATAAGCATTTAGTTCCCATATCAACTGGGTTAAATTCAGTTTGTATCTGGTCAAGATGTATGAGTTCTTTTCAACTATATCCCTAATAATGTGATACCTTACATCTATATGTTTGGTTCTATGATGGAAGACAGGATTTTTACAGAGTTGTATGGCAGACTAACTATTAGAGTAAACAGTAATCTTTTGTTTTAGAAAAGCAATTTCTTTAATGAGTCCCTCTAACCATAGAGCCTCCTTAAAAGCTTCTGTTGTAGCTATGTGCTGGGCCTCTGTGGTTGATAGGGCTATAATTTGTTGAAGTTGGGATTTCCAACTTATGCATGAACCACATAGACTGAAAATGTAGGATGTAGTAGATTTTCTGTTGTCCCTATCATTTGCATAGTTTGAATCAACATAACTAATGAGATTAGCCCCATTAGGACTTTTAGAAAACATAATTCCAAGATTTACAGAAACATCTACAAGGTGCAACTAACGCAACTAATAGCATAAGTAATGTCAGGTCTGGTGCACACCATCAGAAACATTATCGAGCCAATTACATTAGAATAGGGGACTTTTTCCATTTTTTCTTTTCCTTTATCTGTTTTAGGACACTGGTCCTTACTAAGCTGGAAGTGAGCGGCTAAGGGAACAGATGATGGTTTTGAGTTTGCCATAGAGAACCTTTTTAACATAGATAGAACATAGGAACTTTGATTTCAGAAAATAGTGGAGCTTTTTCTATTTCTTTCAATGCACATTTCTAAAGTTCTTTTAGCATCCCTAAATCTTTCATGTAAAAATTCTTACTGAGACTGTTCTGTAAGTCTTTAACATGTTTTAACTTGGACTAGCGATAAGCATGTCATCAACATACAAGACAAGAAAAACAGGAATGTTACCATCATATTTGAAATAAAGACAGTGATCATAATTGCTTCTAGTAAATCCTAGGGAATGCATGAACATGTCAAATTTTTTGTTCCATTGCCTAGGCAATTATTTTAAACAATACAACGATTTCTTTAGTAAGCATACATGATCAGGTTTAGACTTATCAATAAAGCCAGTGGGTTGTTACACACAAATAATTTCTTCTAAGTCACCATGCAGGAAAGTTATTTTTACATCCATTTATTTTAATTCTCAATCAAAATGAGCAGTGAGAGCAAGCAAGATTCGGACAGTGGTGTATTTCACAACAAGAGAAAAAACTTCAGTATAATCAATTCCTTCTTTCTAAGTGAAGCCTTTGGCGACTAATCTTGCTTTAAATCTTTTAGAGGTTTCATCTTTTTTTTATTTTGAAAATCCACTTACAACCAACAGTCGAGCAATTCTTAGGTTTTGGTACTAGAACCCAAGTTTTATCTTACCTTAAATATTTCATTTCTTCGTTCATGACACTAAGCCATTGTTTAGAGTTTTCAGATTTTAAAGCTTCTTCAACAATACTAGGTTCATTTGTTTCAATATTTAGTGTAATATGAAAGTCCTTATACCTAGAGGGAAACCTAGGGTCTCGTCTATTTCTGTCTCTAGCCAACCGGTAATTTTCTAAGTTATTTTCTGAATTTGGGTTTTTAGGAACTCTATTTGGATCAGTATTTTCTTCCTCATTTTCCTCTACCTGTTGGTTATCTTCTAAAGTTCCCTTTACCTGATTAAAGTTGGGTTCTAAATCACATTCTTTTTCTTTTTGTGATTTAGTAAGACATGGCATTTCTGTTTCATTAAAACTTACATCTTTACTAATTAAAACTTTAAAACCAAGTTGGCTCCTAAGCCCTATATCCTTTAATCCCTTCAGGGTAACCAATAAACACACATTTTAGGGATCTAGGTTCGAGTTATCTATGCTTTGATGAACAAATGCAGAACACCCAAAAAAACACGCAAGTAAGAGATATCAACTTCTTTTCCTGACCATACAGACTCACGAATTTTTCCAAACAAAGGAACAGAGGGTGACTATTGATTAAGTAGCAACCAAAACAGCTTCACCCCAAAATGATTTAGGTAAGCTAGAACTAACTAGCATGCATCTAATCTTTTCTAATAATGTTCTATTCATGCGTTCAGCAACACCATTTTGTTGGGGTGTATAAGGGTTTGTTCTATGCCTTTTAATGTCATATTCATCACATAGATCAGAAAAGTTTTGGTTGCAGAATTCTAAACCATTATCTGTATGTAGTGCCTTTAACTTCTTTCCAATTGGGTTTTCAACCAAAATTTTCCACCTTTTGAAATTTTCGAAAACGTCGGATTTGTGTTTCATTAAGAAAACAAATACTTTTCTTGAAAAGTTATCAACGATAGACAAGAAATATTTATTTCCACCATGTGTAGGGGTATTAGAAGGACCCCAAACATCTGCGTGTACATATTCAAGAATGCAAAATGAGGATGAAGGATTTGGGTAGGGTGAAATAGGAAAATGCACCTTATGCTGTTTACCCATGACACATTCATCACATAATTTTAACTTTTCAATTTTGTCAGTAAGGACACCTTCTTTTTTAAGCAGTTCAAGACCTTTTAAACTAATATGACCTAACCTCTTATACTATAGAGACGTTTTATCATTGTCAATCACAGAAGCACCAAGGATGTCATATTCAACAGAGCAAATATACACGTTTTGTTTTTATTTCAGCTTTAAAAACAGTTAAGGATCCCTTCATAATTTTCATTACTCCTTTTCCTCACCTACCCTCAAGACCTTCTTCCTCGAGGGCAACACATGAGATTAAATTATGACTTAATTCAGGAACATATCTGACATTTTTCAAGGTTAACCTAAAACCATCTTTGAAAGATAGACTAATGTCACCAAGACCCTTGATTTCACACTGTTTTTCATTTGCCATTGACACAAAACCAAAGTTTTCAGATTCAAAATTTGTGAAAATCTCTTTGAATGGACTCATATGAAATGTACAACCGAAGTCAATTAATCATTCATACATATTAAGATTATTCACATTATTAACTTCACATACCATGAACACATCACCAGGTCTGGCTACCGTTACAGTATTTACATCTTTTCTATTATGGTTTTTATCCCTATTATCTCTTTTCGATTTTCTACAATCTTTAATATGATGTCCTTTAATAGCGCAGTTATAGCACCTTCTTTCTCTAATTTTATCATCTTTGTTTTTATCATCCCTAGATCTTGATTTACTCCTACTTCTACTGCTACTCTTTCCCGTACTGTGTCTTCTATATTTGTGATCAGAATTACGATTTTTAGTCCTTCCTCTTACAAAATTAACCTCATTCTAAGACTGACTAGGTTTATTAGTCTTTATATCCATTTATTTGCTTTTTAGACCATTTATGACAGTATCTAAGTTTACATTATCTCTACCATATTTAATTGCAGCTTTTACATCACTATAGCTAGGCACCATGGATTGTATTAAGTAAGACAACATGTGTATAATCATCAATATTTTTATCACCAGTAAGTTTTGCGTCTTGAATTAACTTAGTAAAATCATCAATGTTCTTGTAAATATTTTTAGATAAATCAAGTTTATACCCAAAAATATTTTCTAGCAAGAAAAGCTTACTGGGCAAAGAGATTTCAGTAAAGAGTTCTTCTAGCCTATCCAAAGTTCTTAGCAGAGTTCTGTTTTCCTAATTTCCTTATTATAGAATCAGACAAATTTAGAATTATAGAAGAATAAGCATATTCATCATTTTCAAGCTTTTTATCATTAGAGACATTTTAAGCATATTTTCCATCAATCTCTTTAAACATCTTTTGTTGGATTAAAATGCCTTTCAATTTTTGTTGCCATATTGAAAAATCTGATTTACCATCAAAAGGTTGTAAATTATACCCATCCACAATAGAAACAGAATAAAAAGAGAATGCTATAGAAAATTAAAGATAGGGGGAACCTCTCATTAACCTCAATTGGATACCCGACGGTCTGAAGGGACCCGGCAAAGTGAGGAATAAGATAGGAATTGGTCTTGGTCGCAGAAAAATAATTATCTCAAAAATCAACACTAGCACATAACAATAAAATAGCACTAAGTATAATTAAATTGCACTTAAACCGAAAAATAGCACTGAGCAGAAATGATTTGCACTAAACCGAAATAGCAGTTACCGGAATATTAGTACTAAGCCGAAAAAACAGTCAGCAGAATATTTGCACTAAGCCGAAAAATAGCAGTAATAAATAGAAGATTTTTCTAGTATTGAGCAGTAGTAAAAATAGCACACAACAATATATAGCACGAAGCAGTAAATAAATCAAGATCGAAGGGATTTTACCGTGTCGTCGCCGGAGTCAGAACCAGAGAAACCGGCTCTAATACCACTGTTGGGTGGAGATCCACCAGTGGTGAGCCACATATTTAAACCTAATTACTATTGCAGCCCGAATTTACAGAAAAATATACCACTTACAAATCAAAGAATAATGAATACACAGAATAAATAAACTTGATAATCACTAAGGCTCACGAACTGAGATCCGTGGAGGGTACTCACGGCCACCAATAAGGCCGGCTCCCACAACCGGTTGCTCAAGTCACCACCACAAGGGCCACAATCCACAAAGGATCTAACACGACTACACACTATCCACTACGGAGCCTCGGTTTTTCAAAGAGTGGAGGAAGGAGAAGAGAGCTTTTCGTACTAATGTGTCACACAAAAAAGGGATGAGGACCCTTTTATATGAGAGAAGGGGAGATGACAGAGGCGGAAAAGGGGCAGTGGAACTCGTTTCCGATGCCATCGGAATAGAGGAAAAAGGGAGAGAAGCCAAGGAGCCATTTTGAGAGGATGAGAGGAGAGGGAGAGGAGTTGGCGGCGAATGAGAAGAGAAGTGGGGAATGAGTGAATTAGGTTTAAGGTAAGGTATAAATACCATGGGTTGGGCCGGGTGCTGGGCCGGGTCAGATAGAGAGATATAGGTGTGTGGGTTGGGCCATCAAGTGGTGATAATGAGTCATTCAAGTTGTGGGTTTGGGCTAGTGAGTCGGGCTTATCATTTATGGGTCATGGGCCAACAATTTAACAGTAGCCACGCTTATGAATATGGATAATTAGTTCATGAGTTTTGGAGTTTAGTAATAGGTGGTAGGATTATAAAGTGAGTAAGTACTCTTATTTAAGGGCTCATAATTTTATATAGGATAATTAATTTTTCAGATTAATAAATAGGTAGGGGTCTTGACAAACTGTCCACCTAAACATAGACGGCTTAATTAAAAAAAAATATATATATATATATATATTATCAATAGTGGTGACAATCTATACATAATTATTTTTGGCTATTAAATTTTTTAATACTATTATATATGTTACGGCATTCAAGACAATACACGTATATAATTACATCGGCTAATGCACGTTAATAGTTATGATTTTGATGTTACTCATAACGTTTTTTCAACAATATTACTTATTTGCTTAAAATGAAATTTCAGTATCAAAACCAGTAATTGCATTCTTCTTTTGACCATATCTTCCATCTGCATTGCACTCCACCGATAATTGGATCCGCAGATCCCACTCTCTTTGTTTTAAAATGAATGTGATGACTTTATTAATTGAAGTAAAGTGATTATCATTAGTTCTGTCGAATATTAATATCGAATAGAGATAATTATAATAATCATATCCCGATCAACAATATCACATAATTTAAACTTAAATAACACCTTATTATTACAATATACAAATAATAAGGTTTAATGCAATTTACTCCCTGTGATATTGTAAATGAACAAATTTCCACCCTAAAAAAATAGCAATTTACCTTCCCTTTTTTTTGAAATAGAACAATTTACCCCCTAGATAGGGAGTAAATTGCTCCAGTTTAAAGAATACGGGGAGGTAAATTGATTCATTTGAAAAAACAGATGGAGGTAAATTACTATTTTATTATTTATAGAGTGGTAATTTGCTCATTTGTAATATCACGGGGGAGTTGTTTATATTTTTTCACAAATAATACCTACTATACAGTAGCACCATCATCCAATAGGAATTCAAACCCATAATCTCTAAAATCATGGAACCTCAATTTCGTTAATTAAACTAGGCTTCGACGGCAGATCCCACTCTCATAATGCGACGTACGTACCATCATCTTATCTCGATAAGTCGGCATTCTATTCTACATAACAATCATAGAGGCCAAAGTAGAAAGTCTCCACGGGTATCACACAATATCTATTTGCACTAAGGTATGGGCAGTGAAAATCAATTCAAAAATTGCACGGAAATTGATTAGTTGGATGAACTAGTCAATTTTATCGTCTCTTCCCAGAAAATTTAACTCAAATTGGATTTGACCTATAGAATCAATTATATGACAAATATAATGCACTTATTATGTGATTGGTGTACAGTTTAAAGAAAGTGATCAATTACATGATAAGTATATTAGACTTATTTTATAATTAATTTGGTTCGATCAAACTCGATTTGAATAAAAATTTTCCCAATTCCCCTCAACACATAGTCAAAGTTCTCATTTAGGAATGGAGCCAGTTATAGACCCATGGAGAGATAGGAAGTTAGAACAGCTATAAACTCGGCTTATTTATTATATTAATATTAAAAAAATAATAAAAATAATAATTATAAAATATATTAAATAATTAATATTAACGGTGCAAGTCGAACTCTAATAGTTCGATTTCACCATTTTTTTTATTTTTTTATTTTTACAAAAGTAGAAGTCGAACTCTCTGAGTTCGACTTTTTTTTTAATATATTTTTATTAATTTTAATATTTACCATTTTAATTATTAACTTCACCACCATTTTATTTTAATTATTTTCTCAGTTTTAATTTTAATTTTATTTATAACGATTTTAATTTTAACAAATAATTTAAAAATTACACCCACCCAAAAAGTTATATTTACACACAAAAGTATATAATTATTCAAAAGAAATTTAAAAATTAATTTATTGAAAAAAATACAATCAACTATTACAATTATTATTGTCTTCTACGACCCCTCACCGACGCATCAGCTTGTCTTGAATGGCCCTCCCTTTGTTGGTATTATTGTCTATCTCGCGTTCGTGTCTAATCTATCTCGTTATGAATACGTGATGTTTGGCTTCTACCAGGACGAATGATACCGCGTAGAGTAGTGTCATGGGCCCACTCAAATTGTGGAAGATCCCAATAATCTTCCGCCATCAAAGGATGAAAAGACTTAGAATATGTTCTCCTGTAAGCCATTAAATCATAATAGTCCTTAACCATTGATGGAGCACTAATTCTATATGTAGCGCATACCTTTTGAGCATGCGAGCACGAGATGCCGAATTGACTCCATTTGCCACATGAACATTCTCGTGTGGCAATTTTGACGACATGAGTGTTGAATCCATGTCCAGTCTGATGCTTTGTTACAATGGAGGCAGACTGTTGATGCTGGTTGTATCTCATCACAGCATATTCAACACTTTTTTCGAACCAACGTTGGAACAATTTGTTTGCAAAGTCCGTCCACAATTGGTTGTTGCTTAACATAACACCACTCTTTGCCATCCTCTCACGAAAATAGTAGACTGAACGAGCAAATGTTATTTCCACTATTGCAGTCATAGGCAAGCGGCGAGCCCCTTTCAAAACTCCATTGGTGCATTCTGACATGTTGGTTGTGAGAATTCCGTACCGCCATCCGCCATCGTGAGAAGCTGTCCATTTTTTCTTTTCAATATTGTCTAAGTACACATACGCTTCTAAATTATGCGTCTTTATCTCATTCATGGTTCGATTGGACTTGCTGATTTGATATTCAGAACTAACTCTCCAATAAAGGTTCTTCAGTTCCACATTCTTGTAGCGACTGTTGAAATTAGAACATACGTGCCTCAAACAATATCTGTCCACTCCCTGTGGTGGCACAAAATTTGGAATTGCTTTTACTGCTTTAATGAGACCGGCATTACGATCAGAAATAAGGCACATCCCAGACCGTTCTCTAATAATATGTTTGCTCAACATTTGAAGAAACCAAGTCCAAGATGCTTCGAATTCTTCATCGACAATAGCAAACGCAAGAGGAAATACCCAGTTGATTCCCATCCATAGCAGATGCAATCAACATTTTGTACTTGTACTTTGTGTATAAATGTGTTCCGAACCCTTCGATACACGGTTTGAATGCCCAAAAGACGTATTTTATCACGTATGCATAGCTTGACCGCTGAAAGTATTTATGCTCCCATTCAAAAATCGTCCTTTCATTATACTTTTTGAGAGCTCTTATGTAACTTGATAGCTTTCGAACTGAACTCTCCCATGTGCCATAAACGGTTTTACGGGCCATCTTCAAACTATACCATGCCTTTTGGTATGTTATATCGAACATTGTATGGTCCTTCACAGTTTGTATGACATGCTTGATTCCATATAAGGGGTCGCATTTGACCTGCCCCAATAATAAAAAGCAACATACCTTCTATCTAAATTGCAATGTTCAAGGGACTATCGTTAACAATACATGTGTGGTGCATATCGTGATTATGGGAAGTCTAGTTCTGCAACATCATCAAGTTGACTGTATATGAATGCCGATAATGATGATAATGTGAAAGATGAACCAATACAAAATGTGGGTAAAGAAATAAGAAGACCTCGGCGCCAACGGCACCGACGCATTTGTGGGACGGGTGGTCATTTTTAAGAATTATAATTATTATAATTAATTTTTTGAATTTTATTTTTTGTTTTAAATATAATTTTTTTGATGTAACTATAATTTTTGTGTTAATATATATTTTGTGTGTAAATTTAAATTATTATCAGTATAATATACGTAAATATTATAATAGTTATAATATATAATATAATATTATGTAAATAAATTATATAATATACGTAGTATTAATTTTTTTTTTTTTAAAAAAAAGAGAGACTTCATATTTCCTAATTAAAAAAATAAAATTTGGTGAAGTCGAACTCCACTTGCACCGTAAGTGTTATTTCCTATATTTTATAATTATTTTTGTTATTTTTTTCTTAATATTGATATAATAAATAAGCTGTATAAACTCTAGCCACATTATAGTTTGCAGCTGCTAATTATGGAGTAAATTAAGTAAACTATTTCTATTTTTTTTAAAAAAAAAAAGAGAAATTAAGTTAATGAACTAATTTCAAACTCCTAAATTATATGGTAACCACATTTTTCATCCCGTAAGTTAAGGCTTTTACAATTTTAATCCTATATTGATAACGGGATTCTCACTTTTGGTACCATAACTTTAAAAATTAGCACTCATTTTGGTCCATGGAATTAACCTTTCCTTTAGATATATTAACAGAAAATGCTACATGCTTAGCACATGGTTGTTAGGGCTTTTACACTTTTGGTCCCATTTGTTATAGGAACTCACTTTTGGTTTACAGAATTTGTACTTTTGGTCCCATAATTTTCTATATTAGCACTTTTGACCCTATGCACTTAACAGCCACGTGGCATTTTTCGTTAAGTATCTAGCATAAATGTGTTTTGAGACAAAAAATGCAACCTTTTAAAAATTACAAAATCAAAAGTGATAATTCTATAATCAATGAGACCAGAATGAAAAAAATATAAATTATGGAATGAAAAATACTATATCTGCTAAAACTTTGCATCATACACACGCATGCACACATATATATGTGTGTGTGAACAAAAAAAAGTTCCCAAAGCTGAGAAATTGATTGAAGTATTGACGTGTGTTTAATTTAGGAAAATTCACTTAAGGTCTAAATTGGATATAAAATGCTCCAAATTATATGTTGAGGTAAGTTTGAGAATCAAGTAACGCATCCTGAAGTAAAAGAAATATAATATGAGAAAGATCCGATAGTAGTATTTCGATATTTAAATCAGTAATATCATAATAAAACACTTAATTCATAAGAAAGTATATATACAAAAGATGAACTTGGAGTATGAAGGGCTAATTTTTATAAATATCCCAAATTGAATGATTTCATGTCAACCATTAACCAAAAGAAGATTGGGCAGATATGGCGAGTCCGTACTTACCTAGGTTTAGGTCTGGTCAAATTCGGATTAGTACAAGCCCAATGCAAAGAGGCGCAGATCTTAACCTATAATGAGATTAGTAAAAGACTTCGAGGTATTTGTATAATTTTTAATACCATTAAGTAGCCCCATATCACTTACACTGGATTATAGTCAAATACACCCACTGTCCTATATAGAAGAGTATAAATATAAAACAAAAAATTTTGAATTTGTAAAGAGTAAATTGGAATCTATAGAATTTAAGGTTAATTAATCTTAGTCCCCCTTTAAAAATACAAAATTATATTTTTTATCAAAAAAGTTTGAAAATTACACTTATACGCCCCCTGAAAATTCTCCATTTATATCTGAACCCCATTATTTAGAATTTGGACAGAAAGTGTTCACGTCAGCAAAAAAAAAATTACATAAATTTTTAATTTTGCCCATTATTTGATATTTTCATGTATGTTTTTGTACTTATGATGAGGGGATAAATGTAATGTATATATATGAAGTGACGTTATCGTTATTACATTTTTCTCCTTTTAAGTATAAAATTATTTCATGAAAATATTAAATGATGGGTAAAATTGAAACTTATGTAATCTTTTTTTCTAAAATCAGCATCCTTCCTCCAAATCCTATCGAAGGGGGCTAGGTGTAAATCGTGAATATTTGGAAAAAGTGTAAGTGTAATTTAAAAAAAAATAAAAAAAATATAATTTTACATTTTCAAATGGTCTAAGTGTAATTAACCCTAGAATTTAAAATAAAAGGTGACATAAAATTAAAGTCCAAGATGTCGCCGGCCATATTTTCTAGATGCTTTATGATAGAAAAACTTAAACCTAAAAATATTGATACTTAATGATATAGTTTATTTGTTATTCAAGAAGAATATAATTAGTCTTGATATTATATATATATATTAATTTTCATACACTAATTTCTATAATTTTACATAATACTTTTTATTTTTAAAATTTGTTGTAATGTATTATATATTTTGAGAGATTTATAAATTCTTATTAAATTAATAATATGTCATGCTTTATACACTTAATTAAAACTGGTTATATATTAAATTTAATGTAGTAATATTTTAAATATTATATATAAGCTAGTTTTATGTAAAATATATACAAATTAACACATGAAAATAAATAAATAATTTTTTTTCAATATATATATTTTTCTTGTTAATATTTCATTGTTATGATAAATATCAATACTAATTATATCATTTTTTTAATAAAAAAATAAACTATATCATTAAGTATCAATATTTTTAGGTTTAATTTTTTTTATAAGTTTTAGTACTATTAATATCACTTTTATATTAAGGTATTTCCATATATATAGGTTATAAAAGATGGTTGAGCAAAATACATCTATATTGGTTGTAGCTCAAGTGGTATAAGTAGTATTTGTGGTTTTGAGAGACCCAAGTTCGAATCCCATGAGCAACAAAAAATTTAGTCACTATGTGTGTGTCATGTCACCACCACATCATCAATTCCTAGCCCAGTTAGAAATTTTGGTTCACACATGAAAAATTCCGGCAAAAAATACCGAATTTTTTTTTTTATAAACCCTAAATAAGACTAAATGTCATTAATTTTATAACTTACAGTACTAAATAAATAAAGCTCATAGTTACAGGACTAAATCTAATATTGAGTAAACTTACTAGACTGAAAAAATAATTTTCCCATATGTATATAGCATATCAATACCTTATATATTAATTGATTAATTTTCTTTTAAAAATGTATTCAAATAAGAAATTTTCACAAATTTCAAAATAAATTCCTTTCAATTAACAACAACAATATTTAATAAAAAAAACACACAAAAATAAATTCAAAAATTTATAGAATGAATACAGTTAATAACAATAATATGTTAAATATTATAATTTAATTTTTCTAATTTATAAAGTAGAAAATTCAACTCTATTAAAAAAAATAACAACCAACTAGGTTAAAAATTTAACCATAAAAACTAGTAGAAATTAAAATTAAAAACAAAAAAAAAATTAACAATTAATAATAATTATTAAAATTGATAACAACAATAAAAGAATCAAATTATGGAAATAACAATAATGAAGAAATCGAATTAAGGAAATAACAACAATAAAGGAATTAAATTAAAAAATAACTATGTTCAAGTTCCCATATATGCAAGGTCTCTCTCTCTTCTTTTTTTTACTGGGCTCTTTCTCTTCTTCTTCCTCATTTTAATTATTCTTTATTTTAAACCACCATTAAAACAATAGATTTCCACCATCTTCTTGTTCTTCCTCATTTTCGCTGGATTGAAACCTCAAACAATTTCCTCATAGTGCGTCGCCATTGAAGAAAATTTTTCTATTTTGTTGCTGCTACTTGAAAAAGCCGCCGTTGCCGCTGAAGAAGTTGAAGAAGCCGCCGCCATCCTCGCCTGTTCTTTTCTCTTCTATTGTTGTAATGAACTGGGTTGATGGTTCCAATTTTTTGCCCTGTTTTTATCGGTTTTTATGGATTTTGACCAATTCACACCGAGTTTGACCTCCCTAGTTCATGCACCCTCATCCGGACCGAACACAGGTACGATTCTCAGTCGGACCGGTTGAACCAACCGGTCTGGTCCGAATTTAAACATATTGGTTTTTTCTTTTCACTGGAAGTCAATATTACTTCGTATGAAAATGATATCTGTCCGGAGTAGATTCTAGCTATTCCGTTAGCACCGCAGCATATTAGATTAGTATGGAGAAAATTATATTTTACGTCCCATAACTTATACTGTTAGCAATTTTGGTTCCATTAATTTTTGGCGTAGCAATTTTGGTCTCATAAGTCCGCAAACGTTGCAATTTTAGTCTCATTGACAAAATCCAAAATTTTAACGGAAGGAGCACGTGCCATTCCATAAGTCACATCTAATGAAACGTTGTAATTATTGTCTCATAAGTCCACAAACATTGCAATTTTAGTCTCATAAGTCCACAAACATTGCAATTTTAGTCTTATAAGTCCACAAACATTGCAATTTTAGTCCCATGCACGTGCTCCTTCCGTTAAAATTTTAACGGATTTCGTCAATGAGACTAAAATTGCAACGTTTGTGGACTTATGGGACTAAAATTGCTATGTCAAAAATTAATGGGACCAAAATCACAAACAGTGTAAATTATGGGACGTAAAATGCACTTTTCCCAATTAGTATGGCATAAATGCAGTCTAACTCTCGTGTGAAAGAAAAAATTAATAATTTAGCATTAAATAAATTAATACAAGAAAATTTACTAGAAAAAAATTACTATTGGCTACATTTTAAATGACTATGGTTAGAAACCGTGTTAATTAACTATTAAATAAAAACATTAATACAAAAATTAGATTTTCCACAGTAAAAAATTTATTTGCCACAGTTAAGAGCCGTGGAAAAAATATTCGCCATAACTTTTAGCCATGATAAATATTTTAGTCACTCTCGCAAAAATCACAACCTACAACATGTTGCATGACCATAGTCAATGACTATTTATTATAATTATTTAATATTAATCATGACAATTAACTATGATTAAAAGTTATATTTGTTGTAGTGATCCCTTTTGCCCCATATTTAGTGAAAACTACAATTTTCATCTTGTAGTACACGCGAGTGGTAGTTTTAGTGCACTTTAAATTTAATTTGACAATGAAGCACAGTAAAAAACAAAATGGCACTTAGAGAACAGCTGTAATCGGACATTACGAATTTGGCTAGAAAATGATCGGAAAAAAAGTTTAAAATATGACGTGCACATGACATTTTTTTCAGGCAATAAATGATCTTACTTTATAATATTTTCTTTAAATTTTTGTACTTCATTACCAAATTGGTAATTGAAATCTAAGGGGATGCCATCACCACATATATATTTCCAAGCTCTGGTAATAAAATCTTAGGAATGTAAATTGTACTCTTTTTCATACTTTACACAGGGCAATAAATTAAAATTGATCAAAATCTGAAGACAATGTTTATGACTTTAAGAGCTGGGCTCTCTTTAAATATTGCATGTAAGACAAGTACTATCGTCTCTCTTACTAAAAATATAGAGTAAGACACTCTCACACACACAGAGATATATAAATACATATAGCTATATATAAATAAAAAAAAAAAAAGCACAGGAAAATTGCATCTAAAATAAAAGAATTATGACAAGGTGATGACAAAAAACAGAAAAAATTACAAAACAACCATGATTGTACATAAGTTTGCAAAAAATTCTACCGCGCTATCTATAATAATTAACAAGCCAAATCTTGAACCTGAACGGGCCTAACCGGAAAGAAAAAGAAAAAGAAAAAGGGAACATGGATTTATCCCTGAAGTTAATCTTAATTACATGAAATCATCAAAGTTCAGACCCTCCGGAATTTCAAACCTCATCAGGTTACTGCAGAAGCTCTCTCTCTCATCTTCTGTGCTGCAATTGATAACGGGTGGCGGGCTAGAGAGAGGCGTCGACAAAACCGAATCAAAGCTGAAATTCTGGCTGTTGTTTATGCTACTGCTGCTGTTGAAGGACTGAAAGCTTGAGTTATCAGATAACTCTGCCCTCATCTGATCAGAAATCCCATTACAAAATCTCGGTAGATCAGTTGGAAGACATTGATCCCTGGTAGTAGTAGTAGTAGTAGCAGCAGCAGCAGTTGGTGTTAAATTATTGTGAAATATTTGGCAAGATGAGTTTGTGGAATCAATAGAATAATGCCCAAGATCGGCTTGCAACGATTGAGGCGGATTCTGGAACGACGAAGTGGTGAGGTTTGATGGGATTTGTTGGTTGATAATATTTTCAAACTGGTTAGGTTGGATAACTGGGGCCTGGCCTTGAAGCTGAGAATTCAAGAACTGGTTTTCTTGAAGCTTATTTTGCAATAAAATATCAGGGTTTTCATTCTGTGATGGTAGGAGACTCAAAGCAAGCCTTAATGCCTCTGGATTTAGAAGTGTTTGAAGGCGAACGAGGTTCGATAAGCTGAGCTGAGGCGAGCTGAGAAGCGACGACAGGTCTAATAGGTCAAGGCGCGGGGCATGAGTCACCGGGTCGATTCCCATCCGGAGAAGCCTCTTCCTGATGTGTGTGTTCCAGTAGTTCTTGATTTCGTTATCCGTTCTTCCCGGCAGACGGGCTGCGATGGCCGACCACCTGATGATCAAATCAAACACAAGAAAGTTAGGCTTTTTTTTTTTGGTTTTTTCAACGATTTGAAAGAAGTGGACATGATCATGACAGTGGAAGCGATCAAAAACTTACTTGTTGCCAAGAACACTGTGGAGTTGAATTATAGTTTCCTCCTCTTCAAATGAAAACCTGCCTCTCTTGATATCAGGCCTCAAGTAGTTAGTCCAACGAAGCCGACAACTCTTCCCACATCTCTGAAGCCCTGCACATATATATATATATATATATTGATTAACATACATGGTTCGATTTTTGTCGGATTTCTTAATGAAGAACATATATATGTAATAAATGTATAGATACCAGCATTCTTGGGAAGAGTTCTCCAATTTCCAGGGCCATGCATCTGAATATAATGAGTGAGCTTCATGTCTTCCTCGGGTGTCCATGGGCCTTTCTTGAGGCCATTTTTATCGCAGCAGGGTGTTCTTCCCATTCGTGTCTGAAACTGAGGATGTTGGTGGAGAACTTTAGGAGTGATCGAAAGTCTTGCAACGAGTTTCAAAAGGCAAAGGGAACTTTTGCAGCAAAGGTGAAAGTTGTAGGTCCGGATGAGAAGGCGCAGCCTTATTTATAGATGGAGAGAAAGAGTGCGATGAACAGATGTCAACAGGTTTTGGCGCCGTCCCTTGTCTACGTCAGACACTCTCTCTCTCTCCTCTCTCTTCTCTCTCTAGTGTGTTGTGTGTTGGGGTGAAATATTAGAAAATTTATATTCAAAATATGATAATAAGTGTGGGATTAAGGAAGTGTATCGGCCAAGTACATTTGTTTGAAAAACAATTACCTACTAATGGGAACTTGAATAGGATAATTCATGATTTGGCATAACAAAAAAATGAATTATTTCCTAATCCTATATATAAATTATTATCTCTATGAGACATTAATATTATCTATCCTAAATAAATAAAATTAAAATATTAAATTTTGACTATAGTTAATAGACATATTTATCACGATTTTACTTATGATCAAAATATTTATCATTGTTTTTAGTTGTGGCTAATATTTTAGATTTGTTTGTTGCAAAAACAATAGTTAATAGCTATTGTGCAGCAATGATTAATTATCATGAACTTGAGTTATTGTGAAAACTAACAGATATGAAGAAAGACATTGCTACCATTATATTACTTTAATTGGGATAATCATAATTTTGGTCTTCTAATTATAGAAATTTTCATCCTCGTTGAAATGCAATTTGATGATTAAGCCCTAACACTTAAAAAATTAGCATGTCGAAGATAAAATCAGCCAAAAATTGGACATATGACCGGAATGTAGAACGTGCATCTCACATGAGGTATATAAAAATTAGGGATTCTGGCCACTTCCATGAGGCGCATACACAATGTATTCCAACCGTATTTGTAATTTTGTTAGTCTTTGGTGGTGCCAATTCTTTTCAATTACATGGTCTAATTGCCACAAGAAGTTCAATTGGACGAAAATTATCAATTTGGTTAATGGATCGAATCGATTTTCCGATTAATAAAAAATGCGATACATTGAAATAGCATATCGAATACTGAATCGAATTAATCTATTCGGTTCAATTATAATCGAATTTTTTTACTGTTCAGTTCGATTAAAAATCAAATAATCGAATTTTATGAAAACATTATAATGTAATTTATAATTTATATATAATAATATATTTATATATTTACTATGTAATGTATAATACGGAAACAGTAAAGTAATTGATATTTAAAAAATTAAAATATAATATATATGTATATATATATATATATATAAGTTTCAAATTATTCGATCGACACAGTTAATCAAACTAGAAAAATCATACCGACAGAATTGTACCAAAACTTTTTTTAAAAAAAGAAATACCGAACCAAAATTTTTGATTTGGTATTCGCTACGAATCGAAAATTCGATTCGATCGATTAACCAAATTTTAAAAACCCCTAGTTAGAGGACTAAAATAACAACTTTTACTACTTCAATTTCACAAAGTTGTGGAATTCAAATATACCGTTTTAAGAAGCTCGTTATATTTTTTTTTTATTTTTTTATATATTTTAATCATCTTATGTTAGTCTAATTATTACTTCGTCAAAGTTTATAGTGTAAAAAGTAAATAAAATTTGATCATGATAATACTGATGAGCTCAAGGTAATTTTAGGGTTGAATTTGTTGGGGACAAGTGGCAGCTGAAACATGGTTTTGACCTTTGGATAAAGTCTTGAAACAATGTCTGACTAGTCGGTATGGTTGTTACATCCCCTACCCAATTATTTCCTTCTTTTATAGATTGCTTCAATGGATCAAAAACCCTAGGCCGTGTTTGTTTACATTTTTCCTCCTTTTTCAGCATGATCAACGCTGAGGACTGTGTTTTGGTGCGAAATTTTGTGGTCTTTTTTTATTAGGATTAGAAAAGCAAAACAAAAAAAAAAAAAAATAATTCTGATTAAACCTCCTGATAAATTTCCTGACAATTAAAGTTTAAAAAACCACCTTCTTCCCCTGACAATGTTTGCATATACGTATACATCTAGGAAAAATTATAATTTACGTTTCATAAATTAATCTGTTTATGATTTTGATCTCAATATTCTTGAACTGACCACATTGCATCCCATAATTTCAAATTATTTTCATTTTTTGTCACAAGTCTTAATTCCGTTAAAATTTATGATTGAAACATCATGCGTGCATGCATGATACGAACTCCATTATTAAGTCTTGAGGGATATTGTTGATAGTCTGTCTAGAAATTTGAGGAAATTAAGGCGTGGGACTAAAATTATAAAAAAAAATTAGTTGTAGGATGCAATATGTTAAGTTCACAAATAATAGAATCAAAATCGCAAAGAAGTTAACTTGTGGGATGTAATCTATATATGTGTGTGTATATATATATGTAGGTTAATTTATACTCTATATAAATGTGTGAATACTCAAGTTGTTTGTTCCTCATTGTGAAAAGACAAATACACTCTTATTTAAATATTATTAATTATTATATTATAAATTTTGGAATTTTTAACAATTTAGAATTCTATATATTCTAAACCTCCTCCATATGAATTTAGGATTAAAAACTAAATCGTGAATCATGAATGAATTCAATTACATAGAATTTTGATAACCTGCTTCTACGTGAATCATGAATGAGCCCAATTATACAGACCTGTCACGCATTAAATTTTAACAACAGTCATAGAAAATTATATTATAGAATTAGTTATAGAAAAAATAAAATTCTATAAGAATAATGTTTAAAAGTTTTAATTGCTCTAAACTACTTAGAGAATGAATAACATATTCAACTAAAAAAAATTACTATGCCAAATAATATTTCAATACAATTACTTTGCTAGAAGAAATCTTAATTACATTAAGAAAATTTTAATTTACCATGACACATTAAAATTTAAAATAAACTACACATGAATAATATATAAAATACTAATTTATACTTAAATATATATAATAACGAATAAATATCAAAATTTAATTATAAATTAAAATTGATATATGGATATAATATTATTAAATTGAAATTGCTTGTGAAAATTCAACTACCGAGTGAATCTCTTAGTACTTGATTTTTGTAGTATTAGACAATCCCGAATGTTTTACTTTTATATTTATATTTTTTTATATTAATTAATAGAATAAAAGAATTACAACAACAAATGTGACATAAAAATTTAAGTTGTAAAATAATATATTATTGAATAAGAAATAGATTATACCAATCGGTGCATATAAAAATAAGATTAAGAAGTTAAACTAAAAACATATAGAATTAAAAATTGCAATATAAAGGCAAAAAATAAAATTTTGTACAATAATATTTCAAAATTTAGAAGGTAACAAAGCATGTAAATAATACTTTGACAATATTTAACAGTTGATACTGGAATATAATTAATAGCAGGATCTTACAATACAAAATATTGGTAATATTGTCCAATTAAATTATATTTTTGTAATAATAGTCAATAAATAATTAGTTTGTAATCATTTATTGTCAATAAATTAAAAATCAACGACATTCAAAATATAGTAAAAGAAAACATATTGTGTAGCACCCTCTAACGGCACTACGACTATATCTTCCGTAAATATCACACTTAATGTAAACCCTGATTATGTGTATAATTAAGCACATAATCTAGTCCTTGTTGAGTATATATACACATAGTCTCCTCATCACAACAAGAGTATTTAATATCTCGTCTGCAAGATCATATATACATATATAAAGTACGACAAAAATGGGACTATTATAATTAGTTCACATGCTATTCTTGCTTTTAATTCAAAATGAGACTTCTATTTCTATTTACAATGAGGAGAAAACTGCATACTGGCCCGACCTGACTGGGATGCAAAATGTGGACCTAGCTGTCGTGAGTAGGCACAGCAAAATCTACACCTGAAATTATTAGCAAAGGGATGAGCCTGCAACTCAATAAATAAATAACCGGTACCACTATACACGCACCTCAATTATATCAACAAGACAAGAACAAGCAATGTATATAAAATATAATCAATTTAATCAAGCACATTTCATTTCTTTACTCCACGTAGTCATCCCATAACACGACAACCAATCAAACTTGTCTTTTCCTAGTTGGCTTACCAGAAGGGTGATATAGTGTTTTTCTCCACCAACTCAACCTCACTATTCATTCATATATATATACATGAATCCCCTTGGCATGCCACACATGCTTATCAATCTCATTTCGCATCAAAGCTTTTTCATTTCGCATCATAGCTCTTTTTATTTTGCATCATAGCTCTTTTTATTTCGCATCATAGCTCTTTTCACATCGCATCCTAGCTCTTTCATATCATTTTGCCACATAAGCTTTTCAACAACATCAAGGGGTATTCATATTATAATTACATTTAATTTCCATCACTCCCTCGATTCCACATATCACCGTTCTTGTAAGCCAACTAGCCACATAAAACCACATAGCAACATTTTTCACGTACAAGCACATAACATTGGTATCAAACAGCCAATGGCATATCTTCCTCATTTCATTTTCACGACATAATCATTTCAAAGTAATCATCAACCACTCGTACAGTTCAAAATAGATTAGTCAAACACGAATCATAGGCTCACATAAAAGTAATATTACCAAGAAATAAAACATATATAGATAATACTAATTATTTACGTACACAACACTAATAGGAAAAAGGAACATATATAAGCAGCACTAATTATTTACTTACCTCGACTTACAACGATCTACTTGTACGTAGGGAGTTGCTCAATCATTCACCTTATCCCCTTATCCTATAATAAGTTATAATGCATATAATCAACACATCAAAAGTATCGTAATTTCTAAATAAAATATTAAATAGTAATTATATATATTTTTTCATCAATATCTTAATATTTCATTAAACCCCTCATCCTATTATAACTACCACTCATAATAACAATTCTTGGATTATATTTATCTCAAAATATACTTATCTTTACTAAATATAATATTTTCAAATATATTCTATAATATTTCTCAAATAAAATTTTCAACCCGATTAAACTAACCAATCAATTGTAGAAATTATTAAATCTAGTAAATTAAGCAGTTTAAGCCATTAATTATAACACCCCTAATTTAATTGAGACATTTAACCAGGCACTAATTATAAATACTCAATTTCATAAAATTTTCCGATTAAACACTAAATTGAGTAGTATAAATCACATTTAATAAATACAATAATCAAGTAATATAATATAAAAATTAATTAATGATTTTACCGATTAATTACTTACTTATATTAACTTAACGGAACAGTCGACGAAGGAGGAGGAGTAATATCACCTCTGGTAATGAAATGAAAATAGGCCCGTAACATATAAGTTGGGCAAATTTGCCCAAATATTTTATACATATAAGTTAGCACACGTGTCCAACTAACAACACAAAACTTTCAGTGCACTTATCCTTTCTTTTCTTTTTTTTTTAACTTTTTAATTAAATTACAATATGATCCCTTATAAATTTAAATATATTTAACTCACCCCTAAAAACTTTATAAAATTTTAATTTAGTCCCTTAAAATTTTAATATATTCAAATTTCAAAATATACTTTATTTTCTAATTGCCTAGATCTCTTAATTAATTATCAATTAATCCCAAAATTATGTATAAAAATTTATGGTCGTCACATATTGCATACACAGACATAATATAGCAAAATCAAACAACAGCAAAGGGACATGATAAAACCTACGAATAAAAATTGATCAATTTTATTAAAATAGAATTTTTTTCTAAAATGGAATAACGAATAAGTATCAAAAGTTAATTACAAATAAAAATTATCAATCATATTAAATTAGAAGTGCTATTGAAAATTTAAAAAAGAGCTAACTAATTGATTTTATTTCAATATTAATAGGCTAAAAACACCATGTCCCTCTTCCCCTGCACTCCCAAGACATTAACATTGAAGAAGAGTATAAATAGTAATATAATAAATAATTTAATTTAAAACCTTATCTTATTGAATAGTTAATTAACTAACATAATTATAGGTTCTAACGAGACACATATAACTATTTTTATGCTTCAAAAGGTGCATAAAAGTTGTAACATTTGGTCCTCTTGTACTATTATACACTTAACACCCACATAGTATTTTCTTTTAAATATCCAGAGGGAAAGGTATTTATGGAACCAAAATTGCTACTTTTTAATATTTATAGGACCGAAAGTGAGAATCCTAAAATCAATGGACCAAATTAAAAAAGAAATGATCTAGTTACAGACTGAAAAATGTTATTTACCCTTAAGAAAATAAGAAAAGTCAAATGGTGAGTAAACATTAACATTAATAACAATTAAAAGTATAAAATTTTAAAATAATTATATACTAACACATTAGTACAATTACATTTTCATATTAAGAAAATTAATAAATTTTGAGAATAAATTTAGTACAATAATATAATAAATACAAATTGAGTTAATTATGTTGAAATTAGGAAAAATGATGATAAATAAATAAGCCAATGAGATTAATATATTTTTTCCGTAATAAATTTATAAAAATAACTTAAAAGTTTAAAAAGCATGGGTACTAAAGAGAATAAAAATTGATATATGAATAAAATATTATTAAATTGAAATTACTTACGAAAATTCAACTATTGAATTAATCTCTTAGCATTTGATTTTTTTAGTGTTAGACAATCGTGAATGTTTTACTTTCACATCTATTGTTTCTTTTATAAAGGTGAAAAATAAAACTTTATAGAATAATATTTTAAAATTTTGGATGCTAATAAAATATGTAAATAATGCTTTGACAATATAAAAAAGTTGATACTGAAATATGATTAACATACATTATAGGATCTTACAATATAAATATTAGTACTATAATCCAATTTGATTATAGTTTTATAGCAATAGTTAATAAATAATTAGTTTATAATAGTGTCAATAAATTAAAAAAAAAATGACATGCAAATATAGTAGTAAAATAAAACATACTACACACACATACAAAATGTAACAAAAAATAAACAAAATTAAACAACAAAAATAAGCATAATAAAACCTACAAATAAAATTGATCGATTTATTTTATTAAATTAGATTTTCTTCTATGCAAGATAGGGAGATTTGACTAATTATTTTTATTTTAATATTAGTTTTTTGAATATCATTATTTTATATTTTCATATTAATTGATTTGATACATAATAATGAAATAATCATTAATGAATATACGAAATACAAAATTTTAATTTTGGGGAATATCTTTTTATTCAATAGTACCAAGTAAATTTAGAAAGTGAATTACGAATAATAGAATTGATAGTTTTCTTATCAATTTAAATAATTATTATCAATTTATTTGAAAATATAATTGTATAATACTAATGTTTCAATAAAAAAAATATGAATAATATCATGAACTTAACATAAATGATATTTTTACTTCTAAAAATATATTTATACCCGTGCATCGCACGTTCATGCTTTCTAATTATATAAAATACGTAATATATAATATATACTAATTTTGTACTTATATCTGTTATAATTAATATAAAGTATTACCTATATTATTATATATGGTGAATACATAATAATACGCATCTAGACGTAAAAAATGCATGTACACACATGTACATATAGTTATAATATATGCATACAAATTTGTGCATATGTTTATACTACTACATACGTAGACATACATATAACATGTATATTATCCAAAGCATCACAAAAAAAAAATCGTATTAACCTTAAATATTATAGAAAACGCAACAAAAGAAATATTGTTTTTTTGTTATGTTAATTTCATGATCAAAATTAAAATGAAAAGAGTTTTCTATTTCACCAATTAACCCATGAAAAGGTTATCAGACGTTTTTTTGCAGCGATACCAAAATATTAATAACTAAGGCTAAAATATGATAAATATTTTACTTATAGTTAAAATCAAGCAAATGATAATTGACCATTGTCCAAATTTATGTTTTCATATAGATTTTATTTGGCCGTGGTAAATTAATAATATTCATTTATCATGATTTTTAAATCATGATCATTTTTAATGTAAAGAATAATTGATTTTTTGTAGCGATGTTGCGTAGTAGACAGACATGATTACAAGTCTATAATCGTCTAAGAACCCTTCAAAAATCCAACAAGCTAATTAAACACCAATTGAAAAAACAAACTAAATACTAAACACATTTTTTAAGCCCTAACATTTTAATATTTTTTAGGAAAAATCTTAGTCTTGTATGTATGATTATGATAGCAATTTTGGTTCTGTTGAAATCGAGTTTGATAATTTGGTTCTCCAACTAAAACAATTGGCAATTTGAGGACAATTGTTGTCGAAAATTCATAAATTGATCAGGAAAATACATGTGTTGTGCACGTGACATGTTAATTTGGTGATTCCCAGCCAAAATTATCCTCAAATCGCCAATTTTTTTAATTGTAAATTGATTTCAACACGATCAAAACTATAAGACAAAAATTGCAATTTTTTCATTTTTGTTTTTAGAAGATTGGTATACTCATAACTTTCAAGTCTCATACTAGTTCCTAGTTCCTCCAATTCAAGTCCAATGTTCTTTAATCCAGTTAGACGACAGACCGAATAGCTGAAGTATTTAAGTTTAATATAAAAAGAAAACTTCGTTTTTACTTACAAAGAACGATTACGTACACCGTGATATCAATTTTTTATTATACCAATAATACCCCTAAGTTGGTTTATTTTCTTTTATTTATTTTTTTATTTCTTTTTTGAAATATGATGTTGGTTTATTTATATTATTTTCTTATTTATAATATATTTTAAAATATAAAATATTATTTATTATATGCATGTAGGAACAATGTGCCACGTCGGAAAGTGTAGATTTATACATCATGGGCTTTTATATATACACAACGAAAAAGGAGTAGACGTCGAAGTCCCAATAATTTCTTCCCAAGTCTTCCAAACTCCACAACTTGATGAAGGAGAAAACGTCCAAGTCTTCGAAGTTCCACAACAGGTCATAGAAGAAAAAAAAAAATGTCTCAAAACGGAAAAGAACATCTCGAATTCCATCATGCCTAAAGAAGCTCTCCCCAAATATTTAAATTTCACTTCAAGTATGTGGAATCACTACAAAAAAAAATAAAAAATGAAAAAAAGTTCCCTATATTTTAAATGACTTCAGCTTAAAAACCGTGATAAATCAATACTATTTGTGAAAGTAAAATAAAATCAGTGCAAAAACTGTGGCTATGGCTTAAAATTCATCGTGTTAACAACATCCAACAACCATTGTCAACCATAACTAATAATTAGCATTGGTACGATTTTTATTTTTAACCTAGGTAATTATCCGTAACAAAAATCATATTTCTTTTTGGTGAATATTTCAAATTTAAATTATTCTTCTTTGCAACATTTTCAAGTTGATTATATGAATATCTAAAAGGTCGTCTATATATAAGTATTGAGCTGATTGTACAAACCTTACAATTTCAAATTCCTAAATTTCAAAAAATTCATTTATTTGGAAAAACTTTTCAATATCACTACAAGAAATCATCTCATTAGCAATAACATAAATATCCCTCATCGCTGAGTTTAGCATCAATATTTTTTGTCAGTGAAATTGCTAGAAATTTTATTAATTAACAGAAATACGTATTAGGAAAATTTTAACAGGAACTTTTCATTTTTTTGCCATGACCAGCTACAAAAATTTCCAACATTAAAATTCACTTCTAATCTAGCCAGAAAAACATTTCATTACTAATGTTAATTTTGAAATTACAAAACAATAATTCTTATCTCTTGCTAAATCCATTGTCAATTACCAGAAAAAAAAAAAAAAAAAAAAAAAAAAAAAAAAACCCTCCTTCCTAATTTTCTCAGCTTTTGGCAATTCTTGCGGTATCTTGCCTAGAAATTTCGAAGTAAGCCACAAGTGACAGAAATAAATTATTATTTTGAAGTTATTTAAGTTTATCTTTTCTTTGGTTTAAACAAAAGAAAATAGAAGAAAAAATACGAAAAATAGTGTACACACGTTTACGTCCATGCTACAAATTTTTGTACACACATTAATTTCTTATTTGCATTTTCCCACTTTTAGAAGTTGAGTCTAACACGTGTTTACCTGCTGCGATCGCCTTAGTTTCCAATTGGGGCATTCTGTGTGTCCACGTACTATTCCTGACGAATGCTTATTTCTATTTTAATCAATAAGTCAAACAGGCATTGTCACTAATCATGATTCTGAATTATTTCCGTAATAATAATAATAATATATAGTATATCGCAAGTGCACAGACAAGAATCAATTTTGTCCAGTTGTCTGTTTGACGACTTATGAATTAAGAGTACGTAGAGTGTAGAGAGAGAAATAATTTATTCAAAGTATAATTGAAATATGTTAAATGATATTCTCGTTTAAAAATTTAAACTATTAGAAAAAAATATAATTTAATAGTTTAAAGGGCTTTTGCAATAATTTTTGCTTTTGTGGTGGAAATAAGTTGTAAAGAAATTGAAAGTCACGAATTCATAACAGTTGGGAATGTTTGAAAATAAAGTTAAAGGTGAAATTTTTTTTTGAAGTTGGAGTATTTTGAAAAACCAACTTATAATATTTACAATTTTACTAATAAGTTGCAGAAGTTTGTAGGAAACTGGTTAGCTTTTGAAATCAACTTAACTTAAGTGGTTCAAAATCAGAAATTATGAAACAAAGAACTCTTTTCAGGTTATTTTCAACAATACGTTGATAAATGCTTAAACTAAGCATTTGCAAACATGGACCCTCGTATGCAAACTTTGCACGTGAAATCTTTATTAGGCTTTTATAAATGGGTCGAATTATTAGGCTTTGGTTGGTCTATTTGTGATACCATATTATTAATCAATTCATTTAAAAGTTGAAATGCTAGATATGAGAAAATTATTTAATATTTAATATTTTAAAAAAATAATAGCACGGTAAGTTCATTGCGTGGAAAAGAAATAAGCACTCGTCCTGTGTGTAAGACGAATGCTGATCTTAATAGTGATGTACTAAATATTTTCCGCAAGGAATTTCTGCATTCGAATCATTTTGTAGTAATAATTGTTAAGGCAATGAATTATTTCATATATTATTCATTGATAAAGCTTGAAATTTATTATAATTGATTTCTATCAATCACGACAAAATAAAACAATATAAAAAATTAAAATTTTATTATAATTAATATTTTTCATGTTTTAACCATTACCAAAGTATTCGACATGGTACTTAGCTATGAGCAAAGCAATATTTACCCCACATATATATATATATATATATATATATATTAATTATGGCATGTCTTGGCTAACTTCGCTAGCTAAAATAATGACCAACATTCATTGCGAAATTGTAGTTAATTATTATTCATCATGATTTTACATGTTTTATCATTGTAATTAACGATGAAAAAAAACATACATTTCAAATATAATATCTTGTAGTGACACCACTTCTATAATTAAATTTAATTTAATTTGCATTGAAATTTTACAACCGCAGACGACTTGTAATCACGTCTAACAAAAATTGGTAGACCCTCTCCCTTTATCATGTTATAAGAACTTTAATTCTCTTATTTAAATTCTTGAAACATCTTTATAAAAGTAGTCTTTATTCTTAACATAACAATTTAATTTATTGTTTTTAGAAACGATGATTACATAATTATAACAATATTAATAATTGAGCAATCCATAATGCGATCAATAACTATTAAGTGAGACAAAAAATTTCAACACATTTTATTGACTCGAACCCATAATCCAAACTTAATTATTGGATCCCAAACTTAATCATTAGGTGAATTAAGACATGATGAGTAACATAATATTTACTTTCTAAATACAAAACTAAGAATTAGATAAGCATATTATGAAATCTCAATTACTCATTTTTTTATAAATAAAGTAGAAATATATATATATATATATATATATATATATATAAATGTTGGAAGGATAAAAGTAGCACAGCTAGTGGGGTACACATGGCCTCAAATGAACACAAGAAAATTAGTTATATATTGCACTTTGAATGTACACCAAATTCGGACATTTGTAAGTTTGAAAAGTCTTACAACTCCCAAGAAATATGATGATTGAAGCAGACAAGTAAGTAAGCAACTATTATGTTGCAATTTCTACAGTCTATCCAATTCCAAAGTCGTTAGATTTCAGGTAATTGATTCATCAACCCCTTAGCTAACGAGAAAGATTTTGGTCAAACAATTTAATATTATTTTCTCAATCCTAGCTAACGTACATTATATAGCTCCTAAGCTTTCGTGTCTTACATGATTATCTCTTCTAGTATTAGAATTTTACCGCTATTCTAGAAATAGATGAGGTAAAACGGACTTTCTTTTTTATTTTAGTTTAATATCATTCAATAAAATTATTATAGTATATTAATATATATACTTATTAACATTTGAATTAAATTAATGAAACAAATAATATAATTAATAGCAAGAGAGGAGAAAAATGCATTTTTCATCTTATTACTTTGGGAGTGGCATTGTTGGTCTACTTCAATTTCACTTTTTAAATTGAGGTAATAATTAAAAAAGTTGCACATTTGATCTATTTTTGCCAGAAAAAGGAGTTATCATGTGCTAAGCATGTGCCTTTTTCAATAAAAACTGAACAAAATTAATTTGTTATTTTTTAAAATTAATATTCTCATTTGAAAAATTAAAATCGAAGTGGACCAAAAGAGTCAACTTACCATACTTATAGGATAAAAAATGCCATTTTTACCATCAAAATAGACACCCATCTAAATCATATTAAGTTTCCTTTAAACTAAAAATTCCTCAAACTTTTATAGGGAAATCCAAAATTTATATTAATTTTCTAATTAAAGATGATGTAATTTTTTTCCCTAATATACGTCTCCTTGACGTGTAATATACGTATTAAAACACTGTTTAATATGAATATTTGCATTAAGAATAATAGACATGCATGCAAGCATGCACGTATAATGTAGTGTGAACTCGATCTAATTTATTCATAGAAAATCAGTTAATTAGAATAAGGAAGTATATGTATATATATATATATATATATATATATGCAAACTTCATCTTCTGCTCCCTGTTGGGCTCTCATGCGACATCTTAACACTTGTCTTATGACAGCAAATCTCGTTACCAAGAAAACATGGCACACTTGTTTACATTTCGTGCTTCGACGATTTAATTATATAACCAGTAGTAAAATTAATGATCTTGAGTCGCGTAATTTAATTAGAAGGCTATTAACTAATTTAATAGAAAGTTTCGTCATCGATTGAAAAATAAAACAATCTATGGTGGATCGCTTACACAATATACTTTTTCTAGTAATTAGTTGTCAACAATCCAGGGTTTTGTTGAGGAGGGCTTGCCCTAATTAGCGACTAAGTTATTTGTTTATTCGCTCCACAATTATTTTATTTTGCTGATGCAACTGTAGTTTGAGGTGTTCAATTACCCTCAACAAACTTTGAATAATGTCTCCCTCTTATTCTATTTCAATTGCCAGCACTACAATCAAAATCTATTCTCGTGCATGATATATATATATCTCAGGTACATTACATATTGTTGAGGAAATTATATTTTTCGTCCCATAATTTAGACTTTGTAAAATTATAGTCCCACTGTTTAAGAAAGTTTGAAAATAGTCTCGTACCTTTAAAAAAATTATCACTTTTAATCCTTCTACCAACTTATGTTAGGAAATTAACTAAAACTCACGTGCAAGTCACGTGGTCGTTTTTCTTCTTTTAAAAAGATAATGGCTACGTAACTTGCACGTGATTTTTTTCGTGAATGTTCTAATGAAATTTGCAAGTTATAATTGGACTATTTCGATAAATCCATAAGTAAATGGGATTGAAAAGATACTAGACCTAAACTATGGATGAAAATATAGTTTCACCCATTGTCATGCAATTTTATAATTGCGTAGAATAACTAGGGATAGGACCAGGGCCCGGACTCAAACCCGTCTCGATTGAGGCGGGTTTTAAAGTCTTAAAAGGGGTCCCAATGCGGGTTCGAGTTCTATGAGTTGGACCTGGATCCAAACAACCCGCTTATTTTTTGTGTGCATATTATATATATATTTATATAAAATATATTTGTTCATATATAAAAAATATATATAGTTTATTTATACTTATATATAATATATACACCTATTATTTTTATAAATTAAAATAATAATATTAATAGTTTATAAACATTTTAATGTTTATATAAGTAACATATATTCTAAATTATTAATATTTCAATACCAAAAAATATACATATATTTACAAAAGATTATTAATTTTTCAATAATATAATTATTTTATATTTATAAAGTTATGATAATATTATTTTTTAAAAAAATATATTTTTAATATTTAAAAAATATTATCCAGGTCCAATCGGCCGGGTCCCGAGTCCGGGCCAGAGTTTTCTTGGCGTGGCGGATCCCCGTTTGGCAACCTCGCCCCAGACCTGTCCTGTTGTCGTCCCTATAAATAACTAAGTTATGATCCTAATATATTAAATAAGAAGAACGATTATATATCTATGTATACTATTAGACTTGTGTACCGCTGAATTAGTTACGTCAAAGAAGGATCATCCCATGCAGATACGTGTCTGGCAGCACTGGGACAGTATACGTAAAGGGTGCATAATTATATTATATTGTAATTATATTAATTAGAGAGGCATCCAGATGTTTCTAGTTTTAGAAGATTACATTAATTAATTAAGATCATGGCTAAGTTTAAATATTCGACGAAATCATTCTACAAGAACAGAGACTGGCATAATTCTTTGGATTATGGTAGTTAGGATCACTACAGGGTGAATAAATTAGTAAAAACCTAATCAAGTACAAAAATAGGTATATTCTTAATTAGGTGCTTTTGCAGCTTCTATACATTTATGATAAAAGTTTAATTAGTATTGTCTAATGGATCGGCACTGAGGATTCTAACATAACGAAATTTGTTAAAAAAGAAAAAATTAAGTAATTGTACGTAACGTATGTAGCGTATGAATTTTGTCGACTCCTTTTTTTTTTTTTTTTTTTTCCAATTTTTGTTGACTTTGACCTATTACTATACTAGCATAAACCCCGTGCTATGCACGGAAACTTATAAACTCTATATTTTCAAAACTTTTGAATTATATAAAATTGTGTTATATTTTAATGATTGTTTTACTATACGTAGTAGTTGTAGTACAACTCAATATTGATTTCTTCACTAAATTTATAAATTGAATATTTTGAAAATAATCATAGAGTATTATCATATTTTTAGATATTAAGGAAATTGTATAATTTCAAATAAAATATATAGTTTCATATTCATTTAATATCGTTGTAGTAAAATTAAATTATTAATATTTAAATACATTTTATAAAACATAGATTCTATCATATCTATTCTATGATATAATTAACAAATTTCTACAAAATAACACATTAAAAAGTACTGAGCTTTTTTCAGTAAATATGTTTAGCATATTGGAAAAGAAATGGCAAAACTAATGGCAAGAAATAAAAGTAAAATGAAATTGAAAACTTCTTAGCACAAAACAATGAAATAAAGATGAATAAATAAATTATCCCTTGTCATTAAATAAAGGTAGAGTAAACCAAATAAAAAATACCTCCTGATGAAATCAAATTCAAGTTGAAGAGAAAAATCAATTAAAATGTATAAATCATAATTAAGATAATTTTGAAATTATGAATTAATAATTCAGTGACAATATAAATATATATGTATACTAGCATAGATCCCGTGCTATGCACGATTATATATATATATATTTTTTAATTAAATAATATTTTATAATTTATTATGCTATAAAAATCTTTTACGTAAAATAAAATCTTTATTTTTAATAGGTAAAATATAGTAGCTTTGAATTTTTAATCTATTTTGATTATTACTGACAAAAATATTTCCTATATATATAATATATCTTTTACTTACTAAAATTTGTATTATATAAAGATTACTTTCAAACAGTTATGACATTCTATTAAATGTATATATATACTTTTACATATATTCAACCTTATACAAAAATATAAAAATTAAAGAATTAGTTAAATATAATTTTTGTATTATATAGTTCATATTCCATAAAAGATCCTTTTAAAATACATAAATCTAAAATTATTTTTTCATATTAAAAAAAATAAAATATAAAGAAAAATAGAAGCTCACTTTTAATGAGTTATAAGAAAGATACTAAAATGGTAAAAGAAAGAGAGAAAGAAAGATAAGATGGAAGATAAAAAGAAAAATTAATTTAAAATAATTTCAAAAATCCCAGTATCATTTCATCATATGAATGAAAAAGATAAGGAGTAAATTAATTATCATGAATGGCAAAATAAAATAAGAATAAATAAATATAAAATGACTAAAATTCAATTAAATCATAAATATAGCAACATTATCACCGATCCTGAGAATAAAAACACTTTCATCGGTGTAAACAAATCCTAAAAGATGAAAGATTAATGTGAAAAATAAAGAATGAGTTGAATAAAAATAAATCAACAGTTAAATAACAAATATCTATCACACATTTTTTTAGAAGCCTGAATACATTAATAAAAAGGGGTAGCAAGAGAAAAAAAAAAAACTATAATCATAAAAGATAAAACATGCAAAAATTTAATTACATTACAAAATAAATTGAAATGTATAAGTAGGCAATTATAACTACTAAGTTTTAACCCAAAAAATAACAAAAGGGCCGTATTAATATGCTAGAGCCTTCGAGCAATTTGCAAACCATACTACTCCCTATTCAATTTTTGGGATTTTTGGAAGCAATTTAACTCTGTAAAGTATAAACGGCGGATAGTAAGTCTCATTTTGACTTTTGAAGGATAAAATATGAAACTTTATCTCCATAAAACTAAGTAATTAATTATTATATAGTTCATGTTTTGCATGAAGTGAATTAAAAAATTTAAACGTAATAACTTTACTAATATGTAAATTATATTTTTTTCCTCTTTAACAAAAGGGAATCACAACATAGGATCTCATTCATCAAAAGAATAAGCTAAATTCAAGCTAAAAATTAAGAAAATTACTACAATCCCCTTACAATATATTGTTATATTTTGAAAATTTATTAAATTATTCTTAAATTCAAAAAATTCATTCATCAAATTTTCATTTTCAACTATTAATTATTGCCTTAGTTTAGGATAATAAAATAACATTGGTATTTTTTTTATTTATAAATACTTTTATTAATTATTATTTAATTAAAAAATAAAATTTCTTTTCACCATATCTATATATATGTTGCAGAACTTTTACGAACTTAGTCAACTTTTAGGTTTTTATTTATTCAATTTTTTGTTACTTTCGACGAATTACAAAAGGAAAAAGTGATTATAATGATATAATTTGTTTCCAAAAATTCAAAGAGTTATTTTTCTCCAAAAAAAAAAAAAAATTTCAAGTTAAATTGAATTGATGATCTGTCATTTATAAAATTAAAAATATCAAATAATGATATTTATTTGAATATCCTGAAATGTAAAAATAAATATCTCAAAGATTTAATATATTAGTAGTGATAATTTTAATTGTTTAGTACAATGAACTAAAAAGATTTAATATCTCAAAGTTCAAAATGTAAATTTTATAATAGTTTTACTATGAACAAATAAAAATAGTTAAAAAATTTTATTTTAAAATCTTATTGAATTAACCTATATACTTATTATTAATTTAACAAATCTCGACAGAATTTTTAATTAAATTAAAATATACAAAAGAAGAAAACAAAATTCAAACAATCATGTGAAGTTTTTCTTAAAAGAGTTCGAATTACACACACATAAAAATACATATATTTACATAAAAATGTAAAGATTTACAAATTATATGATCATAGATTTAGTAGAATCCTATTTACATAGTTCGAGAAACTAATAATAAGATCATTCTTTCCATCTTGTAAAACATCATAATAAGTAAACAAAAAAAATAAAATCTGAAAAAGAACAACAAAATTATACTTAAAATTAAAAATTTAATGGATGAAACTATAATATATAATGGTGTATAAAAATATACAAAAAGGTAAATTTTAAATAGAAATATAAACTAAATGTCAGATAAATTAAGTAGAATCATACAAAAAAATAAATATGTACCTATTAGCACTAAAGAAATATGTTCCGTCTTGTAAATAAAAATGAAGTTTGATAAAGAACAACAGAATTAAACTGTAAAATAAAAACTGAAGAGATGATACTATATATATATATATATATAATTGGTGCATAAAAATAAACGAAGGGTAAATACTTAAACAGAAATAGAAACTAAATGACAGATTAAGTAGAATCATACAATTAAATGTTAAACAAAATATGTACCTATAAATGCTAAATAAATTCGTTTTTGTAGAAAAATGAAAACTAAAAAAGAATAAAATATGAAAAAGAACAACAAAAGTAAACTATAAAATAAATTAATGGATGAAACTATAATATGTGGAAAAAATTGGTGCATAAATGATACAAAAGAGTGGATATGCAAATAAATGTTAAAACAAAATATTATCATTAACACAAAATAAATTTATTCCTTATTGTAGAAAAACAAAATCAAGCAATCATCATAGAAATCTTAAAATTTAACACCATAAGAGGAATAAATATTAAATTATTATTTAATAAAAAAAACACAAGAAAATGGTAGAGATTATTATTTCAATATGTATCTATAAACACTGCATAAATTTGTTCCTTCTTGTAAAGCAAATGGAATTTGAAAAATAACAAAAAAATTAAACTGTAGAATAAAAACTTAATGATGATATATATATATATATCTATGTATATATAAATCTATATAAAATTGGTGCATAAAATAAATAAATAATAGATATTTCAAACAGAAATAAAGACTAAATGGAGATTAAGTAAAATCATACAAATAAATGTTACACAAAATATAATATCCATTGACGCTAAATAATCTGTTCATTATTGTAGAAAAATAAAAACTAAAAAAAAATATGAAAAAGAAGAACGAAAGTAAAATATAAAACAAAATTGTTGGATGAAACTATAACATAAAGAAACAAATAAACTGGTCTATAAAAGATAGGAAAGAGTAAATAGTTAAATAGGAAAAAAAAATTAATGATACATTAAGTAGAATAATACAAATTAATGGTCAAAAGCAATATTTATCATTAACCTCAAAAAACTCTATCCGCTCTTGTATAAAAACAAATCAAGCAATTATCATAAAAATTTAAAAATTAACACCACAAGAGGAATAAATATTAAAATTATTACTTAATAAAGAACATATAAGAAAATGGTATAGATTATTATTTCAATTTTTGAAGTATCACGAAAAGTAAGATATAATAAATAAAACGACATCATGATTAAGAATAAAACATCAATTTAGCCACATGAGATGAGTGTAAAAATATTGAAATTTAATAATCGACATAAGTATATGAATAGAGGATAAAGATTAACATGATTGAAAGATTATGGGAAAAAAAAATTAATACCATAGAAAAGTGTAAAATGTCACTGGAGCCATAGAAAAAGCAATGAGAAGAATTAAGTATACGAAGGGTTAAATTGTGATATCATTCAATGGAGAATAGAAAATTGGCAGTGTTTACCTACAAATGTGATGGAGACCATGATCATTAGGTAATAATTTAAGATATATAAAAATTAAAATAGTATAATAATTTTGGAGATATGATTTGGATAAATATAAATAATATTTAATATATATTAAAAGATAACATTTCCAACCAGTTAGATTTTTCTTGATAATTAAAAATTCAATTATAAATTTTGGATATAAGATTTTGGATAAATACAAAAATAATTATTTAATATGTTTAAAATAGATGATGTTTCTAACCATTAAGATTTTTTCTTGATAATTCTCTTTTTATAATCTTGGAGATAAGATTCTGGATAAATACAAAATAAATAATTAATATATTAAAAATAAATAATGTTTTCAACCAATGAGATTTTTCTTGCCAATAAAAAAATTTAAAATTACCAGAAATTAGTACGTGGTCAAAAATTGACTTAATTGTGGTCAATTATCGTTTTGCTATATATATATATATATATAGAAGTCTGTGGTTTGGTAAGTGATATACAGGAATCTCTATTTAATTAGGGTTAAATGTACTTTATCTCGATGAGCTATACTTCAAGTCTCAATTACCCGCTTAAACTAGTAGGCAACGGCATGCTTGATACGAGGGAATGAGTTAGAAAGGGAATGGGTATTTTTAATCTTATCCAAAACACATATTTAGTATAACTTAGGAATGGCAATAATCATCCATTTGGGAATGCCCATTCCCATAAGTATCAGATTAGGCATTCTCACATTTACGCATGGTTTTAGCTATTCCCTATGGATTGGGAATATATTTTTTTTACATTGTTAAATAATTTTAATAAAATTATAGTTGCTAGATTTATAGTCACAAAATTATGTATTATTTGAATACATTAAATAAAATAAATATCAATATAAAATATTTTAAATATGTGTTACCAAAATATAAAATATTATAATATAAAAAAATTAAATTTTAAATATATTATCAAAATATAATATAAAGTACTAACATCTTTATATGATTTTTTTTACCAAATATTACTATAAGGCCCCGTTTACTATGAGTATCCGATTAACTGGCTGATACGATTATCTTTAATTAAATGAATGATAAAAAAGTACTGAATTAATTATAAGTTGTTTATTTACATGTATTGTTGCATCAGGATAAAATTTAGTTATGTATGTGGAACAGTGATTAATACAAGGCCCATGGTCTAGTATCGGGCTCCTGCACCTCAAAGTAATCACTATACTAAGCTATACTATTTTCTTATTTAGGTTAATACATCAAAGTAAAAGGAGCCTAAGTACACTCAAAGAAAATTCACCATTGGCTACAAATTTATCGACTACGGACTAAAATCATAGTAAATAATGAAGGACAAGCGGATTCGCCGGGGAGCGCGAGTGGAAGCGAGAAGCATGAAAAGTACGTAAATTTAAACAAATAAATAAATGTAATCCCAAGGGGTGTACCCTTTGGGTGCTCAACCGGGGTTCGATGTAGGATGTGTTAACATAAAGCGCACATTGTACATAGGGCATAGATGAACTAGAAAGCTAGGAAAGCATAATTAATCATTACCTTTGTAGTTTTCACACGTGTGTGCGGCTACTTTGCTTTGTTCCTTCTTCGAAATGTCCACCAAGTTCAAACGTATGAACTCTCCAAAGGTGATCCACACCACGCGAGAAGAAACACACGTTTTCTTGCTAGAAGAAAATGGGTTTAGAAGGAATCGATTTAAGAAGATAAACAATATGATTAGTGTGCTTCTTAAACTTACTTTGTTCTCCCCTTTTGATCCAAGATCAAATGAAGAACACTAGTAAGAGAGGGAGAGAGGTGGCCGAAAGTTTAGAGAGAGGAGTGGTCGATTTTTTTTCTTCTTTTCCTAGAAAAGATGAATTGTGAAAACTCTTGCATAGGTGTTAGTATATACTCATATATATACATAATTAATGTGATTATTGGAATGTGTCTAGTTTCATCTTAGGATGTCTAGATACATCCCAATCAATCACCATTAATTCTTCAATCAAGCCTACAAACTTTTAAGGTATGATCAAATCATACCAAAAGGGAAGGGCTTGACTGGAGTTGATTTGTCTCTTACCAAAAGAGACAAGTCAACTACCACCTAGCATTCCAACATGGCCGAATTTTGCTCCCTCCAAGGTAGCATTTTCGACTATGCTTATTTAAGGAAGAAGTCCAACTTCTTCCTATTCCAAAATAGGAATTAATTCTCCTCTCGGGTCAAAATTTAACGGACCGGGTTTTTATCATAATCCAATTACGACGAACCCAAAATTAAATCCAATTTAATCTAATTGTCCTTTTAAATAATCCCCGTTGATCTTTCAATCCAATCAATCAAAAGATCCAACATCTCAACTTTTCATATTTTAATCGATAAATTCCATTTATCGATAAAAACGAGGGTCCGATACAATATCGGTCCGTCCATCCAATGGACAATCCCTTAAGTAATCCAATTACTTATTCATCCTTCGAAATTGAGTCCAAGTCAATCTCTCAACCTTTTCGGTGATTTGTGTGTGACCCTTTAGGTTCACCCTCAACTAGACTTGGGCCCGTGTCCCCACAAGGGCCCGTTACCATGGGGTGGCCGTCTGCAACGGTCTATGGTACTAGAGACATAGGTGAATGTTGGCATGAACATTTAGGCACTGATTCCTTACGGGTACGGTTCTTTCCGTCTACCGTCTCCCGGCCTTAGTCTAGGGTATGGAATTGGGCACCGGTTCCCATCCTTGACTAGGCATCTATGCTTAATACTCGAGACTACGCATGCCTCATTGCGTCGACACAGGGAAACCATTCCCTGTTTCGACCAAAAACCACTGTGGCCACAGCTTTAAACAGCATTGAACGTGTCTCCGAGTGTATAGGAGATACCTCTGTCACATACTGACAGGGGACGGATCCTCTTCTTGGAACCCACCGTCCTCGCTACACATTTTGACTGCACTGGACAAGGCTTATAATGATCATCTTACAGAATGATCACTTCTCGCCAGATCCAAGACACAGCCGTCCTGTGCACGTGGATGCCATGGTTCCTCAAGTCTGAGGACTACTCCCGTACTATCGGAACCGGGGAAATCCAATCATACCGATCAAGCCTCAAGGCTTCCATATGATGATCCCCGCGAGTTCAGTCTAGTTGGCTCGACCCCAGTCGACCAACCCATCAAAGATCGTGTAGGCGTCCCACGCCTATCGCCGATGAAACACGACACTCATCCAATGAACACGACTCTTTGATGCAAGTCTCCATAGGACTCTCGATGCCCTGTCTCGAGGTCCTCGACTTGGAGCATTTCAGACCCAACTCTTAATCATGACCCAATGCGTGGCCCAACTGCATGAGTTGTTAATCGTGGTCTTTAGGCATTTGTTGCGATATAAGTAAAACACCATTTTAACATATGTAAAATGAGCGCAACAAAGAAGGTACCATTGGTGACGAACACTCATTTTATTCATCACATAATATTACATTACATCAAGTTGTCAAATAGGTTACAAAACGCCACACCTATTGGCTTTCTGATCACCTATTCTAGTAATCTCCCACCTGACCTAAAGACAATCACGCATTGACCTCAAACCCATCTTATCGAGATACTGAGTAATGGGAAACTTGCGACACGGGCTTTAGTAAGTGGATCTGCTATGTTTTTTTGCGGAGCTGACTCGGTCCATCCGAACGTCACCCCAGCTAACTATCTCTCTAAGTAGATGGTAGCGTCTAAGAATATACTTGGATCGTGATGTGATCTCGGTTCCTTTGGCTAGCGCTATCGCTCCATTGTTATCATAGAAGATAACTACAGGCTTAGCAATGCTAGGCACTACACCCAACCCTTAGATGTAGCTCATCAACCAAAACTGTCTCCGTAGCAGCTTCCAAAGCCGCTATATATTCAAAACTCTATGGTGGAGTCCGCCGTGGTAGTCTACTTTGAATCCTTCCAAGTAACCACGCCACCATTTAGTCTGAACACAAAAATCAGACTGAGAACTTGGCATCAATCATCATCATCCGACTGGAAGCTAGCATCACTATAGCCTTCCAGTATCAGTTCTCCACCACCGTAGATCAAGAACATGTCCTTAGTCCTTTTCAGGTACTTCAGGATAGTCTTGACTGCACTCCAGTGTGCCTCCCCGGCACACGACTGATATCGACTAGTTTACGCTCAAAGCGAAAGCCACATCAGGTCTAGTGCACTGAACAACATACTGTATGGTGCCTACAGTTGAAACATAGGGGATGCCCAACATCCGTTTAAAATCCTCATCAGTCTTAGGAGACTGCTTCTTGGATAACTTAATTCCATGCCTCATAGGAAGGAATCCTCGTTTTGAGTTCTCCATCTTGAATCTTTTCAAAACTTTTCTCAATATACGAGGACTGGGCCATTCCTAATATCCTTCTAAATCTATCCCTGTAGATCTCAAGGATGTAGGATGCCTCGTCCATATCCTTCATAGAGAATTGTGTTGACAACCAGGCTTTAGAGGTTCCCAACATCTTAGCATCATTCCCAATGAGCAAGATGTCATCCACATAAAGTACTAGAAACGCAACCGAGCTCCCACTGATCTTCTTGTATACACAAGGATCGGACTCATTCTTGATGAATCATATCCCCGTATGACTTCATCAAAACGTATGTTCTAGCTTCGAAAAGCTTGTTTGAGGCCATAAATTGACCTTTGGAGATGGCAGACCTTCTGCTCTTCTCCAACAGATGTGAAACCTTCCGGTTGATCGATATAGATCTCTTCCTCTATGAAACCGTTGAGGAAGGCGGTTTTCACGTCCATCTGCTATATTTCATAGTCATACCATGCTGCTATGGCAAGCAGTATCCGAATGGACTTAGCCATTGCTACGGGCGAGTAGGTTTCCTCAAAATCGACCCTAGATCGCTGAGTGTAACCCTTCGCCACAAGCCTGGCTTTGAAGGTTGTAACCTCCCCGTCAGCTCCATGCTTACGTTTGTAGACCCATTTACACCCTACGGGTTTTATCCCTTTGGGTGGGTCCACTAGGGTCCAAACCCGATTTGTACCCATCGAGTCCATCTCGGATTTCATAGCCTCAATCCACTTATCCGAATCGATGTCCGACATCGCTTCTCCGTACGTCTTTGGATCATTACCCAACTGGCCGGTCAGGCCCAGAAATCCATACCTATCAGGTGCTTGGGATACTCTGGCCGACCTACGGAGGACTGGAACATTATCAGTGGGAAACCATTGGCTCAGGTGTCACTGCCGCCTCATGGGGTACCTCACTTGATTCCTGAAGGAGTACCTCATCGCGCCGACTATCCGATGGAAAACCTTTTTCCAAGAACATAGCGTTTCGCAAGACAAAACCCTTTTTCTCCAAGGGATCATAGAAATAATACCCCGCAGTTTCTTTCGGATAGCCGATAAACCTGCATAAACTAGACCTTGAGTCCAGCTTATCTCCCACTAATCTTTTGACATATGCGGGGCAACCCCACACTTTCAAGTATTTGTAGGAGGCAGGCTTGCTATGACATATCTCATATGGCGTCTAGGATATCTTCTTAGATGGAGCCAAGTTCAAAACTTTGGCCGCCGTCTCAAGAGCGTATCCCCAGAAGGATAAGGGGAGTTCGGTAAAACTAATCATGGATTCGGACTATGTCCAACAAGGTCCGATTCCTCCTTCAGACACACCATTAAGCTGTGGTGTTCCAGGAGGGGTGCACTGAGAGAGAATCCCTTTCTATTTTAGATAATCAATAAACTCACCACTCAAATACTCTCCACCTCGGTCCGACTGAAGGGCTTTGATCTTTCGACCAGTTTGGTTCTCTACTTCAAGTCTGTATTCCTTAAACCTTCTAAAGGCTTCAGACTTGTACCTCATCAGGTAAACATAACCATACCATGAGTGATCATCGGTAAAGGTTATGAAGTACGAGTACCCACCTCTAGCCTGAGTATTTAGTGTGCCACAAACGTCCGTATGGATCAAATCCAACAGACCGTTGGGTAGCGTGCTTTGTCCAACAAAGGATTTCTTGGTCATCTTTCCCTTCAGACAGGATTCACAGGTCGGTAGGTTGTCTAAATCATCTATTTCTAGACTCTTTGAGTCCACCAACCTTCTTATCCTATCTTTAGAAATATGACCTAATCTCGCATGCCATATCTGTGCGTTATCATGATTATCATATTTTTCGTTTGTGTTCCTCAGTCATAATCCAATTAGACTGTTGAAGTATGTACAAACCATTCACCAATGTACCAAGCAAATGAGAAAATACCATCCTTTATAATGAAAAAACCATTTTTATTGATGGTAAAGGAATATCCCTCCTTGTCAAGGACCGGGATAGGTACAATATTTTTAATCATGCTAGGTACATAGAAACAGTCGTTTAGTACAATCCTAACATGACTACTAATGGCTAACTCCATTGATCCTACGGCTTCCGCAGCAACGGCCTTGCTATCTTCTAGCCTCAGGATCATCTCATCCTTGGTTACCCTTCTGCTTCTTTGCAGTGCCTGCAAATCATTGCAGATGTGAGCACCACACCCAGTATCCAATACTCACGAAGCAGAATTAATTATCATGTTTACTTCAGCCACAAACATACCTGGGTTGGAGAGGAGTTGTGGGTACTCCCTCTTCCAATGCCTCTTTCCTTTGTAATGCATGCAGACATCATTTGCCTTGGACCGCTGAGAACCACGGGCCTTCCCTTTCCCTTTGCCCATCCCATCGGGGCAATAGGGGCGCCTAGAGCGCGAGCAGGGGCTGCAACCGTCTTCCTTTTTCCCTTCTTCCTCTTCCAACGTCCCACTCTCTTGCCATTCGCCTTGGAGGTCGAAGCCTCTCCTATCAATACCGCCAGCGTTGACTTGTGGGTCGTTGCCTCGTATTGAACCAGTATGTTGATCAACTCATGAATAGACTTCTCAAGTCCATTCATGTTGTCGTTTGCAACAAACGGGTCATAGGACGGAGGAAGCGACTGGAGGATCACGTCAATGTACGTGTCATTGTCAAGCCCAGCTTTAAGGTCCTCGAGTTTCTCCACTAGGGACAACATCTTAACCTCATGACTTTGTACAGACGATCCTTCAGCAAGCTTGGTGCTAATGCTTTTGTGGCGGGCATATCTAATATGCCTATCAGGAACCGCATAAACCTCGTTCATGCGGAGCATTATGGCGGAGACGTTGTCCAGCCTCTCATATTGCTTCTGGATGTCATTAGACATTGAAGCCAATATGATACTGCGCACTTTCCTATTGCCCTCATGCCATTTTTTTGAACGTCAAACGTTTTACTGGCGTGGACCCCTCCGGTAAGTCGCTCGGCGGTGGCTCATCCATGACGTAGCCTTGGTTCTCGAAATCGAGGACAATCCTCAGGTTTCTCAGCCAGTCCGAGTAGTTCATTTCGTTGAACTTATTAGTCTCAAGTACCATGGTTAATGGATTCTTAGACATATCTACAATTATAAAAAATGTAAAAGCACAAATTAGCAGATGATGGTAATATTATTATTCAAGTTAAAGACATGGTCTTTTAGTCTTTAACCCTCCTACTATTTATACGAAAGTCCACCATTCTCAAGCAGAGTTTCGGGAAACCATTTCCTTGTGGGCTTGGGATCCACAAGCGTAATCTCCATGCCCTGCTTTTACGATTCACATGAAGAAGACCTCATGGTAGATATCCAATATCATTCTTATCCTATGAGATTCCCAATATGTTTTGCCTCACCTATTCGCATGGTTCCGAGGACTCCAAGCGAACCATGTTACTCAGTGTTGGGCTCGACCCATCAACCAAATCATGCCTCAAACTGTCGCCCCCCACGACTCGTGAGACAGGAAAATAGCGAGTGCAGTCTCTTTGTTCACAACAATGGTGCAGCTTTCCCCTAGTCCAAGTGTGCCACGACTCGTGAGACCACAATTGGGTAGTGGTAGCTTCCTCACCACATTGCTGTGGATGGAAGACTCGGACAGATCAAAATACCATTTTAATCTAAGTCCGTTCTGGGCCTAATATTTAATTTGGTCCAACCAAATGAGAGCTTAATAAACGACTGAGACCTCATCACATTAAGGTGTTTTAGCATGCATAAATATCCAATATTTGAAGCGATTAAATAAATACGTCGCATGTAGAAAACATAGCATACCCCTGTTAGGATGATCACAAGCCCAACTTATGCGACCCACTGAGCTAGCAGTGAGTCTATGGTCTGTCTAGGGTGGTCCTATATTATTACAAAATAATATACCATTGTCACTCCAATGGGCCTTGTGATTATCTTGTTTCACGCCTTGATGCTCCACCTTGACTCTCCGACTCCATGGGCTTGTTAAAATTAAAACCTCACCAAAACTACCCACTCTCATTACAATTGAAAGTAATACATGGGAAATAAATAACAAGCCTTAACATATGAGGCTGAAATACGGGAGATGATAGTCCCAGAACAAGAGGCACGCAGGCCCCACTCAACAAAAATATAAATGACATACATACATCCATACACAAGGTCTAGGGCATCGAGAGTCCTATTGAGACTTGCGTCAAGAGTCGTGTTCATTGGATGAGTGCCGTGTTTCATTGACGACAGGCGTGGGACGCCTACACGATCTTGATGGGTTGGTCGACTGGGATCGAACCGACTGGACTGACTCGCGGGAATCATCAAATGGAAGCCTTGGAGGCTTGGTCGGTATGATTGGTTTTTCCCCAGTTCCGATAGTACGGGAGTAATCCTCAGACTTGAGGAATCATGGCAGTCGCGTGCACATGATGGCTGTATCTTGGATCTGGGGAGAGGTAATCATTCTGTAAGATGATTATCATAAGCCTTGTCCAGTGCAGTCGGAATATGTAGCGAGGATGGTGGATTCCAAGAAAAGGATCCGTCCCCTGTCAGTATGTGACAGAGGTATCTCCTATGCACTCGGAGACACGTTCATGCTGTTTGAAGCTGTGGCCACAGTGGTTGGTCGAACAGGGAATGGTTTCCTGTGTCGACGCAATGAAGCATACGTGGTCTCGAGTATTAAGCATAGATGCCTAGTCAAGGATGGGAAACCGACGCCCAATTTCATACCCTAGACTAAGGCTGGGAGACGGTAGACGGAAGGATCGTACCCGTACGGAATCGACACCTAAATGTTCACACCAATTCACCTAGTCTCTAGTGCCATGGACCGTTGCTAAACGGCCACCCATGGTAACGGGCTCTTGTGGGACACGGGCCCAAGTCTAGCTGAGGGTGAACCTAAAGGGTCACACACAAATCACCGAGGAGGTTGAGAGATCGACTTGGAGTCAATCTCGAAGGATAAAATAAGTAATTGGATTACTTAAGGGAAAGTCCATTAGATGGATGGGCCGATATTGTATCGGGCTTTCGTTTAATCGGTAAATTGGATTTTCGATTAAATATGGAAAGTTGAGACGTTGAGACGTTGGATCTTTTAATTAGATTAAAAGATCAACGGGAATAATTTAAATGGACATTAAATTGGATTTAATGTTGGATTCATCGTAATTAGATTACGATAAAACCCGGTCCGTTAAATTATACCCGAGAGGAGAAATAATTCCTATTTTGGAATAGGAAGAAGTTGGACTTCTTCCCTTAATAAACATGGCCGACATGCTCCCTTGGAGGAAGCAAAATCAGCCATGTTTCGTGCTAGGTGGTACGTTGACTTATCTCTTTTGGAAAAGAGAGAAATCAACTCCAATCAAGCTCTTCCCTTTTGGTATGATTTGATCATACCATAAATTTTGGTAGGCTTGATTGAAGAATTGATGGTGATTGATTCGAATGAATCTAGACATCCTTGGATGAACCTAGACACATTTCAATAATCACATTAATTATGTATATACATTAGAATATACAACACCAAGCATAAGTGATTCATTATTCATCTTTTTTTTAGGAAAAAAGAGAAGCTAAAAATCCTCTCCTCTCTCTCAAACTCTCGGCCTCTCTCCCTCTCTTACACTTGTGTTTTTCACTTGATTTTGAATCAAGAAGAAGAACAAAGTAAGTTTAAGAGAGCACTAATTCATAGTGTTCTTCTCTTAAACCGATTCCTTCTTAAACCCGTTCTTTTCTAGCAAGAAGAATGTGTGTTTCTTCTGGTGTGGTGTGGATCACCTTTGGAGAATCCATACGTTTGGATTTCGTGAGCATTCCGGGGAAGGAACAACGCTAGTAGCCGGGAGCATACGCTAAACAATCAAAGGTAACGATTTTACTACGCTTTGATTGATTTAATATACATATATGCCCTATGTGTTTAAATATATATTTTTAATATTTACACATCCTACATCGAACGCCCGGTTGAGCACCCAAGGGTACACCCCTTGGGTTTCGTTTATTTAAATTAGATTTAAATTTACGCACTATTTCCTCGCTTTCTCGCTTTCGCTCGCGCTCCCGGGCTGATCCGCTTGTACTTCAAGTGGTATCAGAGCCCGGTTCGATGTAAGGGGCATAGATCTATGTGTTTGGCAATGATCTACTTGCTTTTTAAATGGCTTTTATTGGCATGTTAGATTACATAAATATATGAATAATATGATGATTCAATTGTTTGGATTTAATGGACTTTTGACATGCTTAATTTTGTTATATTGGATCTAAAATTGCATACTTATTTTCAGAATAATATTACTGTTATTGTGCTGAAACAATTTTGAAGAAAAAAAAAATATTTCGATCAGACCGGCAGTGGCCGCGCGCAGGCGGGTGCCGTTTTGTGCCGTTTTTTCGACTTTTCCCGGAAAAATTGATTTTCTGTATTTTCTACACAATATTCTGAAAATATTTTAATTTTGCATCTTTGATTTTGGAATAATTGGATTATTCCTTGAATTAAATTTGCTTAATTAATTTGGGATTAATACATGCATTGGATGCATTGTTTAAAATGTCCATTAAATTTAAAATTTGAATTTTGCATATTATTTGTATGTTTATGCTTTTGTCATGTTGGACATCACTTGGGTATTTGGAATATCCATTGGTTATTTATGCATGATTATTTGGAATAATTGTGTTATGTGAGTTGATGGAATCAACATGGGATGATCACAAGAGCCCTAGACCTTATGTATGGATGAATGTATGATCATTTATTTTCTGTTGGGTGGGGCCTGCGTGCCTCTTGTTTTTGGGACTACCATCTCCCGTATTTTCAGCCTCATGATGTTAAGGCTTGTTTTCTTTATTACCAATGTATTACTTTCAGTTGTAATGAGAGTAGATAGGATTGGTGAGGTTTTAATTTTAACAAGCAATTGAAGTCGGAGACCCCAAGGAGAAGCATCAAGGCGTGAAACAAGAAGCACTTCAAGGCCCATTGGAATGACAATGGGTTTATTATTATTGTAATAATTTAGGACCACCCTAGACAGACCATAGACTCACTGCGGGTTCAGTGGGGTCGCATAGGTTGGGCTTGTGATCATCCTAACAGGGGTATGCTATGTTTTTATGCATGCGGCGTTTTTTATTTATCGCTTTAAATATTGGATATTTATGCATGCTAAAACACCATAATGTGATGAGGTCTCGGTCACACTCAAAACTCATTTGGTTGGACCAAATTAAATATTAGGCCCAGAACGGACTTGGATCAAAATGGGATTTTGGTCTGTCCGAGCCTTCCATCCACAGCAATGTGGTGAGGAAACTACCACTACCCAAGTGTGGTTTCACGAGTCGTGGCACACTTGGACTAGGGGAAAGCTGCACCATTGTTGTGAACAAAAAGACTGCGCTCGCTGTTTCCCTGTCTCACGAGTCGTGGGGGGAGACAGTTTGAGGCATGATTTGGTTGATGGGTCGGGCCCAACACTGAGTAACATGGTTCGCTTGGAGTCCTCGGAACCATGCGAATAGGTGAGGCAAAATATCTTGGGAATCTCATTGGATGAGAATGATATTGGATATCTCCCACGAGGTCTTCTTCATGTGAATCGTAAAAAGCGGGGCATGGAGATTACGCTTGTGGATCCCAAGCCCACTAGGAAATGGTTTCCCGAAGCTCCACTTGAGAGTGGCGGACTTTCGTATAAATAGTGGGAGGGCTAAAGGCTAAAAGACCAAGTCTTCAACTTAAACAATAATATTACCATCATCTGCTAATTTCTGCTTTACTTTTTCATTAATGTAGATATGTCTAAGAACCCATTAACCATGATTCTCGAGACTAACAAATTCAACGGAACGAACTACTGGGACTGGCTGAGAAATCTGAGGATTGTCCTCGGTTTCGAGAACCAAGGCTACGTCTTGGATGAGCCGCCACCGAGCGACTTACCGGAGGGGTCCACGCCTGAAGAACGTTTGACGTTCGAGAAATGGCATGAGGATAATCGAAAAGTACGCAGTATCATACTGGCTTCGATGTCTAACGACATCCAGAAGCAGTATGAGAGGCTGGACAACGTCTCCGCCATAATGCTCCGCATGAACAAGGTTTATGCGGTTCCGGATAGGCATATTAGATATGCCGCCACAAAAGCATTCTTTGGCACCAAGCTTGCTGAAGGAGCGTCTGTACAAAGTCATGGGGTCAAGATGCTCTCCCTAGTGGAGAAACTCGAGGACCTTAAAAGCTGGGCTTAACAATGACACGTACATTGACGTGATCCTCCAGTCGCTTCCTCCATCCTATGAACCGTTCGTTGTAAACTATAACATGAACGGGCTTGAGAAGTCTAGTCATGAGTTGATCAACATGCTGGTCCAATACGAGGCAACGACCCACAAGTCGGCGCCGGCGGTATTGATAGGAGAGGCTTCGACCTCCAAGGCGAATGGCAAGAGGGCCGGACGCTGGAAGAGGAAGAAGGGCAAAGGGAAGACGGTTGTGGCCCCTGCTCGTGCTCCGGGCGTCCCTATTGCTTCGGTTGGACCGAGCAAAGGGAAAGGGAAGGCCCGTGGTTCTCAGCGGTCCAAGGCAAATGATGTCTGCATGCACTGCCAAGGGAAAGGGCATTGGAAGAGGGAGTGCCCACAACTCCTCTCCAATGCAGGTATGTTTGTGGTTAAAGTAAATATGATTACTAATTCTGCTTCATGGGTATTGGATACCGGGTGTGGTGCTCTTGTTAGAATAGGTGACCATGTAAGCCAATTTTGGCGGGTATATGTAACCTATGTCTAGACAATTATAGGTGTTTGATAAATCATTAATGAATAAAGAAGTGAATTTCATCTGGCATTACTTTGTTTGTGTTCACTTATATCTGTTTTCTATATCTGTTCACTACGCAAACAAAGCCCACGGACTGAGAATCAATTTCGGGACTGGGACTACGCTTGGAGGTAGGTCCATGGAATCAGTCTTCCCGAATCAGTCCGGAAATCTCCAAGTCAAGGAATCCCGAAAATGGGTACCGGGATTCCATTTGAGACTTGCACTAAGCACCTGCTGTCGTGTTTCATCGACGGGTGACGAGGGTCGTCTAAGCAGTGTTAGTGGGTTAGCATGCTAGGACGCAGCTGACTGAGGTGACTCGCGGGAACCGTCTTACGGAGGACCTTGAGTATGGTCAGCAAGGTATGACGTGTATTCCCGGTTCCAACGGTACAGGTCAAGTCCTTTGACTTGAGGAATTGCTGAGTTTACCTGTACATCAGGGCTGTATCTTAGGTATGGTGAGAGATTGCCAGAATTCTCTTTGGTAGTCATAAGCCATGTCTAGTGCAGTTCTGGTGTGCAAAGTGACAGTAGTTTCCAAGAAAGGATCTGTCTCTTGTCAATAGGTTTTGGCAGTTGAGTCTCATATATACTCTAGGTCTTGTCCCTAAAACTGTGGCCACAGTGACTGAACAGAAGGGAAGGATTCCCTTGCGGCGTTTAGTGAGGACAGACCAACACTTAGGTCCAAAATGGGTACCTGCATTTTCCGTGCCCTAGACTCTAAGTGATGAGACCGAAGACAGAAGGACAAGTGTACTGTTAGAGCCTAAATGTTCATCCCTGAATATTTCACCTAGTCTCTAGTGCCATGGACCGTTGCTAGATGGCCACCCATGGTAACGGAAGGATTCTAGGAATCCGACCAAGTCTAGCTGAAAGGTGAACCTAAAGAGTCACACACTATCCACACACATTTAGATATTTAATTAGGAATTAAATATTGGAGTGAAGGAATGATTAAATTGGATTTAATCGGGTCCTCTATTTTTTTTCTTGGAGAAATAATTCCTTTTATTAGATATAAGGAATTAAATTGATAAATTAGATTTATCAAAGGGATTTATTTAATGGGCTTAAATAATATTTATATTTATTTTAGCCTCTTGGAAATATTTAAATAGGTTTTAAATATTCCATTAAATTAAATTAAATCAACGGTTGAGATCAATGGGAGAGATGGATGGCTAGGATTGTTTTGACTAGGTCAAAACACTACTTTGACTAGGACTTTTGACTAGGACTTTGACTAGGTCAAAATCCTAGTCAAATTAGAGTTCTTAAAAGAGGATTAAACTCCTCTTCTATATAAACCCCTAGCATCCTACAAGTTGAAGTATGATGAAATTCCAACACACACAACACACACACACACAACTCGGCTCTCTCTCCCTCTATCTCGTCCGCCCTCTCTCTCTCACACACTCCAAAGAAAATTATTTTCTTTGTTCTCTTGTTCTTGGAACATTAGAACTTGATGAATCAATACCGTTAATTCATAACGTGTCGTTGATTCATCCACTCCAAAAATATAAACTTGTTAGTTGCTAGCACGACGTGCAAGATACGTGGGTGGATCGTGTGTCACGATTTGGAGGGTCTCAAGAACGAGATCTTGGTGCAAAACGGGGAACAACGCGTGTAGCCGTTGAAGACGAAAACGACAACGGGTAGGTCTCGTTTATGATTTTCGTCCCTTTTAATCTTCAACCCTATGGCCTCCATGATTCCTTTATGTTTTATTATTCATGAGATACACCGAACACCCGGGAATTTCAAAGGCACACCCTTTGAAACGTGTTCTTGAATTTAAAGCATGTTTAAATTCTGCATTTATTTTTTAATTATACCGCGCTTCCGCATTCGCGCTTTTCCCGGGACGATCCACAATTCCTTTCAGTGGTATCAGAGCCCGGTTCGGTGTATAGGCCTAGGGTTTATGTGCGTTTTAAGCATGAAACGTGTTTTGAGCATGTTTTAATTGAATCTTGATTTTCTTGATTATTAAAGCATGTTGTTTTATTGCTTTTAATTCGTGTGAAATTCTGAATATTGGTATTTTTCTGTTTTTCTTGGGAAACGGGGAAAATTGAACTGAAAACGAGAAACGCCACAGCCGGCCTGCCGGGAAGGCTGGCCGCGCGCAGCCGAGCGCTGCCGGCAGGGCAGAGGCGCGCAGGCAAGGGTAGCCTGCGCGCGCCCGCCCAGCCGGTCGCGCAGGGGCAGCGCGCAGCCAGGATGGCTGCGCGCGGGCGCGCGCGCAAGGGGGCGCCTCCAGCCGCGCGCGCGGGCAGACAAGGGTGTCTGCGCGCGGACGGCACCAGGCGCGCAAGGCTGTCGGGCGGAGAGCCCGCGCGCGGACGGCACCAGGCGCGCTGCCAGGCGCGCGCGCGCCCGGCGGGCGTGCCCAGTGCGCGTCTGCGCGCGCGCGCACTGCGCACAGCGCAGGCACGCGGCTGGCAACCAGCAGGCCGGCGCGCGCGAGGCAGAGGAGCCTGCGCGCGCGACGGCCTGCCGGAACACCAGGCCAGGCAGTGCCTGCGCGCGCGCAGGGGCGGCAGGCTGGGCTTGCTGCCCTGCGCGCACGGCCGGCCGGCTGCTGCCGGTGGCGGCGGCCGGCGGCTGCTGCAGCTAGGGTTTTTTTGAAACCCTAGTATTATTTTATTTTTATTTACTTTTCAGTTTTAATTTTGAATTAATTCTGAAAATTCATTTTTTGGGTTCAATTTTGCCTAAATTCCTAAAGACATTATTTTAGGAGTAAAATAAATTGGATTTGGAATCCCGGGGTTATTTTACTTAAAATAATGAGGAAAGGTTTTCCTAAAACGAGAAAAAAAATATTATTACCAATATTTGTGTTTTATTTTTCACACGTTGCGCACATGATCCTTTATTTCTGTTTTGGATTATTATGATTGGAAATCATGAATTATTGGTATATTGTAATTATGTGATTGGATCATGTGATTATGTGTGTTGGATGGAAATGGATGATCACGAGCCCTAGACCGGATGTATGGTTTAATTTTCTGTTGGGCCTGTGTGCCTCTTTAACTGCTTTCTCCTTCTCTCTTTCTAGTTGCCTTGGAATAATAAGGCTTTCTACCTCCCTCCTTATGTACTCCCCCCGGGTTTTCGCTGGGGTTTCTATTTTTATAATGTAATGAGAGTAGACTAGGAGTGAGGTTTCCGTTTTTGTAATTGGTGGAGTAGAAGGAAGGACCACATGGAGAGCCCAGACCGGAGGTCCCTTGGCGTTTTCCATGAAGTGAAGAAAGAGGAAAAGAGACCAAGGCCCATCAGCATGATGATTGGGTTACTATTATTGTAATAGTATAGGACCAACCCTAGATTGACCATAGATCCACTGCGGGCTCAGTGGGTCGCATAGGATTTGGGCTCGTGATCATCCAACAGGGGCGTGCTAGGCTTTAATTTTGCATGTGGTTATTATGATGGATGAATGACTTTTATTTATCATATAACTGCTATGGATGGATTTTATTTATGCATTATGGATGAATGTATGGATATATTATGAGATCTCGGTCATTCACTACTCTCACATTGGTTGGACCAATGTTGAAATATTAGACCCTAAATAAAATGGACATGAACTCTAGGAGTTCGTCCATGCCTTCCAAATCCGTGGCACAGTGAGGAAGCTGTTTTAGGTCAATAGCGTGGTCTCACGAGTCGTGGCACGTTATTGTACTTAAAAGAAGCTGCACTATGTCATGAACGAAAAAATGGGCTGCTGTTACCCTGTCTCACGAGTCGTGGAGGGTACCAGTGGGTCTGTGGCTCGGTCGATTGGGTCGGGTCTAACGCCCAATTAGCATGATTCGCTTGGAGTCCTCGGGATCATGCGAAAGGGTGAGGCAATAATCTTGGGAATCTCGTGGAACGAGAATGGTATGGAATACCTCCCACAGGATCTTTTCCATGCGAATCGTAAAAGCGGGGTATGGGAAAAATCGCTGTGGATCCCAAGCCCACTAGGAAAGGATTTCCCGAAAATCACGTTTGAGAGTACCGTGTTTTCGTATAAATAGTGGGAGGATTAAATGACTAAAGACCAAGCATTTAATTATTTTTATCAAACCACCGTCTTTACTTTCTGCTGATCGCGCGTTGTTTTTCTACATATAGATTTTAAAATGTCTAAGAACCCACTTTCCACCATTCTTGAGACAAACAAATTCAATGGAACAAATTACAACGACTGGTTTGCGCAATCTCAGGATAGTCCTAGATTACGAGAACCAAGGCTACGTCATGGACGAGCCTCTCCCTAGGACCTTGCCGGAAGGATCCACGCCAGAAGAACGTGAGACGTTCGAGACTTGGCATAAGGATAACCGGAAGGTCCGTAGCGTCATACTTGCTTCGATGACCAATGAGATTCAGAAGCAATATGAAAGGCTAGACGATGTCCCTTCCATTATGGCTCGCCTTAAGGATTGCTATGCAGTCCCGGACCGGCATACTAGGTATGTCGCGACCAAGGCGTTCTTTGGAACTAAAATGACAGAAGGATCCTCTGTACAAGAGCATGGGGTTAAAATGCTTACCCTAGTGGAAAAGCTCGAGGACCTAAAGGCAGGTCTCGATAACGAAACGTACATAGATGTGATCCTTCAGTCACTCCCACCCTCCTTCGACCAATTTATCATCAACTATAACATGAATACACTTGAAAAGGGCATTCATGAGTTGATCAATATGTTGGTGCAATACGAGGCAACGACTAAGAAGTCCACGCCTTCGGTATTGTTTGGAGGTGCTTCAACTTCCAAAACGAAAGGCAAGGGTGCCGGACGTTGGAAAGGAAGAAGGGGAAGGGAAAAGCCGTCATAGCAGCTACGAACACTCAGAGTGTTTCCCATTGCCAAAGAGGGGAAAGGCAAAGGAAAGGGAAAGGTTGTTTCCAAGCAACAGTCAAAGGCATATGACATATGTATCAACTGCCGTGAGAAAGGGCATTGGAAGAGAGAGTGCCCCAAACTCTTCTCAAACCAAGGTATATATGTGATTGAGGTTAATATGGTCACTAATTCTGCCTCTTGGGTATTGGATACCGGCTGTGGAGCTCACATTTGCAATGATTTGCAGGTGCTGAAAAGAAGCAGAAAACTAAGTAGCGGGGACATGATCCTAAAGCTTGGAAATGGCAAGGCCATCTCGGCAGAAGCAGTAGGATCCGCCACTTTAGTGATTAGTGATACCATTAGCATAGAATTAGAGCAGGTTTATTTTGTACCTAGTATGATTAAGAACATCATTTCCATTCCATTGTTGGACAATAGTGGTTATGAGTTCAGAATCAATAAAAATTGCTTTTATTTGATGAGGTGTGGAATTGCTCATCTACTTGGTACATTGCACAACGGGCTCTATATCTTGCAACAAACGAATTTCGTTCTTAACGCTCAACACAAACGGAAATTAGATAATAACGGGAACGCACGTCTGTGGCACGCTAGGCTAGGTCACATATCCCAAGATAGGATGAAAAGGTTGGTGGACTCAAAGAACCTAGAGGTTGGGGACTTGAGTGATCTACCAACTTGTGAATCTTGTCTAAGAGGGAAAATGACCAAGAAGCCCTTTGTAGGACAAAGTAGGCTTGCCACAGGTCTATTGGACTTGGTCCATACAGACGTATGTGGACCACTAAGGACGCAGGCCCGAGGTGGGTTCTCCTACTTCATAACCTTCACCGATGACCATTCACGGTACGGTTATGTTTACCTGATGAGGTACAAGTCTGAAGCTCTTGAGAGGTTTAAAGAATTCAGGCTTGAAGTGGAGAACCAGACCAACTGCAAAATTAAAGTCCTACGGTCAGACCGAGGCGGTGAATACCTTAGTGCCGAATTCCTAAATTATCTAAAAGAAAATGGTATAATATCGGAATGGACACCTCCCGGAACCCCACAGTTAAATGGCGTCTCTGAAAGGAGGAACCGAACCCTGTTGGACATGGTTCGGTCCATGATGAGTTTTACCAAATTGCCCTTATCGTTTTGGGGTTATGCTTTAGAAACGGCAGCCAAGTTGTTGAATTTGGCGCCTACCAGTGCATTGACCCAAACACCATATGAGATATGGCACGGCAAGCCTGCGTCCTACAACTACTTGAAAGTGTGGGGTAGCCCCGCATACGTCAAGAGGTTAGTGGGAGATAAGCTAGAATCCAGGTCTAGCCTATGCAGGTTCGTTGGATATCCTAGAGAAACTGCGGGTTATTACTTTTATGACCCTTTGGAACAAAAGGTATTTGTTTCAAGGAATGCAGTATTCTTGGAGCAAGGCTTCCCGGAGGATATCCAACCTGATGAGCTGATCCTTGAGGAATCAAGTGATGGAACTCAGCCATCAGAAATAGCCGTGGAAACCTCACCAAGAGGATTTAGGATTAACGCACGGAGGGCTGACCAACCTAGAGAAGTCCAACATGCTAGGCATGAAGGACAACCTCAAGAAAGGCCAGTCCCCGGCCCCTGAACCGCCGGCTCCGATACAGTCAGCGCCCACAGTCACCACTGTGAAAGGAATTGTGGATCGTCCCGGGAAAAGCGCGAATGCGGAAGCGCGGTATAATTAAAAATAAATGCGAAGTTTAAACATGCTTTAAATTAAAGAACACGTTTCAAAGGGTGTGCCTTTGAAATTCCCGGGTGTTCGGTGTATCTCATGAATAAATCACATATAACATATCATGGAGGCCATAGGGTAGAAAATTAAAAGGGACGAAAATCATAAACGAGACCTACCCGTTGTCGTTTTCGTCTTCAACGGCTACACGCGTTGTTCCCCGTTTTGCACCAAGATCTCGTCTTTGAGACCCTCTAAATCGTGACACACGATCCACCCACGTATCTTGCACGTCGTGCTAGCAACGAACAAGTTAATATGTTGGAGTGGATGAATCAACAACACGTTATGAATTAACGGTATTGATTCATCAAGTTCTAATGTTCCAAGAACAAGAGAACAAAGAAAATAATTTCTTGGAGTGTGAGAGAGAGAGAGAGGGCGGACGAGATGGAGGGAGAGAGAGCCGAGTGTGTGTGTGTGTTGTGTGTGTTGGAATTTCATCATCCTTCAACTTGTAGGATGCTAGGGGTTTATATAGAAGAGGAGTTTTAATCCTCTTTAAACTCCTCTTTTAAGAACTCTAATTTGACTAGGATTTTGACCTAGTCAAAGTCCTAGTCAAAGTAGTGTTTTGACCTAGTCAAAACAATCCTAGCCATCCATCTCTCCCATTGATCTCAACCGTTGATTTAATTTAATTTAATGGAATATTTAAAACCTATTTAAATATTTCCAAGAGGCTAAAATAAATATAAATATTATTTAAGCCCATTAAATAAATCCTTTTGATAAATCTAATTTATCAATTTAATTCCTTATATCTAATAGAAGGAATTATTTCTCCAAGAAAAATAAAGGACCCGATTAAATCCAATTTAATCATTCCTTCACTCCAATATTTAATTCTTAATTAAATATCTAAATGTGTGTGGATAGTGTGTGACTCTTTAGGTTCACCTTTCAGCTAGACTTGGTCGGATTCCTAGAATCCTTCCGTTACCATGGGTGGCCATCTAGCAACGGTCCATGGCACTAGAGATTAGGTGAAATATTCAGGGATGAACATTTAGGCTCTAACAGTACACTTGTCCTTCTGTCTTCGGTCTCATCACTTAGAGTCTAGGGCACGGAAAATGCAGGTACCCATTTTGGACCTAAAGTGTCGGTCTGTCCTCACTAAACGCCGCAAGGGAATCCTTCCCTTCTGTTCAGTCACTGTGGCCACAGTTTTAGGGACAAGACCTAGAGTATACATGAGACTCAACTGCCAAAAACCTATTGACAGGAGACAGATCCTTTCTTGGAAACTCCTGTCACTTTGCACACCAGAACTGCACTAGACATGGCTTATGACTACCAAAGAGAATTCTGGCAATCTCTCACCATATCTAAGATACAGCCCTGATGTACAGGTAAACTTAGCAATTCCTCAAGTCAAAGGACTTGACCTGTACCGTTGGAACCGGGAATACACGTCATACCTTGCTGACCATACTCAAGGTCCTCCGTAAGACGGTTCCCGCGAGTCACCTCAGTCAGCTGCGTCCTCGCATGCTAACCCACTAACACTGCTTAGACGACCCTCGTCACCCGTCGATGAAACACGACAGCAGGTGCTTAGTGCAAGTCTCAAATGGAATCCCGGTACCCATTTTCGGGATTCCTTGACTTGGAGATTTCCGGACTGATTCGGGAAGACTGATTCCATGGACCTACCTCCAAGCGTAGTCCCAGTCCCCGAAATTGATTCTCAGTCCGTGGGCTTTGTTTGCGTAGTGAACAGATATAGAAAAGTGAACACAAACAAAGTAATGCCAAATGAAATTCACTTCTTTATTCATCAATGATTTATCAAACAACCCATAATTGTCTAGACATAGGTTACATATACCCGCCAAAATTGACTTACATGGTCACCTATTCTAACACACTGACGTTCCCGTCCTCCGTAGGTCCACTAGAGAATCCAGACCTTCAGTGAGATATGGGTTTCTAGGTGTGACCGACCTTCTGGATAACGATCCTAAGACATACGGGGAAGCGATGTCTGACATCGAATCCGGGAAATGGCTTGAGGCCATAAAGACCGAAATGGACTCCATGAGCGAGAACCAAGTTTGGAGACTTGTAGATCCACCGAAAGGTGTTAAGCCAGTGGGCTGTAAGTGGGTCTACAAGTGCAAACTCGGCGTTGATGGAGAAGTCACAACCTTTAAGGCTAGGCTTTGTAGCCAAGGGATACACTCAACGACCTGGGGTCGATTTTGAGGATACCTACTCGCCAGTAGCCATGGCTAAGTCCATTCGGATCCTGCTTGCCATAGCAGCATGGTATGACTATGAAAATATGGCAGATGGACGTGAAAACGGCCTTCCTCAACGGTTTCGTTGAAGAAGAGATCTATATGGATCAGCCGGAGGGTTTCACGGTCACTGGAGAAGAATAGAAGGTCTGTCGTCTCCAGAAGTCCATCTATGGCCTCAAACAAGCATCCCGAAGTTGGAACATTCGATTTGATGAAGTAATATGGGGATATGACTTCATCAAAAATGAATCCGACCCTTGTGTTTACAAGAAGGTCAGTGGGAGCTCTATAGTGTTCCTAGTGCTTTACGTGGATGACATTCTGCTCATTGGTAATGACGTCAGAATGTTAGGAAACACGAAAGCATGGCTGTCAACCAAGTTTTCCATGAAGGACTTGGGTGAAGCCTCCTACATCCTAGGCATCCAGATTGTCAGGGACAGATCTAAAAGGATGTTAGGGCTCACCCAAAACTCGTATATGGAGAAAGTCCTAAAGAGATATCGAATGGACAACTCCAAACGAGGATTCCTTCCAATGAGGCATGGGATCAAGTTATCCAAGAAACAGTCCCCGCAGACTGATGAGGAACTTGAAAAGATGAAAGTCATCCCCTATGCTTCTGCCGTAGGCAGCATCCAATATGCGGTCCATTGCACCAGGCCTGACATTGCATACGCTTTGAGCGTGACAAGCAGATATCAGTCCTGTGCAGGAGAGGCACATTGGAATGCCGTTAAGGGCATCCTTAAGTACCTTAGGAGGACTAAGGAAATGTTCTTGGTCTATGGCAATGGAGAACTAATTCTGGAAGGCTTTAGCGACGCTAGGTTCCAGTCTGATGACGATGATGCCAAGTCTCAATCGGGGTATGTATTCAAACTCAACGGAGGAGTAGTGGCTTGGAAAAGTTCCAAGCAAGCAACCACTGCTGACTCCACCACTGAGGCTGAATACATAGCAGCTTCAGAAGCTGCTAAGGAAGCGGTTTGGATGAGAAACTACATCCAAGAGTTGGGTGTGGTGCCTAGCATCGCCGAGCCTGTTGTCATCCTCTGTGATAACAACGGTGCAATAGCGCAAGCAAAGGAACCGAGATCTCATCACCGTTCCAAACACATTCTTAGACGCTACCATCTTTCTTAGAGAAATGGTAGGAAGAGGTGACGTTCGGATGGACCGAGTCAACTCAGCAGACAACACAGCAGACCCGCTGACAAAGCCTATGTCGCAGAGTGCTCATACGCAACATCTTGAGAAGATGGGGATTAGGCATATGGGTGATTGGCTTTAAAGGTCAAGTGGGAGATTGTTAGAATAGGTGACCATGTAAGCCAATTTTGGCGGGTATATGTAACCTATGTCTAGACAATTATAGGTGTTTGATAAATCATTAATGAATAAAGAAGTGAATTTCATCTGGCATTACTTTGTTTGTGTTCACTTATATCTGTTTTCTATATCTGTTCACTACGCAAACAAAGCCCACGGACTGAGAATCAATTTCGGGGACTGGGACTACGCTTGGAGGTAGGTCCATGGAATCAGTCTTCCCGAATCAGTCCGGAAATCTCCAAGTCAAGGAATCCCGAAAATGGGTACCGGGATTCCATTTGAGACTTGCACTAAGCACCTGCTGTCGGTTTCATCGACGGGTGACGAGGGTCGTCTAAGCAGTGTTAGTGGGTTAGCATGCGAGGACGCAGCTGACTGAGGTGACTCGCGGGAACCGTCTTACGGAGGACCTTGAGTATGGTCAGCAAGGTATGACGTGTATTCCCGGTTCCAACGGTACAGGTCAAGTCCTTTGACTTGAGGAATTGCTGAGTTTACCTGTACATCAGGGCTGTATCTTAGATATGGTGAGAGATTGCCAGAATTCTCTTTGGTAGTCATAAGCCATGTCTAGTGCAGTTCTGGTGTGCAAAAGTGACAGGAGTTTCCAAGAAAGGATCTGTCTCCTGTCAATAGGTTTTGGCAGTTGAGTCTCATGTATACTCTAGGTCTTGTCCCTAAAACTGTGGCCACAGTGACTGAACAGAAGGAAGGATTCCCTTGCGGCGTTTAGTGAGGACAGACCGACACTTAGGTCCAAAATGGGTACCTGCATTTTCCGTGCCCTAGACTCTAAGTGATGAGACCGAAGACAGAAGGACAAGTGTACTGTTAGAGCCTAAATGTTCATCCCTGAATATTTCACCTAATCTCTAGTGCCATGGACCGTTGCTAGATGGCCACCCATGGTAACGGAAGGATTCTAGGAATCCGACCAAGTCTAGCTGAAAGGTGAACCTAAAGAGTCACACACTATCCACACACATTTAGATATTTAATTAGGAATTAAATATTGGAGTGAAGGAATGATTTAAATTGGATTTAATCGGGTCCTCTATTTTTTTCTTGGAGAAATAATTCCTTTTATTAGATATAAGGAATTAAATTGATAAATTAGATTTATCAAAGGGATTTATTTAATGGGCTTAAATAATATTTATATTTATTTTAGCCTCTTGGAAATATTTAAATAGGTTTTAAATATTCCATTAAATTAAATTAAATCAACGGTTGAGATCAATGGGAGAGATGGATGGCTAGGATTGTTTTGACTAGGTCAAAACACTACTTTGACTAGGACTTTGACTAGGTCAAAATCCTAGTCAAATTAGAGTTCTTAAAAGAGGAGTTTAAAGAGGATTAAACTCCTCTTCTATATAAACCCCTAGCATCCTACAAGTTGAAGTATGATGAAATTCCAACACACACAACACACACACACAACTCGGCTCTCTCCCTCTATCTCGTCCGCCCTCTCTCTCTCACACACTCCAAAGAAAATTATTTTTCTTTGTTCTCTTGTTCTTGGAACATTAGAACTTGATGAATCAATACCGTTAATTCATAACGTGTCGTTGATTCATTCACTCCAAAATATAAACTTGTTCGTTGCTAGCACAACGTGCAAGATACGTGGGTGGATCGTGTGTCACGATTTGGAGGGTCTCAAGAACGAGATCTTGGTGCAAAACGTGGAACAACGCGTGTAGCCGTTGAAGACGAAAACGACAACGGGTAGGTCTCGTTTATGATTTTCGTCCCTTTTAAATCTTCAACCCTATGGCCTCCATGATTCCTTTATGTTTTATTATTCATGAGATACACCGAACACCCGGGAATTTCAAAGGCACACCCTTTGAAACGTGTTCTTGAATTTAAAGCATGTTTAAATTCTGCATTTATTTTTTAATTATACCGCGCTTCCGCATTCGCGCTTTTCCCGGGACGATCCACAATTCCTTTCAGCTCTTATCTGCAATGATTTGCAGGCACTGCAAAGAAGTAGAAGGCTAACCAAGGATGAGATGATCCTGAGGCTAGGCGATGGCAAGTCCGTTGCTGCGGAGGCCGTAGGATCACTAGAGTTAGCCATTAGTAGTCATGTTAGGATTGTACTGAATGATAGTTTCTATGTACCTAGCATGATTAAAAACATTGTTTCCATCCCGGTCCTTGATATGAATTTACCATCAATAAAAATGGTTTTTTCATTATCAAAGATGGTATTTCTCATCTGCTTGGTACATTGGTCAACGGTCTGTACATACTTCAACAGTCTAATTAAATTATGACTGTAGAACACAAACGAAAACGTGATGATCATAATAACGCACAGATATGGCATGCGAGGTTAGGTCATATCTCTAAAGATAGGGTAAGAAGGTTGGTGGACTAAGAGAGTCTAGAAATAGACGGTTTGGACAACCTACCGACCTGCGAATCCTGTCTAAAGGGAAAGATGACCAAGAAACCCTTTGTTCGACAAAGTACGCTAGCCAGTGATTTGTTGGATTTGATCCATACAGATGTCTGTGGTCCACTAAATACTCAGGCTAGAGGTGGGTACTTGTACTTCATAACCTTTACCGATGATCACTCACGGTATGGTTATGTTTACCTGATGAGGTACAAGTCTGAAGCCTTTGGAAGGTTTAAGGAATACAGACTTGAAGTAGAGAACCAAACCGGTCGAAAGATCAAAGCCTTTTGATCGGACCGAGGTGGAGAGTATTTGAGTGGTGAGTTTACTGATTATCTAAAAGAGAATGGGATTCTCTCTCAGTGGACCCCTCCTGGAACACCGCAGCTTAATGGTGTGTCTGAAAGGAGGAATCGGACCTTGTTGGACATGGTCCGATCCATGATGAGTTTTACCGAACTCCCCCTTTCCTTCTGGGGATACGCTCTTGAGACGGCGGCCAAAGTTTTGAACTTGGCGCCATCTAAGAAGATATCCCAGACGCCATATGAGATATGGCATGGCAAGCCTGCCTCCTACAAATACTTGAAAGTGTGGGGTTGCCCCGCATATGTCAAGAGATTAGTGGGAGATAAACTGGACTCGAGGTCTAGTTTATGCAGGTTCATCAGCTATCCAAAAGAAACTGCGGGGTATTACTTCTATGATCCCTCCGAGCAAAAGGTTTTTGTCTCGCAAAACGCAGTGTTCTTGGAAAAGGGTTTTCCATCGGATAGTTGACGCGATGAGGTACTCCTTGAGGAATCAAGTGAGGTACCCCATGAGGCGGCAGTGACATCTGAGCCAGTGGTTCCCACTGATATTGTTCCAGTCCTCCGTAGGTCGGCCAGAGTATCCCATGCACCTGATAGGTATGGATTTCTGGGCCTGACCGGTCAGTTGGATAATGATCCAAAGATATACGGAGAAACGATGTCGGACATCGATTCGGACAAGTGGCTTGAGGCCATGAAATCCGAGATGGACTCGATGGGTACAAACAAGGTTTGGACCCTAGTAGATCCACCCAAAGGGTTTTAAACCCGTAAGGTTTAAATGGGTCTACAAACGTAAGCTTGGAGCTGACAGGGAGGTTACAACCTTCAAAGCCAGACTTGTGGCGAAAGGTTACACTCAACGACCCGGGGTCGATTTTGAGGAAACCTACTCGTCCGTAGCAATGGCCAAGTCCATTCGGATACTGCTTGCCATAGCAGCATGGTATGACTATGAAATATGGCAGATGGACGTGAAAACGGCCTTTCTCAACGGTTTCGTAGAGGAAGAGATCTATATGGATCAGGCGGAAGGTTTCACAACTGTTGGAGAAGAGCAGAAGGTCTGCCGTCTCCAAAGGTCCATCTATCGCCTCAAACAAGCTTCCCGAAGCTAGAACATACGTTTTTATGAAGTCATACGGGGATATGATTTCATCAAGAACGAGTCCGATCCTTGTGTATACAAGAAGATCAGTGGGGAGCTCAGTTGCGTTTTTGGTGCTTTACGTGGATGACATCTTGCTCATTGGGAATGATGCTAAGATGTTAGGTACCACTAAAGCTTGGTTGTCAACGCAATTCTCCATGAAGGATATGGGCGAGGCATCCTACATCCTTGGCGTCAAGATATACAGAGATAGATCTAGAAGGATGTTAGGAATGGCCCAGTCCTCCTTATTGAGAAAGTCTTGAAGAGATTCAAGATGGAGAACTCAAAATGAGGATTCCTTCCTATGATGCATGGAATTAAGTTATCCAAGAAGCAGTCTCCTAAGACTGATGAGGAGCTTAAAAGGATGTTGGACATCCCCTATGCTTCAGTCGTAGGCAGCATACAGTATGCTGTTCAGTGCACTAGACCTGATGTGGCTTTCGCTTTGAGCGTAACTAGCCGATATCAGTCGTGTGCCGGGAGGCACACTGGATTGCAGTCAAGACTATCCTAAAGTACCTGAAAAGGACTAAGGACATGTTCTTGACCTACGGCGGTGGAGAGTTGATACTGGAAGGCTATAGCGACGCTAGTTTCCAGTCGGATGACGATGATGCCAAGTCTCAGTCTGGTTATGTGTTCAGACTTAATGGTGGCGTGGTTGCTTGAAAGAGTTCCAAGCAGGCTACCACGGCGGACTCCACCATAGAGTTTCGAATACATAGCGGCTTTGGAAGCTGCTAAGGAGTGGTTTGGTTGATGAGCTACATCCAAGGGTTGGATGTAGTACCTAGCATTGCTAAAGCCTGTAATTATCTTTTATGATAACAACGGGGCGATAGCGCTAGTAAAGGAACCGAGATCTCATCACGATCCAAGCATATTCTTAGACGCTACCATGTACTTAGAGAGATGGATAGTAGGAGTGACGTTCGGTTGGACCGAGTCAGCTCCGCAGAAAACATAGCAGATCCACTTGCTAAGCCCATGTCGCAAGTTGCCCACACTCACCATCTGAATAAGACGTTTGAGGTCAATGGGTGATTGGCTTTAGGTCAAGTGGGAGATTGTTAGAATAGGTGACCAGAAAGCCAATAGGTTTGGCAATTTGTAACCTATTCGACAACTTGATGTAAATGTAATATTATTATGTGATGAATAAGATGAGTGTTCGTCACCAATGGTACCTTCTTTGTTGCGCTCATCTTACATTTGTTAAAATGGTGTTTAACTTATATTGCAACAAAGCCCACAGACCATGGATAACAACTCGTGCAGTTGGGCCACGCATTGGATGGTGGTCATGAAACCAACTGATTAAGAGTTGGGTCTCAAACGTTTCAAGTCGAGGACCTCGAGACAGGGCATCGAGAGTCCTATTGAGACTTTCGTTAAGAGTCGTATTCATTGGATGAGTGCCGTGTTTCATCGGCGACAGGCGTGGGACGCCTACACGATCTTGATGGGTTGGTCGACTGGGATCGAGCCGACTGGACTGACTCGCGGGGATCATCAAATGGAAGCCTTGGAGGCTTGGTCGGTATGATTGGTTTTCCCCGGTTCTGATAGTACGGGAGTAATCCTCAGACTTGAGGAATCATGGCAATCGCGTGCACATGATGGCTGTATCTTGGATCTGGCGAGAGGTAATCATTCTGTAAGATGATTATCATAAGCCTTGTCCAGTGCAGTCGGAATGTGTAGCGAGGATGGTGGATTCCAAGAAGAGGATCCGTCCCCTATCAGTATGTGACAGAGGTATCTCCTATGCACTCGGAGACACGTTCATGCTGTTTGAAGCTGTGGCCACAGTGGTTGGTCGAATAGGGAATGGTTTCCTGTGTCGACGCAATGAAGCATACGTGGTCTCGAGTATTAAGCATAGATGCCAAGTCAAGGATAGGAACCGACGCCCAATTCCATACCCTAGACTAAGGCCAGGAGATGGTAGACGGAAGGATCATACCCGTACGGAGTCGGCGCCTAAATGTTCACGCCAATTCACCTAGTCTATAGTGCCATGGACCGTTGCTAGACGGCCACCCATGGTAACGGGCCCTTGTGGGACACGGGCCCAAGTCTAGCTGAGGGTGAACCTAAAGGGTCACACACAAATTACCGAGGAGGTTGAGAGATCGACTTGGAGTCAATCTCGAAGGATAAAATAAGTAATTGGATTACTTAAGGGAAAGTCCATTGGATGGACGGGCCGATATTGTATCGGGCTTTCGTTTAATCGGTAAATTGGATTTTCGATTAAATATGGAAAGTTGAGCGTTGAGACCTTTGATCTTTTAATTGGATTAAAAGATCAACGGGAATAATTTAAATGGACATTAAATCTGATTTAATGTTGGATTCGTCGTAATTGGATTACGATAAAATCCGGTCCGTTAAATTATACCCGAGAGGAGAAATAATTCCTATTTTGGAATAGGAAGAAGTTGGACTTCTTCCCTTAATTAAACATGGCCGACATGCTCCCTTGGAGGAAGCAAAATCAGCCATGTTTCATGCTAGGTGGTATGTTGACTTATCTCTTTTGGAAAGAGACAAATCAACTCCAATCAAGCTCTTCCCTTTTGGTATGATTTGATCATACCATAAATTTTGGTAGGCTTGATTGAAGAATTGATGGTGATTGATTGGAATGAATCTAGACATCCTTGGATGAACCTAGACACATTCCAATAATCACATTAATTATGTATATATATTAGAATATACAACACCAAGCATAAGTGATTCATTATTCATCTTTTTCTAGGAAAAAGAGAAGACAAAAATCCTCTCCTCTCTCTGAAACTCTCGGCCTCTCTCCCTCTCTTACACTTGTGTTCTTCACTTGATTTTGAATCAAGAAGAAGAACAAAGTAAGTTTAAGAGAGCACTAATTCATAGTGTTCTTCTGTTAAACCGATTCCTTCTTAAACCCGTTCTTTTCTAGCAAGAAGAACGTGTGTTTCTTCCAGTGTGGTGTGGATCACCTTTGGAGAATCCATACGTTTGGATTTCGTGAGCATTCCGGAGAAGGAACAACGCTAGTAGCCGGGAGCATACGCTAAACAATCAAAGGTAACGGTTTTACTACGCTTTGATTGATTTAATATATATCTATGCCCTATGTGTTTAAATATATATTTCTAATATTTACACATCCTACATCGAACGCCCGATTGATCATCCAAGGGTACACCCCTTGGGATTCGTTTATTTTAATTAGATTTAAATTTATGCACTATTTCCTCGCTTTCTCGCTTTCGCTCGCGCTCCCGGGCGGATCCGCTTGTCCTTCAATCATCCCATGTTGATCCCATCAACGCACATAACACAATTATTCCAAATAATCATGCTTAAACCATGGATATTCAAAATATCCAAATGATGCCCAACATCACAAGGCATAAATATATATAAACAATATGCAAAATCCAAATTTCAAATTCAATGGACATTATATACAATGTATCCAATGCAGGTATTAATCCTAAATTAATTAAGCAAATTTGATCCAAGAAAAAATCCAATAATTCCAAAATCAAATGTGCAAAATTAATACATTTTCAGAAAACTGTGCAGAAAATTCAGAAAATCAAATTTTCCAGAAAACGTCGAAAAACGACCCAGCCGTTGTGCCTGCCGGCCACCTGTGCACACAAGACAGTGCACGCGCGCGCGCGTCCTGTGCTGCGCTGGCCTCGGCCAGCAGCGGCATGCACACGCACAGTGCGTGCGCGCTGGCCGAACCCATTGTGCGCAGGCGCCCGCCTGCGCGCAGGCCGCGGTATGCGCGATCGCCCCTGCTAGCACGCACGCTGGCGTGAGCCCGCGCGCGCCTGCCAGCCAGTGACCGGGTCGACAGGGGCAGCAGCCAACCCCTGCCACTGCTGTCCGTTTTATATATTTTTCGACACTTTCTTTCAGCACAACTTAGCAATAATAAACTGAAAATGAACATGTAATTCAAGATCCAATATCACAAAATTTGCATGCTTAACTTCCATCAAATTTAAACAAATGAATCATCATATTTATTCATATATTCATGCATTCATACATGCCATTAAAACTGTAAAAGCAAGTAGATCATGCCAAGCACATAGATTTATGCCCCTTACATCGAACCGAGCTCTGATACCACTTGAAGGACAAGCGGATCCGCCCGGGAGTGCGAGCGGAAGCGAGAACCATGAAAATAAATAAACGTAATCCCAAGGGATCTGACCTTTGGGTGCTCAACCGGGCGTTTACAACATAAAGCTCACATTGTACATAGGGCATAGATAAAATAGAAAGCTACGAAAGCATAATTAATCATTACCTTTGTAGTTTTCACAGGTGCGTGCGGCTACATGCTTTGTTCCTTCTTCAGAATGTCCACCAAGTTCAAACGTATGAACTCTCCAAAGGTGATCCACACCACGCCGAAGAAACACATATTTTCCTTGCTAGAAGAAAACGGGTTTATAAGGAATCGGTTTAAGAAGATAAATACTATGGATTAGTGTTCTTCTTAAACTTACTTTGTTCTTCCCTTTTGATCCAAGATCAGATGAAGAACACTAGTAAGAGAGGGAGAGAGGTGGTTGAAAGTTTAGAGAGAAGCGTGGCCGATTTTTTTCTTCTTTTCCTAGAAAAGATGAATAGTGAAAACTCTGGCATAGGTGTTAGTATATACTCATATTTATACATAATTAATGTAATTATTGGAATGTATCTAGGTTCATCCTAGGATGTCTAGATACATCCCAATCAATCACCATTATTCTTCAATCAAGCCTACCAACTTTTAAGGTATGATCAAATCATAGCAAAACGGAAGAGCTTGATTGGAGTTGATATGTCTCTTACCAAAAGAGACAAGTCAACTACCACTTAGCATCCAACATGGCCGAATTTTGCCCCCTCCAAGGTAGCATTTTCGGCCATGCTTATTTAGGGAAGACGTCCAACTTCTTCCTATTCCAAAATAGGAATTAATTCTCCTCTCGGGTTAAAATTTAACGGACCGAATTTTATCGTAATCTAATTACGACGAACCCAAAATTAAATCCAATATCCTTTTAAATAATCTCCGTTGATGTTTTAATCCAATCAAAAGATCCAACATCTCAACTTTCTATATTTAATCGATAAATCCCATTTACCAATTAAACGAAGGCCTTATACAATAACGGCCCATTCATCCAATTGACAATCCCTTAAGTAATCCAATTACTTATTCATCCTTCGAAATTGACTCCAAGTTAAACTCCCAACCTTCTCGATGATTTGTGTGTTATCCTTTTGGTTCACTCTCAGCTAGACTTGGGCCCGTGTCTCACAAGGGCCCGTTACCATGGGTGGCCTTCTAGCAACGGTCCATGACACAAGAGACTAGGTGATTATTGGCGTGAATATTTAGGCGCCGCATCTGTACGGGTACGGTCCTTCCGTCTACCGTCTCCCGGCCTTAGTCTAAGGTATGGAATTGGGCGTCGGTTCCCATCCTTGACTAGGCATCTATGTTTAATACTCAAGACTACGTATGCCTCATTGCGCCGACAAAGGAAACCATTCCCTGTTCGACCAACCACTGTGGCCGCAGCTTTAAACAGCATGAACGTGTCTCCGAGTGCATAGGAGATACCTCTGTCACATACTGACAGGGGACGGATCCTCTTCTTGGAACGCACCGTCCTCGCTACACATTCTGACTACACTGGACAACGCTTATAATGATCATCTTACAGAATGATCACTTCTCGATAGATCCAAGACACAACCGTCCTGTGCACGTGACTGCCATGGTTCCTCAAGTTTGAGGACTACTCCCGTACTATCGGAATCGGGGAAATCCAATCATACTGACCAAGCCTCCAAGGCTTCCATATGATGATCCCTGCGAGTCAGTTCAATTGGCTCGACCCCAATCGACCAACCCATCAAGATCGTGTAGGCGTCCCACGCTTGTCGCCAATGAAACACGACACTCATCCAATGAACACGACTCTTGATGCAAGTCTCCATAGGACTCTCGATGCCCTGTCTCGAGGTCCTCGACTTGGAACGTTTCAGACCCAACTCTTAATCAGTTGGTTTCATGACCACCATCCAATGCGTGGCCTAACTGCATGAGTTGTTAATCGTGATCTGTGGGCTTTGTTGCGATATAAGTAAAACGCCGTTTTAACATATGTAAAATGAGCACAACAAAGAAGGTACCATTGGTGACGAACACTCATTTTATTCATCACATAATATTACATTACATCAAATTGTCAAATAGGTTACAAAATGCCAAACCAATTGGCTTTCTGGTCACCTATTCTAACAAATAATTATTATTAGCCATGGTTAAACAAAAACCGTTGCAAAAACCTAGATTATCCACCACACAAACGCTTTTTGTTATGGTTGAGCCATAGCAAATCTTTTTGCCATGTCTTTTAGCCATGACAAATATTTTTGCCAAACTCGCAAATACCACAGTCAATAACCGTTTTATGACCGTGGTGAATGACTATTCACTACGGCTATTTTTTTTTAATCATGGAATTAGCCAATGTTAAATGTTAAATTTTTTCTAGTGGTATATGCATTTTACCAAATAATAAGTATTTATTAGGAAAAATTAAATATATGAAAACATCCCAAAATATATATTATAAATTTATAATTAATGTAACATTTCAAAATAATATTTCCTATGTCATTAATAGGAATCTGCTTAGCCGTTTTTCTAATTTTAGTTTTGAAATATCATTATTTACAAAATGTATAAATGAGTAATTTAGAAAGTTTTGATTCAATATCAAACATAGAAATAATGTACAAAAAAATTCAATTCCTATTTTTATTCCTTTCTAAGTTTATTCTATTCCCTCCAAATTCATTTATACGTACCAATCACACCCAAAATGTACTATTTACCTCAACCTCTTGATTTAATTATTGGGACAAAAGTACCTCTCATGCATGCCATACCAGTAGGGGTGCAAATGAGCCGAGCTCGGTCGAAAATCCGAGCTCGAGCTCTTACAGGCTTGTCGAGCTCGAGCTCTAAGCCTGTACGACACTGGCTCTTCGAGCTCGATCTCGATCTCGTATGAGCTCTCGACAACTCCGTCAGTCCAATCGTTTAAGTTTTTAAAGAATACAAGCAACTCATTAAAATAAACCAAATACCCTATTTTGATATAATCTAAAACTAAAATATGAGATGTTGAGTAATAATTCTAATATACGGTGAATTTTGAAATAAATGCATTTTTTTGTACTAGATATTGAAATTATAATGATAAAATTCATAGGTATTGAATTAAATATTTATTTATACAAAATTTATCAAAACGTATTAAATCACTGATTAAGCTTGTTTCTAGATAATATAAACTAAAATACCATATTTTAATATCATCTAAAATAAAATATGAGATATTGACTAATGATTCTATCATATGATGAACTTCAAAACAATTGCATTTTGTTGTAGTGAATGTTGAAATATAACAATAAAATTCGTATGAATTGTATTACATATTTATTTAAAAAGATATCAAGTCGTACTAAGTTGTTGAATATAAACTAAAATATCATATTTTAATATCATCTAAAACTAAAATATGAGATATTGACTAATAATTCTAATATATGATGAATTTTGAAACAAATGCATTTTGTTGTAGTGAATATTGAAATATAACAATAAAATTCGTATGAATTGTATTAAATATTTATTTAAAAAATATCAAATCGTACTAAGTTGTTGATTAAGATTGTTTTTAGATAATATAAACTGAAATACCATGTTTGATGGTATTAATATAATCTAAAACTAGAATATGAGATATTGACTAATAATTCTAATATATGATGAATTTTGAAATAAATGCATTTTGTTGTTTTAGATATTGAAGTTATAACAATAAAATACATATGCATTATATTAAGTATTTATTTACAAAATAATTATCAAATCATACTAAAATGTTGATTAAGTTGGTTTTAGATAATATAAACTAAAATACCATATTTTAACATCATCCAAAACTTAAATATGAGTTATTGACTAATAATTTTAATACATGATAAATTTTAAAATAAATACATTTTATGGAGTGGATTTTAAATTATAACAATAAAATTTATATGCATTATACTAAATATTCATTTACAAAAAAATATCACAAACTTACTAAAATATTGCTTAAGCTTGTTTTATACATCATAAATAAAAATACCAAATTTTATTATTATATAAAATTAAAATAAAAGATATATTGATTAATAATCCTAGTATATAGTGAATTTTTAATATAAACTTAATATAATATTGAAATGTACTTAAATATATAAAAATATGTATAAGTAAAAAAATTAAAAAAAATTGAAAAGAAAAGTGTGAGCTCGCGAGCTCATGAACAAAAATGGTCGAGCTCGTGAGCCGGCTCAACTCAACTTGCATCCCTGCATACCAGTGCACGGGTTAGAAAACTGGTGTTAATAAACTTTGAGCAACAATCATTACAAAAAATATTTTATTGGTGTTAGAATAGGTGACCATGTAAGCCAATTTTGGCGGGTATATGTAACCTATGTCTGGACAATTATAAGTGTTTTGATGAATCATTAATGAATAAAGAAGTGAATTTTCATTTGGCATTACTTTGTTTGTGTTCACTTGCACCCATTTTTCTATATCTGTTCACTACGCAAACAAAGCCCACGGACTGAGCATCAATTTCAGGGACTGGGACTACGCTTGGAGGTAGGTCCATGAAATCAGTCTTCCCGAATCAGTCCGGAAATCTCCAAGTCAAGGAATCCCGAAAATGGGTACCGGGATTCCATTTGAGACTTGCACTAAGCATCTGCTGTCGTGTTTCATCGACGGGTGACGAGGATCGTCTAAGCAGTGTTGGTGGGTTAGCCTGCTAGGATGCAGCTGACTGAGGTGACTCGTGGGAACCGTCTTACGGAGGACCTTGAGTATGGTCTGCAAGGTATGACGAGTATTCCCGGTTCCAACGGTACAGGTCAAGTCCTTTGACTTGAGGAATTACTGAGTTTACCTGTACATCAGAACTGTATCTTAGATATGGTGAGAGATTGCCAGAATTCTCTTTGGTAGTCATAAGCCATGTCTAGTGCAGTCCTGGTGTGCAAAGTGACAGTAGTTTCCAAGAAAGGATCTGTCTCCTGTCAATAGGTTTTGACAGTTGAGTCTCATGTATGCTCTAGGTCTTGTCCCTAAAACTGTGGCCACAGTGACTGAACAGAAGGGAAGGTTTCCCTTGCGGCGTTTAGTGAGGACAGACCGACACTTAGGTCCAAGATGGGTACCTGCGTTATCCGTGCCCTAGACACTAAGTGATGAGACCGAAGACAGAAGGACAAGCGTACTGTTAGAGCCTAAATGTTCATCCCTGAATATTTCACCTAGTCTCTAGTGCCATGGACCGTTGCTAGATGGCCACCCATGGTAACGGACGGATTCTAGGAATCCGACCAAGTCTAGCTGAATGGTGAACCTAAAGAGTCACACACTATCCACACACAATTAAATATTTAATTTGGAATTAAATATTGGAGTGAAGGAATGATTAAATTAGATTTAATCGGAACCTTTATTTTTCTTGGAGAAATAATTCTTTCTATTTGATAGAAGGAATTAAATTGATAAATTGGATTTATCAAAGGAATTTATTTAATGGGCTTAAATAATATTTATATTTATTTTAGCCTCTTGGAAATATTTAAATAGGTTTTAAATATTCCATTAAATTAAATTAAATCAACGGTTGAGATCAATGGGAGAGATGGATGGCTAGGATCGTTTTGACTAGGTCAAAACACTAGTTTGACTAGGACTTTGACTAGGTCAAAATCCTAATCAAATTAGAGTTCTTAAAAGAGGAGTTTAAAGAGGATTAAACTCCTCTTCTATATAAACCCCTAGCATCCTACAATTTACATGATGATGAATCTCCAACACACACACTACAACACACACACACGGATCTCTCTCTCCCATCTCTCTCGTCCGCCCTCTCTCTCTCTCAAGAAAATTATTTTCTTGATTCTTTTGTTCTTGGAACATTAGAATCTTGATGAATCAATACCATTAATTGATAATGTGTTATTGATTCATCCACTCCAAAATTATACACTTGTTCGTTGCTAGCACGACGTGCAAGATACGTGGGTGGATCGTGTGTCACGAATTAGAGGGTCTCAAAGACGGGATCTTGGTGCAAAACGGGGAATTTCTTGATTCTTGAAGCATGTTATTTTATTGCTTTTAATTCGTGTGAATTGCTGAATATTGGTATATTTTCTGTTTTTCTTGGGAATCGGGATGGGAATTAATCTGAAAAACGAGAAAACGTCACAGCCGGCCAGCCGGGAAGGCTGGCCGCGCGCAGCCGAGCGCTGCCGGCAGGGCAGACGCGCGCAGGCATGGGAAGCCTGCGCGCGCGCGCGCTGCCGGCCGCGCAAGGGCAGCGCGCAGCCGGGTTGGCTGCGCGCGGGCGTGCGCGCATGGAAACGCCTCCAGGCGCGCGCGCGGGCAGACAGAGGTGTCTGCGCGCGCGCGCCCGGCAGGCGCGCGCAAGGCTGGCGGGCGGAGGAGCCCGCGCGCGGACGGGCACCAGGCGCGCCGCCAGGCGCGCGCGCACGCAGACGGAGGCGTCTGTGCGCGCGCGCCCGGCAGGCACGCCCAGTGCGCGTCTGCGCGCGCGCTCTGCGCGCGACGCAGGGATGCGGCCGGTGGCCAGCAGGCCAGCGCGCGCGCACAGGCAAAGGAGCCTGCGCGCGCGTCGGCCTGCCGGAACACCAGGCCGCGCAGTGCGCTGCCGGCCAGGCGCGCGCGCACGCAGGCAAGGGGCCTGCGCGCGCGCGCCCGGCCAGGCAGTGCCTGCGCGCGCAGGGGCGGCAGGCTGGGCCTGCTGCCCTGCGCGCACGGCCTGCCGGCTGCTGCCGGTGGCGGCGGCCGGCGGCTGCTGCAGCTAGGGTTTTTTGAAACCCTAGCATTATTATTTTATTTTTAAATTTATTTTCAGTTTTAATTTTGAATTAATTCTGAAAAATTCGTTTTTTGGGTTCAATTTTTCCTAAATTCCTAAAGACATTATTTTAGGAGTAAAATAAATGGATTTGGAATCCCGGGGTTATTTTACTTAAAATAATGAGGAAAGGTTTTCCTAAAACGAGAAAAATATTATTACCAATATTTGTGTTTTATTTTTTTTCACACGTTGCGCACATGTTCATTTATTTTCATCTTGGATTGATGTGATTGGAAATCATGTGTTGTTGGAATATTATGATTATGTGATTGGATCATGTAATTATGTGTGTTGGATGGAAATGGATGATCACGAGCCCTAGACCGAATGTATGGTTTAATTTACTGTTGGGCCTGTGTGCCTCTTTAACTGCTTTCTCCTTCTCTCTTTCTAGTGCCTTGGAATAATAAGGCTTTCTACCTCCCTCCTTATGTACTCCCCCCGGGGTTTCGCTGGGGTTTCTAATTTTTTTATATGTAATGAGAGTAGACTAGGAGTGAGGTTTCCATTCTTGTAATTGGTGGAGAAGAAGGAAGGACCACATGGAGAGCACAGACCGGAGGTCCCTTGGCGTTTTCCATGAAGTGAAGAAAGAGAAAAAGAGACCAAGGCCCATCAGAATGATGATTGGGTTACTATTATTGTAATAGTATAGGACCAACCCTAGATTGACCATAGATCCACTGCGGGCTCAGTGGATCGCATAGGATTCGGGCTTGTGATCATCCAACAGGGGCGTGCTAGGCTTTAATTTTGCATGTGGTTATTGTGATGGATGAATGGGTTTTATTTATCATGTATAACTGCTATGGATGAATTTCATTTATGCATTTTTGGATAAATGTATGGATATAGTATGAGATCTCGGTCATTATTACTCTCACATTGGTTGGACCAATGTTAAAATATTAGACCCTAGATAAAGTGGACATGAACTCTAGGAGTTCGTCCATGCCTTCCAATCCGTGGCACAGTGAGGAAGCTGTTTTAGGTCAATAGCGTGGTCTCACGAGTCGTGGCACGTTATTGTACTTAAAAAGAAGCTGCACTATGTCATGAACGAAAAATGGGCTGCTGCTACCTGTCTCACGAGTCGTGGGGGTACTAGTGGGTCCATGGCTCGGTCGATTGGGTCGGGTCTAACGCCTAATTAGCATGATTCGCTTGGAGTCCTCGGGATCATGCAAAAGGGTGAGGCAATAATCTTGGGAATCTCGTGGGACGAGAATGGTATGGAATACCTCCCACAGGATCTTTTCCATGCGAATCGTAAAAGCGGGGTATGGGAAAAATCGCTGTGGATCCCAAGCCCACTAGGAAAGGATTTCCCGAAAACTACGTTTGAGAGTACCGTGTTTTCGTATAAATAGTGGGAGGATTAAATGACTAAAGACCAAGCATTTAATTATTTTTTTATCAAACCACCGTCTTTACTTTCTGCTGATCGCGCGTTGTTTTTCAACATGTAGATTTTAAAATGTCTAAGAACCCACTTTCAACCATTCTTGAGACAAACAAATTTAATGGAACCAACTACAACGACTGGTTGCGCAATCTCAGGATAGTCCTGGATTATGAGAACCAAGGCTACGTCATGGACGAGCCTCTCCCTAGGACCTTACCGGAAGGATCCACGCCAGAGGAACGTGAGACGTTCGAGACTTGGCATAAGGATAACCGGAAGGTTCGTAGCATCATACTTGCTTCGATGACCAATGAGATTCAAAAGCAATATGAAAGGCTAGACGATGTCCCTTCCATAATGGCTCGCCTTAAGGATTGCTATGCAGTCCCAGACCGGCATACTAGGTATGTCGCGACCAAGGCGTTCTTTGGAACTAAAATGACAGAAGGATCCTCTGTACAAGAACATGGGGTTAAAATGCTTACCCTAGTGGAAAAGCTCGAGGACCTAAAGGCAGGTCTCGATAACGAAACGTACATAGATGTGATCCTTCAGTCACTCCCACCCTCCTTTGATCAATTTATTGTCAACTACAACATGAATGCACTTGAGAAGGGTATTCATGAGTTGATCAATATGTTGGTGCAATACGAGGCAACGACTAAGAAGTCCACGCCTTCGGTATTGTTTGGAGGTGCTTCTACTTCCAAGACGAAAGGCAAGGGCGCCGGACGTTGGAAAAGGAAGAAAGGGAAGGGAAAGGCAGTCATAGCAGCTACGAACACTCAGAGTGTTCCCATTGCCAAAGAGGGGAAAGGCAAAGGAAAGGGAAAGGTTGTCTCCAAGCAACAGTCGAAGGCATATGACATATGTATCAACTGCCGTGAGAAAGGGCATTGGAAGAGAGAGTGCCCCAAACTCTTCTCAAACCAAGGTATATTTGTGATTGAGGTTAACATGGTCACTAATTCTGCCTCTTGGGTATTGGATACCGGCTGTGGAGCTCACATTTGCAATGATCTGCAGGTGTTGAAAAGAAGCAGAAAACTAAGTAGCGGGGACATGATCCTGAAGCTCGGAAATGGCAAGGCCATCTCGGCAGAAGCAGTAGGATCCGCCACTTTAGTTATTAGTGATACCATTAGCATAGAATTAGAGCAAGTTTATTTTGTACCCAGTATGATTAAAAACATCATTTCCATTCCATTGTTAGACAATAATGGTTATGAGTTTAAAATCAATAAAAATTGCTTTTATTTGATGAGGTGTGGAATTGCTCATCTACTTGGTACATTACATAATGGGCTCTATATCTTGCAACAAACGAATTTCGTTCTTAACGCTCAACACAAACGGAAATTAGATAATAACGGGAACGCACGTCTGTGGCACGCTAGGCTAGGTCACATATCCCAAGATAGGATGAAAAGGTTGGTAGACTCAAAGAACCTAGAGGTTGGGGACTTGAGTGATCTACCAACTTGTGAATCTTGTCTAAGAGGGAAAATGACCAAGAAGCCCTTTGTAGGACAAAGCAGGCTTGCCACAGGTCTGTTGGACTTGGTCCATACAGACGTGTGTGGACCACTAAGGACGCAGGCCCGAGGTGGGTTCTCCTACTTCATAACCTTCACCGATGATCATTCACGGTATGGTTATGTTTACCTAATGAGGTACAAGTCTGAAGCTCTTGAGAGGTTTAAAGAATTCAGACTTGAAGTGGAGAACCAGACCAACTGCAAAATTAAAGTCCTACGGTCAGACCGAGGCGGTGAATACCTTAGTGCCGAATTCCTAGATTATCTAAAGGAACATGGTATAATATCAGAATGGACACCTCCCGCAACACCACAGTTAAATGGCGTCTCTGAAAGGAGGAACCGAACCCTGTTGGACATGGTTCGTTCCATGATGAGTTTTACCAAATTGCCCCTATCGTTTTGGGGTTATGCATTAGAAACGGCAGCCAAGTTATTGAATTTGGCGCCTACTAGTGTAGTGACCCAAACGCCATATGAGAATATGGCACGGCAAGCCTGCATCCTACAACTACTTGAAAGTGTGGGGTAGCCCCGCATACGTCAAGAGGTTAGTGGGAGATAAGCTAGAATCCAGGTCTAGTCTATGCAGGTTCGTTGGATACCCTAAAGAAACTGCGGGTTATTACTTTTATGACCCTTTGGAACAAAAGGTATTTGTTTCAAGGAATGCAGTATTCTTGGAGCAAGGCTTCCCGGAGGATATCCAACCTGATGAGCTGATCCTTGAGGAATCAAGTGATGGAACTCAGTCATCAGAAACAGTCGCGGAAACCTCACCTAGAGGATTCAGGATAGACACTAGGAGGACTGACCTACCTAGAGAAGTCCAACATGCTAGGCATGAAGGACAACCTCAAGGCAGGCCAGCCCCGGCCCCTGAACCGCCGGCTCCGATACAGTCAGCGCCCACAGTTACCACTAACGTTCCCGTTCTCCGAAGGTCCACTAGAGAATCCAGACCTCCAGTGAGATATGGATTTCTAGGTGCGACCGATCTTCTGGATAACGATCCTAAGACATACGGGGAAGCGATGTCAGACATCGACTCTGGGAAATGGCTTGAGGCCATGAAAACCGAATTGGACTCCATGAGCGAGAACCAAGTTTGGAGACTTGTAGATCCACCGAAAGGTGTTAAGCCAGTGGGCTGTAAGTGGGTCTACAAGCGCAAACTCGGCGTTGATGGAGAGGTCACTACCTTCAAGGCTAGGCTTGTAGCTAAGGGATACACTCAACGACCCGGGGTCGATTTTGAGGATACCTACTCGCCAGTAGCCATGGCTAAATCCATTCGGATCCTGCTTGCCATAGCAGCATGGCATGACTATGAAATATGGCAGATGGACGTGAAAACGGCCTTCCTCAACGGCTTCGTTGAAGAAGAGATCTATATGGATCAGCCGGAGGGTTTCACGGTCGCTGGAGAAGAACAGAAAGTCTGTCGTCTCCAGAAGTCCATCTATGGCCTCAAACAAGCTTCCCGGAGTTGGAACATTCGATTTGATGAGGTAATACGGGGTTATGACTTCATCAAAAACGAATCCGACCCTTGTGTATACAAGAAGGTCAGTGGGAGCTCCATAGTGTTCCTAGTGCTTTACGTGGATGACATTCTGCTCATTGGAAATGACGTCAGAATGTTAGGAAAACACGAAAGCATGGCTGTCAACCAAGTTTTCCATGAAGGACTTGGGTGAAGCATCCTACATCCTAGGCATCCAGATTGTCAGGGACAGATCTAAAAGGATGTTAGGGCTCACCCAAAACTCGTATATGGAGAAAGTCCTAAAGAGATATCGAATGGACAACTCCAAACGAGGGTTCCTTCCTATGAGGCATGGGATCAAGTTGTCCAAGAAACAGTCCCCGCAGACTGATGAGGAACTTGAAAAGATGAAAGTCATCCCCTATGCTTCTGCCGTAGGTAGCATCCAATATGCGGTCCACTGCACCAGGCCTGACATTGCATACGCTTTGAGCGTGACTAGCAGATATCAGTCCTGTGCAGGAGAGGCACATTGGAATGCAGTTAAGGGCATCCTTAAGTACCTAAGGAGGACTAAGGAAATGTTCTTAGTCTATGGCAATGGAAAACTAATTCTGGAAGGCTTTAGCGACGCCAGCTTCCAGTCTGATGACGATGATGCCAAGTCTCAATCAGGGTATGTATTCAAGCTCAACGGAGGAGTAGTGGCTTGGAAAAGTTCCAAGCAAGCAACCACTGCTGACTCCACCACTGAGGCTGAATACATAGCAGCTTCAGAAGCTGCTAAGGAAGCGGTTTGGATGAGAAACTACATCCAAGAGTTGGGTGTGGTGCCTAGCATCGCCGAGTCCGTTGTCATCTTCTGTGATAACAACGGTGCAATAGCGCAAGCGAAGGAACCGAGATCTCACCACCGTTCCAAACACATTCTTAGACGCTACCATCTTCTTAGAGAAATGGTAGGAAGAGGTGACGTTCGGATGGACCGAGTCAACTCAGCAGACAACACAGCAGACCCGCTGACAAAGCCTATGTCGCAAAGTGCTCATACGCAACATCTTGAGAAGATGGGGATTAGGCATATGGGTGATTGGCTTTAAAGGTCAAGTGGGAGATTGTTAGAATAGGTGACCATGTAAGCCAATTTTGGCGGGTATATGTAACCTATGTCTGGACAATTATAAGTGTTTTGATGAATCATTAATGAATAAAGAAGTGAATTTTCATTTGGCATTACTTTGTTTGTGTTCACTTGCACCCATTTTTCTATATCTGTTCACTACGCAAACAAAGCCCACGGACTGAGCATCAATTTCAGGGACTGGGACTACGCTTGGAGGTAGGTCCATGAAATCAGTCTTCCCGAATCAGTCCGGAAATCTCCAAGTCAAGGAATCCCGAAAATGGGTACCGGGATTCCATTTGAGACTTGCACTAAGCATCTGCTGTCGTGTTTCATCGACGGGTGACGAGGATCGTCTAAGCAGTGTTGGTGGGTTAGCCTGCTAGGATGCAGCTGACTGAGGTGACTCGTGGGAACCGTCTTACGGAGGACCTTGAGTATGGTCTGCAAGGTATGACGAGTATTCCCGGTTCCAACGGTACAGGTCAAGTCCTTTGACTTGAGGAATTACTGAGTTTACCTGTACATCAGAACTGTATCTTAGATATGGTGAGAGATTGCCAGAATTCTCTTTGGTAGTCATAAGCCATGTCTAGTGCAGTCCTGGTGTGCAAAGTGACAGTAGTTTCCAAGAAAGGATCTGTCTCCTGTCAATAGGTTTTGACAGTTGAGTCTCATGTATGCTCTAGGTCTTGTCCCTAAAACTGTGGCCACAGTGACTGAACAGAAGGGAAGGTTTCCCTTGCGGCGTTTAGTGAGGACAGACCGACACTTAGGTCCAAGATGGGTACCTGCGTTATCCGTGCCCTAGACACTAAGTGATGAGACCGAAGACAGAAGGACAAGCGTACTGTTAGAGCCTAAATGTTCATCCCTGAATATTTCACCTAGTCTCTAGTGCCATGGACCGTTGCTAGATGGCCACCCATGGTAACGGACGGATTCTAGGAATCCGACCAAGTCTAGCTGAATGGTGAACCTAAAGAGTCACACACTATCCACACACAATTAAATATTTAATTTGGAATTAAATATTGGAGTGAAGGAATGATTAAATTAGATTTAATCGGAACCTTTATTTTTCTTGGAGAAATAATTCTTTCTATTTGATAGAAGGAATTAAATTGATAAATTGGATTTATCAAAGGAATTTATTTAATGGGCTTAAATAATATTTATATTTATTTTAGCCTCTTGGAAATATTTAAATAGGTTTTAAATATTCCATTAAATTAAATTAAATCAACGGTTGAGATCAATGGGAGAGATGGATGGCTAGGATCGTTTTGACTAGGTCAAAACACTAGTTTGACTAGGACTTTGACTAGGTCAAAATCCTAATCAAATTAGAGTTCTTAAAAGAGGAGTTTAAAGAGGATTAAACTCCTCTTCTATATAAACCCCTAGCATCCTACAATTTACATGATGATGAATCTCCAACACACACACTACAACACACACACACGGATCTCTCTCTCCCATCTCTCTCGTCCGCCCTCTCTCTCTCTCAAGAAAATTATTTTCTTGATTCTTTTGTTCTTGGAACATTAGAATCTTGATGAATCAATACCATTAATTGATAATGTGTTATTGATTCATCCACTCCAAAATTATACACTTGTTCGTTGCTAGCACGACGTGCAAGATACGTGGGTGGATCGTGTGTCACGAATTAGAGGGTCTCAAAGACGGGATCTTGGTGCAAAACGGGGAACAACGCGTGTAGCCGTTGAAGACGAAAACGACAACGGGTAGGTCTCGTTTTAAATTTTCGTCCCTCTTTAATTTCCAACCCTATGGCCTCCATGATTTATTTTAATGTTATACGTTCATGAGATACACCGAATGCCCGGGAAATTTCAAAGGCACACCCTTTGAAACGTGTTTTAATTTAAAAGCATGTTTAAATTCCGTTTTAATTTTTAATTATACCGCGCTTCCGCATTCGCGCTTTTCCCGGGACGATCCACATAATCTTTCAATTGGAATGGCATTTGTAATGATCAATATTAAATTTGTAACGGCCTTGGGGACAACTGCCTATCTGTTCCTTTGACAGGCGTTACAAAATATTAGTAATAGTTTTTACAAAAGTCTTTACTATTTGCCCTTGGATATTGTAACGATAGAGCAAACAGTTACAAGCTTTGACCGAATAACAAAATTGGCTTTGTAACTACTAGCTGCTGTGGCACGCCGTCCCTGCGTGCATATAATAAATATTCTTTTGCGCTTTAAAATATATTATTATTATTATTATAAATAAGAGCAAAATACAAACCATTACATCACATTAAAAAATAAAAGAAAGAAAAAAAACTAATTTATCAATTAGTGAAACTTTGGAAGTTAAATAAGTTGGTTATATTATCGGTTGAAGGGCATTTTTGGCCTCAAAAAATAGTGCAGCGGTGTAATTAACCACCATTTGTAAGTGTGGAGGGGATTTTCTTTATATAACAGTATTGACATAGATTTTACGGACGGCTTCCATTTAATAAATTGGACCACATTTTGGAACGGCTTTTGTACTATCAATAGTTTTAAGTTTATATCTTTTTGGAACAATCTTTTGAACTTATTTTGGAATGGGTGTTCTTCCTCTTTTTATTTTGGAACGGGTGTTGTTCCTCTTTTAATTCTGGAATGAGTTTTGTAACGCGGGTATGAGGATTTGTATTTTTTTTTGGCTCAATTGTTGTAATGCTCTTTTAATTGGTTGTGTAATTTGATTGGGATGATTTTTGTAATTATTTTCAGGTTTTGTGCTGGTAAAGCGTATCCCAAAGATGTTACAACAACCATTAGAAATGAAATATATTTTTTTTGATATTTATAATATTTATAATATAATAATAATATTTATTATTTTAATATTTTATTTGAATTTAAGTTTAAATTTTTTTGTTGATTTTCTTAAATATGAAATATTTGAAATAGATTATCTAGCAAGTACATATTAATAATATAATTAACAAAATAAACGTAGTTTAAAAATTATATTTATATACAAATTTCAGAAAAAAGCAATGACGATCCTCATCTAGATCGGCCTTCCTGTTGGCATCCTCCACACCGTCTTATACATAATCGTTGGGGGTCGGGCATCAGCTGGAGGCTGAGATGGTTGGGGCAACGGAGGGACGACAAGGTGTTCACAATATGGTCCAGCATCTCCTCGATCCTCATGATCCAAAGATTGAGATCCGGGCTTCCCGGTCGTGGTGGCGGAGGTGTCATTGTAAAAGTCATGCATAAATTACCTACAAACAATTAAAAAATTCACAAAAATTACATTAAAATCAGAAAAAAAAACATAAAATGATACAAAATTCATTTTCTTATTTACTAATTTTCTAATTAAATCATGCATAAATTACCTATATACCATAAAAATTACATTAAAAATATAAAAAATAACCTAAAAAGGAAAAAAAAATGTTTTCCTATTTTTTTTATTTTTCTATTAAATCATGCATAAATTACCTACATACCATAAAAATTACATTAGATAGAGAAAAAAACATAAAATTTATTTTTTAATTTTCCTAAATTAAATCATGCATAAATTACCTATTAACCAAAAATTACATTAAAAATAGCAAAATAACCTAAAAAGGATAGAAAATTTGTATTGCTATATTTCTAATTTTCCTGATTAAATCATGCATAAATTACCTGCATACCATAAAAATTGCATTAAAACAGATAAGAAAACATAAAATTACAGAAAGTTCATTTTCCTACTTTTCTATTTTTTCTAATTAAATCACGTCTAAATTATTGGAATAGGTGACCAGAAAACCAATTGATTTGGCAGTTTTGGAAACTATTCAGCAATCTTTATTAAAAGTAACTTTGTATTGATGAACATGGTAAGTGTTCGTCATTGGAATATATGTCTGTTGTGCTTATCGATTACATTAATGAGATATTTTAACATCACAATAGATGCCCACAGACTAATTGGATAACCCATACAGTTGGGCCGCCCATTGGATGACGGCTATGAAACCAACTAATGAGGGTTGGGTCTAACGTTTCAAGTCGAGGACCTCGAGACTGGGCATTAAGAGTCCTATAAAGACTTTCACTAAGAGTCATATTCATTGGATGAGCATCGTGTTTCATCGGCGACAGGCATGGGATGCCTATACGATCTTAGTAGGTTGGTCGACTGGGGTCGAGCTGAATGAACTGACTCGCGGGGATTATCATATGGAAGCCTTGGAGGTATGGTTGGTATCATTAGAGTTTCCCGGTTCCGATAGTATGGGATTAGTCCTCGGACTTGAGAAATTATGGCAGTCACGTGCATACGAAGACTGTATCTTGGATCTGACGAAAGGTGATCATTCTGTAAGATGGTCATTATAAGCTTTGTCCAGTGCAGTTAGAATGTGTAGCAAGGACGGTGGGTTTCAAAAAGAGGATCTGTCCCCTTTCAGTATGTGACAGAGGTATCTCCTATATACTCGGAGACACATTGATGTTGCTTAAAGCTGTGGCCACAGTGGTTGATTGAGCAGGGAATGATTCCTTACATCGATGCAATGAGGCATGCGTAGTCTCGAGTATTAAGCATAGTTGCCTAGTCAAGGATGTGAACCGATGCCTAATTCACCCCAGACTAAGGCTGGGAGTGTCAGAATAGGTGACCATGTAAGCTAATTTTGGAAGGAATATGTAACCTATGTCTAGACAATTCTTTGGTATTTGATAAAACATTTATGAATAAAGAAGTGAAAATTCAAATGACAATACTTTGTTTACGTTCACTTATCTGCATTTACATTTCTGTTCACTACGCAAACTAAGCCCACGGACTGAGAAACGATTTCGGGGACTGGGACTACGCTTGGAGGTAGGTCCATGAAATCAGTCTCGCCGAATCAGTCCGGAAATCTCCAAGTCAAGGAATCCCAAAAATGGGTACCGGGATTCCCCTTGAGACTTGCACTAAGCATCTGCTATCGTATTTCATCGACGGGTGACGAAGGTCGTCTAAGCAATGTTAGTGGGTCAGCGTGCTAGGAAGCAGCTGACTGAGGTGACTTGCGGGAACCGTCTTACGGAGGACCTTGAGTATGGTCAGCAAGGTGTGACGTGTATTCCCGGTTCCAACGGTACAGGCCAAGTCCTTTGACTTGAGGAACTGCTGAGTTTACCTGTGCATCAGGTCTGTATCTTAGATATGGTGAGAGATTGCCAAAATACTCTTGAGTAGTCATAAGCCATGTCTAGTGCAGCTCGGGTGTACAAAGTGACAGTAGTTTCCAAGAAAGGATCTGTCTCCTGTCAAAAGGTGTTGACAGTTGAGTCTCATGTATGCTCTGTGTCTTGTCCCTGAAATCTGTGGCCACAGTAACTGAACAGAAGGGAAAGGTTTCCCTTGCGGCGTTTAGTAAGGACAGACCGACACTTAGGTCCAAAATGGGTACCTGCTTTTTCCGTGCCCTAGACTCTAAGTGATGAGACCAAAAACAGAAGGACAAGTGTACTGTTAGAGCCTAAATGTTCATCCCCGAATATTTCACCTAGTCTCTAGTGCCATGGACCGTTGCTAGATGGCCATCCATGGTAACAGGCGGATTCTAGGAATCCGACCAAGTGTAGCTGAATGGTGAACCTAAAGAGTCACACACTATCCACACACACTTAGTATTTAATTTGGAATTAAATATTGGAGTAAAGGAATGATTAAATTAGATTCAATCGGGTCCTATATTTTTTTGGAGAAATTAATTCCTTCTATTTGATAAAGGGAATTAAATTAATAAATAGGATTTATTACAAGGGTTGATTTAATGGGCTTAGAATAAATAATAATATTTATTTATTATATTATATTTATTCTTTTAGCCTTTTGGAATATTTAATGGGATTTAAATATTCCATTAAATTAAAATCAACGATTGAGATGGAAAGGGGAGATGGAAGGCTAGGATTCGTTTGACTAGGTCAAACACTAGTTTGACTAGGACTTTGACTAGGTCAAAATCCTAGTCAAATTAGAGTACTTAGAGTTGGAGTTTAAAGAGGATTAAACTCCTCCTCTATATAAACCTCTAGCTTCCAACCATTGTAGGATGATGATTCTTGAAAACACACACAACACACACTCTCCCCTCTCCATACCTCTCGTCCGCCCCTCTCTCTCTCCAAGAAGAAAATATTTTTTAGTTCTTTTTGTTCTTGGAACATTAGAACTTAGACGAACCAATACCGTTAATTGATAACATGTTATTGATTCGTCCACTCCAAAAATTATACACTTGTTCGTTGCTAGCACGACGTGCAAGATACGTGGGTGGATCGTGTATCACGATTTGGAGGGTCTCAAGAACGAGATCTCGGTGCAAAACGGGGAACAATGCGAGTAGCCGTTGAAGACGAAAACGACAACGGGTAGGTCTCGTTTTACATTTTCGTGCCTCTTTAATTTTTCAACTCTATGGCCTCCATGATTTCTTTACGCGTTATATGATCATGAGATACACCGAACGCCCGGGAACCTCAAGGGTACACCCCTTGAGCGTGTACTTTTAAATTTAAAGCATGCTTTAATTTTTGTATGATTATTTTTATCGCGCTTCCGCATTCGCGCAATTCCCGTTGATCCACCGATTTCTTTCAGGGAGACGGTAGACGGAAGGACCGTACCCGAACGAAATCGGTGCCTAAATGTTCACGCCAACATTCACCTAGTCTCTAGTGCCATGGACCGTTGCTAGACATCCACCCATGGTAACGGGCTTCTGTTCGACACGGGCCCAAGTCTAGCTGAGGGTGAACCTTAAGGGTGACACACAAATCATCGAGGAGGTGAAGAAATTGACTTGGAGTAAATTAAGATGATAAATAATTGGATTTATGGGATAATCCATGAGGATTATTTAATTGGACTTTGAATTGAATTAGATTTATTTATTGTGCTTTTGTAATTGGATTACAATAAAACTCGATCCATTAAATTGTGGCCCAAGAGATATATTAATTCTACTCTTGGAATTATGAGAAGTTGGACTTCTCCCAAAATGGATGGCGTTGATTAATGTAGTTGACTTGTTCCTTTTTGGGAAGGAACAATTCAACTCCAATCAAGCCTCCTTTACTTGGTATGATTCAATCATACCTTGTAAAGTGGTAGGCTTGATTGAAGATTAATGGGGATTGATTGGAATGTATCTAGACATCCCTTGGCTGAACCTAGACACATTCCAATAATCACATTAATGATCCAATCAAGCCTCCTTTACTTGGTATGATTTAATCATACCTTGTAAAGTGGTAGGCTTGATTGAAGATTATTGATTGGAATGTATGTAGACATCACTTGGATGAACTTAGACACATTCCAATAATCGCATTAAAGATCCAATCAAGCCTCTTTTACTTGGTATGATTTAATCATACCTTGTAAAGTGGTAGGCTTGATTGAAGATTAATGGGGATTGATTGGAATGTATCTAGACATCCTTGGATGAACCTAGACATAATCCAATAATCACATTAATGATGTATATATATGAGTATATACAATCATCAACAAGAGGATTAATCATTATTCATCTTTTTCTAGGAATACCCCTTGGGATGTTTTATTATGATATACGTTTTAAATACTGTTAAATTCCGCATCTCTCGCTTCTGCTCGCGCTCCAGGGCGCATCAGCTTGTCCTTCAAGTTGTATCAGAGCCCGGTTCGATGTAAGAGGCCATAGATCTATGTGCTTTAACTGTGAAATTTGATTTTATGGCTTTATTGAGCATGTTTATTGCGTAAATGTATAAAGTAATGTACTTGTTTAAATGTTTAAGTATGATGGACATCATGCATGTATTTTGTGAATAGAGTTTCAAAATTACATGCCTCATTTTTAGTATTTTAATATGTGGAAACGAAAGAAAAAAAAAAAATTAATGGATGGCAGCGGCAGCGGCAGAGGCAGCGGTTGGCTGCCACCCTTACTGGCCGATCACTGTGGCGCGACGGTTGGGCCGATCTATGCCTTTTTTTTGATGTTGTCCGAAATTTTGATTTTTTTGAATTTTTGTGCATATTTTCTGAAAATGGATTATTTTTGCATATTTGAGTTGGATTAATTGATTTTTTCCTATAATCAAATTTCTTAATTAATTTGGATTTTAACATGCATTGGATGCATTGTAAACGGAGATGTCCATTGGATTTAAAATTTCAACATGTAAATTTTCATATGTTTATGACATGTGATGTTGAATATCACATAGGTATTTTGTATATCTATTATGAGCATGATTATTTGGTATGATTGTGCGTTAATGTTGATTATGTTAGAATAGGTGACCATGAAGCCAATCTTATTAGGCAAATGTAACCTATGTCTGAACAATTTCAAAGTTTTTAATAAACCTCGATGAATAAGAAAGTGAAATTCATCTGGCCCATACTTTGTCTGTGTTCACTTTAACTGCTTTATAACTGTTCACTACACAAACAAAGCCCACAAATTGAGATTACATTTCGAGGACTGGGACTACGCTTGGAGGTAGGTTCATGAAATCAGTTCCGCTGAATCAGTCTGAAAATCTCCAAGTCAAGGAATCTCGAAAATGGGTACCGAGAATCCACTTGAGACTTGCACTAAGCATCTGCTGTCGTGTTTCATCGACGGGTGACGAGGGTCGTCTAAGCAGTGTTAGTGGGTCAGCTTGCTGGGGAGTGGCTGACTAAGGTCACTCGTGGAAACCGTCTTACGGAGGACCTTGAGTAGGGTTGGCTAGGTATGACGAGAGTTCCCCGTTCCAACGGTATAGGTCAATCCTTTGACTTGAGGATTTGTTGAGTTTACCTGTACATCGTGACTGTATCTTAGGTATGGTGAGAGATTGCCAAAATACAGTTGAGTAGTCATAAGCCATATCTAGTGTAGCCACGGTGTGCAACATGACAGTAGTTTCCAAGAAAGGATCTGTCTCCTGTCTAGAGCGTTGACAGTAGCGTCTCACTATACTTTGTGTCTTGTTCCTAAAATCTATGGCCATAGTAACTGAACAGAATGGAAGGATTCCCTGTGCCGTTTAGTATAGGACAGACTGACACTTAGGTCCAAGATGGGTACCTATATATCCGTGCCCTAGACCCTAAGTGGTGAGATCGTAGACGGAAAGATAGATGTACTGTATAGCCTAAATGTTCATCCCCATGCATATTCACCTAGTCTCTAGTGCCATGGATCGTTTCTAGACGGCCACCCATGGTGACGGGCGGATTCTAGGAATCCGACCAAATCTAGCTGAAGGTGAACCTAAAGAGTCACCCACAATCCGCACACATAACGCATTTAATTTGAAATTAAATATTTGGAGAGAAATGGAACGATTAAATTAGATTTAATTGGGTCTTTCTTATCTTGGGAAATTAATTTCATTTATTAGATGAAAGGAATTTATCTAATAAATTAGATAAATTGAAAATTAATTTATGGGCTTAAAATAAATATTGATATTTATTTATTGCCCTTTGGATTATTTAAATAGATTTAAATATTCCATAAATTAATGAATGGTTGAGATTGAAGAGGGAAATCAATGGCTAGGATTGGTTTGACCAAGAAGCTAGAAATTGACTAGGATTTGATTAGGTCAAATCCTATTTCAAGAGGAGTCTTCCAAAGGGTTGGAATTAGAAGAGAAATAGGATTCCTCTATAAATATTCCTAACTCTTCACTTTGGAAGGGATGATGAAACTCAAAATACACACACACACACACACCATCACTCGGCCGCTCCTCTACCCTTACTCGGCCTCTCTCTTCTCTCATTTCCCTAGATACTCTCTTGTGTTATTTTGTGTTATACAATTGAACAAAAGGAGGGTTGATCTCGTTAATTAAATAGCGTTTGATCAATCCGTCCTCTCCAAATATTATATACACTTGTTCTTTCACTAGCACGAGGATCAAGATACATGGGCGGATTGTGTGTATGAATTAGAGGGTCTCAAACTCGAGATCTTGGAGCAAAATGGGGAACAACGCGAGTAGCGGTTTGAAGACGAAAACAACAACTGGGTAGGTTTTCGGTTTAATGTTTTCATCCCTTTTTTAAACCCTATGGCCTCCATGAAATTCTTGTATGGTTTTATTCATGAGATACACCGAATGCCCGAGAGATTCAAGGGAATACCCCTTGAACGTCTTTATTTTAATCTTGTATATGGCATGTTTAAATTCTTGCAATTTTAATTATACCGCGCTTCCGCATTCGCGCTACTCCCGGGCCAATCCACACGCCTTTGCAAGGCTTTCAGTGGTATCAGAGCCCGGTTCGGTGTATAGGCCTAGGGTTTTACGTGTGTTTAAAGCATGAAAACGTGTATGGCATGATTTATATGTTTCTTGATATTTTAATTATCAAGTATGTCGTTTTCTTATCTTTAATCGTGTATGAGTTGTTGGTGTTGTTGGTATTCTTGTTTTTCATGGAAAACGGGGGCAGAAAAATAAAATGAAAGAAAACGTTGCACGCGGCCAGTCGGTGGCTGACTGCGCACGCAGTGCGCACAGGCGAGGCGCGCGCGCGCGCAAGCAGAGGAGCCTGCGCGCGGCAGCCCCACCAGGCGTGCACAATGCCCGCGGCCATGTGGCCGGCATGCGTGCAGCCGGACGCTGAGGGCAGACGCATGGCCGAGCGCGCGCGCACGCAGGCGGGGAAGTCCGCGCGCACGCGCCAGGCCAGTACGTCGGGAAGTGCTTGCACGGCCGATGCATGGCCAGGGAGGCCGCGCGCGCACGCGCGTATGAGGCAGCGCCGCCAGGCGCTCATGCAGGCAAATAACGGAGTCTGTGCTTGCGCGCCCGGCAGGCACGCTCGATGCGCATGTTCGTACGCGGACTGCGCGCAGGATGCGCATGCAGGCGGCACAGCAGGGTGGTGCGCGCATGCAGAGGAGCCTGCGCACGACAACCCTGCCAGCGTGCCAGTGTGCGCGGCACAACACGACTAGGCGCGCGCGCGAGCAGGCAGGGGCTTGCGCATGCACGCCCGGCTAGGCAAGCCTTGCACGCTCGCGGACAGTAGGCAGGCCTGCTGGCCCGTGTGCATCGGCAAGCGCCGCCGGAGGCGGCGGCCGGTTGTTTCTTTACGTTTTTCTTGTTATTTAATTTTTTGGACAATTATGAAAAATTGGTTTTATTTATTTTTTGCATGTTTTCTTAATAACATTTTTTGGAAAGTTGTAGTATTGTATTTGGAATCCCGACGTATTATTCACTTTCAAATAATGAGGAAAGGTTTTCCTAAACAAGAAAGGATATTGCCAATGTTATACCATGTTTACATACATGACTCGTTTTTTTCATGGGATGATGTGATTGGATATCATGAATTATGTGCATATGTTTATGTGATTGGATATCATGTAATTATGTGCGTTAATTGAGAACGGATGATCACAAGCCCTAGACCGAATGTATGGTTTAAATTTATGTTGGGCCTGTGTGCCTCTTTTATTTTCTCCCCTCCTTTTCTAGTTGCCTTGGAATAATAAGGCATTCTATCTCCCTCCTATTGTACTCCCCCGGGTTTTCGCTGGGGTTTCTTTTTACATATATAATGAGAGTAGTATAGGAGTGAGGAATTTTATTTATGTTATTGGTGGAGACGAAGGATGGTCCAAATGGTGAGCCCAGAATGGAGAATCCAAGGCGTTCCATGAATATTTGAAGTAGAAAAGTGACCAAGGCCCATCAGCATGTTGATCGGGTTGCTATTAAACGTAATAGTGTAGGACCAACCCTAGATTAACCATAAATCCACTGTGGGCTCAGTGGATCGCATAGGATTCGGGCTTGTGATCATCCAACAGGGGCGTGCTAGGCTTTAATTTTGCATGTGGCTTTTATGGTGAATGAATGGTTTATTTATCATATTATTGCTATGGGATGCAAACTTTAAATTATGCATTATGTATGTATATGTGTATAGGATCTCGGTCATTTTCAACTCTCACTTGGTTGGACCAAAGTTCAAAATATTAGACCCTTGACAAATGGACTTGGACTCTAGGAGTTCGTCCATGCCTTCCATCCATGGCAAAGTGAGGAAGCTGATTTAGGTCGATAGCGTGGTCTGACGAGTCGTGGCATGAGTATCGTGCTTAAAAGAAGCTGCACTTTGTCATGAACGAGGAGTAGACTGTTGTTACCTGTCTCACGAGTCGTGGAGGTAGCAGTGGGTCTATGAATCGGTTGATTGGGTCGGGTCTAACGCCCAAATAACGTGATTCGCTTGGAGTCCTTGGGATCACGTGAAAAGGTGAGGCAATTATCTTGGGAATCTCGTGGAACGATAATGGTATGGCATACCTCCCACAGGATTCTTCCCATGCGAATCGTAAAAGCGGGGTATGGAGAAAATCGCTGTGGATCCCAAGTCCACTAGGAAAGGGTTTTCCCGAAAACAACGTTTGAGAGTATCGTGTTTTCGTATAAATAGTGGGAGCATTAAATGACTAAAGTCCAAGCATTTAATCTTTTATTAAAACTTTCGTTTTTTAAAATTCTGCTGATCATAGTTCTGTTCTTTAAATGTAGATTTAGAATGTCTAAGAACCCATTATCAACTATACTTGAGACCAACAAGTTTAATGGAACCAATTACAATGACTGGTTGCGCAATCTGAGGATAGTCCTCGATTACGATAACCAAGGCTATGTCATGGACGAGCCATTCTCTAGGACCTTGTCGGAAGGATCCACGCTAGAAGAACGTGAGATGTTCGAGACTTGGCATAAGGATAACCGAAGAGTCCGTAGCGTCATACTTGCCTCTATGACGAATGAGATTCAGAAGCAGTATGAAAGGCTAGACGATGTCCCTTCCATTATGGCTTGCCTGAAGGATTGCTATGCAGTCCCGGACCGACGTACTAGGTATGTCGCGACGAAGGCGTTCTTTGAAAATAAAATGACCGAAGGGTCCTCTGTACAAGAGCATGCGGTCAAGATGCTTACCTTGGTGGAAAAGCTCGAGGACCTCAAGGCAGGGCTCGATAACGAGACGTACATAGATGTGATCCTTCAGTCTCTCCCACCCTCCTTCGACCAATTCATTGTTAACTACAACGTGAACACACTTGTGAAGGGTATTCATGAGTTAATCAATATGTTGGTGCAATACGAGGCAACGACCAAAAAGTCTGCACCGTCGGTATTGTTTGGTGATGCTTCGACTTCCAAAATGAAAGACAAGGGCGCCAGACGTTGGAGAAGGAAGAAGGGAAAGGGGAAAGCTATCAAAGCAGCTACCAACACTAAGAGTGTTCCCATTGCCAAAGTGGGGAAAGGCAAAGGAAAGGGGAAGGTTGACTCAAAGCAACAGTCGAGAGCATATGACATATGTATTCATTGCCGTGAGAAAGGGCATTGGAAGAAGGATTTCCCCAAACTCCTCTCCAAGCAAGGTATCTTTGTGATTGAGGTTAATATGGTTACTAACACTGCCTCTTGGGTATTAGATATCGGCTGTGGAGCTCACATTTGCAATGATTTATAGATGCTAAAAAGAAGTAGAAAACTGAGTAGTGGAGATATGGTCCTAAAGCTTGGAAATGACAAGGCCATCTCGGCAGAAGCAGTAGGATCCGCTACCCTAGTAGTTAGTGATCGTATTAGTATAGAATTAGAGCAAGTTTATTATGTACCTAGCATGATTAGAACTATCATTTCCATTCCGTTGTTAGACAATAGTGGATATGAGTTTATAATCAATAAAAATTGTTTTTATTTGATGAAGGGTGGTATTGCTCATCTGCTTGGTACGCTTAATAACGGCCTCTATATCTTACAACAAGCGAATGTCGTTCTAAACGCTCAAAACAAACATAAAATAGATGATAACGGGAATGCACAACTGTAACACGCTAGGTTAGGTCACATTTCCCAAGATAGGATGAAGAAATTGGTAGACTCAAAAAACCTAGAGGTTGGGGACTTGAGTAAACTACCAACTTGTGAATCCTGTCTCAGAGGAAAAATGACCAAGAAGCCCTTTGTAGGACAAAGCAGGCTTGCCACAGGTCTGTTGGACTTGGTCCATACAGATGTATGTGGACCACTAAGGACGCAAGCCCGAGGTGGGTTCTCCTACTTCATAACCTTCACCGATGATCATTCACGGTATGGTTATATATACCTGATGAGGTACAAGTCTGAAGCTCTTGAGAGGTTTTTAAAGAATTCAGACTTGAAGTTGAGAACCAAACCGGCTGTAAAATTAAAGTCCTACGGTCAGGCCGAGGCGGAGAATACCTTAATAGTGAGTTCCTCAATTACCTTAAAGAAAATGGTATAATCTCTGAATGGACACCTCCAGGGACACCACAGTTAAATGGGGTCTCTGAAAGGAGAAATCGAACCCTGTTAGACATGGTCCGATCCATGATGAGTTTTACCAAATTGCCCTTGTCGTTTTTGAAAGATTATGTGGATCGTCCCGGGAGATGAACGCGAATAGCGGAAGCGCGAAAGATTGCATAATAAAAAATTGCAAAGCATAATTAAAAGGAATTTAAATCGTGCATAACAAACATAAACGAATCAAGGGGTGTGCCCTTGATTCTCCCGGGCGTTCGGTCTATCTCATGTTCAATAAAACACAACATGGAGGCCATAGAATTAGAACCGAAAAGCATAATTAAAGAACCTACCCGTTTATAGTTTTGTCTTCGTTTCGGCTACATGCATTGTTCCCCGTTTTGCACCAAGATCTCAAAGAAGAGACCCTCTAAATCTTCTCACTCGCTACACCGGAAAGCAAACAACCCTTGTGCTAGCAGGAGATTATTTGGGGAGAAGAGACATCGATACATGCTATGAATTAACACAATCAATGTCTCTTATGTTCTTAACTTGAATAAAATTAAGAAGAACAAAGTAGTATTCTTGGAGAGTGAAATAGGGATGGACGAAAATTTGAGGGAGAATTGAGAGATGAGAGTTGTAGAGATTAGTAGGGGTGTGTGTGTGTTTTTGAGTATTTATAGAAGATGGAATTTCCTATTCCTTCTCAAACTCTTCCAAAGAGACACACTTTGACTAGGATTTTGACCTAGTCAAACTAGGCTTTGATTAAGTCAAATTAATCATGGCCCTTCATCTCATCATTCCCTTGATTAAATCTTGTCCATCCATTTTGATGGGCTTTATTTAATTCTAAATTAAATAATCCCATGGACTTTATATTAAAATCCTATTTAATATACAAGCCCATTAATTAATTAATGGAATGGACTTTATTTAATTCTAAATTAAATAGTCCACGGACTTTATATTAAATCCTCTTTTAATATACCAAGTCCATTAATTAATTCATCCTTTTAATCTAATTAAAAGGGAAGCCCATGCTTTATAAAATTCATAAACCTAATTTATGAACTCAAGCCCAATTATTCCAAATAATTCATCCAGACTTGAATCTCCAAGAAGTATAATTTAATTCCACTAAATTAAACCTTCTCCCGGAATTAATTCCAAATTAATTCCCTTTCATTTGGTGTAGCGGGTGTGACTCTTTAGGTTCACCTTTTAGCTAGACTTGGACTTACTTCTTGTTATTTCATAACCAAAGTAGTCCGTTGCCATGGGTGGCCATCTAACAACGGTCCATGGCACTAGAGACTAGGTGAATTTATGGTGTGGACATTTAGGCTCCGAGTTATACGCAGGTGCGGTCCTACCGACGCTCGATACGTACGGGTACGGTCCTACTGTCGCCTGTCTCCCGGCCTTTAGTCTAGGGGTCGGTTCCCATCCTTGACTAGGCAACTATGCATAATGCTCGAGATAGGTTTAACTCGACGTAGGAAATCCTTTCCCACTACATCAAGTGCTACGGCCATAGACTTTGTGAGTCTAAACCATCTCCGAGCGCATAGGAGATTTCGCTGTCATATCCTTTGATAGGGGACAGATCCTATGTTGGAATACACCGTTCTTACATACTCTGACTGCACTGGACGAGGCTTATGATGACCATGTAATATAACCGGTCAAATTTCACCATATCCAAGATACAACCTTAGTATGTAGGGGACTGCCGTGATCCTCAAGTCCGAGGACTAATCCTGTACTATCGGAACCGGGAATACGAGTCATACCGACCAAGCCCGAGTGGCTTCCATATGACGATTCCCGCAAGTCACCTCAGTCGGCCGCTCCCCAGCATGCCGACCCACTAACACTGCTTAGACGATCCTCGTCACCCGTCGATGAAACACGACAGCAGATGCTTAGTGCAAGTCTCAAATGGATTCTCGATGCCCTGTCTCGAGATTCCTTTGACTTGGAGTATTTCAGACTGATTCGGCGAAACTGATTTCATGAACCTACCTCTAAGAGTAGTTCCGATTTCCCGAAATGTTATTTCAGTTTGTGGGCATTTGTTGTGAAAAGTAGTAAGTACAACAAACTCATGCCTATGAATCCTTACTACATTCGTAATATTACTTGTTCACAGATTGACGAATGGTTCTCAGAACAGCCAATCCCATTGACTTTCTAGTCACCTATTCTAACAGTTTTGGGGCTACGCATTGGAGACTGCGGCCAAATTGTTAAACTTGGTGCCAACCAGTGTATTGACCCAAATCCCATATGAGATATGACACGGCAAGCCTGCATCCTACAACTACTTGAAAGTGTAGGGTAGCCTTGCATACGTCAAGAAGCTAGTGGGAGACAAGCTAGAATCTAAGTCTAGTTTGTGCAGGTTCGTCGGATACCTCAAAGAAACTGCAGGTTATTATTTCTATGACCCCTTGGAACAAAAGGTATTTGTTTCAATGAACGCAGTATTCTTGGAACAAGGTTTTCCAGAGGATATCCAGCCTGATAAACTGATCCTTGAGGAGTCTAGTGATGGAAACCAGTCATCAGTGGAAGCCGCGCTCACTTAGAGGATTCAGGATAGATACCCAGAAGGCTGATCAACCACGAGAAGTTCAGCATGCTAGGCATGAAGAACGACCTCAGGAAGAGCCAACCCCGGTACCTGAACCGCCAGCTCCTATACAGTCAATGCCCACAGTCACCACTGACGTTCCCGTTCTCCGTAGGTCAACTAGAGAGTCTCGACCTCCCATGAGGTATGGCTTTCTAAACGTGACCAGTCGATTGGATAAGGATCCTAAGACATACGGGGAAGCGATGTCTGACATCGACTTTGGGAGATGGCTTGAGGCCATGAAAACCGAAATGGACTCCATGAGTGAGAACCAAGTCTGGACACTTGTAGACCTACCCAAAGGGGTTAAGCCAGTTGGCTGTAAATGGGTCTATAAGTGCAAACTTGACATTGATGGAGAAGTCACAACCTTCAAAGCTAGGTTAGTAGCGAAAGGGTACATTCAACGACCTGGGGTCGATTTTGAGGATACTTATTCGCCGGTAGTCATGGCTAAATCCATTTGGATCTTGCTTGCCATAGCAACATGGTATGACTATGAGATATGGCAGATGGACGTGATGAAAGGACAAGCTGATCCGCTCGGGAGCGCGAGCGGAAGCGGGAAAGCGAAAAAGGGTGTGTAAATTTAAATCGAATTTAAATAAACATTTCCCAAGGGGTGTACCCTTGGGTGCTCAACCGGGCGTTCGATGTAGGATATGTTAATATTAAAAGCATACATAAAACACATAGGGCATAGATGAATAGTAAAGATATACTAAAGCGTAATAAACCGTTACCTTGTAGATTTTATGTATGCTCGGGTACTTGCATTGTTCCTTCACTAGAATGCTCACAAATCCAAACGTATGGATACTCCAAAGGTGATCCACACCACATCGGAAGAAACTCACATTCTCCTTGCTAGAGAAAATGGGTTTACGAAGGAATCGGTTTAAGAGAATAACACTATGCATTAGTGTACTCTTAAACCTACTTTGTTCTTCCTCTTGATTCAAAACCAAGTGAAGAACACAAGTAGAAAGAGAGGGACGTGGCCGAGAGTTAGAGAGAGAGGAGAAAATTGTCTTCTTTTTCCTTGAAAAAGATGAATAATGATTCCCATACACAAGGTGTTGTATATACTCATATATATACATAATTAATGTGATTATTGGAATGTGTCTAGGTTCATCCAAGGATGTCTAGATACATCCCAATCAATCACCATTAATTCTTCAATCAAGCCTACCAACTTTTATGGTATGATCAAATCATACCAAAAGGGAAGGGCTTGATTGGAGTTGATTTGTCGTTTTGCAAAAGAGATAAGTCAACATACCACCTTGCATGAAACATGGCTGATTTTAGCTTCCTCCAAGGGAGCATTTCGGCTATGCTCATTATGGGAAGAAGTCCAACTTCTTCCTATTCCAAAATAGGAATTATTTCTCCTCTCGGGTCAAATTTAATGGACCGGGTTTAATGTCCACTTAAATTATTCCCGTTGATCTTTTAATCCAATTAAAAGATCCAACATCTCAACTTTCCATATTTAATTGTAAATCTAATTTACCGATTAAACGAGGGCCCGATACAATATCGGCTCGTCCATCCAATGGACTTTCCCTTAAGTAATCCAATTACTTATTTATCCTTCGAGATTGGCTCCAAGTCAATCTCTCAACCTCCTCGGGGATTTTTGTGTGACCCTTTAGGTTCACCCTCAGCTAGACTTGGGCCGGAGTTCCACAAGGGCCCGTCACCATGGGTGACCGTCTAGCAACGGTCCATGGCACTAGAGACTAGGTGAATTGGCGTGAACATTTTAGGCGCCGATTCCGTACGGGTACGGTCCTTCCGTCTACCGTCTCCCAGCCTTAGTCTAGGGTATGGAATTGGGCGTTGGTTCCCATCCTTGACTAGGTATCTATGCTTAGTACTCGAGACTACGTATGCTTCATTGAGTCGACACAGGAAACCATTTCCTGTTCGACAAACCACTATGGCCACAGCTTTAAACAGCATGAACGTGTCTCCGAGTGCATAGGAGATACCTCTGTCACATACTGACAGGGGACGGATCCTCATCTTGGAATCCACCATCCTCGCTACACATTTCGACTACACTGGATAAGGCATATGATGATCATCTTACAGAATGATCACCTCTCGCCAGATCCAAGATACAGCCGTCCTGTGCACGCGACTGCCATGATCCCTCAAGTCTGAGGACTACTCCCGTACTATCGGAACCGGGGAAATATAATCATACCGACCAAGCCTCCAAGGCTTCCATATGATGATCCCCGTGAGTCAGTCCAGTCGGCTCGACCCCAATCGACCAACCCATCAAGATCGTGTAGGCGTCCCACGCCTGTTGTGACACCCCTTCCGTAATCACACTCCATCTCATAATTAATTCACATTTAACCCAATTTAGATAAATCTTCTTATAACCATATTCTATATATATGCCTCAATAGATTAAAAACTTCAACAGAATTCTTTTATATAACATAATTCACTAAAGCATATGAAAACGACAAAAGTGGAGTTTCTAGCGATTACAAAACTTAAGATAATAATCCAGTCCGAGTTTAATATTATCTTTAATATGCAGCTAGAGCTCACGACTCATGATGACACTTCAGTGCTGACCCACCTAACAAGGCTGACAACTGGCTACAAGCTAGCTAGACGAGTCACTGCAATCTATCTGCTGAAAAAAGTACATGGCAAAGAGTGATTTGCCAACTCAGTAAGTATAGCTAATTAGCTATATATACACAGACATGTGAGCACATAGAAGGAAGATCAATTTTATGCAATAACACCAATCAACCATGTTCATTATGCAATTTCCACAATATTTCCAAGTAATCAGTATGAAACAATCATGTGAAAGCCAATGCCAGAATCACTATCAACACGTCATGCAGTAATCACAATATCACAAAGTAATCAATAACAACCATTACTCGGGAATCAATATCAGAATCATAATCATTCACATCATAATACAAACTCAGTCATGATTTATTATCTTAGGGCCCTGCTTAACCTAGCTGGAGTATATTCAATGGTTTTGCCGGCTCTCATCATCTCAATCAATATCATATAATAGCCGGCACAGGATACCCATCGTATGTGATATCCCCACACTGGCCAAGTGTGTAGCTCCTGATAACAGGACATCACACCGAACATGGCACCCCCACACCACCCCAGTGTGTAGCCGTCAGCACAGGATATTCCCCGCTACCCGGAATACCCCGGTACCCTTCGCGCCATGGTACCTAGCTGTATATTCATTTTCTCCCATCCCATCTCACATCATCAATCACATCATCATGACAGCACACAGCTTGTCATCAATCACATCATCATAAACCATTGAATATGCACCAGGTTAGGTAAGCCATCTTCTCATCTCAACACATCATCTGTACATTTATCGACTTCATAATTCAATTCAGATCATTAATCAAATAGAGGCCTGTCAATCATTCACGACCACTCCATCATTCATCTTCATTCACCAACAAAAATAGAAGTATATCACAAGTATTTACCATGTACACCATATTAAATCGTAGTCATAACACATAACAATAATTTCATAAGACAACCACATAATCCAGTTTAACACATGACAATTTACGATCAAAATTACACATAACCATGCATCTTTACATATATATATCCAATTAACTATACTTACCTCAATTCCACAATGATATACTTAGTAAAATAACGTTTTCACTCTTGTACGCTGTTCTCGTGTCCTATAAATAGTCGTAAGACGTATAGTCAACATATCAGAAATATTGAAATTCCTTAATAGTACATTAGACAATATTCGGACACTCCTCACTAATCTGTTAATATCTTATTTTACATAATTCATATCCTTAATCCATTTTCTACTACATAAAGTAGACTCAATTATATTTCGATCAGTATATATCTTGCTATATCTAAGTTAGTGCTTATATTTTTAAGAATTTCCTTTGCCGCCCCTTATCCTGTGAATCATGCCTGCCTGAACACTGATCACTAATTAAATCATAATTTTAATTATAATAATCCAAATTAAAAACTGTTTTAGTATGATAAAATAGACATCCTAGGATTTCTAATGGTATAAAATATGTATATTAAACCATAGGAATAATTTGCGAATAATATCTATCTTGTTCCTGTTCATAGTTTTTCTTTGACAGAATCTGTATACCAAATTATTATTTCTCCCCAGACCAAATTACAACTTTTAAATTCAATATTTTTACACCATATACTCTCCTACGTCCCTATATTCATATAAAACAAGAATCATACGAATTGGATGAATATATAATTAGTTATTCAGGTTTTATCACAACCTGTCCTTTACAGTCGCAGATCCATAGAGCTCTACTTCAAAATTCTCCCAAAATTCGTATACCCGATCAAAATTTATGATATTTACAGAATATTATATATTATGTCCCTAGTTTCATTTTAAGAAATAATCATACAAATTGAACCATTATAACTCAAGTTACAAGGGTTTTAATATCCTCAGTCTGGATTACCGCAGAAACAGGGCAACAGAATATATTCTACGATTTAGCCATTAAAACGAAGGATTTAGCTTCTGCTCAAAACTAAAAAAGTTGTAGAAGACCTCCTAAAGTTTTCAGAGACAGAAAAATCACTAAATTTGGAACGGTAAAAACGTGAGATTTTCCTGAAACACCGAGACTATTTGGACAGAGTTTTTGCCTGTTATCAAGTATCTAGCTTAACTCATCCATTTCTTCCATGTTCTTCATGGATCTAAGCTTAGAAACGAAATAAAAGAGAGTTCTTACCAATATGTGTGTGGAAGACTCTAGGCTTGAGTTCTTTGAGGAGGAAGAAATAATATAATGAACAAATCAAGTCCTATATATATATGTATTGTCAATATCTCACTCCACCACCTCACTCCTCTTTTCTTTCTTTTATATATATTAATTCTATATATATATATATTAGCTTCTACCACATTCTCAAATTTTCTATGGGTAATACAAGTGGATTTATAGCATATATATATATATATAGGATAAGTTAGTAGGTGTGAACATATAGGTGTCCATATATATATATATATATTATTTTGCAATGAAGTATGTTTATAAGCATGAGTTAATTTGTTGTGTAGTGAAGATATATATATATATATATATATACATATGTAATTTGTTTTTATTTAAGATATTATATCTCCCCCTTGCATCTTCACAAATTTCTATTTTTGACCCCACACTTGTATTGTTTCAAATCCTCAAGTACTTCCAAGTATAAATCTTATCAGATAATTTATAATTAAGCACCAATTATCATACAAATGACCACATTATATATATATATATATATATATTGATTTTATTATGCTAATAAATGATAATCAAGTATTAACGTTGAGGATGTTACAATTCTCCCCTCCTAATAAAAATTTCGTCCTCGAAATTTGACTATCTTACCCGTTCATGGAAATAAATAAGGGTACTTCTCCTTTATATTTTCCTCAACTTCCCACGTGGCTTCTTTTGGAGAGTGATGACTCCACTTTACTTTCACCATTGATATCTCCTTGTTTCTCAATTTCTTTGTTCCCTTATCTAGAATCTCTATTGGCTCTTCTACGTACGTCAAGTTATCTGAGATTTCTATCTCCGGTTCACACAAACTATGACTAGGATCAGAACGATATCGTCGTAGCATAGAGACATGGAATACGTCATGTATTTGGGACAATTCTGTTGGTAATGCCAATCGGTACGCTAGTGGTCCAACTCGCTCGATAATATCATATGGTCCAATATACCTTGGACTCAGCTTTCCTTGCTTACCAAATCTTAAAATTCCTTTCCATGGGGACACTTTCAGAAAAACTTTTTCTCCTACTTCATACTCTATTTCTCTATGATGTTTATCGAAGTAACTTTTCTGTCGATCTTGTGCTGCTTTCAAATACTTCTTCACTATTTGTATCTTATCTGTTGTTTCTTGCACTAATTCTGGACCTTCGATTTGTCTTAGTCCCTCAACATCCCAACATATTGGACTTCGACATCTCCTTCCATACAACGCTTCATATGGAGCCATACCAATACTAGAATGAAAACTATTATTATATGCAAATTCCATCAGTGGCAGATGATCATCCCAATTACCCCTAAATTCAATAGTGCAAGCTCTCATCATATCTTCTAACGTCTGAATTCTCCTTTCCGATTGCCCATCTGTTTGAGGGTGAAATGCTGTACTGAAATGTAACTTCGTACCTAATGCCCTTTGTAAGCTCCCCCAAAAGTGTGAAGTAAATCGAGGATCTCTATCAGATACTATAGAAATGGGTACACCATGCAATCTTACGATTTCTGAAACATATAACTCAGCTAGTTTATCCATAGAATCACCTTGTTGTATAGGCAAGAAATGAGCTGATTTAGTCAGTCTATCCACAATTACCCAAATAGCATCATGTTTTCTGAACGTTCATGGCAAACTAATGACAAAATCCATAGTGATTTTTTCCCATTTCCATTCAGGTATAGTTAAAGGTCGAAGCTTACCGGCTGGTGCTTGATGTTCGGCTTTCACTTGCTGACAAGTTAGACACTTAGCCCACAAATTCTGCCACATCCTTTTTCATTGTCGGCCACCAGTAATATGGTCTTAAATTTCGATACATCTTTACAGTACCTGGATGCATCGCATATGGCGCGTTATGGGCTTCTTGCATGATCTCCTCACGCAGCCCCTCCACATCGGGTACACAAACTCGTCTCCCATTCACTATCACCCCATCAGCCCGTATTGAAAAATTGGGCTTCTTGCCCTGTTTGATTTTCTCTAACATTCATAACAAGAAAGGATCTCGAGATTGTGCTTCTCTACTTCTGTCCACAAAATCTGGTTTAATTTGCAAAGTTGCTAATAAACCTGCTACATGATCAACTTCTAACTTCACGTTCATTGGTCTCATTTCTATTAACAATGTTGTATTATGACTTCCCAAATTAGCCAAGGTGGCTGAACTCTTCCTACTCAAGGCATCTGCTACCACATTCGCCTTCCCAGGACGATAATCAATAGTACAATCATAATCCTTTAATAATTCTATCCACCTCCGTTGTCTCAAATTCAACTCCTTTTGTGTTAGAACATACTTCAAACTTTTATGATCAGTGAAAATCTGAAATGTTTCTCCATACAGATAGTGTCTCCAAATTTTTAGTGCATGCACAATTGCTGCTAACTCCAAATCATGTGTAGGATAATTCAACACGTGAGCCCTTAATTGGCGAGATGCATATGCTATTACTTTCCCATTCTGCATTAGAACGCATCCCAAACCTTGTTTAGAGGCATCTGTGTACACCACATATCCACCGTTACTAGATGGTAGAACTAAAATCGGAGTTGACGTCAATCTTTTCTTTAACTCTTGAAAACTTTGTTGACACTGGTCAGTCCAATGAAACTCCACCCCTTTCTTTAAAAGTTTTGTCAAAGGACGAGCAATTATAGAGAAACCCTCAACAAATCTCCTATAGTACCCCGCTAGTCCTAAGAAACTCCGAATTTCAGTCACATTCTTCAGTGTTCTCCACTCTATAATAGCTTTCACCTTTGCAGGGTCAGGCATAACCCTATCTCCAGATATCACGTGTCCAAGGAAAACTACCTGATTCACCCAAAACTCGCACTTGCTTAACTTTGCATACAACTTTTTGTCTTTCAAGGTCTGCAACACTATTTTAAGATGTTGTTCATGTTCTCCTCTATTCTTCGAATACACCAAGACATCATCTATGAACACTACCACAAATTGATCCAAATACTCTTGGAAAGTTTGATTCATCAACGCCATGAATGCTGTTGGTGCATTTATTAATCCAAACGGCATCACTAAAAACTCATAATGACCATATCTAGTACGGAAGGCTGTTTTAGGTATATCCTTCTCTGCTATTCTCAATTGCCAATAACCAGACCTCAAATCAATCTTTGAAAAGACAGTAGCACCCTTCAACTGATCTAACAAATCATCGATTCTAGGTAGTGGGTATTTATTTTTCACTGTGACCCTATTCAATTGACGATAGTCAATACATAACCTCATACTGCCATCCTTCTTTTTCACAAACAACACTGGTGATCCCCAAGGTGAAGTACTCGGTCGGATAAATCCTTTCTCCAATAATTCTTCTATTTGCTTCTTTAGCTCTCTTAATTCTATTGGGGCCATTCTATATGGTGCAATAGAAATTGGAGAAACTCCTGGAAATGTTTCTATAGAAAAATCCACTTCTCTCTGTGGTGGTAAACCTGGTAAATCATCAGGGAACACTTCAGGAAAGTCTCTTACTATGGGAATTTCCTGCAGTGTGGGGCTATCCATTCTCATATCGATTACATTAGCCAAATATGCTTCACATCCTTCCAACATTAATCGTCTTGCCTCTATAGCTGATATTACACAAACTGGCATCACTTGTCTATCACCCACAAATACCACTTTCGGCTTCCCAAAACATTCAATCGCCACTTCTTTCTTGTAACAATCAACTACTGCTTTGTTTTGTGCTAACCAGTCCATTCCCAAAATTACATCAAACTCTCTTAAGTCCATCACTACTAGTCTACAGGTATGTTTATATCACCAATCTTTACTAAGATCCCTTTCCTAACACTGTTCACCATCACACCACCTCCCACGGGTAAATGAACCATCAAATTATATCCCAAAGGACTATTTTCACCAGGTACTTCAGATGCAAGTTTCGATGATATGTAAGAATGTGTAGAGCCAGGATCTATCAAAACATAAGCCTCCATATCAAATAATAAGATCGTACCTGATATCACATCATTTGAGGCTGGGGCTTCCTCCCTAGTCATGTTATAGATTCTTGCTTGAGCAGATCCCGGAGTTGCTTGCATTCCAGCCCCACTAGTACCCCCACCTATAGTGTGACTACCAGTTCTATTGTTAGTACCTCTGCCTCTGCCTCTGCCTCTGCCTCCCTCAGTTCCTCGGCCAGCATTTGCTACACTACTCTGACTTTGGGTCCAACTTGCTACACTTCCACTCACATCTGTAGTCTGACTAGGACAGTCCCTAGCTATGTGTCCTCGGCCTCCACAATTATAACATGCTCTAACTATATCGTCAGTTCTTCGGCATGGTCTTGAATGCCGCCTTCCACAAGTAAAACAACTCTGTCCAAATGCTAAGCCTCAACCACCACTCTGCCCCGCTCCCCTACTTGATCCAATAGAAGGCATACTAAATGTACTACGTTCTACTGAACCTCTATTGAAGCCTATGGGTCCGCTAAACTTGATCCACTGTTTCCTCGAAAATTGAACCCACCACATGAAAAACGCATATCTCCTTCTGAAAATGAACGACCGTTGCCCTTCTTGGTTAATCTACTCGACTCCCCTCTTGTATATATAGACTTTCTTTTCTCCTCCCCCTTCTTTTTATCCTCAGTTACTGCCTCTTCCATCCGAACTGCTGACTCAACCAGGGTTTTTGAAATTTGTAATTCTAATTGCAAGGCCCCTTTTAATCTCAGGTCGTAACCCCTGTCTGATTATCCCCCTGAATTAAGTTTAAAAATTCCATCTTCTTCTTATCACGGTATATCTTGGGTGTATATTTATCGTCAAATTCTTTCTGAAATTCGGCCCAAGTTATATTATGTGGCTCATATGCTCTCTTTACCGATCTCCACCAAATTAAAGCATCACCAATGAATAAGGAAACGACATACTTAAGTCGATTTTCTAGAGTACAACTCATAAGATTCATCACATCCTCTGTCTTTTCCCACCATCTCTCAGCAACCTCTGGGTCTAAGGTACCCCAAAATTCTGTAGCTCCCATTTTCCTAATTCTCTCATAGTTACGGTCAATTGTAGGTACTGTCTGTGCTGTGGTTGGAGCTGGTGCATGTGTTTGTGCAAAGAACTGTGCTTGAGCTTGTGCCTGGGCCTGAAATGCCATCTGAAGAATCTGAGCATACTCGGGTGGTAACCCTGCTGCAGGAGCAACACCCGGAGGAATTGGAGCGTTGGCACCAACATCCTCTTGACCTATCGCATCACCACCTGCACTCGCAGGTGCAACTGAACCCTCTATTGACTCTACTGACTCTTCCTTACTAGCTACTGGGTCAGCACGTGCATCATGAGAAGCCATCCTACATTAAACAATTCAATCATTAGACACGTCTCATAGGAAACCTATCACCCTAGAAATGTAGACCCGTTCTGATACCACCCAAATGTGACATCCCTTCCGTAATCACACTCCATCTCATAATTAATTCACATTTAACCCAATTTAGATAAATCTTCTTATAATTATATTCTATATATATGCCTCAATAGATTAAAAAACTTCAACAGAATTCTTTATATAACATAATTCACTAAAGCATATGAAAACGACAAAAGTGGAGTTTCTAGCGATTACAAAACTTAAGATACTAATCCAATCCGAGTTTAATATTATCTTTAATATGCAGCTAGAGCTCCCGACTCATGATGACACTTCAGTGCTGACCCACCTAACAAGGCTGACAACTGGCTACAAGCTAGCTAGACGAGTCACTACAATCTATCTGTTGAAAAAGTACATGGCAAAGAGTGAGTTGCCAACTCAGTAAGTATAGCTAATTAGCTATATATACACAGACATGTGAGCACATAGAAGGAAGATCAATTTTATGCCAATAACACCAATCAACCATGTTCATTATGCAATTTCCACAATATCTCCAAGTAATCAGTATGAACAATCATGTGAAAGCCAATGCCAGAATCACTATCAACACGTCATGCAGTAATCACAATATCACAAAGTAATCAATAACAACCATTACTCGGGAATCAATATCAGAATCATCATCATTCACATCATAATACAAACTCAGTCATGATTTATTATCTTAGGGCCCTGCTTAACCTAGCTGGAGTATATTCAATGGTTTTGCCGGCTCTCATCATCTCAATCAATATCATATAATAGCCGGCACGGGATACCCATCGTTTGTGATATCCCCACACTGGCCAAGTGTATAGCTCCTGATCACAGGACATCACACCGAACATGGCACCCCACACCACCCCAGTGTGTAGCCGTCAGCACAGGATATTCCCTGCTGCCCGGAATACCCCGGTACCCTTCGCGCCATGGTACCTAGCTGTATATTCATTTTCTCCCATCCCATCTCACATCATCAATCCTTAATAGTACATTAGACAATATTCGGACACTCCTCACTAATCTGTTAATATCTTATTTTACATAATTCATATCCTTAATCCATTTTCTACTACATAAAGTAGACTCAATTATATTTCCATCAGTATATATCTTGCTATATTTAAGTTAGTGTTTATATTTTTTAAGAATTTCCTTTGCCGCCCCTTATCCTGCGAATCATGCCTGCCTGAACACTGATCACTAATTAAATCATAACTTTAATTATAATAATCCAAATTAAAAACTGTTTTAGTATGATAAAATAGACATCCTAGGATATCTAATGGTATAAAATATGTATATTAAACCATAGGAATAATTTGCGAATAATATCTATCTTGTTCCTGTTCATAGTTTTTCTTTGACAGAATCTGTATGCCAAATTATTATTTCTCCCCAGACCAAATTACAACTTTTAAATTCAATATTTTTATACCATATACTCTCCTACGTCCCTATATTCATATAAAACAAGAATCATACGAATTGGATGAATATATAATTAGTTATTCAGGTTTTATCACAACCTGTCCTTTACAGTCGCAGATCCATAGAGCTCTACTTCAAAATTGTCCCAAAATTCGTATACCCGATCAAAATTTATGATATTTACATAATATTATATATTATGTCTCTAGTTTCATTTTAAGAAATAATCATACAAATTGAACCATTATAACTCAAGTTATAAGGGTTTTAATATCCTCAGTCTGGATTACCGCAGAAACAGGGCAACAGAATATATTCTACGATTTAGCCGTTAAAACGAAGGATTTAGCTTCTGCTCAAAACTACAAAGTTGTAGAAGACCTCCTAAAGTTTTCAGAGACAGAAAAATCACTAAATTTGGACCGATAAAACGTAAGATTTTCCTGAAACACCGAGACTATTTTGGACAGAGTTTTGCCTGTTATCAAGTATCTAGCTTAACTCATCCATTTCTTCCATGTTCTTCATGGATCTAAGCTTAGAAACGAAATAAAAGAGAGTTCTTACCAATATGTGTGTGGAAGACTCTAGGCTTGAGTTCTTTGAGGAGGAAGAAATAATATAATGAACAAATCAAGTCCTATATATATATGTATTGTCAATATCTCACTCCACCGCCTCACCCCTCTTTTCTTTCTTTTATATATATATTAATTCTATATATATATATATATATATTAGCTTCTACCACATTCTCAAATTTTCTATGGGTAATACAAGTGGTTTTTATAGCATATATATATATATATATAGGATAAGTTAGTAGGTGTGAACATATAGGTGTCCATATATATATATAAATATTATTTTGCAATGAAGTATGTTGATAAGCATGAGTTAATTTGTTGTGTAGTGAAGATATATATATATATATACATATGTAATTTGTTTTTATTTAAGATATTATATCTCCCCCTTGCATCTTCACAAATTTCTATTTTGACCCCACACTTGTATTGTTTCAAATTCTCAAGTACTTCCAAGTATAAATCTTATCAGATAATTTATAATTAAGCACCAATTATCATATAAATGACCACATTATATATATATATATTCATTTTATTATGCTAATAAATGATAATCAAGTATTAACGTTGAGGATGTTACACCTGTCGCCGATGAAACACGAAACTCATCCAATGAATACGACTCTTGATGCAAGTCTCAATAGGACTCTTGATGCCCTGGCTCGAGGTCCTCGACTTGGAACGTTTCAGAGCCAACCTAAATCAGTTGGTTTCATGACCACCATCCAATGCGTAGCCCAACTGCATGAGTTGTTAACCGTGGTCTGTGGGCTTTGTTGCGATATAAGTAAAACACCGTTTTAGCAAATGTGAAATGAGCGCAACAAAGTAAGCACCAGAAGTGACGAATACTAATTTTATTCATCACATAATAATATTACATTTACATCAAGTTGTATAATAGGTTACAAATCGCCAAACCTATTGGCTTTCTGGTCACCTATTCTAACACGTGAAAACGGCTTTCCTTGAGGAAGAGATCTACATGGATCAACCAGAGGGATTCATAGTCACCGGAGAAGAACATAAACTCTATCGTCTGCAGAAGTCTATCTATGGCCTCAAACAAGCATCTCGAAATTGGAACATTCGCTTTGACGAAGTCATACGGGGCTATGATTTCATCAAAAACGAATCCGACCCTTGTGTATACAAGAAGGTCAGTGGGAGCTCTTTAGTGTTCCTAGTGCTTTATGTGGATGACATTCTGCTCATAGCTAATGACGTTAGAATGTTGGGTAACACAAAAGCATGGTTATCAACTCAGTTTTCCATAAAGGTGGGTGAAGCCTCCTACATTCTTGGCATCCAGATTGTCAGGGACAGATCTAAAAAAATGTTGGGACTAAACCCAAAACTCGTATATGGAGAAAGTCCTGAAAAGATTTCGCATGGACAACTCCAAACGAGGATTCCTTCCTATTGGGCATGGGATCAAGTTGTCCAAGAAACAGTCTCCTTAGACTGATGAGGAACTTGAGAAGATGAAAATTATCCCCTATGCTTCTGCCGTAGGGAGCATCCAATATGCGGTCCACTGCACGAGACCTGACATCGCTTACGCCTTAAGTGTAACGAGCAGATATCAGTCTTGTGCAGGAGAGCCACATTGGAAAGCAATCAAGGGCATCCTTAAGTACCTAAGGAAGACTAAGGAAATGTTCTTAGTCTATGGCAATGGAGAACTGATCCTGGAAGGCTTTAGCGATGCTAGCTTCCAGGCAGATGACGATGATGCCAAGTCTCAATCAGGTTATGTATTCAGGCTCAATGGAGGAGTGGTAGCATGGAAAAGTTCCAAGTAAGCAACCACCGCTGATTCCACCACTGAAGCCGAATACATAGCAACTTCAGAAGCTGCTAAAGAAGCGGTTTGGATGAGAAACTACATCCAAGATTTGGGTGTGGTGCCTAGCATTGCGGAGCCCGTAGTCATCTTTTGTGATAACAACGGAGCCATAGCGCAAGCAAAGAAACCGAGATCTCATCACCGATCCAAACACATTCTTAGACGCTACCACCTTCTAAGAGAAATGGTAGGAAGATGTGACGTTCGGATGGACTGAGTCAACTCAGCAGACAGCACAGCAGATCCGCTGACGAAGCCTATGTTGCAGAGCGCTCATACGCAACATCTTGAGAATATGGGGATTAGGCATATGGGTGATTGGCTTTAAAGGTCAAGTGGGAGATTGTTAGAATAGGTGACCATGAAGTCAAATCTTATTAGACGAATTATAACCTATGTCTGAACAATTTCAAAGTTTTAATAAACCTCGATGAATAAGAAAGTGAAATTCATCTGGCCCATACTTTGTCTGTGTTCACTTTAACTGATTTATAACTATTCACTACACAGACAAAGCCCACAGACTGAGATTACGTTTCGGGGACTGGGATTACGCTTGGAGGTAGGTTCATGAAATCAATTCCGCCGAATCAGTCTGAAATCTCCAAGTCAAGGAATCTCGAAAATGGGTACCGAGAATCCACTTGAGACTTCCACTAAGCATCTGCTATCGTGTTTCATCGACGAGTGACGAGGGTCGTCTAAGCAGTGTTAGTGGGTCAGCTTGCTGGGGAGCGGCTGACTGAGGTAACTCGCGGGAACGGTCTTACGGAGGACCTTGAGTAGGGTCGGCTAGGTATGACAAGAGTTCCCGGTTCCAACGGTACAGGTCAATCCTTTGACTTGAGAAATTGCTGAGTTTACCTGTACATCGTGACTGTATCTTAGGTATGGTGAGAGATTGCCAAACTAAAGTTTGAGTAGTCATAAACCATATCTAGTGCAGCCACGGTGTCCAACGTGATAGTAGTTTCCAAGAAAGGATCTGTCTCCTGTCAAGAGCGTTGACAATAGCGTCTCACTATACTCTGTGTCTTGTCCCTAAAATCTGTGGTCACAGTAACTGAACAGAAGGGAAGGATTCCCTGCGGCGTTTAGTATAGGACAGACCAACACTTAGGTCCAAGATGGGTACCTACGTATCCATGCCCTACACCCTAAGTGGTGAGACCGTAGACGGAAGGATAGATGTACTGTAGAGCCTAAATGTTCATCCCCACGTATATTCACCTAGTCTCTAGTGCCATGGACCGTTGCTAGACGGCCATCCATGGTGACGGGCGGATTCTAGGAATCCGACCAAGTCTAGCTGAAGGTTAACCTAAAGAGCCACACACAATCCGCACACATCATGTATTTAATTGAAATTAAATATTTGGAGAGAAATGGAACGATTAAATTAGATTTAATCGGGTCTTTCTTATCTTGAGAAATTAATTTCTTTTATTAGACGAAAGGAATTTATCTAATAAATTTATATAAATTGGAAATTAATTTATGGGCTTAAAATAAATATTGATATTTATTTATTGCCCTTTTGATTATTTAAATAGATTTAAATACTCCATAAATTAATGAATGGTTGAGATTAAAGAGGAAAATCAATGGCTAGGATTGGTCTGACCAAGAAGCTAGAAATTGACTAGGATTTGATAAGGTCAAATCCTATTTTAAGAGGAGTCTTCCAAAGAGTTGGAATTAGAAGAGGAATAGAATTCCTCCTCTACAAATATTCCTAACTCTTCACTTTGGAAGGGATGATGAAACTCAAAACACACACACACACACCTTCACTCGGCCGCTCCTCTCCCCTCACTCTCTCTTCTCTTATTTCCCTAGATACTCTCTTGTGTATTTTGTGTTATACAATTGAACAAAAGGAGGGTTGATCTCGTTAATTAAATAGCATTTGATCAATCCATCATCTCCAAATGTTATATACACTTGTTCTTTCGCTAGCACGAGGATCCAGATACGTGGGCGGATTGCGTGTACGAATTAGAGGGTCTCAAACTCGAGATTTTGGAGCAAAATGGGGAACAACGCGAGTAGTGGTTTTGAAGACGAAAACAACAACCGGGTAGGTTTTCGGTTTAATGTTTTCGTCCCTCTTTTAAACCCTATGGCCTCCATGAAATTCTTGTATGCTTTTATTCATGAGATACACTTGAATGCCCGGGAGATTCAAGGGAACACTCCTTGAACGTCTTTATTTTAATCTTGTTTATGACATGTTTAAATTCTTGCAATTTTAATTATACCGCGCTTCCGCGTTCGCGCTACACCCGGGCCGATCCACACGCCTTTGCAAGGCTTTCAGATTAGATCAGCATGGGATGATCACTGAGGCCCTAGACCTTGTGTATGGATGTATGTTTCTTTTTTACATCACTATTGGGTGGGGCCTGCATGCCTCTTGTTTTGGGACTTTTATCTCCCAATATTTCGCCTCATGATGTTAAGGTTTGTTTTTTCCTCTATTTCACGTATTCCATTTTCAATGCAATGAGAGTAGTTAGGAATTTTTTTTGGTGAGGTTTTGCATTTCATGTAATAAAGCAAGGCCACGGAGTTGGAGGCCCATGTTGGACGTGTTAGAATAGGTTTGGCAGGAATATGTAACCTATGTCTAGACAATTCTTTGGTATTTGATAAAACATTTATGAATAAAGAAGTGAAAATTCATATGGCAATACTTTGTTTACATTCACTTATCTGCATTTACATTTCTGTTCACTATGCAAATAAAGCCCACGGACTGAGAAACGATTTCGGGGACTGGGACTACGCTTGGAGGTAGGTCCATGAAATCAGTCTCACCGAATCAGTCCGGAAATCTCCAAGTCAAGGAATCCCGAAAATGGGTACCGGGATTCCCTTTGAGACTTGCACTCAGCATCTGCTGTCGTATTTCATTGACGGGTGACGAAGGTCGTCTAAGCAGTGTTAGTGGGTCAGCGTGCTAGGAAGCAGCTGACTGAGGTGACTCGCGGGAATCGTCTTACGGAGGACCTTGAGTATGGTCAGCAAGGTATGACGTGTATTCCCAGTTCCAACGGTATAGGCCAAGTCCTTTGACTTGAGGAACTGCTGAGTTTACCTGTGCATCAGGTCTGTATCTTAGATATGGTGAGAGATTGCCAAAATACTCTTTGAGTAGTCATAAGCCATGTCTAGTGCAGCTCGGGTGTACAAAGTGACAGTAGTTTCCAAGAAAGGATCTGTCTCCTGTCAAAAGGTGTTGACAGTTGAGTCTCATATATGCTCTGTGTCTTGTCCCTGAAATCTGTGGCCACAGGGACTGAACAGAAGGGATAAGGTTTCCCGTGCGGCGTTTAGTAAGGACAGACCGACACTTAGGTCCAAAATGGGTACCTGCATTTTCCGTACCCTAGACCCTAAGTGATGAGACCGGAGATAGAAGGACAAGTGTAGAGCCTAAATGTTCATCCCGAATATTTCACCTAGTCTCTAGTGCCATGGACCGTTGCTAGATGGCCACCCATGGTAACGGACGGATTCTAGGAATCCGACCAAGTCTAGCTGAATGGTGAACCTAAAGAGTCACACACTATCCACACACACTTAGTATTTAATTTGGAATTAAATATTGGAGTAAAGGAATGATTAAATTCGATTTAATCGGGTCCTATATTTTCTTGGAGAAATTAATTCCTTCTATTTGATAAAGGGAATTAAATTAATAAATAGGATTTTATTAAAAGGGTTGATTTAATGGGCTTAGAATAAATTATAATATTTATTTATTATATTATATTTATTCTTTTAGCCTCTTGGAATATTTAATAGGATTTAAATATTCCATTAAATTAGAATCAACGGTTGAGATGGAAAGGGGAGATGGAAGGCTAGGATTCATTTGACTAGGTCAAACACTAGTTTGACTAGGACTTTGACTAGGTCAAAATCCTAGTCAAATTAGGTTACTTAGAGTTTGAGTTTAAAGAGTATTAAACTCTTCCTCTATATAAACCTCTAGCTTCCAACATTTGAGAGATTGATGATTCTTGAAAAACACACACAAAACACACACTCTCTCCTCCCCTCTCTCGTCCGCCTCTCTCTCTCTCTCACCAAGAAAATATTATTTTCTTGTTCTTTTGTTCTTGGAACAATTGAACAAAGGAAGATCGATCCGTTAATTCATAACGCGTGGTTGATCTATCCTCTCCAATATAATACTTGTTCGTTGCTAGAACGACGTACAAGAATACGTGGGTGGATCGTGTGTCACGATTTGGAGGATCTCAAGAACGAGGTCTTGGTGCAAAACGGGGGAACAACGCGAGTAGCAGTTGAAGACGAAAACGACAACGGGTAGGTCTCGTTTAAGTTTTTTCGTCCCTCTTTATTTTTCAACTCTATGGCCTCCATGATTTCTTTAATTGTTTTATGATCATGAGATACACCAAACGCCCGGGAACCTCAAGGGCACACCCCTTGAGCGTGTTCCTTAAATTAAAAGCATGCCTTTTATTTAATATGTTTATTTTACCGCGCTTCCGCATTCGCGCAATTCCCGGGACGATCCACCGGATCTCTTTCAGGATGGAGGCCCAAAGTGAGACATCAAGGCGAAACAAGTAGAGTACAAGGCCCATTGGAATGACAATGGGTTAACTTATTTTGTAATAGTGTGGGACCACCTTAGACAGACTATAGACCTACTGCGGGCTCAGTGGGTCGCATAGGTTGAGCTTGTGATTATCCAATAGGGGTATGCTAAGTTTACTTGTATGCGATGCATTTATTTAAACGCTTTTACAATGTTTGATATTTATGCATGCAAGACATTAATTTGATGAAGTTTCAGTCAACATCTATTCAAATCAAACTCTCACTTGGTTGGACCAAGTTAAAATGTTAGGCCCACAATGGACTTGGATCAAAATGGTTTTGATCTGTCCAAGCCTTCCATTCACATCATTGTGATGAGGAAGCTACCGCTACCCAAATGTGGTCTCACGAGTCATGGCACATTAGGAATAGAGGAAATATGTACCATTGTTGTGAACAAAGAAATACGCTCACTGTTTTCCTATCTCACGAGTTGTGGGGACCGACACTTGAGGTATAATTTTTGTTGATGAGTCGGGTCCGACGTCAAATATTAGGCCCATAATGGACTTGGACCAAAATGGTTTTTATCCGTCCAAGCCTTCCATCCACAACAATGTGGCGAGGAAGCTACCACTACCCAAGTGTGGTCTCATGAGTCGTGGCACATTTGGACTAGGGGAAAGTTGCACCATTGTTGTGAACAAAAAGAATGTGCTTGTTGTTTCCTTGTCTCACGAATCGTGGGGGGTGACAGTTGAGGCATGATGATTTGGTTGATGGGATGGGCTTAACATTGAGTAGCATGATTCGCTTGGAGTTCTCGGAATCATGTGAAAAGGTGAGGCAAAACATCTTGGGAATCTCATTGGATGAGAATGATATTGGATATATTCCATGAGGTTTCTTCATGTGAATTGTAAAAGCGGGGCCATGGAGATCATGCTTATGGATACCATGCCCACTAGGAAATGATTTTCCGAAATCCCACTTGAGAGTGGTGGGCTTTTGTATAAATAGTGGGAGAGGTTAAAGATTGAAGACCAAGTCTTAACTTGAACACATTATTGCGAATAATCTAGTTACTTTCTGCTTTACATTTTGAATATAGAAATGTCTAAGAATCCACTTACCATTATTCTGGAGATTAATATATACAAAGGAACCTATTGCAATGATTGACTGCAAAATCTGAGAATTGTCCTCGATTTCGGGAACCAGACTTATGTCATGGATAAGCCATTTCCGCAGGCCTTGCCAAAAGGGTCCTCGCCAGAAGAACATTTGACGTTCGAGGAGCTGCTAGAGGATAACCGCAAAGTCCCTAGTGTCATACTTCCTTCCATGACTAATGAGATACAAAAGCAGTATGACGGACTGGATGATATCTTTTCGATAATGCTCCGCAAGAAGTAAGTTTATGTGGTTCCGGACCAGCATATTAGATATGCGGCGACGGAGGCTTTATTCAGAACGAAGATGTCTGAAGGATTGTTTGTACAAGATCATGGGGGTTAAGATGCTATTCATTGTGGAGAAGCTTCAAAACCTCAACGCTAATCTTGAAAAAAAGCGTCATTGACGTGTTTATCCCTTGTGGAGAAGCTACAAAACCTTCAATCTCTTCTTCCTTGCTTTGACCTGTTTATCGTGAAATGTAACATAAGTGGGCTTGAGAAGACCACTAATGACTTGATAAACATGTTGGTCCAATACGAGGCAACAATTGAACAATTTGCACCATCGATATTGTTTTGGGAGGCTTCAACCTCAAGAGCGAAAGGCAGCGGTGGCAGACGCTGGAAGAGAAAGAAAGATGAGAAAGAATAAGCCGCTACAAGCGCTTGGAGCGCTCTTGTTGCCTCGCTGGGCGAGGGTAACGGGAAAAAGGGAAGATGGTTCGGCAGTCAGGGATTTCTAATAACATTTGCATCAATTGCCAAATATGAGGCATTGGAAGAGGGAGTGTCCTAAATCCCTCTCCAATCAAGGTAAAATCTTTATTGAGCAACATGATTATTGATTCTACGTCCTAGGTATTGGATACTTGCTTTGAAAACTCATTTTTTTCAAATGGTTTGTAGATTATGGCAAGGAGTAGAAGGCTAAGACGGATGGTCTTAAGGCTAGGAGATAGGAAGGCTATTACTGCAGAAGCTATAGGACTAGTTAGGCTTAGTCATTAGTAATCATGTTAAGGATTGAAAGATTATGTGGATCGTCCCGGGAAAAACGCGAATGCGGAAGCGCGGTATAATTAAAAATTAAAACGGAATTTAAACATGCTTTTAAATTAAAAACACGTTTCAAAGGGTGTGCCTTTGAAATTTCCCGGGCATTCGGTGTATCTCATGAACGTATAACATAAAATAAATCATGGAGGCCATAGGGTTGAAAATTAAAGAGGGACGAAAATTTAAAACGAGACCTACCCGTTGTCGTTTTCGTCTTCAACGGCTACACGCGTTGTTCCCCGTTTTGCACCAAGATCTCGTTCTTGAGACCCTCCAAATCGTGACACACGATCCACCCACGTATCTTGCACGTCGTGCTAGCAACGAACAAGTGTATAATTTTGGAGTGGATGAATCAATAACACATTATCAATTAATGGTATTGATTCATCAAGATTCTAATGTTCCAAGAACAAAAGAATCAAGAAAATAATTTTCTTGAGAGAGAGAGAGGGCGGACGAGAGAGATGGGAGAGAGAGATCCGTGTGTGTGTGTTGTAGTGTGTGTGTTGGAGATTCATCATCATGTAAATTGTAGGATGCTAGGGGTTTATATAGAAGAGGAGTTTAATCCTCTTTAAACTCCTCTTTTAAGAACTCTAATTTGATTAGGATTTTGACCTAGTCAAAGTCCTAGTCAAACTAGTGTTTTGACCTAGTCAAAACGATCCTAGCCATCCATCTCTCCCATTGATCTCAACCGTTGATTTAATTTAATTTAATGGAATATTTAAAACCTATTTAAATATTTCCAAGAGGCTAAAATAAATATAAATATTATTTAAGCCCATTAAATAAATTCCTTTGATAAATCCAATTTTATCAATTTAATTCCTTCTATCAAATAGAAAGAATTATTTCTCCAAGAAAAATAAAGGTTCCGATTAAATCTAATTTAATCATTCCTTCACTCCAATATTTAATTCCAAATTAAATATTTAATTGTGTGTGGATAGTGTGTGACTCTTTAGGTTCACCATTCAGCTAGACTTGGTCGGATTCCTAGAATCCGTCCGTTACCATGGGTGGCCATCTAGCAACGGTCCATGGCACTAGAGACTAGGTGAAATATTCAGGGATGAACATTTAGGCTCTAACAGTACGCTTGTCCTTCTGTCTTCGGTCTCATCACTTAGTGTCTAGGGCACGGATAACGCAGGTACCCATCTTGGACCTAAGTGTCGGTCTGTCCTCACTAAACGCCGCAAGGGAAACCTTCCCTTCTGTTCAGTCACTGTGGCCACAGTTTTAGGGACAAGACCTAGAGCATACATGAGACTCAACTGTCAAAAACCTATTGACAGGAGACAGATCCTTTCTTGGAAACTACTGTCACTTTGCACACCAGGACTGCACTAGACATGGCTTATGACTACCAAAGAGAATTCTGGCAATCTCTCACCATATCTAAGATACAGTTCTGATGTACAGGTAAACTCAGTAATTCCTCAAGTCAAAGGACTTGACCTGTACCGTTGGAACGGGAATACTCGTCATACCTTGCAGACCATACTCAAGGTCCTCCGTAAGACGGTTCCCACGAGTCACCTCAGTCAGCTGCATCCTAGCAGGCTAACCCACTAACACTGCTTAGACGATCCTCGTCACCCGTCGATGAAACACGACAGCAGATGCTTAGTGCAAGTCTCAAATGGAATCCCGGTACCCATTTTCGGGATTCCTTGACTTGGAGATTTCCGGACTGATTCGGGAAGACTGATTTCATGGACCTACCTCCAAGCGTAGTCCCAGTCCCTGAAATTGATGCTCAGTCCGTGGGCTTTGTTTGCGTAGTGAACAGATATAGAAAAATGGGTGCAAGTGAAACACAAACAAAGTAATGCCAAATGAAAATTCACTTCTTTATTCATTAATGATTCATCAAAACACTTATAATTGTCCAGACATAGGTTACATATACCCGCCAAAATTGGCTTACATGGTCACCTATTCTAACAATCTCCCACTTGACCTTTAAAGCCAATCACCCATATGCCTAATCCCCATCTTCTCAAGATGTTGCGTATGAGCACTTTGCGACATAGGCTTTGTCAGCGGGTCTGCTGTGTTGTCTGCTGAGTTGACTCGGTCCATCCGAACGTCACCTCTTCCTACCATTTCTCTAAGAAGATGGTAGCGTCTAAGAATGTGTTTGGAACGGTGGTGAGATCTCGGTTCCTTCGCTTGCGCTATTGCACCGTTGTTATCACAGAAGATGACAACGGGCTCGGCGATGCTAGGCACCACACCCAACTCTTGGATGTAGTTTCTCATCCAAACCGCTTCCTTAGCAGCTTCTGAAGCTGCTATGTATTCAGCCTCAGTGGTGGAGTCAGCAGTGGTTGCTTGCTTGGAACTTTTCCAAGCCACTACTCCTCCGTTGAGCTTGAATACATACCCTGATTGAGACTTGGCATCATCGTCATCAGACTGGAAGCTGGCGTCGCTAAAGCCTTCCAGAATTAGTTTTCCATTGCCATAGACTAAGAACATTTCCTTAGTCCTCCTTAGGTACTTAAGGATGCCCTTTAACTGCATTTCCAATGTGCCTCTCCTGCACAGGACTGATATCTGCTAGTCACGCTCAAAGCGTATGCAATGTCAGGCCTGGTGCAGTGGACCGCATTGGATGCTACCTACGGCAGACGCATAGGGGATGACTTTCATCTTTTCAAGTTCCTCATCAGTCTGCGGGGACTGTTTCTTGGACAACTTGATCCCATGCCTCATAGGAAGGAACCCTCGTTTGGAGTTGTCCATTCGATATCTCTTTAGGACTTTCTCCATATACGAGTTTTGGGTGAGCCCTAACATCCTTTTAGATCTGTCCCTGACAATCTGGATGCCTAGGATGTAGGATGCTTCACCCAAGTCCTTCATGGAAAACTTGGTTGACAGCCATGCTTTCGTGTTTCCTAACATTCTGACGTCATTTCCAATGAGCAGAATGTCATCCACGTAAAGCACTAGGAACACTATGGAGCTCCCACTGACCTTCTTGTATACACAAGGGTCGGATTCGTTTTTGAATGAAGTCATAACCCCGTATTACCTCATCAAATCGAATGTTCCAACTCCGGGAAGCTTGTTTGAGGCCATAGATGGACTTCTGGAGACGACAGACTTTCTGTTCTTCTCCAGCGACCGTGAAACCCTCCGGCTGTTCCATATAGATCTCTTCTTCAACGAAGCCGTTGAGGAAGGCCGTTTTCACGTCCATCTGCCATATTTTCATAGTCATGCCATGCTGCTATGGCAAGCAGGATCCGAATGGATTTAGCCATGGCTACTGGCGAGTAGGTATCCTCAAAATCGACCCCGGGTCGTTGAGTGTATCCCTTAGCTACAAGCCTAGCCTTGAAGGTAGTGACCTCTCCATCAACACCGAGTTTGCGCTTGTAGACCCACTTACAGCCCACTGGCTTAACACCTTTCGGTGGATCTACAAGTCTCCAAACTTGGTTCTCGCTCATGGAGTCCATTTCGGTTTTCATGGCCTCAAGCCATTTCCCAGAGTCGATGTCTGACATCGCTTCCCCGTATGTCTTAGGATCGTTATCCAGAAGATCGGTCGCACCTAGAAATCCATATCTCACTGGAGGTCTGGATTCTCTAGTGGACCTTCGGAGAACGGGAACGTTAGTGGTAACTGTGGGGCTGACTGTATCGGAGCCGGCGGTTCAGGGGCCGGGGCTGGCCTGCCTTGAGGTTGTCCTTCATGCCTAGCATGTTGGACTTCTCTAGGTAGGTCAGTCCTCCTAGTGTCTATCCTGAATCCTCTAGGTGAGGTTTCCGCGACTGTTTCTGATGACTGAGTTCCATCACTTGATTCTTCAAGGATCAGCTCATCAGGTTGGATATCCTCCGGGAAGCCTTGCTCCAAGAATACTGCATTCCTTGAAACAAATACCTTTTGTTCCAAAGGGTCATAAAAGTAATAACCCGCAGTTTCTTTAGGGTATCCAACGAACCTGCATAGGCTAGATCTGGATTCTAGCTTATCTCCCACTAACCTCTTGACGTATGCGGGGCTACTCCACACTTTCAAGTAGTTGTAGGATGCAGGCTTGCCGTGCCGTATCTCATATGGCGTTTGGGTCACTACACTAGTAGGCGCCAAATTCAATAACTTGGCTGCCGTTTCTAATGCATAACCCCAAAACGATAGGGGCAATTTGGTAAAACTCATCATGGAACGAACCATGTCCAACAGGGTTCGGTTCCTCCTTTCAGAGACGCCATTTAACTGTGGTGTTCCGGGAGGTGTCCATTCTGATATTATACCATGTTCCTTTAGATAATCTAGGAATTCGGCACTAAGGTATTCACCGCCTTGGTCTGACCGTAGGACTTTAATTTTGCAGTTGGTCTGGTTCTCCACTTCAAGTCTGAATTCTTTAAACCTCTCAAGAGCTTCAGACTTGTACCTCATTAGGTAAACATAACCATACCGTGAATGATCATCGGTGAAGGTTATGAAGTAGGAGAACCCACCTCGGGCCTGCGTCCTTAGTGGTCCACACACGTCTGTATGGACCAAGTCCAACAGACCTGTGGCAAGCCTGCTTTGTCCTACAAAGGGCTTCTTGGTCATTTTCCCTCTTAGACAAGATTCACAAGTTGGTAGATCACTCAAGTCCCCAACCTCTAGGTTCTTTGAGTCTACCAACCTTTTCATCCTATCTTGGGATATGTGACCTAGCCTAGCGTGCCACAGACGTGCGTTCCCGTTATTATCTAATTTCCGTTTGTGTTGAGCGTTAAGAACGAAATTCGTTTGTTGCAAGATATAGAGCCCATTATGTAATGTACCAAGTAGATGAGCAATTCCACACCTCATCAAATAAAAGCAATTTTTTATTGATTTTAAACTCATAACCATTATTGTCTAACAATGGAATGGAAATGATGTTTTTAATCATACTGGGTACAAAATAAACTTGCTCTAATTCTATGCTAATGGTATCACTAATAACTAAAGTGGCGGATCCTACTGCTTCTGCCGAGATGGCCTTGCCATTTCCGAGCTTCAGGATCATGTCCCCGCTACTTAGTTTTCTGCTTCTTTTCAACACCTGCCAGATCATTGCAAATGTGAGCTCCACAGCCGGTATCCAATACCCAAGAGGCAGAATTAGTGACCATGTTAACCTCAATCACAAATATACCTTGGTTTTGAGAAGAGTTTGGGGCACTCTCTCTTCCAATGCCCTTTCTCACGGCAGTTGATACATATGTCATATGCCTTCGACTGTTGCTTGGAGACAACCTTTCCCTTTCCTTTGCCTTTCCCTCTTTGGAATGGGAACACTCTGAGTGTTCGTAGCTGCTATGACTGCCTTTCCCTTCCCTTTCTTCCTTTTCCAACGTCCGGCGCCCTTGCCTTTCGTCTTGGAAGTAGAAGCACCTCCAAACAATACCGAAGGCGTGGACTTCTTAGTCGTTGCCCTCGTATTGCACCAACATATTGATCAACTCATGAATACCCTTCTCAAGTGCATTCATGTTGTAGTTGACAATAAATTGATCAAAGGAGGGTGGGAGTGACTGAAGGATCACATCTATGTACGTTCGTTATCGAGACCTGCCTTTAGGTCCTCGAGCTTTTCCACTAGGGTAAGCATTTTAACCCCATGTTCTTGTACAGAGGATCCTTCTGTCATTTTAGTCCAAAGAACGCCTTGGTCGCGACATACCTAGTATGCCGGTCCGGGACTGCATAGCAATCCTTAAGGCGAGCCATTATGGAAGGGACATCGTCTAGCCTTTCATATTGCTTTTGAATCTCATTGGTCATCGAAGCAAGTATGATGCTACGAACCTTCCGGTTATCCTTATGCCAAGTCTCGAACGTCTCACGTTCCTCTGGCGTGGATCCTTCCGGTAAGGTCCTAGGGAGAGGCTCGTCCATGACGTAGCCTTGGTTCTCATAATCCAGGACTATCCTGAGATTGCGCAACCAGTCGTTGTAGTTGGTTCCATTAAATTTGTTTGTCTCAAGAATGGTTGAAAGTGGGTTCTTAGACATTTTAAAATCTACATGTTGAAAAACAACGCGCGATCAGCAGAAAGTAAAGACGGTGGTTTGATAAAAAATAATTAAATGCTTGGTCTTTAGTCATTTAATCCTCCCACTATTTATACGAAAACACGGTACTCTCAAACGTAGTTTTCGGGAAATCCTTTCCTAGTGGGCTTGGGATCCACAGCGATTTTTCCCATACCCCGCTTTTACGATTCGCATGGAAAAGATCCTGTGGGAGGTATTCCATACCATTCTCGTTCCACGAGATTCCCAAGATTATTGCCTCACCCTTTTGCATGATCCCGAGGACTCCAAGCGAATCATGCTAATTAGGCGTTAGACCCGACCCAATCGACCGAGCCATGGACCCACTAGTACCCCCACGACTCGTGAGACAGGTAGCAGCAGCCCATTTTTCGTTCATGACATAGTGCAGCTTCTTTTAAGTACAATAACGTGCCACGACTCGTGAGACCACGCTATTGACCTAAAACAGCTTCCTCACTATGCCACGGATTGGAAGGCATGGACGAACTCCTAGAGTTCATGTCCACTTTATCTAGGGTCTAATATTTTAACATTGGTCCAACCAATGTGAGAGTAATAATGACCGAGATCTCATACTATAATCCATACATTTATCCAAAAATGCATAAATGAAATTCATCCATAGCAGTTATACATGATAAATAAAACCCATTCATCCATCACAATAACCACATGCAAAATTAAAGCCTAGCACGCCCCTGTTGGATGATCACAAGCCCGAATCCTATGCGATCCACTGAGCCCGCAGTGGATCTATGGTCAATCTAGGGTTGGTCCTATACTATTACAATAATAGTAACCCAATCATCATTCTGATGGGCCTTGGTCTCTTTTTCTCTTTCTTCACTTCATGGAAAACGCCAAGGGACCTCCGGTCTGTGCTCTCCATGTGGTCCTTCCTTCTTCTCCACCAATTACAAGAATGGAAACCTCACTCCTAGTCTACTCTCATTACATATAAAAAAAAAAAATTAGAAACCCCAGCGAAACCCCGGGGGGAGTACATAAGGAGGGAGGTAGAAAGCCTTATTATTCCAAGGCACTAGAAAGAGAGAAGGAGAAAGCAGTTAAAGAGGCACACAGGCCCAACAGTAAATTAAACCATACATTCGGTCTAGGGCTCGTGATCATCCATTTCCATCCAACACACATAATTACATGATCCAATCACATAATCATAATATTCCAACAACACATGATTTCCAATCACATCAATCCAAGATGAAAATAAATGAACATGTGCGCAACGTGTGAAAAATAAAACACAAATATTGGTAATAATATTTTTCTCGTTTTAGGAAAACCTTTCCTCATTATTTTAAGTAAAATAACCCCGGGATTCCAAATCCATTTATTTTACTCCTAAAATAATGTCTTTAGGAATTTAGGAAAAATTGAACCCAAAAAACGAATTTTCAGAATTAATTCAAAATTAAAACTGAAAATAAATTTAAAAATAAAATAATAATGCTAGGGTTTCAAAAAACCCTAGCTGCAGCAGCCGCCGGCCGCCGCCACCGGCAGCAGCCGGCAGGCCGTGCGCGCAGGGCAGCAGGCCCAGCCTGCCGCCCCTGCGCGCGCAGGCACTGCCTGGCCGGCGCGCGCGCGCAGGCCCCTTGCCTGCGTGCGCGCGCGCCTGGCCGGCAGCGCGCTGCGCGGCCTGGTGTTCCGGCAGGCCGACGCGCGCGCAGGCTCCTTTGCCTGTGCGCGCGCGCTGGCCTGCTGGCCACCGGCCGCATCCCTGCGTCGCGCGCAGAGCGCGCGCGCAGACGCGCACTGGGCGTGCCTGCCGGCGCGCGCGCCTGGCGGCGCGCCTGGTGCCCGTCCGCGCGCGGGCTCCTCCGCCCGCCAGCCTTGCGCGCGCGCGCAGACACCTCTGTCTGCCCGCGCGCGCGCCTGGAGGCGTTTCCATGCGCGCACGCCCGCGCGCAGCCAACCCGGCTGCGCGCTGCCCTTGCGCGGCCGGCAGCGCGCGCGCGCGCAGGCTTCCCATGCCTGCGCGCGTCTGCCCTGCCGGCAGCGCTCGGCTGCGCGCGGCCAGCCTTCCCGGCTGGCCGGCTGTGACGTTTTCTCGTTTTTCAGATTAATTCCCATCCCGATTCCCAAGAAAAACAGAAAATACCAATATTCAGCAATTCACACGAATTAAAAGCAATAAAAATAACATGCTTCAAGAATCAAGAAATTCAAGATTTAATAACAACATGCTATTTCACGTTTCATGCTTAAAACGCACATAAACCCTAGGCCTATACACCGAACCGGGCTCTGATACCACTGAAAGATTATGTGGATCGTCCCGGGAAAAACGCGAATGCGGAAGCGCGGTATAATTAAAAATTAAAACGGAATTTAAACATGCTTTTAAATTAAAACACGTTTCAAAGGGTGTGCCTTTGAAATTTCCCGGGCATTCGGTGTATCTCATGAACGTATAACATAAAATAAATCATGGAGGCCATAGGGTTGAAAATTAAAGAGGGACGAAAATTTAAAACGAGACCTACCCGTTGTCGTTTTCGTCTTCAACGGCTACACGCGTTGTTCCCCGTTTTGCACCAAGATCTCGTTCTTGAGACCCTCCAAATCGTGACACACGATCCACCCACGTATCTTGCACGTCGTGCTAGCAACGAACAAGTGTATAATTTTGGAGTGGATGAATCAATAACACATTATCAATTAATGGTATTGATTCATCAAGATTCTAATGTTCCAAGAACAAAAGAATCAAGAAAATAATTTTCTTGAGAGAGAGAGAGGGCGGACGAGAGAGATGGGAGAGAGAGATCCGTGTGTGTGTGTTGTAGTGTGTGTGTTGGAGATTCATCATCATGTAAATTGTAGGATGCTAGGGGTTTATATAGAAGAGGAGTTTAATCCTCTTTAAACTCCTCTTTTAAGAACTCTAATTTGATTAGGATTTTGACCTAGTCAAAGTCCTAGTCAAACTAGTGTTTTGACCTAGTCAAAACGATCCTAGCCATCCATCTCTCCCATTGATCTCAACCGTTGATTTAATTTAATTTAATGGAATATTTAAAACCTATTTAAATATTTCCAAGAGGCTAAAATAAATATAAATATTATTTAAGCCCATTAAATAAATTCCTTTGATAAATCCAATTTATCAATTTAATTCCTTCTATCAAATAGAAAGAATTATTTCTCCAAGAAAAATAAAGGTTCCGATTAAATCTAATTTAATCATTCCTTCACTCCAATATTTAATTCCAAATTAAATATTTAATTGTGTGTGGATAGTGTGTGACTCTTTAGGTTCACCATTCAGCTAGACTTGGTCGGATTCCTAGAATCCGTCCGTTACCATGGGTGGCCATCTAGCAACGGTCCATGGCACTAGAGACTAGGTGAAATATTCAGGGATGAACATTTAGGCTCTAACAGTACGCTTGTCCTTCTGTCTTCGGTCTCATCACTTAGTGTCTAGGGCACGGATAACGCAGGTACCCATCTTGGACCTAAGTGTCGGTCTGTCCTCACTAAACGCCGCAAGGGAAACCTTCCCTTCTGTTCAGTCACTGTGGCCACAGTTTTAGGGACAAGACCTAGAGCATACATGAGACTCAACTGTCAAAAACCTATTGACAGGAGACAGATCCTTTCTTGGAAACTACTGTCACTTTGCACACCAGGACTGCACTAGACATGGCTTATGACTACCAAAGAGAATTCTGGCAATCTCTCACCATATCTAAGATACAGTTCTGATGTACAGGTAAACTCAGTAATTCCTCAAGTCAAAGGACTTGACCTGTACCGTTGGAACCGGGAATACTCGTCATACCTTGCAGACCATACTCAAGGTCCTCCGTAAGACGGTTCCCACGAGTCACCTCAGTCAGCTGCATCCTAGCAGGCTAACCCACTAACACTGCTTAGACGATCCTCGTCACCCGTCGATGAAACACGACAGCAGATGCTTAGTGCAAGTCTCAAATGGAATCCCGGTACCCATTTTCGGGATTCCTTTGACTTGGAGATTTCCGGACTGATTCGGGAAGACTGATTTCATGGACCTACCTCCAAGCGTAGTCCCAGTCCCTGAAATTGATGCTCAGTCCGTGGGCTTTGTTTGCGTAGTGAACAGATATAGAAAAATGGGTTGCAAGTGAACACAAACAAAAGTAATGCCAAATGAAAATTCACTTCTTTATTCATTAATGATTCATCAAAACACTTATAATTGTCCAGACATAGGTTACATATACCCGCCAAAATTGGCTTACATGGTCACCTATTCTAACAAGGATAAGATATGATTCTGTAGCCTAGCATGATCAAAGTTATGCCTTTCTTAATGTTGGACAATTTGAAATACAAGTTGATCAATAAAAGTTCCTTTTATTTGACGATGAGTCGCTGGCAATCTACACAATTGTTTTACTCTATCCCATAATTAGATTATGTTTGCTCAAAAATGAACTACGTGGTTGATAATCAAGATAAAACTTACAGAATCTGGCATATAAAGCTAGACCTATTCTTTTAGTCAAGATAAGGAAGCTGGTAAATTCAAGGAATCTAGAAATAAACAAACTGAGTTTACGAAACTTACAAATCCTTTTGAGAAGGAAGATGGCGGTAATGTTAGAATAGGTGACCATGTAAGCCAATTTTGGCGGGCATATGTAACCTATGTCTAGACAATTTCAGGTGTTTGATAAATCATTTATGAATAAAGAAGCGAAAATTCATATGGCAACACTTTGTTTACGTTCACTTATATCTGCTATTACATATCTGTTCACTAAATAAAGCCCATGGACTGAGAATCGATTTCGGGGACTGGGACTACACTTGGAGGTAGGTCCATGAAATTAGTCTTACCGAATCAGTCCGGAAATCTCCAAGTCAAGGAATCTCGAAAATGGGTACCGAGATTCCCCTTGAGACTTGCACTAAGCATCTGCTGTCGTATTTCATCGACGGGTGACGAAGGTCGTCTAAGCAGTGTTAGTGGTTAGCATGCTAGGAAGCAGCTGACTGAGGTGACTCGCGGAAACCGTCTTACGGAGGACCTTGAGTATGGTCAGCAAGGTACGACGTGTATTCCCGGTTCCAACGGTACAGGTCAAGTCCTTTGACTTGAGGAACTACTGAGTTTACCTGTACATCAGGTCTGTATCTTAGATATGGTGAGAGATTGCCAAAATACTCTTGAGTAGTCATAAGCCATGTCTAGTGCAGCTCTGGTGTACAACGTGACAGTAGTTTCCAAGAAGGGATCTGTCTCCTGTCAAAAGGCATTGACAGTTGAGTCTCATGTATGCTCTGTGTCTTGTCCCTAAAATCTGTGGCCACAGTAACTGAACAGAAAGGAAGGTTTCCCTTGCGGCGTTTAGTAAGGACAAACCGACAATTGGGTCCAAAATGGGTACCTGCATTTTCCGTGCCCTAGACCCTAAGTCATGAGATGGGTTAATTACACTTAGACCCCCTCTGAAAATGCATAATTACACTTTCCCCAAAGAAGTTTTGAAATTACACTTACACCCCCTTTGAAAATTTTCTGTTTACACCCGAACTCCATTCGTTACAGTTTTGAGAAAAATGTTCATTTCAACAAAAATAATTACATAAATTTTCAATTTTACCTTTCGCTTAACATTCTTGTATAATAATTTTGTACTTATAAGGAAAAAATATAATAATATTGGCCTCACTCTATATGTATATATTACACTTATCCTCTTATAAGTACAAAAATATACATGAAAATATTAAATAATGGGAAAAATTGAAAAATTTTGTAATTATTTTTGTTGGCGTGAACATTTTTCATCCAAACTTTAACGAATGGGGGTCAAGTGTTCTTGAAACGTGTTCTTTATTTTAAAAGCATGTTTTAAATTCTGCTATTTTATTTTATACCGTGCTTCCGCATTCGCGCAATTTTCCCGGACGATCCACGCATCCTTTCAGGTAACGCTCTTTATGGGACAAAGTATGCTTGCCAAGTGGTCTGTTGGATTGGATCTAATCAGACATCTATAGGTCATTAAATACACAGAATTAGTAGGGGGCTCACAAGTCTAAGGATCCTTGGAAGGTTCTGGGGATTAGACTTAAAGTGGATTACCAAAACTGATTGAAAAAATAAACCCCTCGATTGGATAGAGGTAGCGTGTATTTAGTGGGAGTTCTTGAATATCCAAATGAGAATGGAATTCTCACTTAGTGGAATTCTTCTTGTAAGGACCATTGTTAGACGGTCTCTGATACGAGAGAAATCGAACCTTGTTGGACATGGGTTCGATCGGTGTTTCACCGAGTTACCTCGCTCCATCTGGACGTAGACGTTTGGAAAGCCGCGAGTTGAAAAGTATGGCACTGTCTTAAAGCCGTAATCCAAGCACCATATTAAATATGGTTTTTCCAAGCCTGTACTCCACAAAGTACTTGAGTATATGGGATGGTCCTATTTATATCAAGGGACTAGTGGGAGGCAAACTATGTTTGCATAGGTTTATAGGTTATCCCTAAAGAAATTGGATTTCAGAAGATAACCAACATGAAGAGTAGCTCCTTGAGAAATCAAGTAGAGCGATACCTCAGTAGAATAAAGCAAACTTCATTTGTAATCAATTCACCTACTGACTATATTCCAGCTCTCCTAGGGACGGTTGAAAAACTCTAGTTACCTATAAGGTACGGGTTTTCAGATTTGACCGGTCAATTGGATTGCTGTTCAAAAGACACATGGAAAAGAGATCTTGGACATCATAATTGGCTCAATGGCTTGGATCCGTGGGATCAATCATGAAATTCCAATTAGATTTGAGATTTCATGCAACTGGAATGTTCGTTTTGACGAACTCATACTATGTATGACACAGTTGGTAGCGAGCACTGGTGTCAGTAGGAGGATAATTCTGTTTCAAGTATCTAGTGTGTAACTTCTTAATTCGTTTACAATGAAGTTAAGATGTTAGGAAACATTGAATCAAGAGTATTGTTCATTCAATTCACCATAAAAAGAATTCGATTCTTATCCATAGGGTCAAGCTGTCCAAGACTCAGTCACCATATACTGATAAGGAATCTTAGATGTTCGACTTCCCTACATCTTCGCCTTAAACAACATAAGAATGTTCTTTGATGCATCGGACTCCTGATGTTGTTTATTCTTTAATCATAACAACGAAGATCGGGGGTGCACCGAGGAGGCAGTAGACAGTTGTTAGGAACTATCTTTAATACCTGAATAAGGGTTAAAGAAGTGTTCTTGACGCACATGAACGGAGAGTTGATTCTGGAAAGCTACAACAATATTAACTTCCAAAATCAAGTGAATAATGTTTTAATCTCAATACCTATGTACGTTTGGACTCAATGATAAAAGTGGTGGCTTGGAAAGGTTCCAAGCTGGATACCATGTTTCATCATGAAAGTCAAGTGTACGGAGACTTTGGAAGTATTTTCTGGAAAGTGGTTTGGATGGAAAATTTACACATAATCGTTAGGTGTGATACCTAGCATAGCCGAGCCAGTAGTCACCTTGGAGGATGACAACTGGGCTATGGCATAAGCTAAAAGGGCCTGAGATCTCATCACAAGATCCATGAAAAATTCTTAGACACCACTATCTGCTTAGAGCAATGTGATGTGCGGTTGGACCGCATGTTGGCAGACATAGTAGTAGACCCATGAGACCAAGCTAATATCGCAGATTTCTCATGATCAGATTAATCTAAAAGACATGGGTGATTGGTTTTGGTGACCAGAAAGCTGATTGGATTGGTGGTTTTAGGAACTATTCAACAATCTTTATTAAAAGTAACTTTGTATTGATGAACATGGTAATTGTTCGCCATTGGCACATGTTTCTGTTGTGCTTACCGATTACATTAATGAGATGCTTTAACGTTACAACAGATGCCCACAGACCAATTGGACAACCCATGCAGTTGGGTCGTGCATTAGATGGCGGCTATGAAACCAACTAATGAGGGTTGGGTATGAAACATTCCAAGTCGAGGACCTCGAGACTGAGCATCGAGAGTCCTATAGAGACTTGCGCAAAGAGTCATATTCATTGGATGAGTGTCGTGTTTCATCGGCGACAGGCGTGAGGGGCCTATACGATCTTAGTAGGTTGGTCGACTGGGGTCGAGCTGACTGAACTGACTCGCGGGGATTATCATATGGAAGCCTTGGAGGCTTGGTTGGTATGATTTGAGTTCCCCGGTTTCGATAGTATGCGATTAGTCCTCGGAGTTGAGGAATCATGGTAGCCACGTTCATACGAAGACTGTATCTTAGATTTGGCGAGAGGTGATCATTCTGTAAGATGATCATTATAAGCTTTGTCCAGTGCAGTCAAAATGTGTAGCGAGGACGGTGGGTTTCAAGAAAAGGATCCGTACCCTGTCAGTATGTGACAGAAGTATCTCCTATGAACTCTGAGACACATTGATGCTGCTTAAAGCTGTGGCCACAGTGGTTGATCGAGCAGGGAATGGTTCCCTTCGTCGATGCAATGAGGCATGCGTAGTCTCGAGTATTAAGCATAGTTGCCTAGTCAAGGATGGGAATCGACACCCAATTCGATACCCTAGACTATGGCCGGGAGACGGTAGATTGAAGGACCGCACCTGTATGAAATCGGTACCTAAATGTTAACGCCAACATTCACCTAGTCTCTAGTGCCATGGACCGTTGCTAGATGACCACCTAAGTTGAGGGTGAGCCTAAAGGGTCACATACAAATCATCGGGGAGGTGAAGAAATTGACTTGGAGTCAATTTCAGAAGATGATAAATAATTGGATTATTTATGGGATAGTCCATTGGATGGACGGGCCGATATAATATCGAGCTCTCGATCAATTGATTAGATGAGATTTATCAATTAAGTAGAGATTAAGGGCTAGGATCTTCTAATCGGATTAAAAGATCCCTGAGCATTATTTGATTGGACCTTGAATTAAATAGATTTATTTCTTGAGATTTTTATAATTGGGTTACAATAAAACCTGTTCCATTAAATCGTGGCCTAAGAGATATATTAATTCCACTTTTGGAATTAGGAGAAGTTGGACATCTCCCAAAATGGATGACCTTGATTGATGTAGTTGACTTGTTTCTTTTTGGAAAGGAACAATTCAACTCCAATCAAGCCTCCTTTACATGGTATAATTCAATCATACCTTGTAAAGTGGTAGGCTTGACTGGAGATTAATGGGGATTGATTGGAATGTATCTAGACATCCCTTGGATGAGGCTATACACATTCCAATAATCACATTAATGATCCAACCAAGCCTCCTTTACTTAGTATGATTTAATCATACCTTGTAAAGTGGTAGGCTTGATTGAAGATGAATGGGATTGATTGGAATGTATGTAGGCATCCCTTGGATGAACTAAACAAATTCTAGTAATAACATTTATGATCCAATCAAGCCTCCTTTACTTGGTATGATTTAATCATACCTTGTAAATGAAAGAAATCCGGTGGATCGTCCCGGGAATTGCGCGAATGCGGAAGCGCGGTAAAAAATAAACATATTAAAATAAAAGGCATGCTTTTAATTTAAAGAACACGCTCAAGGGGTGTGCCCTTAAGGTTCCCGGGCGTTCGGTGTATCTCATGATCATAAAACAATTAAATAAATCATGGAGGCCATAGAGTTAAAAATCAAGAGGGACGAAAATCTTAAACGAGACCTACCCGTTGTCGTTTTCGTCTTCAACTGCTACTCGCGTTGTTCCCCGTTTTGCACCAAGACCTCGTTCTTGAGATCCTCCAAATCGTGACACACGATCCACTCACGTATTCTTGTACGTCGTGCTAGCAACGAACAAGTATTATTTTTTTGGAGTGGACGAATCAATAACTCGTTATCAATTAACGGTATTGGTTCGTCTAAGTTCTTGATGTTCCAAGAACAAAAAGAACTAAGGAAAAAATATATTTTCTTGCTAGAGAAAGAGAGAGGGGCGGACGAGAGGTAGGAGAGGGGAGAGTGTGTGTTGTGTGTGTGTTTCAAGAATCATCAATCTCTCAAATGTTGGAAGCTAGAGGTTTATATAGAGGAAGAGTTTAATCCTCTTTAAACTCAAACTCTAAGTAACCTAATTTGACTAGGATTTTGACCTAGTCAAAGTCCTAGTCAAACTAGTGTTTGACCTAGTCAAACGAATCCTAGCCTTCCATCTCCCCTTTCCATCTCAACCGTTGATTTTAATTTAATGGAATATTTAAATTCTATTAAATATTCCAAAAGGCTAAAAGAATAAATATAATATAATAAATAAATATTATAATTTATTCTAAGCCCATTAAATCAACCCTTTTTTAATAAATCCTATTTATTAATTTAATTCTCTTTATCAAATAGAAGGAATTAATTTCTCCAAGAAAATATAGGACCCGATTAAATCTAATTTAATCATTCCTTTACTCCAATATTTAATTCTAAATTAAATACTAAGTGTGTGTGTGGATAGTGTGTGACTCTTTAGGTTCACCATTCAGCTAGACTTGGTCGGATTCCTAGAATCCGTCCGTTACCATGGGTGGCCATCTAGCAACGGTCCATGGCACTAGAGACTAGGTGAAATATTCGAGGATGAACGTTTAGGCTCTAACAAAACACTTGTCCTTCTGTCTTCGGTCTCATCACTTAGGGTCTAGGGCACGGAAAATGCAGGTACCCATTTTGGACCTAAGTGTCGGTCTGTCCTCACCAAACGCCGCAAGGGAAACCTTTTCCCTTCTGTTCAGTCACTGTAGCCACAGATTTCAGGGACAAGACACAGAGCATATATGAGACTCAACTGTCAACACCTTTTGACAGGAGACAGATCCTTTCTTGGAAACTACTGTCACTTTGTACACCCGAGCTGCACTAGACATGGCTTATGACTACTCAAGAGTATTTTGGCAATCTCTCACCATATCTAAGATACAGACCTGATGCACAGGTAAACTCAGCAGTTTCTCAAGTCAAAGGACTTGGCCTGTACCGTTGGAACCGGGAATACACGTCATACCTTGCTGACCATACTCAAGGTCCTCCGTAAGACGGTTCCCGCGAGTCACCTCAGTCAGCTGCTTCCTAGCACGCTGACCCACTAACACTGCTTAGACGACCTTCGTCACCCGTCGATGAAATACGACAGCAGATGCTTAGTGCAAGTCTCAAAGGGAATCCCGATACCCATTTTCGGGATTCCTTGACTTGGAGATTTCCGGACTGATTCGGTAAGAGTGATTTTCATGGACCTACCTCCAAGCGTAGTCCCAGTCCCCGAAATCGTTTCTCAGTCCGTGGGCTTTGTTTGCGTAGTGAACAGAAATGTAAGTGCAGATAAGTGAACATAAACAAAGTATTGCCATATGAATTTTTTCACTTCTTTATTCATAAATGTTTTTATCAAATACCAAAGAATTGTCTAGACATAGGTTACATATTCCTGCCAAAATTGGCTTACATGGTCACCTATTCTAACAATCTCCCACTTGACCTTTAAAGCCAATTGCCCATATGCTTAATCCCCATCTTCTCAAGATGTTGCGTATGAGCGCTCTGCGACATAGGCTTTGTCAGCGGGTCTGCTGTGTTGTCTGCCGAGTTGACTCGGTCCATCCGGACGTCACCTCTTCCTACCATTTCTCTAAGAAGATGGTAGCGTCTAAGAATATGTTTGGAACGGTGATGAGATCTCGGTTCCTTTGCTTGCGCTATAGCGTCGTTGTTATCACAGAAGATGACAACGGGCTCGGCGATGCTAGGCACCACACCCAACTCTTGGATGTAGTTTCTCATCCAAATCGCTTCCTTAGCAGCTTCTGAAGCTGCAATGTATTCAGCCTCCGTGGTGGTGTCAGCAGTGGTTGCTTGCTTGGAACTTTTCCAAGCTACTACTCCTCCATTGAGTTTGAATACGTACCCCGATTGAGACTTGGCATCATCATCATCAGACTGGAAGCTAGCGTCGCTAAAGCCTTCCAGAATTAGTTCTCCATTGCCATAGACTAGGAACATTTCCTTAGTCCTTCTTAGGTACTTAAGGATGCCCTTAACAACATTCCAATGTGCCTCTCCTGCGCAGGACTGATATCTGCTTGTTACGCTCAAAGCGTATGCAATGTCAGGCCTAGTGCAGTGGACCGCATATTGTATGCTACCTACGGCGGAGGCATAGGGGATGACCTTCATCCTTTCAAGTTCCTCATCAGTCTGTGGGGACTGTTTCTTGGATAACTTGATCCCATGCCTCATTGGAAGGAATCCTCGTTTGGAGTTGTCCATTCGATATCTCTTTAGGACTTTCTCCATATACGAGTTTTGGGTGAGTCCTAACATCCTTTTAGATCTGTCCCTGACAATCTGGATGCCTAGGATGTAAGAGGCTTCACCCAAGTCCTTCATGAAAAACTGGGTTGACAACCATGCTTTTGTGTTTCCTAACATTCTGACTTCATTACCAATGAGCAGAATGTCATCCACATAAAGCACTAGGAACACTATTGAGCTCCTACTGACCTTCTTGTATACATAAGGGTCGGATTCGTTTTTGATGAAGTCATAACCCCGTATTAGTTCATCAAATCGAATGTTCCAACTTCGGGAGGCTTGTTTGAGGCCATAGATGGACTTCTGGAGGCGACAGACTTTCTGTTCTTCTCCAGTGACCGTGAAACCCTGCGGCTGATCCATATAGATCTCTTCTTCAACGAAACCGTTGAGGAAGGCCGTTTTCACGTCCATCTGCCATATCTCATAGTCATACCATGCTGCTATGGCGAGCAGAATCCGAATGGACTTAGCCATGGCTACAGGCGAGTAGGTATCCTCAAAATCGACCCCGGGTCGTTGAGTGTATCCGTTAGCTACAAGCCTAGCCTTAAAGGTTGTGACTTCTCCATCAACGCCAAGTTTGCGCTTGTAGACCCACTTATTGCCCACTGGCTTAACACCTTTCGGTGGATCTACAAGACTCCAGACTTGGTTCTCGCTCATGGAGTCCATTTCGGCTTTCATGGCCTCAAGCCATTTCCCGGAGTCGATGTCGAACATCGCTTCTCCATAAGTCTTAGGATCGTTATCCAAAAGATCGGTCGCACCTAGAAAGCCATATCTCATTGGAGGTCTGGACTCTCTAGTGGACCTACGGAGAACGGGAACGTCAGTGGTGACTATGGGCGCTGACTGTATCGGAGCCGATGGTTCAGGAACCGGGGCTGGCTGTTCCTGAGGTTGTCCTTCATGCCTAGCATGTTGGACTTCTCGAGGTTGGTCAGCCCTTCGGCTGTCTATCCTGAATCCTCTAAGTGAGGGTTCCGCGGCTTCTTCTGATGGCTGGATTCCATCACTTGATTCCTCAAGGATCAGCTCATCAGGTTGGATATCCTCCGAGAAGCCTTGCTCCAAGAATACTGCATTTCTTGAAACAAACACCTTTTGTTCCAAGGGGTCATAAAAGTAATAACCCGCAGTTTCTTTAGGGTATCCAGCGAACCTGCATAAGCTAGACCTAGACTCTAACTTATCTCCCACTAACCTCTTGACGTATGCGGGGCTACCCCACACTTTCAAGTAGTTGTAGGATGCAGGCTTGCCGTGCCACATCTCATATGGCGTTTGGGTCAATGTGCTAGTAGGCGCCAAATTCAATAATTTGGCCGCCGTTTCTAGTGCATAGCCCCAAAAACGATAAGGGCATTTTGGTAAAACTCATCATGGACCGAACCATGTCCAACAGGGTTCGATTCCTCCTTTCAGAGACACCATTTAACTGTGGTGTTCCTGGAGGTGTCCATTCTGATATTATACCATGTTCTTTTAGATAATCTAGGAACTCCGTACTAAGGTATTCACCGCCTCGGTCCGACCGAAGGATTCTAATTTTGCAGTTGGTTTGGTTCTCCACTTCAAGTCTGAATTCTTTAAACCTCTCAAGAGCTTCAGACTTGTACCTCATCAGGTAAACATAACCATACCGTGAATGATCATCGGTGAAGGTTATGAAGTAGGAGAACCTACCTCGGGCCTGCGTCCTTAGTGGTCCACATACGTCTGTATGGACCAAGTCCAACAGACCTGTGGCAAGCCTGCTTTGTCCTACAAAGGGCCTCTTGGTCATTTTCCCTCTTAGACAGGACTCACAAGTTGGTAGATCGCTCAAGTCCCCAACCTCTAGGTTCTTTGAGTCTACCAACCTTTTCATCCTATCTTGGGATATGTGACCTAGCCTAGCGTGCCACAGACGTGCGTTCCCGTTATTATCTAATTTTCGTTTATGTTGTGCATTGAGGACGAAATTCGTTTGTTGCAAGAAATAGAGTCCGTTATGTAATGTACCAAGTAGATGAGCAATTCCACACCTCATCAAATAAAAGCAGTTTTTATTGATTCTAAACTCATAACCACTATTGTCCAACATGGAATGGAAATGATGTTTTTAATCATACTGGGTACAAAATAAACTTGTTCTAAATCTATGCTAATATTATCACTAATCACTAGAGTGGCGGATCCTACTGCTTCTGCCGAGATGGCCTTGCCATTCCCAAGCTTCAGGATCATGTCCCCACTACCCAGTTTTCTGCTTCTTTTCAACACCTGCAAGTCATTGCAAATGTGAGCTCCACAGCCGGTATCTAATACCCAAGAGGCAGAACTAGTGACCATATTAACCTCAATCACATATATACCTTGGTTCGAGAAGAGTTTGGGGCACTCTCTCTTCCAATGCCCTTTCTCACGGCAGTTGATACATATGTCATATGCCTTTGACTGTTGCTTGGAGACAACCTTTCCCTTTCCTTTGCCTTTCCCCTCTTTGGCAATGGGAACACTCTTAGTGTTCGTAGCTGCTTTGACGACTTTTCCCTTCCCTTTCTTCTTCTTCCAACGTCCGGCACCCTTGCCTTTCGTATTAGAAGTTGAAGCACCTCCAAACAATACCGAAGGCGTGGACTTCTTAGTCGTTGCCTCGTATTGCACCAACATATTGATCAACTCATGAATGCCCTTCTCAAGTGCGTTCATGTTGTAGTTGACGATAAATTGGTCAAAGGAGGGTGGGAGTGACTGAAGGATCACATCTATGTACGTTTCATTATCGAGACCTGCCTTTAGGTCCTCGAGCTTTTCCACCAGGGTAAGCATTTTAACCCCGTGTTCTTGTACAGAGGATCCTTCTGTCATTTTAGTTCCAAAGAACGCCTTGGTCGCGACATACCTACTATGCCGGTCCGGGACTGCATAGCAATCCTTTAGGCGAGCCATAATGGAAGGGACATCGTCTAGCCTTTCATACTGCTTCTGAATCCCATTGGTCATCGAAGCAAGTATGATGCTACGGACCTTCCGGTTATCCTTATGCCAAGTCTCGAACGTCTCACGTTCTTCTGGCGTGGATCCTTCCGGTAAGGTCCTAGGGAGAGGCTCGTCCATGACGTAGCCTTGGTTCTCGTAATCTAGGACTATCCTGAGATTGCGCAACCAGTTGTTGTAGTTTGTTCCATTGAATTTGTTTGTCTCAAGGATGGTGGAAAGTGGTTCTTAGACATTTTAAAATCTACATTTTAGAAAACAGCGCGCGATCAGCAGAAAATAAAGATGGTGGTTTGATAAAATAATTAAATGCATGGACTTTAGTCATTTAATCCTCCCACTATTTATACGAAAACACGGTACTCTCAAACATGATTTTCGGGAAATCCTTTCCAAGTGGGCTTGGGATCCACAGCGATTTTTCCCATACCCCGCTTTTACGATTCGCATGGAAAAGATCCTGTGGGAGATATTCCATACCATTCTCGTTCCACGAGATTCCCAAGATTATTGCCTCACCCTTTCACATGATCCCGAGGACTCCAAGCGAATCATGTTAATTGGGCGTTAGACCCAACCCAATCGACCGAGCCACGGACCCACTGGTACCCCCACGACTCGTGAGACAGGTAGCAGCAGCCCGCTTTTCGTTCATGACATAATGCAGCTTCCTTTAAGTACAATAACGTGCCACGACTCGTGAGACCACGCTATTGACCTAAAGCAGCTTCCTCACTATGCCATGGATTGGAAGGCATGGACAAACTCCTAGAGTTCATGTCCACTTTGTCTAGGGTCTAATATTTTGACATTGGTCCAACCAATGTGAGAGTAAGTAATGACCGAGATCTCAAATAAATATCTACACATACATCCATAATGCGTAAATAAACCATTCATAGCAGTTATATGATAAATAAATAATCCATTCATCCATCATCATAACCACATGCAAAATTAAAGCCTAGCACACCCCTGTTGGATGATCACAAGCCCGTATCCTATGCGATCCACTGAGCTCGCAGTGGATCTATGGTCAATCTAGGGTTGGTCCTATACTATTACATTAATAGTAACCCAATCATCATGCTGATGGGCCTTGGTCTCTTTTTCTCTTTCTTCACTTCATGGAAAACACCAAGGGGCCTCCCGTCTGGGCTCTCCATGTGGTCCTTCCTTCTTCTCCACCAATTACAAAAAAGGAAACCTCACTCCTAGTCTACTCTCATTACATATTGAAAAATAGAAACCCTAGCGAAAATCCGGGGGGAGTACATAAGGAGGGAGGTAAAAGGCCTTATTATTCCAAGGCAACTAGAAAGAGAGAAGGAGAAAGCAGTAAAAGAGGCACACAGGCCCAACAGAAAATAAACCATACATCCGGTCTTAGGGCTCGCGATCATCCATTTCCATTCAACACACATAATCACATGATCCAATCACATAATTACATAATACCAACAACATATGATTTCCAATCATAAATATCCAAAATAATTAATGAATATGTGCACAACGTGTGAAAAATAAAACACAAATATTGGTAATAATATTTTCTCGTTTTAGGAAAACCTTTCCTCATTATTTTAAGTAAAATAACCCCGGGATTCCGAATCCAATTTATTTTACTCCTAAAATAATGTCTTCAGAAAAATAGGCATAATTGAACCAAAAACGATTTTTCAGAATTAATTCAAAATTAAAACTGAAAATTATTAAAAAATAAAAGAAAAATACTGCTAGGGTTTTGAAACCCTAGCAGCAGCGGCGGCGGCGGCGGCTCGCCGGCACGCGCGCAGGGCAGCAGGCTCAGCCTGCCGCAACTGCGCGCGCGCAGGTACTGCCTGGCCGGGCGCGCGCCTGGCCGACAGCGCGCTGCGCGGCCCGGCGTGCCAGCAGGCCGCCGCGCGCGCAGGCTCCCCTGCCTTGCGCGCGCGCTGGCCTGCTGGCTGCCGGCCGTGCCGTGCGCAGTGCGCGCGCAGACTCCTCCGTCTGCGTGCGCGCGCGCCTGACGGCGCTGCCCAGGGCCCGTCCGCGCGCGGACCCGCAGACAAGGGTGTCTGCGCACCTGGAGGCGCTGCCCTGCGCGCAGCCTTCCTGGCTGCGCGGTGCCCCCGCGCGGCCGGCTGGGCGGGCGCGCGCAGGCCTCCCTTGCCTGCGCGCGTCTGCCCTGCCGGCAGCGTGCGGCTGCGCGCGGCCAGCCCTCCCGGCTGTTGAAGACGAAAATGACAAAGGGGAGATGGAAGGCTAGGATTCGTTTAACTAGGTCAAACACTAGTTTGACTAGGACTTTGACTAGGTCAAAATCCTAGTCAAATTAGGTTACTTAGAGTTTGAGTTTAAAGAGGATTAAACTCTTCCTCTATATAAACCCCTAGCTTCCAACATTTAAGAGATTTTTTGATGATTCTTGAAAAACACACAGAACACACACTCTCCCTCTCCTACCTCTCGTCCGCCCCCTCTCTCTTTCTCTAGCAAGAAAATATTTTTCCTTAGTTCTTTTTGTTCTTGGAACATTAAGAACTTAGACGAACCAATACCGTTAATTGATAATGAGTTATTGATTCGTCCACTCCAAAAATAATACTTGTTCGTTGCTAGCACGACGTGCAAGATACGTGGGTGGATCGTGTGTCACGATTTGGGGGATCTCAAGAACGAGGTCTTGGTGCAAAACGGGGAACAACGCCAGTAGCAGTTGAAGACGAAAACGACAACGGGTAGGTCTCGTTTAAGATTTTCGTCCCTCTTTATTTTTCAATTCTATGGCCTCCATGATTTATTTAATTGTTTTATGATCATGAGATACACCGAACGCCCGGGAACCTCAAGGGCACACCCCTTGAGCGTGTTCTTTAAATTAAAAGCATGCCTTTTATTTTGTAAAATTTAAAATATGTTTAATTTTTACCGCGCTTCCGCATTCGCGCAATTCCCGGGACGATCCACCGGATTTTCTTTCAGTGGTATCAGAGCCCGGTTCGGTGTATAGGCCTATGGTTTATGTGCGTTATAAGCCTGAAACGTGAAATTGGCATGTTTTTTATTAAATCTTGATTGTTCTTGATTTTAAGCATGTCAATTTTATTGCTTTTGATTCGTGTGAATTTATGAATGTTGGTGATTTTCTGTTTTTTTTGGGAAACGGGGTGGAAAATTGAACGGGAAACGAGAAACGACGCAGTCGGCCAGCCGAGAGGGCTGGCCGCGCGCAGCCGCACGCTGCCGGCAGGGCAGACGCGCGCAGGCAAGGGAGGCCTGCGCGCGCCCGCCCAGCCGGCCGCGCGGGGCAGCGCGCAGCCAGGAAGGCTGCGCGCAGGGCAGCGCCTCCAGGTGCGCGCGCACGTAGACAAGGGTGTCTGCGCGCACGCGCCGGGCAGGCGCGCTCATGCGCGCGCGCGCGCAAGGCCGTGCGCCTGCGAGTCCGCGCGCGGACGGGCCCTGGGCGGTGCCGCCAGGCGCGCGCCCACGCAGACGAAGGAGTCTGCGCGCGCGCGCGCCCGACAGGCGTGCCCAGTGCGCGTCTGCGCGCGCACTGCGCACGGCACGGCCGGCAGCCAGCAGGCCAGCGCGCGCGCAAGGCAGGGGAGCCTGCACGCGCGGCGGCCTACCGGCATGCCAGTCTGAGGTTGCTGCCCTGCGCGTGCCGGCGGCAGGCTGAGGCTGCTGCCCTGCGCGCGTGCCGGCGGCGGCGGCGGCAGCTGCTGCAGCTAGGGTTTCAAAACCCTAGCAGTAATTTTCTTTTATTTTTTAATTATTTTCAGTTTTAATTTTGAATTAATTCTGAAAAAAAATCGTTTTTTGGTTCAATTATGCCTATTTTTCTAAAGACATTATTTTAGGAATAAAATAAATTGGATTCGGAATCCCGGGGTTATTTTACTTAAAATAATGAGGAAAGGTTTTCCTAAAACAAGAAAATATTATTACCAATATTTGTGTTTTATTTTTCACACGTTGTGCACATATTCATTAATTATTTTGGATATTTATGATTGGAAATCATATGTTGTTGGTATTATGTAATTATGTGATTGGATCATGTGATTATGTGTGTTAGATGGAAATGGATGATCGCGAGCCCTAAGACCGGATGTATGGTTTATTTTCTGTTGGGCCTGTGTGCCTCTTTTACCGCTTTCTCCTTCTCTCTTTCTAGTTGCCTTGGAATAATAAGGCATTCTACCTCCCTCCTTATGTACTCCCCCCGGGTTTTCGCTGGGGTTTCTAATTTTTAATATGTAATGAGAGTAGACTAGGAGTGAGGTTTCCTTTTTGTAATTCGTGGAGAAGAAGGAAGGACCACATGGAGAGCCCAGACGGGAGGCCCCTTGGTGTTTTCCATGAAGTGAAGAAAGAGAAAAAGAGACCAAGGCCCATCAGCATGATGATTGGGTTACTATTAATATAATAGTATAGGACCAACCCTAGATTGACCATAGATCCACTGCGGGCTCAGTGGATCGCATAGGATTCGGGCTCGTGATCATCCAACAGGGGCGTGCTAGGCTTTAATTTTGCATGTGGTTATGATGATGGATGAATGGATTATTTATTTATCGTATAACTGCTATGAATGGTTTATTTACGCATTATGGATGTATGTGTAGATATTTATTTGAGATATCGGTCATTACTTACTCTCACATTGGTTGGACCAATGTCAAAATATTAGACCCTAGACAAAGTGGACATGAACTCTAGGAGTTTGTCCATGCCTTCCAATCCATGGCATAGTGAGGAAGCTGCTTTAGGTCAATAGCGTGGTCTCACGAGTCGTGGCACGTTATTGTACTTAAAGGAAGCTGCATTATGTCATGAACGAAAAGCGGGCTGCTGCTACCTGTCTCACGAGTCGTGGGGGTACCAGTGGGTCCGTGGCTCGGTCGATTGGGTTGGGTCTAACACCCAATTAACATGATTCGCTTGGAGTCCTCGGGATCATGTGAAAGGGTGAGGCAATAATCTTGGGAATCTCGTGGAACGAGAATGGTATGGAATACCTCCCACAGGATCTTTTCCATGCGAATCGTAAAAGCGGGGTATGGAAAAATCGCTGTGGATCCCAAGCCCACTTGGAAAGGATTTCCCAAAAATCACGTTTGAGAGTACCGTGTTTTCGTATAAATAGTGGGAGGATTAAATGACTAAAGTCCATGCATTTAATAATTTTTATCAAACCACCGTCTTTTATTTTCTGCTGATCGCGCGCTGTTTTCTAAAATGTAGATTTTAAAATGTCTAAGAACCCACTTTCCACCATTCTTGAGACAAACAAATTCAATGGAACAAACCACAATGACTGGTTGCGCAATCTCAGGATAGTCATAGATTACGAGAACCAAGGCTACGTCATGGACGAGCCTCTCCCTAGGACCTTACCGGAAGGATCGACGCCAGAAGAACGTGAGACGTTCGAGACATGGCATAAGGATAACCGGAAGGTCCGTAGCATCATACTTGCTTCGATGACCAATGAGATTCAGAAGCAGTATGAAAGGCTAGACGATGTCCCTTCCATTATGGCTTGCCTAAAGGATTGCTATGCAGTCCCAGACCGGCATATTAGGTATGTCGCGACCAAGGCGTTGTTTGGAACTAAAATGACAGAAAGATCCTCTGTACAAGAGCACGGGGTTAAAATGCTTACCCTGGTGGAAAAGCTCGAGGACCTAAAGGCAGGTCTCGATAATGAAACGTACATAGATGTGATCCTTCAGTCACTCCCACCCTCCTTTGACCAATTTATCGTCAACTACAACATGAACGCACTTGAGAAGGGCATTCATGAGTTGATCAATATGTTGGTGCAATACGAGGCAACGACTAAGAAGTCCACGCCTTCGGTATTGTTTGGAGGTGCTTCGACTTCTAATACGAAAGGCAAGGGTGCCGGACGTTGGAAGAAGAAGAAAGGGAAGGGAAAGGCCGTCAAAGCAGCTACGAACACTAAGAGTGTTCCCATTGCCAAAGAGGGGAAAGGCAAAGGAAAGGGAAAGGTTGTCTCCAAGCAACAGTCAAAGGCATATGACATATGTATCAACTGCCGTGAGAAAGGGTATTGGAAGAGAGAGTGCGCCAAACTCTTCTCGAACCAAGGTATATATGTGATTGAGGTTAATATGGTCACTAGTTCTGCCTCTTGGGTATTAGATACCGGCTGTGGAGCTCACATTTGCAATGACTTGCAGGTGTTGAAAAGAAGCAGAAAACTGGGTAGCGGGGACATGATCCTGAAGCTTTGGAATGGCAAGGCCATCTCGGCAGAAGCAGTAGGATCCGCCACTCTGGTGATTAGTGATAATATTAGCATAGATTTAGAACAAGTTTATTTTGTACCCAGTATGATTAAAAACATCATTTCCATTCCATTGTTGGACAATAGTGGTTATGAGTTTAGAATCAATAAAAATTGCTTTTATTTGATGAGGTGTGGAATTGCTCATCTACTTGGTACATTACATAACGGACTCTATATCTTGCAACAAACGAATTTTGTCCTCAATGCACAACACAAACGAAAATTAGATAATAACGGGAACGCACGTCTGTGGCACGCTAGGCTAGGTCACATATCCCAAGATAGGATGAAAAGGTTGGTAGACTCAAAGAACCTAGAGGTTGGGGACTTGAGCGATCTACCAACTTGTGAGTCCTGTCTAAGAGGGAAAATGACCAAGAGGCCCTTTGTGGGACAAAACAGGCTTGCCACAGGTCTATTGGACTTGGTCCATACAGACGTATGTGGACCACTAAGGACGCAGGCTCGAGGTGGGTTCTCCTACTTCATAACCTTCACCGATGATCATTCACGGTATGGTTATGTTTACCTGATGAGGTACAAGTCTGAAGCTCTTGAGAGGTTTAAAGAATTCAGACTTGAAGTGGAGAACCAAACCAACTGCAAAATTAAAATCCTTCGGTCGGACCGAGGCGGTGAATACCTTAGTACGGAGTTCCTAAATTATTTAAAAGAACATGGTATAGTATCAGAATGGACACCTCCAAGAACACCACAGTTAAATGGTGTCTCTGAAAGGAGGAATCGAACCCTGTTGGACATAGTTCGGTCCATGATGAGTTTTACCAAATTACCCTTATCGTTTTTGGGGATATGCACTAGAAACGGCGGCCAAATTATTGAATTTGGCTCCTACTAGCACATTGACCCAAACGCCATATGAGATATGGCACGGCAAGCCTGCATCCTACAACTACTTGAAAGTTTGGGGTAGCCCCGCATACGTCAAGAGGTTAGTGGGAGATAAGTTAGAGTCTAAGTCTAGCTTATGCAGGTTTGTTGGATACCCTAAAGGAACTGCGGGTTATTACTTTTCTGACCCCTTGGAACAAAAGGTGTTTGTTTCAAGAAATGCAGTATTCTTGGAGCAAGGCTTCCCGGAGGATATCCAACCTGATGAGCTGATCCTTGAGGAATCAAGTGATGGAATCCAGCCATTAGAAGAAGCCACGGAACCCTCACTTAGAGGATTCAGGATTAACAGCCGAAGGGCTGACCAACCTCGAGAAGTCCAACGTGCTAGGCATGAAGGACAGCCTCAGGAACAGCCAGCCCCGGTTCCTGAACCACCGGCTCCGATACAGTCAGCGCCCACAGTCACCACTGACGTTCCCGTTCTCCGTAGGTCCACTAGAGAGTCCAGACCTCCAATGAGATATGGCTTTCTAGGTGCGACCGATCTTTTGGATAACGATCCTAAGACTTATGGAGAAGCGATGTCTGACATCGACTCCGGAAAATGGCTTGAGGCCATGAAAGCCGAAATGGACTCCATGAGCGAGAACCAAGTTTGGAGTCTTGTAGATCCACCGAAAGGTGTTAAGCCAGTGGGCTGTAAGTGGGTCTACAAGCGCAAACTTGGCATTGATGGAGAAGTCACAACCTTTAAGGCTAGGCTTGTAGCTAAGGGATACACTCAACGACCCGGGATCGATTTTGAGGATACCTACTCGCCAGTAGCCATGGCTAAATCCATTCGGATTCTGCTCGCCATAGCAGCATGATATGACTATGAGATATGGCAGATGGACGTGAAAACGGCCTTCCTCAACGGTTTCGTTGAAGAAGAGATCTATATGGATCAGCCGCAGGGTTTCACGGTCACTGGAGAAGAACAGAAAGTTTGTCGCCTCCAGAAGTCCATCTATGGCCTCAAACAAGCCTCCCAAAGTTGGAACATTCGATTTGATGAAGTAATACGGGGTTATGACTTCATCAAAAACGAATCCGACCCTTGTGTATACAAGAAGGTCAGTGGGAGCTCTATAGTGTTCCTAGTGCTTTATGTGGATGACATTCTGCTCATTGCTAATGACGTCAGAATGTTAGGAAACACAAAAGCATGCTTGTCAACCCAGTTTTCCATGAAGGACTTGGGTGAAGCCTCCTACATCCTAGGCATCCAGATTGTCAAGGACAGATCTAAAAGGATGTTAGGACTCACCCAAAACTCGTATATGGAGAAAGTCCTAAAGAGATATCGAATGGACAACTCCAAACGAGGATTCCTTCCAATGAGGCATGGGATCAAGTTATCCAAGAAACAGTCCCCACAGACTGATGAGGAACTTGAAAGGATGAAGGTCATCCCCTATGCCTCCGCCGTAGGTAGCATACAATATGCGGTCCACTGCACTAGGCCTGACATTGCATACGCTTTGAGCGTAACAAGCAGATATCAGTCCTGCGCGGGAGAGGCACATTGGAATGCTGTTAAGGGCATCCTTAAGTACCTAAGAAGGACTAAGGAAATGTTCCTAGTCTATGGGAATGGAAAACTAATTCTGGAAGGCTTTAGTGACGCTAGCTTCCAGTCTGATGACGATGATGCCAAGTCTCAATCGGGGTACGTATTCAAACTCAATGGAGGAGTAGTAGCTTGGAAAAGTTCCAAGCAAGCAACCATTGCTGACTCCACCACAGAGGCTGAATACATAGCAGCTTCAGAAGCTGCTAAGGAAGCGGTTTGGATGAGAAACTACATCCAAGAGTTGGGTGTGGTGCCTAGCATCGCCGAGCCCGTTGTCATCTTCTGTGATAACAACGGCGCTATAGCGCAAGCAAAGGAACCGAGATCTCATCACCGTTCCAAACACATTCTTAGACGCTACCATCTTCTTAGAGAAATGGTAGGAAGAGGTGACGTCCGGATGGACCGAGTCAACTCGGCAGACAACACATCAGACCCGCTGACAAAGCCTATGTCGCAGAGCGCTCATACGCAACATCTTGAGAAGATGGGGATTAAGCATATGGGCAATTGGCTTTAAAGGTCAAGTGGGAGATTGTTAGAATAGGTGACCATGTAAGCCAATTTTGGCAGGAATATGTAACCTATGTCTAGACAATTCTTTGGTATTTGATAAAAACATTTATGAATAAAGAAGTGAAAATTCATATGGCAATACTTTGTTTACGTTCACTTATCTGCATTTGTGTTTCTGTTCACTACGCAAACAAAGCCCACGGACTGAGAAACGATTTCGGGGACTGGGACTACGCTTGGAGGTAGGTCCATGAAATCAGTCTTACCGAATCAGTCCGGAAATCTCCAAGTCAAGGAATCCCGAAAATGGGTACCGGGATTCCCTTTGAGACTTGCACTAAGCATCTGCTGTCATATTTCATCGACGGGTGACGAAGGTCGTCTAAGCAGTGTTAGTGGGTCAGCGTGCTAGGAAGCAGCTGACTGAGGTGACTCGCGGGAACCGTCTTACGGAGGACCTTGAGTATGGTCAACAAGGTATGATGCGTATTCCCGGTTCCAACGGTACAGGCCAAGTCCTTTGACTTGAGGAACTGCTGAGTTTACCTGTGCGTCAGGTCTGTATCTTAGATATGGTGAGAGATTGCCAAAATACTCTTGAGTAGTCATAAGCCATGTCTAGTGCAGCTCGGGTGCACAAAGTGACAGTAGTTTCCAAGAAAGGATCTGTCTCCTGTCAAAAGGTGTTGACAGTTGAGTCTCATATATGCTCTGTGTCTTGTCCCTGAAATCTGTGGCCACATTGACTGAACAGAAGGGAAAAGGTTTCCCTTGCGGCGTTTAGTGAGGACAGACCGACACTTAGGTCCAAAATGGGTACCTGCATTTTTCGTGCCCTAGACCCTAAGTGATGAGACCGAAGACAGAAGGACAAGTGTACTGTTAGAGCCTAAATGTTCATCCCCGAAAATTTCACCTAGTCTCTAGTGCCATGGACCGTTGCTAGATGGCCACCCATGGTAACGAACGGATTCTAGGAATCCGACCAAGTCTAGCTGAATGGTGAACCTAAAGAGTCACACACTATCCACACACACACTTAGTATTTAGTTTAGAATTAAATATTGGAGTAAAGGAATGATTAAATTAGATTTAATCGGGTCCTATATTTTCTTGGAGAAATTAATTCCTTCTATTTGATAAAGGGAATTAAATTAATAAATAGGATTTATTAAAAGGGTTGATTTAATGGGCTTAGAATAAATTATAATATTTATTTATTATATTATATTTATTCTTTTAGCCTTTTAGAATATTTAATAGGATTTAAATATTCCATTAAATTAAAATCAACGGTTGAGATGGAAAGGGGACATGGAAGGCTAGGATTCGTTTGACTAGGTCAAACACTAGTTTGACTAGGACATTGACTAGGTCAAAATCCTAGTCAAATTAGGTTACTTAGAGTTTGAGTTTAAAGAGGATTAAACTCTTCCTCTATATAATCCCCTAGCTTCCAACATTTAAGAGATTTTTTGATGATTCTTGAAAAAACACATAACACACACTCTCCCTCTCCTACCTCTCGTCGCGCCCCTCTCTCTTTCTCTAGCAAGAAAATATTTTTCCTTAGTTCTTTTTGTTCTTGGAACATTAAGAACTTAGACGAACCAATACCGTTAATTGATAACGAGTTATTGATTCGTCCACTCCAAAAATAATACTTGTTCGTTGCTAGCACGACGTGCAAGATACGTGGGTGGATCGTGTGTCACGATTTGGAGGATCTCAAGAACGAGGTCTTGGTGCAAAACGGGGAACAACGCGAGTAGCAGTTGAAGACGAAAACGACAACGGGTAGGTCTCGTTTAAGATTTTCGTCCCTCTTTATTTTTCAACTCTATGGCCTCCATGATTTATTTAATTGTTTTATGATCATGAGATACACCGAACGCCCGGGAACCTCAAGGGCACACCCCTTGAGCGTGTTCTTTAAATTAAAAGCATGCCTTTTATTTTGTAAAATTTAAAATTGTTTAATTTTACCGCGCTTCCGCATTCGCGCAATTCCCGGGACGATCCACCGGATTTTCTTTCATGATGTATATATATGAGTATATACAATCATCAACAAGAGGATTAATCATTATTCATATTTTTCCAGGAAAAAGCAGAGAACTCTCCTATATATATATATATATATCTCATTCTCATTTTCGGCCCGTCTCTTGCTCTCTATCCCTCTCACTTTGTTGCTTTATTGATCTAGGATCAATTGAAAAACAAGGCTAGATTAAGAAGGATACACTAATACGATAGTGTAATCTTTGTCTTGATCTCATCTTCTTAGGTCCGTTTTTCTCTAGCAAGAAAAACGTGACTTCTCCCGGCGTGGTGTGGACTACGTTAGAGGATTCATACGTTTGAATCTTGGTGAACGTTTTTCATACATTTGAGAGGGAACAATGGTAGTAGCGGTGCACGGAAGATAACTACAAAGGTAACCCCTGAAAGAATCGGGTACGGCCCGGGAACGCAACGGAAGCGTAAAAAAACGTGGAATTAAAGCATAATGTAAAACGGATTCAAAGGGGTGTTCCCTTTGAAGTTCCCGGGTGTTTGGTGTTTCTAAAAGCATAAATAAAAGAAGAAGAAGATGCTGAACAAGTGGCTAAAGGAAGAAAACAGGAAGATACATGAAAATGTAAAGAAAGCCTACCTTTTTGTTTACTACACGTATAACCGGTACGTGCGTTGTTTCCTTTCCGTTTCTCCTTCCGTCCACTTGAGAATTCAACGTAGAACTCCTATAATTTGTTCACACCACACTATAGAATAGATCTCTAATCTATTGCTAGATAGAAATAGAGAAGTGAAGAAGAAACACTTCCAAAACAACACTATTGATTAGTGCTTTTGGAATGTTTTAGTTCAAACCTTTCCAAAAGGTATGAACACAAGAAGGAGAGATTTTCAGAGATTTTTGGAGAGTTTTTTGAGGAAAATTTGTGCAAGACCAAGACCACACAAGTTATGTGAATGATTTTGTGTATGTAGAATTGTTGAATTCAAAATTCAACTTCTCTTGTCAACTTCCAAAGTCACCTACATACACACACCATTATCTACATAAGCATGCACCATTATAGAAAATAAAACCACCCACCAAATCATATAAAGGCTGGTCACATGTGCCTCACATGTGGAGGATTTTAATTCTTCCTTCACTTGCTATAAATTAAATTTTTCCATGGACTAGGACTACTAGTCTTGGACTTTTATTTAATCTAATTAAATTAAGTCCAAACAAGGTCCATTGGGCATTAATTAATCCAATTAATCTCAATCCAATTGAAGACCATAAGTTTATTTAATCCAATTAAATAAACATAAGTCCAAACTCTAATTAATTGATCCAATCAATTAATTAGTCCAAACCCGATAAATTAATCCAATCAATTTAAAGGTTCTAAGTCCAAAAATTAACTAATCAAATTAATTAATTCTTGGACCATCCATCAAATGGATTTCCCAATAAATGATCCAATCATATATTTTTTTCTCCTTGAATTAATTTAATCTAATTAAATTAATTCGTTTCTTCTAGAATTAATTCCAAATTAATTCTACCTATTCCATAGTGATTTGTGTGTGACTCTTTAGGTTCACCCGTAGCTAGACTTGGGCTTTTGTCCAACACAATTGGTCAATTAAATCCAATTTAATTAACTATTTTTCAATCAACCATTAATCGGAAAACGCTCGTCACCATGGGTGACCGTCTAGCAACGGTCCATGGCACTAGAGACTAGGTGAATGTTGGTGTGAACGTTTAGGCCCCCGAGTACCATACGAGTATGGTCCTTCCATCATCCGTCTCCCGGTCTAAGTCTAGGGCATCGAATTGGGCGTCGGTTCCCATCCTGGACTAGACAACTATGCTCAATAACTCGAGACACGTTTGCTCTATTGATCAACGTAGGAAACCATTCCCTACTCGACCAATCGCCGTCGCCACAGACTTAAAGAGCTTAAACCGTCTCAGAGTGCATATGAGACTCGATTGTCATATAGTGACAGGTGACAGATCCTATCTTGGAATCCACCATCCTCAATCCATATTCCGACTGCACTGGATAAGGCTTATGATCAACATATCCTAGATACGGACATCTCTTGCTAGACCCTAGATACAACCTTCATATGCATGTGACTGCCATGATTCCTCAAGTCCGAGGACTCATCTCGTACTATTGAAGCCGGGAATTCCAGTCATACCGACCAAACCTCCAAGGCTTCCATATGACGATTCCCGCGAGTCAGTTCAGTCAGCTAACACCTTTGTCAACCAACCCACTAATATTGCATAGACGTCCAACGTCTGTCGCTGATGAAACACGGCACTCATCTAATGAATGCAATCCTTACTGCAAGTCTCTATAGGACCCTCGATGCCCTGTCTCGAGGTCCTCGACTTGGAATGTTCAAGACCAACCCTCAGAAGTTAGTTTCATAGCTGCCATCTAATGCGCAACCCAACTACATGGGTTATTCAATTGGTCTGTGGGCATTTGTTATGACGTTAAAACGCCGTTTAACGTAATCAGTAAGCACAGCAAACACATAGTGCCACGGATGAATACTTACTATATTAATAAAGTCAATAAAGATTGCTAAATAGTACCCAAAACCGCCAATCCAATTGGCTTTCTGGTCACCTATTCTAACAACCCCCATTCATTTATATGTAATTCTCTTTATGATTGTCTATGTGCCCTATATGATATACTTGCTTTACATTATCATATTCTAAATCAAACGCCTGGTTGAGCACCCAAGGGAATACCCCTTGGGATGTTTTATTATGATATGCGTTTTAAATATCGTTTAATTCTGTATCTCTCGCTTCCGCTCGCGCTCCCGGGCGGATCCACTTGTCCTTCATAAATTACCTATCAACCCTAAATATTACATTACAAAAAAATAACCTAAAAAAGATAGAAAAATCTTTTTCCTATTTAATCACGCATAAATTACCTATGAATCATAAAAATTCTGTGTAATAAAACCCATTATTAACAAACAAGCAATTGAAACCAGATTACAAATAAACATCAATATGAATATGCTACTGAAACACTTCATTATAAATTTAATAATAGCAAATATGGAGGACATTGATTATGTTAGAATAGGTGTCCCGAAAGCCATTTAGACTGGCAGTTTTGGGTACTATTTAGCAATCTTCATTAAAGTAATATTGACTTGATGAATATAGTAAGTATTCATCCGTGGCACTATGTGTTTGTTGTGCTTACTAATTACGTTAAACGACACTTTAACGTCACAACAAATGCACACCGAGTAATTGGATAACCCATGTAGTTGGGCGTATTGGATGATAGCTATGAAACCAACTTCTGAGGGTTGGTCTAAAATGTTCCAAATCGAGGACCTCGAGACAAGGCATCGAGGGTCTTATAGAGACTTGTGAAGGAAAGCGGATCGGCCCGGGACTGCGACAGAAGCGTTCAAGAGGTGTTCCCTTGAATGTTTCCGTGCTATCGGTGTATAAACGCAGAACATAAACATATAAAATTTACAAGCGTTAGTGGCTATAGAATAAGTAAGAAACCGAGAGAATAAATGTAAATCAGAATACTTTTCTTGATTTTTGTATTTCGATCGGATACGTGCATTGATTCCTCCCGACGTTCATCCACGCAAGGTCCTAACGTAGTGACACTCTAATGTAGTCCACACCACACTGGGAGAGATCTCATTTTTCTTGCTAGAGAAAAATGGATCTAGAGGATGAAACTGAAGAAGGGATTACACTATCAAATTAGTGTTCCTTGTTGATCTTACTTTGTTATTCAATTCATCCTAGATCAATGAAGCAACAAAGAGGATTTTGAGAGTTGAGAGAGAGGGTGTAGAGAGTGTTCATCTTTTTCCTAGAAAAAGATGAATAATAAAATTCATGTCGTTGATGATAGTATGTACACACACACACACACACATATATATATATATATATACTTTATTAATATGATTATTGGAATGTGTCTAGATTCATCCAAGGATGTCTAGATACAATCCAATCAATCCTCATTAATCATCAATCAAGCCTACCACTTCATAAGGTATGATTTAATCATACCAAGTGAAAGAGGCTTAATTGGAATTGATTTGTCTCTTTCCAATTGAGACAAGTCAACTTGTCATCAAAGGCCTTCATGGCCAATTTTAGTACTTCCAAAAGATGTAATTTTCAGTCATCCCCTTTTAGAAGAAGTCCAACTTCTTGTAATTCCAAAAGTGAAATTAACGCCCCTCTTGGGTCAGGATTTAATGGACAATATTTTATTGTAATTCAATTACAATAAGCTCAAGAATTAAATTCTATTTAATTCATGGTCCAATTAAATCATTCCCATTGACCTTTTAATCCAATTAAAAGATCCAAGCTTCGATTCTCTACTTAATCGATAAATCCCATTTACCGATAAAACGAGGGCCCGATACAATATCGGCCCGTCCATCCAATGGACAATCCCATAAGTAATCCAATTACTTATCATCCTCTGAAATTGACTCCAAGTCAATTCCTTCACTTCCTCAGTGATTTGTGTGTGACCCTTTAGGTTCACCCTCAGCTAGACTTGGGCTTGTGTCCAATAGGAGTCCGTCACCATGGGTGGTCGTCTAGCAACGGTCCATGGCACTAAAACTAGGTGAATATTGGCATGAATATTTAGGCTCCGAGTCCATACGGGTACGGTCCTACTGTCGACCGTCTCCCGGCCTTAGTCTACAGTATGGAATTGGGCATCGGTTCCCATCCTTGACTAGGCAACTATGTGAAAGAATCGGGTACGGCCCGGGAACACTACAGAAGCGTAAAAACGTGAATTTAAAGGCGTAATTTAAACGGGTGTTCCCTTTGAAGTTCCTGGGCATTCGGTATATGTCAAGAGCATGAATAAAAGAGGAGAAGATGCTGGTGTTAGAATAGGTGACCAGAAAGCCAATAGGTTTGGCAATTTGTAACCTATTCGACAACTTATGTAAATGTAATATTATTATGTGATGAATAAGATGGTATTCGTCACTTTTGGTGCTTACTTTGTTGCGCTCATTTGACATTTGTTAAAACGGTATTTTACTTAAACAAAGCCCACAGACCACGGTTAACAACTCGGGCTGTTGGGCCACACATTGGATGTTGGTCATGAAACCAACTGATTTACGGTTGGGTCTGAAACGTTCCAAGTCGAGGACCTCGAGACAGGGCATCGAGACTCCTATTGAGACTTCCATCAAGAGTCGTGTTCATTGGATGAGTGCCGTGTTTCATCGACAACAGGCATGGACTCCTACACGTTCTTGATAGGTTGGTTGACTGGGGTCGAGCTGAGTGGACTGACTCGCGGGGATTATCATATGGAAGCTTTGGAGGCTTGGTCAGTATGATTGGATTTCCCCGGTTCCGATAGTATGGGAGTAGTCCTCAGACTTGAGGGATCATGGCAGTCGCGTGCACAGGACGGTTGTATCTTGGATCTGGCGAGAGATGATCATTCTGTAAGATGATCATCATAAGCCTTATCAAGGGCAGTCGGAATGTGTAGCGAGGACGGTGAATTCGAAGAAGAGGATCCGTCTCCTGTCAGTTTGGGACAGAGGTATCTCCTATGCACTCGGAGACACGTTCATGCTGTTTAAAGCTATGGCCACAGTGGTTGGTCGAACAGGGAATTGTTTCCTGTGTCGACGCAATAAAGCATATGTATTCTCGAGTATTAAGCACAGATGCCTAGTCAAGGATAGGAACCGATGCCCAATTCCATACACTAGACTAAGGCTGGAAGACGGTAGACGGAAGGACCGTACCCGTATGGACTCGGCGCCTAAATGTTCACGCCAGTGACCTAGTCTCTAGTGCCATGGACCATTGGTAGACGACCACCCATGGTGACGGGCCCCTGTGAGATACGTGCCCAAGTCTAGCTGAGGGTGAACCTAAAGGGTCACACACAAATCATCGAGGAGGTTGAGAGATTGACTTGGAGTCAATCTCTAAGGATAAATAAGTAATTGGACTACTTAAGGATAGTCCATTGGATGGACGGGCCGATATTGTATCGGACCCTCGTTTAATCGGTAAATTAGATTTTCAATTAAATATGGAAAGTTGAGATGTTGGATCTTTTAATTGGATTAAAAGATCAACGGGAATAATTTAATTGGACATTTAAATTGGATTTAATGTCGGGTTCATCATAATTGGACTACGATAAAACCCGATTCGTTAAATTTGACCAGAGAGGAGAAAAAATTCCTTTTTCGGAATAGGAAGAACTTGGACTTCTTCCCATAATTAAGCATGGCCGAAATGCTCCCTTGGAGGAAGCTAAAATCAACCATGTTTCATGCAAGGTGGTATGTTGACTTATCTCTTTTGGAAAGAGACAAATCAACTCCAAGCAAGCCCTTCCCTTTTGGTATGATTTGATCATACCATAAAATTTGGTAGGCTTGATTGAAGACTTAATGGTGATTGATTGGAATGTATCTAGACATCCTTGGATGAACCTATACACATTCCAAGAATCATATTAACTATGTATATATAGGAGTATATACAACACCTTGCATATGTAAATCATAATTCATCTTTTTCTAGGAAAAATAAGAAGCATTTTCGGCTCTCTCCTCTCTTTCTAACACTCGGCCACTTCCCTCTCTTTCTACTTGTGTTCTTCACTTGGTTTTGAATCAAGAGGAAGAACAAAGTAGGTTTAAAAGTACACTAATTCATAGTGTCCTTCTCTTAAACCGATTCCTTCGTAAACCCGTTTTTCTCTAGCAAGGAGAATGTGAGTTTCTTCCGGTGTGTTGTGGATCACCTTTGGAGAATCCATACGTTTGGATTTGTGAGCATTCTGGTGAAGGAACAATGCAAGTACCCGAGCACACGTAAAATCTACATGATAACGGTTTATTACGCTTTAGTAGATCTTTACAATTCATCTATGCCCTATGTGTTTCATGTATGTTTTTGATATTAACACATGCTACATCGGACGCCTGGTTGAGCACCCAAGGGTGCACCCCTTGGGATTTTGCTTTATTTGCGATTTAATTTTAAATTATGTATTGATTTACGCTTTCTCGCTTCCGCTCGCGCTCCCGGGCGGATCTGCTTGTCCTTCAAGTGGTATCAGAGCCCGGTTCGATGTAAGGGGCATAGATCTATGCGCTTGGCATGATCTACTTGCTTTTATGGTTTTAATGGCATGTTATATTACATAAATGCATGAATAATATGATGATTCAATTGTTTGAATTTGATGGACTTTTGGCATGCTTATTTTATTAGATTGGATCTAAAATTGCATGATCATTCTCAGAATATTATTACTGTTTTTGTGCTGAAAAATGATGTTGAAAAACATGAAAAAAAATTGGACAGCAGCGGCAGCGGTTGGCTGCCGCCCCTGCCGACCGGTCACTGGTTGGCAGACGCGCTGCCGGGCGCGCGCGGGCTCACGCCTGCGAGCAGGCCTGGCCGGCATGCTTGCCAGCGTGCGTGCTCGCAGGGGCGGCCGCGCATACCGCGGCCGCGCGCAGGCGGGTGCCTGTGCACGCCGAGCTTCGACCAGCGCGACAGGGGGCGCGAGCGCAGGGCGCGCAGCTGGCCGGCGAGCACAACGGCTGGGCCGTTTTTTGTGTTTTTTGACATTTTCTGAAAAATTTGATTTTTTGTATTTTATGCACATTATTCTGAAAATGTATTAATTTTGCACATTTGATTTTTGAATAATTGGATTATTCCTTAGATTAAATTTGCTTAATTAATTTGAGATTAATACATGCATTGGATGCATTATTTGTAATGTCCATTAAATTTGAAATTTGAATTTTGCATATTATTTATACATTTATGCTTCTGTGATGTGGGACATCACTTGGATATTTGGAATATCCATTGGGTTTATGCATGATTATTTGGAATAATTGTGTTATGTACGTTGATAGAATCAACATGGGATGATCACAAGAGCCCTAGACCTTGTGTATGGATCATTTAATGTCTGGTTGGTGGGGCCTACGTGCCTCTTTTTTTGGGACTATCACCTCCCGTATTTTCAGTCTCATGATGTTAAGGCTTGTTATTATTTCAATGTATTACTTTCATTTGTAATGAGAGTAGATATGATTAGTGAGGTATTAATTTTAACAAGCGTATGGAGTCGGAGACCCCAAGGTGAAGCATCAAGGCGTGAAACAAGAGCATTACAAGGTCCATTGGAATGACAATGGGTATATTATTATTGTAATAATTTAGGACCACCCTAGACAGACCATAGACTCACTGCGGGCTCAGTGGGTCGCATAGGTTGGGCTTGTGATCATCCTAATAGGGGTATTCTATGTTTTCTGCATGCGGGGTTTTTATTTATACACTTTAAATATTGAATATTTATGCATGCTAAAACACCATAATGTGATGAGGTCTGGGTCGTACACAAACTCTCATTTGGTAGGACCAAATTAAATATTAGGCCCAGAACGGACTTGGATCAAAATGGTATTTTGATATGTCAGAGCCTTCCATCCACAACAATGTGGTGAGGAAGCTACCACTACACAAGTGTGGTCTCACGAGTCGTGACACACTTGGACTAGGGGAAAACTGTACCATTGTTGTGAACAAAAGACTGTGTTCGCTGTTTCCCTGTCTCACGAGTCGTGGGGGGCGACAGTTTGAGGCATGATTTGGTTGATGGGTCGAACCCAACACTAAGTAACATAGTTCGCTTGGAGTCTTTGGAACCATGCGAATAGGTGAGGCAAAATATCTTGGGAATCTCATTGGATGAGAATGATATTGGATACCTCCCATGAGGTTTTTTTCATGTGAATCGTAAAAGCGGGGCATGGAGATTACGCTTGTGGATCCCGAGCACACTAGAAAATGGTTTCCCCAAACTCCGGTTGAGAGTGGCGGACTTTCGTATAAATAGTGGGAGGGTTAAAGATTAAAAGACTAAGTCTTCAACTTGAACAATAATATTACCATCATCTGCTAATTTCTGCTTTACATTTTCATCAATGTAGATATATCTAAGAATCCATTAACCATGGTACTTGAGACTAATAAATTCAACGGAATGAACTAAGGCTAAGAAACCTGAGGATTGTCCTCGTTTCGAAAACCAAGGCTACGTCTTGGATGAGCCGCCGCCGAGCGACTTACCGAAGGGGTCCACGCTAGAAGAACAATTGACGTTCGAGAAATGGCATGAGGACAACCGAAAAGTACATAGTATCATACTGGCTTCAATGTCTAACGACATCCAGAAGCAGTAAGAGAGGCTGGACAATGTCTCCGCCATAATGCTCTGCCTGAATGAGGTTTATGCGGTTCCGGATAGGCATATTAGATATGCCGTCACAAAAGCATTCATCGACACCAGACTTGCTGAAGGAGCGTCTGTACAAAGTCATAGGGTCAAGATGCTCTCCCTAGTGGAGAAACTCGAGGACCTTAAAGCTGGGCTTAACAATGACACGTACATTGACGTGATCCTCCAGTTGCTTCGTCCGTCCATTGACCCGTCTGTTGTAAACTACAACATGAACGGACTTGAGAAGTCTATTCATGAGTTGATCAACATGCTTGTTCAATACAAGGCCACGACCCACAAGTCGGCGCTGGCGGTATTGATAGGAGAGGCTTCGACCTCGAAGGCGAATGGCAAGAGGGCCGGACGCTGGAAGAGGAAGAAGGGAAAAGGAAAGACGGTTGCGGCCCCTGCTCGCGCTCCGGGCATCCCTGTAGCTCCGGTGGGACCGAGCAAAGGGAAAGGGAAGGCCCGTGGTTCTGAGCGGTTCAAGGCAAATGATGTCTGCATTCATTGCCAAGGGACAGGGCATTGGAAAAGGGAGTGCCCACAACTCCTTTCCAACCCAGGTATGTTTGTGTTCAACGGTGTAATTGGATTATGACCGCGAAACACAAATGATAATGTGATGATCACAATAACGCACAGATATGGCATGCGAGGTTAGGTTATATCTCTAAAGATAAGATAAGAAGGTTGGTGGACTCAAAGAGTCTAGAAATAGACGATTTGGACAACCTACTGACCTGTGAATCCTGTCTGAAGGGAAAGATGAGAAAGAAACCCTTTGTTGGACAAAGCACGCTAGCCAGTGGTGTGTTGGATTTGATCTATATGGTGTTAGAATAGGTGACCAGAAAGCCAATAGGTTTGGCGATTTGTAACCTATTATACAACTCGATGTAAATGTAATATTATTATGTGATGAATAAAATGAGTATTTATCACTTTTGGTGCTTACTTTGTTGCGCTCATTTCGCATTTGTTAAAACGGTGTTTAACTTATATCGCAACAAAGCCCACAAACCATGGATAACAACTCGTGTAGTTGGGCCACTCATTGGATGGTGGTCATGAAACCAACTGATTAAGAGTTGGGTCTAAAACGTTCCAAGTCGAGGACCTCGAGACAGGGCATCGAGAGTCCTATTGAGACTTGCGTCAAGAGTTGTGTTCATTGGATGAGTGTCGTGTTTCATCGGCGACAGGCGTGGGACGCCTACACGATCTTGATGGGTTGGTCGACTGGGGTCGAGCGGACAGGACTGACTCGCGGGGATCATCATATGGAAGCCTTGGAGGCTTAGTCGGTATGATTGGTTTTCCCCGGTTCCGATAGTACGGGAGTAATCCTCAAAATTGAGGGATCATGGCAGTCGCGTGCACATGACGGCTGTATCTTGGATCTGGCAAGAGGTAATCATCCTGTAAGATGATTATCATAAGCCTTGTTCAGTGAAGTCGAAATGTGTAGCGAGGACGGTGGATTCCAAGAAGAGGATCCGTCCCCTGTCAGTTTGTGACAGAGGTATCGCCTATGCACTCGGAGACATGTTCATGCTGTTTGAAGCTGTGGCCACAGTGGTTGGTCGAACAGGGAATGATTTCCTGTGTCGATGCAATGAAGCATACGTGGTTTCGAGTATTAAGCATAGATGCCTAGTCAAGGATGGGAACCGACGCCCAATTCCATACCCTAGACTAAGGCCGAGAGACGGTAGACGGAAGGATCGTACCCGTATGGAATCGGCGCCTAAATGTTCACGCCAATTCACCTAGTCTCTACTGCCATGCACCGTTGCTAGACGACCACCCATTGTAACGGGCCCTTGTGAGACACGGGCCTAAGTCTAGCTGAGGGTGAACCTAAAGGGTTACACACAAATCACGGAGGAGGTTGAGAGATCGACTTGAAGTCAATCTCAAAGGATAAATAAGTAATTGTATTACTTAAGGGAAAGTCCATTGGATGCAGGGGCCGATATTGTATCGGGCCTTCGTTTAATCGGTAAATTGAATTTTCGATTAAATATCGTAATTGGATTACGATAAAACCCGTTCTGTTAAATTTGACCCGAGAGGAGAAATAATTCCTATTTTGGAATAGGAAGAAGTTGGACTTCTTCCCTTAATTAGACATGGCCGAAATGCTCCCTTGGAGGAAGCAAAATCAGCCATTTTTCATGATAGGTGGTATGTTGACTTATCTCTTTTGGAAAGAGACAAATCAACTCCAATCAAGCTCTTCCCTTTTGGTATGATTTGATCATACCATAAATTTTGGTAGGCTCGATTGAAGAATTGATTGTGATTGATTGGAATGAATCTAGACATCCTTGGATGAACCTAGACACATTCCAATAATCACATTAGTTATGTATATATATTAGAATACACAACACCAAGCATAAGGGATTCATTATTCATCTTTTTCTAGGAAAAAGAGAAGACAATTTTCGGATCCTCTCTCCTCTCTCTCAACTGTCGGGTTCTCTCCCTCTCTTACACTTGTGTTCTTCACTTGATTTTGAATCAAGAAGAAGAACAACGTAAGTTTAAGAGAACACTAAATCATAGTGTTCTTCTCTTAAACCGATTCCTTCTTAAACCCGTTCTTTTCTGGCAAGAAGAACGTGTGTTTCTTCCGGTGTGGTGTGGATCACCTTTCGAGAATCCATACGTTTGGATTTCGTGAGCATTCCGGAGAAGGAACAACACAACTAGCTGGGAGCATACGCTAAACAATCGAAGGTAACAGTCTCCTTACACTTTGATTGATTTATTGTATATATCTATGCCCTATGTATTTAAATATATGTTTTCAATATTTACACATCCTACATCGAACGCCCGGTTGAGCACACAAGGTTACACCCCTTGGGATTCGTTTATTTAAATTTGATTTAAATTTACGCACTTTTCTCGCTTTCTCGCTTCCGCTCGCGCTCCTGGGCGGATCCGCTTGTCCTTCAAGTGGTATCAGAGCCCGGTTCGATGTAAGGAGCATAGATCTATGTGTTTAGCATGATCTACTTGCTTTTAAATGGCTTTATTGGCATGTTAGATTGTATAAATATATGAGTAATATGATAATTCAATTGTTTGGATTTAATGGACTTTTGGCATGCTTTATTTTGTTAGATTAGATCTAAAATTGCATGCTTATTTTCAGAATAATATTACTGTTATTGTGCTGAAACTGTTTTGAAACACAAAAAAAAAAAAAAAAAAAAATTGGTTCGGATGGCAGCGGCTGCGCCCAGGCGGGTGCCTGCGCGCGCGACGTAGTGCCGAGCCCAGCGCGCAGCACAAGTGCACGCGCTGCCCTGTGTGCGCGGCCGGCCGGCCGACACAAGGGCTGGGCCGTTTTTCAAATTTTTCCGGAAAATTTGATTTTTTGTATTTTCTGCACAATATTCTGAAAATATGTTAATTTTGCATTTTTGATTTTGGAATAATTGGATTATTCCTTGAATTAAATTTGCTTAATTAATTTGGGATTAATACATGCATTGGATGCGGTGTTTAAAATGTCCATTAATTTTGAAATTTGAATTTTGCATATTATTTGTATGTTTATGCTTTTGTGATGTTGGACATCACTTGGGTATTTGGAATATCCATTGGTTATTTATGCATGATTATTTGGAATAATTGTGTTATGTGAGTTGATGGAATTAACATGGTATGATGACAAGAGCCCTAGACCTTATGTATAGATGAATGTATGATCATTTATTTTCTGTTGGGTGGGGCCTGTGTGCCTCTTGTATTTTAGGACTATCATCTCCCGTATTATCAGCCTCATGATGTTAAAACTTGTTTTCTTTATTACCAATGTATTACTTCTAATTGTAATGAGAGTAGATAGGATTGGTGAGGTTTTAATTTTAACAAGCAATTGGAGTCGGAGACCCCAAGGAGGAGCATCAAGGCGTGAAACAAGAAGCACTTCAACGCCCATTGGAATGACAATGGGTATATTATTATTGTAATAATTTAGGACCACCCTAGACAGACCATCGACTCACTGCGTGCTCAGTGAGTCGCATAGGTTGGGCTTGTGATCATCCTAACAGGGGTATGCTATGTTTTATGCATGTGGCGTATTTATTTATCGCTTTAAATATTGGATATTTATGCATGCTAAAACACAATAATGTGATGAGGTCTCGATCATACACAAACTCTCATTTGGTTGGACCAAATTAAATATTATGACCAGATCGGACTTGGATCAAAATGGTATTTTGGTCTGTCCGAGCCTTCCATCCACAGCAATGTGGTGAGGAAGCTACCACCACCAAAGTGTGGTCTCACAAGTCGTGGCACACTGGGACTAGGGGAAAGCTGCACCCTTGTTGTGAACAAAAAGACTGCGCTCGTTGTTTCCCTGTCTCACGAATCGTGGGGGGCGACAGTTTGAGGCATGATTTTTGTTGATGGGTCGGGCCCAATATTGAGTAACATGGTTCGCTTGGAGTCCTCGGAACCATGTGAATAGGTGAGGCAAAATATCTTGGGAATCTCATTGGATGAGAATGATATTGGATATCTCTCACGAGGTCTTCTTCATGTGAATCATAAAAGCGGGGCATGGATATTACGCTTGTGGATCCCAAGCCCACTAGGAAATAGTTTCCCGAAACTCCGCTTGAGAGTGGCGGACTTTCGTATAAATAGTGGGAGGGTAAAAGACTAAAAGACCAAGTCTTCAACTTGAACAATAATATTACCATCATCTGCTAATTTCTACTTTACTTTTTCATTATTGTAGATATGTCTAAGAACCCATTAAACATGATTCTCGAGACTAACAAATTCAACGGAACGGACTACTCGGACTGGCTGAGAAACCTGAGGATTGTCTCGGTTTTGAAAACCAAGGCTACGTCTTGGAAGAGCCGCCACCGAGCGAGTTACCGGAGGGGTCCACGCCTAAAGAACGTTTGACGTTCGAGAAATGGCATGAGGACAACCGAAAAGTATGCAGTATCATACTGGCTTCAATGTCTAACAACATCTAGAAGCAGTATGAGAGGCTGGACAACGTCTCCGCCATAATGCTCCGCATGAACGAGGTTTATGCGGTTCCAGATAGGCATATTAGATATACCGCCACAAAAGCATTCTTTGGCACCAAGCTTGCTGAAGGAGAGTCTCTACAAAGTCATGGGGTCAAGATGCTCTCCCTAGTGGAGAAACTCGAAGACCTTAAAGCTGGGCTTAACAATGACACGTACATTGACGTGATCCTCCAGTCGCTTCCTCCATCCTATGACTCGTTTGTTGTAAACTACAACATGAACGGACTTGAGAAGTCTATTCATGAGTTGATCAACATGTTGGTCCAATACGAGGCAACGAGACACAAGTTGGCGCCGGCGATATTGATAGGAGAGGCTTCGACCTCCAAGGCGAATGGCAAGAGGGCCGGACACTGGAAGAGGAAGAAGGGCAAAGGAAAGATGGTTGCGGCCCCTGCTCGCACTCCGGGTGTCCCTGTTGGTCCGGTTTGACCGAGCAAAGGGAAAGGGAAGGCCCATGGTTCTCAGCGGTCCAAGGCAAATGATGTCTGTATGCATTGCCAAGGGAAAGGGCATTGGAAGAGGGAGTGCCCACAACTCCTCTCCAACCCAGGTATGTTTGTGTTCAACAGTGTAATTGGATTATGACTGCAGAACATAAACGAAAACGTGATGATCATAATAACGCACGGATATGGCATGTGAGGTTAGGTCTTATCTCAAAAGATAAGATAAGAAGGTTGGTGGACTCAAAGAGTCTAGAAATAGACGATTTGGACAACCTACGGACCTGCGAATCTTGTTTGAAGGGAAAGATGACCAAGAAACCCTTTGTTGGACAAAGCACACTAGCCAGTGGTCTGTTTGATTTGATCCATACGGATGTCTGTGGCCCACTAAATACTCAAGCTAGAGGTGGGTACTCATACTTCATAACTTTTACCGATGATCACTCACGGTATGGTTATGTTTACCTGATGAGGTACAAGTCTGAAGCCTTTGGAAGGTTTAAGGAATACAAACTTGAAGTAGAGAACCAAACCGGTCGAAAGATTAAAGCCCTTCGATCGGACTGAGGCGGAGAGTATTTAAGTGGTGAGTTTACTGATTATCTAAAAGAGAATGGGATTCTCTCTCAGTGGACCCCTCCTGGAACACCACAGCTTAATGGTGTGTCTGAAAGGAGGAATCGGACCTTGTTGGATATGGTCCGATCCATGATGAGTTTTACCGAACTCCCCCTTTACTTCTGGGGATACGCTCTTGAGACGGTAGGCAAAGTTTTGAACTTGGCGCCATCTAAGAAGGTATCCCAGATGCCATATGAGATATGGCATGGCAAGCCTGCCTCCTACAAATACTTGAAAGTGTGGGGTTGCCCCGCATATGTCAAGAGATTAGTGGGAGATAAACTGGACTCGAGGTCTAGTTTATGCAGGTTCATCGGCTATCCGAAAGATTTCTAGTATTATTTCTATGATCCCTCCGAGCAAAAGGTTTTTGTCTCGTGAAACGCAGTGTTCTCGGAAAAGGGTTTTCCATCCGATGGTCGATGCGATGAGGTACTCCTTGAGGAATCAAGTGAGCTACCCCATGAGGCGGCAGTGACATCTGAGCCAGTAGTTCCCACTGATATTGTTCCAGTCCTTCGTAGGTCGGCCAGAGTATCCCATGCACCTGATAGATATGGATTTCTGGGCCTGACCGGTCAGTTGGATAATGATCCAAAGACATACGGAGAAGCGATGTCAGACATCGATTCGAATAAATGGCTTGAGGCCATGAAATCCGAGATGGACTCGATAGGTATAAACCAGGTTTGGACCCTAGTGGACCCACCCAAAGGGGTAAAACCCGTAAAGTGTAAATGGGTCTACAAATGTAAGCTTGGAGCTGACGGGGAGGTTACAACCTTCAAAGCTAGGCTTGTGGCGAAGGGTTACACTCAGCGACCCGGGGTCGACTTTGAGGAAACCTACTCGCCCGTAGCAATGGCTAAGTCCATTCGGATACTGCTTGCCATAGCAGCATGGTATGACTATGAAATATGGCAGATGGACGTGAAAACTGAAGGACAAGCGGATCCGCCTGGGAGCGCGAGCGGAAACGAGAAAGCGTGGAAATTGCGTAAATTTAAATCAAATTCAAAATACGCGAATCCCAAGGGGTGTACCCTTGGGTGCTCAACCGGGCGTTCGATGTAGGATGTGTAAATATTAAAACATATATTTAAGCACATAGGGCATAGATATACAAATGAAATCAATCAAAGCGTAATAAACCGTTACCTTTGATTGTTTAGCGTGTGCTCCCGGCTACTAGCGTTGTTCCTTCTCCAGAATGCTCATGAAATCCAAACGTATGGATTCTCCAAAGGTGATCCACACCACACCGGAAGAAACACACGTTCTTCTTGCTAGAAAAGAACGGGTTTAGGAAGGAATCGGTTTAAGAGAAGAACACTACGAATTAGTGTTCTCTTAAACTTACTTTGTTCTTCTTCTTGATTCAAAATCAAGTGAAGAACACAAGTGTAAGAGAGGGAGGGAGCACGAAATTTCGAGAGAGAGGAGAGGATTTTTGTCTTCTCTTTTTCCTAGAAAAAGATGAATAATGAATCACTTATGCTTGGTGTTGTATATTCTAATATATATACATAATTAATGTGATTATTGGAATGTGTCTAGGTTCATCCAAGGATGTCTAGATTCATTCCAATCAATCACCTGAAAGATTATGTGGATCGTCCCGGGAAAAGCGCGAATGCGGAAGTGCGGTATAATTAAAAATTAAAACGGAATTTAAACATGCTTTTAAATTAAAACACGTTTCAAAGGGTGTGCCTTTGAAATTTCCCGGGCATTCGGTGTATCTCATGAACGTATAACATTAAAATAAATCATGGAGGCCATAGGGTTGGAAATTAAAGAGGGACGAAAATTTAAAACGAGACCTACCCGTTGTCGTTTTCGTCTTCAACGGCTACACGCGTTGTTCCCCGTTTTGCACCAAGATCCCGTCTTTGAGACCCTCTAATTCGTGACACACGATCCACCCACGTATCTTGCACGTCGTGCTAGCAACGAACAAGTGTATAATTTTGGAGTGGATGAATCAATAACACATTATCAATTAATGGTATTGATTCATCAAGATTCTAATGTTCCAAGAACAAAAGAATCAAGAAAATAATTTTCTTGAGAGAGAGAGAGGGCGGACGAGAGAGATGGGAGAGAGAGATCCGTGTGTGTGTGTTGTAGTGTGTGTGTTGGAGATTCATCATCATGTAAATTGTAGGATGCTAGGGGTTTATATAGAAGAGGAGTTTAATCCTCTTTAAACTCCTCTTTTAAGAACTCTAATTTGATTAGGATTTTGACCTAGTCAAAGTCCTAGTCAAACTAGTGTTTTGACCTAGTCAAAACGATCCTAGCCATCCATCTCTCCCATTGATCTCAACCGTTGATTTAATTTAATTTAATGGAATATTTAAAACCTATTTAAATATTTCCAAGAGGCTAAAATAAATATAAATATTATTTAAGCCCATTAAATAAATTCCTTTGATAAATCCAATTTATCAATTTAATTCCTTCTATCAAATAGAAAGAATTATTTCTCCAAGAAAAATAAAGGTTCCGATTAAATCTAATTTAATCATTCCTTCACTCCAATATTTAATTCCAAATTAAATATTTAATTGTGTGTGGATAGTGTGTGACTCTTTAGGTTCACCATTCAGCTAGACTTGGTCGGATTCCTAGAATCCGTCCGTTACCATGGGTGGCCATCTAGCAACGGTCCATGGCACTAGAGACTAGGTGAAATATTCAGGGATGAACATTTAGGCTCTAACAGTACGCTTGTCCTTCTGTCTTCGGTCTCATCACTTAGTGTCTAGGGCACGGATAACGCAGGTACCCATCTTGGACCTAAGTGTCGGTCTGTCCTCACTAAACGCCGCAAGGGAAACCTTCCCTTCTGTTCAGTCACTGTGGCCACAGTTTTAGGGACAAGACCTAGAGCATACATGAGACTCAACTGTCAAAACCTATTGACAGGAGACAGATCCTTTCTTGGAAACTACTGTCACTTTGCACACCAGGACTGCACTAGACATGGCTTATGACTACCAAAGAGAATTCTGGCAATCTCTCACCATATCTAAGATACAGTTCTGATGTACAGGTAAACTCAGTAATTCCTCAAGTCAAAGGACTTGACCTGTACCGTTGGAACCGGGAATACTCGTCATACCTTGCAGACCATACTCAAGGTCCTCCGTAAGACGGTTCCCACGAGTCACCTCAGTCAGCTGCATCCTAGCAGGCTAACCCACCAACACTGCTTAGACGATCCTCGTCACCCGTCGATGAAACACGACAGCAGATGCTTAGTGCAAGTCTCAAATGGAATCCCGGTACCCATTTTCGGGATTCCTTGACTTGGAGATTTCCGGACTGATTCGGGAAGACTGATTTCATGGACCTACCTCCAAGCGTAGTCCCAGTCCCTGAAATTGATGCTCAGTCCGTGGGCTTTGTTTGCGTAGTGAACAGATATAGAAAAATGGGTGCAAGTGAACACAAACAAAGTAATGCCAAATGAAAATTCACTTCTTTATTCATTAATGATTCATCAAAACACTTATAATTGTCCAGACATAGGTTACATATACCCGCCAAAATTGGCTTACATGGTCACCTATTCTAACATCACCATCAATTCTTCAATCAAGCCTACCAAAATTTATGGTATGATCAAATCATACCAAAAGGGAAGAGCTTGATTGGTGTTGATTTGTCTCTTTCCAAAAGAGATAAGTCATCATACCACCTAGCATGAAACATGGCTGATTTTGCTTCCTCCAAGGGAGCGTATCGGCCATGTTTAATTAAGGAAAGAAGTCCAACTTCTTCCCATTCCAAATTAGGAATTATTTCTCCTCTCGGGTATAATTTAACGGACCGGGTCTTATCGTAATCTAATTACGACGAACCCAATATTAAATCCAATTTAATGTCCACTTAAATTATTGCCGTTGATTTTTTAATCCAATTAAAAGATCTAACGTCTCAACATCTCAACTTTCCATATTTAATCGAAAATTCAATTTACCGATTAAATGAAAGCCCGATACAATATCGGCCCGTCCATCCAATGGACTTTCCCTTAAGTAATTCAATTACTTATTTTATCCTTCGAGGTTGACTCCAAGTCGATCTCTCAACCTCCTCGGTGATTTGTGTGTGACCCTTTAGGTTCACCCTCAACTAGACTTGGGCCCGTGTCCCACAAGGGCCCGTTACCATGGGTGGCCGTCTAGCAACGGTCCATGGCACTAGAGACTAGGTGAATTGGCGTGAACATTTAGGCGCCGATTCCGTACGGGTACGATCCTTCCGTCTACCGTCTCCCGGCCTTAGTCTAGGGTATGGAATTGGGTGTCGGTTCCCATCCTTGACTAGGCATCTATGCTTAATACTCGAGACCACGTATGCTTCGTTGCGTCGACATAGGAAACCATTCCCTGTTCGACCAACCACTGTGGCCACAGCTTCAAACAGCATGAATGTGTCTCCGAGTGCATAGGAGATACCTCTGTCACATACTGACAGGGGACGGATCCTCTTCTTGGAATCCACCGTTATTCTGACTGCACTGGACAAGGCTTATGATAATCATCTTATAGAATGATTACCTCTCGCCAGATCCAAGATACAGCCGTCCTGTGCACGCGACTGCCATGATCCCTCAAGTCTGAGGATTACTCCCGTACTATCGGAACCGGGGAAAACCAATCATACCGACCAAGCCTCCAAGGCTTCCATATGATGATCCCCGCGAGTCAGTCCAGTCGGCTCGACCCCAGTCGACCAACCCATTAAGATCGTGTAGGCGTCCCACGCCTGTCGCCGATGAAACACGGCTCTCATCCAATGAACACGACTCTTGACGCAAGTCTCAATAGGACTCTCGATGCCCTGTCTCGAGGTCCTCGACTTGGAACGTCTCAGACCCAACTCTTAATCAGTTGGTTTCATGACCACCATCCAATGCGTGGCCCAACTGCACGAGTTGTTATCTATGGTCTGTGGACTTTGTTGCGATATAAGTTAAACACCATTTTAACAAATGTAAAATGAGCACAACAAAGAAGGTACCATTGGTGACGAATACTCATCTTATTCATCACATAATAATATTACATTCACATCAAGTTGTCGGATATGTTACAAATTGCCAAACCTATTGGCTTTCTGGTCACCTATTCCAACAATCTCCCACTTGACCTAAAGCCAATCACCCATTGGCCTCAAACCTCTTATTCAGATGGTGAGTATGGGCAACTTGCGACATGGGCTTAGCAAGTGGATCAGCTATGTTTTCTGCGGAGCTGACTCGGTCCATCCGAACGTCACTCCTGCTATCCATCTCTCTAAGAGATGGTAGCGTCTAAGAATATGCTTGGATCGTGATGAGATCTCGGTTCCTTTGCTAGCGCTATCGTCCCGTTTTTATCATAAAAGATAATTACAGGCTTAGCAATGCTAGGTACTACATCCAACCCTTGGATGTAGCTCATCAACCAAACCACTCCTTAGCAGCTTCCAAAGCCGCTATGTATTCAAAACTCTATGGTGGAGTCCGCCGTGGTAGCCTACTTGGAACCCTTCCAAGTAACCACGCCATCATTAAGTCTGAACAATTAACCAGACTGAGACTTGGCATCATCGTCATCCGACTGGAAGCTAGCGTCGCTATAGCCTTCTAGTATCAACTCTCCACCGCCATAGATCAAGAACATGTCCTTAGTCCTTTTTAGGTACTTCAGGATAGTCTTGACTGCACTCCAGTATGCCTCCCCGGCACACGACTGATATCGACTTGTTACGCTCAAAGCGAAAGCCACATCAGGTCTAGTGCATTGAACAACATACTGTATGCTGCCTACGGCTGAAGCATAGGGGATGTCCAACATCCTTTTAAGCTCCTCATCAGTCTTTGGAGACTGCTTCTTGGATAACTTAATTCCATGCCTCATAGGAAGGAATCCTCGTTTTGAGTTCTCCATCTTGAATCTCTTCAAGACTTTCTCAATGTACGAGGACTGGGCCATTCCTAACATCCTTTTAGATCTATCCCTGTAGATCTTGATGCCAAGGATGTAGGATGCCTCGCCCATATCCTTCATGGAGAATTGCGTTGACAACCAAGCTTTAGTGGTACCCAACATCTTAGCGTCATTCCCAATGAGCAAGATGTCATCAACGTAAAGCACCAGAAACGCAACTGAGCTCCCACTGATCTTCTTGTATACACAAGGATCAGACTCGCTCTTGATGAAATCATATCCCCGTATGACTTCATCAAAACGTATGTTCCAGCTTCGGGTTTAACCCCTTTTGGTGGATCTGCTAGGGTCCAAACCTTGTTTGTACCTATCGAGTCCATCTCGGATTTCATGGCCTCAAGCCACTTGTCCGAATCGATGTCCGACATCGCTTCTCCGTATGTCTTTGGATCATTATCCAACTGACCGGTCAGGCCCAGAAATCCATATCTATCAGGTGCATGGGATACTCTGGCCGACCTACGGAGGACTGGAACAATATCAATGGGAACCACTGGCTCAGATGTCACTGCCGCCTCATGGGGTACCTCACTTGATTCCTCAAGGAGTAAACTCATCGCGTCGACTATCGGATGGAAAACCATTTTCCAAGAACACTGCGTTTCGCGAGACAAAAACCTTTTGCTCGGAGGGATCATAGAAATAATACCCCGCAGTTTCTTTCGGATAGCCGATGAACCTGCATAAACTAGACCTTGAGTCCAGTTTATCTCCCACTAATCTCTTGACATATGCGGGGCAACCCCACACTTTCAAGTATTTGTAGGAGGCAGGCTTGCCATGCCATATCTCATATGGCATCTGGGATACCCTTTTAGATGGCGCCAAGTTCAAAACTTTGGCCGCCGTCTCAAGAGCGTATCCCCAGAAGGAAAGAGGTAGTTCGGTAAAACTCATCATGGATCGGACCATGTCCAACAAGGTCCGATTCCTCCTTTCAGACACACCATTAAGCTGCGGTGTTCCAGGAGGGGTCCACTGAGAGAGAATCCCATTCTCTTTAAGATAATCAGTAAACTCACCACTCAAATACTCTCCACCTCGGTCCGACCGAAGGGCTTTGATCTTTCGACCGGTTTGGTTCTCTACTTCAAGTCTGTATTCCTTAAACCTTCCAAAGGCTTCAGACTTGTACCTCATCAGGTAAACATAACCATACCGTGAGTGATCATCGGTAAAAGTTATGAAGTACGAGTACCCACCTCTAGCCTGAGTATTTAGTGGACCACAGACATCTGTATGGATCAAATCCAACAGACCACTGGCTAGCGATACTTTGTCCAACAAAGGGTTTCTTGGTCATCTTTCCCTTTAGACAGGATTCGCAGGTCGGTAGGTTGTCCAAATCGTCCATTTCTAGACTCTTTGAGTCCACCAACCTTCTTATCCTATCTTTAGAGATATGACCTAACCTCGCATGCCATATCTGTGCGTTATTATGATCATCACATTTTCGTTTGTGTTCTGCAGTCATAATCTAATTAGACTGTTGAAATATGTACAGACCGTTGACCAATAAACCAAGCAGATGAGAAATACCATCTTTGATAATGAAAAAACCATTTTTATTGATGTAAATTCATATCCCTCCTTATCAAGGACCGGGATGGAAACAATATTTTTAATCATGCTAGGTACATAGAAACAGTCGTTCAGTACAATCCTAACATGACTACTAATGGCTAACTCTAGTAATCCTACGGCCTCCGCAGCAACGGCCTTGCCATCGCCTAGCCTCAGGATCATCTCATCCTTGGTTAGCCTTCTGCTTCTTTGTAGTGCCTGCAAATCATTGCAGATGTCAGCACCACACCCGGTATTCAATACCCATGAAGCAGAATTAGTAATCATATTTACTTCAACCACAAACATACCTGCATTGGAGAGGAGTTGTGGGCACTCCCTCTTCCAATGCCCTTTCCCTTGGCAATGCATGCAGACATCATTTGCCTTCGACCGCTGAGAACCACGGGCCTTCCCTTTCCCTTTGCTCGGTCCAACCGGAGCAACAGGGACGCCCGGAGCATGAGCAGGGGCCACAACCGTCTTCCCTTTGCCCTTCTTCCTCTTCCAGCGTTCGGCCCTCTTGCCATTCGCCTTGGAGGTCGAAGCCTCTCCTATCAATACCGCCGGCGCCGACTTGTGGGTCGTTGCCTCGTATTGGACCAGCATGTTGATCAACTCATGAATAGACCTCTCAAGTCCGTTCATGTTGTAGTTTACAACAAACGGGTCATAGGATGGAGGAAGCGACTGGAGGATCACGTCAATGTACGTGTCATTGTTAAGCCAAGCTTTAAGGTCCTCGAGTTTCTCCACTAGGGAGAGCATCTTGACCCCATGACTCTGTACAGATGCTCCTTCAGCGAGCTTGGTGCCAAAGAATGCTTTTGTGGCGGCATATCTAATATGCCTATCCGGAACCACATAAACCTCGTTCATGCGGAGCATTATGGCGGAGACGTTGTCCAGGCTCTCATACTGCTTCTGGATGTCGTTAGACATCGAAGCCAGTATGATACTACGTACTTTCCGGTTGTCCTCATGCCATTTCTCGAACGTCAAACGTTCTTCAGGCATGGACCCCTCCAGTAAGTTGCTCGGTGGCGGCTCGTCCAAGACGTAGCCTTGGTTCTCGAAACCAGGACAATCCTCAGGTTTCTCAGCCAGTCCGAGTAGTTCGTTCCGTTGAATTTGTTAGTCTCAAGAATCATGGTTAACGGGTTCTTAGACATATCTACATTAATGAAAATGTAAAGCAGAAATTAGCAGATGATGGTAATATTATTGTTCAAGTTGAAGACTTGGTCTTTTAGTCTTTAACCCTCCCACTATTTATACGAAAGTCCGCCACTCTCAAACGGAGTTTCGGGAAACCATTTCCTAGTGGGCTTGAGATCCACAGGCGTAATCTCCATGCCCCGCTTTTATGATTCACATGAAGAAGACCTCGTGGGAGATATCCAATATCATTCTCATCCAATGAGATTCCCAAGATATTTTGCCTCACCTATTCACATGGTCCCGAGGACTCCAAGCGAACCATGTTACTCAGTGTTGGACCCGACCCATCAACAAAATCATGCCTCAAACTGTCGCCCCCCACGACTCGTGAGACAGGGAAACAACGAGCGCAGTCTTTTTGTTCACCATAATAGTGCAGCTTTCCCCTATTCCAAGTGTGCCACGACTTGTGAGACCACACTTGGGTAGTGGTAGCTTCCTCACCACATTGTTGTGGATGGAAGGCTCGGATAGACCAAAATACCATTTTGATCCAAGTCCGTTCTGGGCCTAATATTTAATTTGGTCCAACCAAATGAGAGTATAAGTGTGACCGAGACCTCATCACATTATGGTGTTTTAGCATGCATAAATATCCAATATTTAAAGCGATAAATAAAAAACGCCGCATGCATAAAACATAGCATACCCCTGTTAGGATGATCACAAGCCCAACCTATGCGACCCACTGAGCCCGCAGTGAGTCTATGGTCTGTCTAGGGTGGTCCTAAATTATTACAATAGTAATATACCCATTGTCATTCCAATGGGCCTTGTAGTGCTCTTGTTTCACGCCTTGATGCTCCTCCTTGGGGTCTCCGACTCCAATTGCTTGTTAAAATTGAAACCTCACCAATCCTATCTACTCTCATTACAACTGAAAGTAATACATCGGTAATAAAGAAAACAAGCCTTAACATCATGAGGCTGAAAATACGGGAGATGATAGTCCCAAAAACAAGAGGCACGCAGGCCCCACCCAACAGAAAATAAATAAACATTCATTCATCCATACACAAGGTCTAGGGCTTTGTGATCATCCCATTTTGATTCCATCAACTCACATATAACATAATTATTCCAAATAATCATACAATAAAACCAATGGATATTCCAAATATCCAAGTGATGTCCAACATCACAAAAGCATAAACATATAAATAATATGCAAAATTCAAATTTTCAAATTTAATGGACATTTTACACTGAAAAGATTATGTGGATCGTCCCGGGAAAAGCGCGAATGCGGAAGCGCGGTATAATGAAAAATTAAAACGGAATTTAAACATGCTTTTAAATTAAAAACACGTTTCAAAGGGTGTGCCTTTGAAAATTTTCCCGGGCATTCGGTGTATCTCATGAACGTATAACATAAAATAAATCATGGAGGCCATAGGGTTGAAAATTAAAGAGGGACGAAAATTTAAAACGAGACCTACCCGTTGTCGTTTTCGTCTTCAACGGCTACACGCGTTGTTCCCTGTTTTGCACCAAGATCCCGTCTTTGAGACCCTCTAATTCATGACACACGATCCACCCACGTATCTTGCACGTCGTGCTAGCAACGAACAAGTGTATAATTTTGGAGTGGATGAATCAATAACACATTATCAATTAATGGTATTGATTCATCAAGATTCTAATGTTCCAAGAACAAAAGAATCAAGAAAACTATTTTCTTGAGAGAGAGAGGGGCGGACGAGAGAGATGGGAGAAAGAGAGAAACCGTGTGTGTGTGTTGTGTGTGTGTGTTGGAGTTTCATCATCATGTAAATTGTAGGATGCTAGGGGTTTATATAGAAGAGGAGTTTAATCCTCTTTAAACTCCTCTTTTAAGAACTCTAATTTGATTAGGATTTTGACCTAGTCAAAGTCCTAGTCAAACTAGTGTTTTGACCTAGTCAAAACGATCCTAGCCATCCATCTCTCCCATTAATCTCAACCGTTGATTTAATTTAATTTAATGGAAATATTTAAAACCTATTTAAATATTTCCAAGAGGCTAAAATAAATATAAATATTATTTAAGCCCATTAAATAAATCCTTTTGATAAATCCAATTTATCAATTTAATTCCTTCTATCAAATAGAAAAGAATTATTTCTCCAAGAAAAATAAAGGTCCCGATTAAATCTAATTTAATCATTCCTTCACTCCAATATTTAATTCCAATTTAAATATTTAATTGTGTGTGGATAGTGTGTGACTCTTTAGGTTCACCATTCAGCTAGACTTGGTCGGATTCCTAGAATCCGTCCGTTACCATGGGTGGCCGTCTAGCAACGGTCCATGGCACTAGAGACTAGGTGAAATATTCAGGGATGAACATTTAGGCTCTAACAGTACGCTTGTCCTTCTGTCTTCGGTCTCATCACTTAGTGTCTAGGGCACGGATAACGCAGGCACCCATCTTGGACCTAAGTGTCGGTCTGTCCTCACTAAACGCCGCAAGGAAACCTTCCCTTCTGTTCAGTCACTGTGGCCACAGTTTTAGGGACAAGACCTAGAGCATACATGAGACTCAACTGTCAAAACCTATTGACAGGAGACAGATCCTTTCTTGGAATCTACTGTCACTTTGCACACCAGGACTGCACTAGACATGGCTTATGACTACCAAAGAGAATTCTGGCAATCTCTCACCATATCTAAGATACAGTTCTGATGTACAGGTAAACTCAGTAATTCCTCAAGTCAAAGGACTTGACCTGTACCGTTGGAACCGGGAATACTCGTCATACCTTGCAGACCATACTCAAGGTCCTCCGTAAGACGGTTCCCACGAGTCACCTCAGTCAGCTGCGTCCTAGCAGGCTAACCCACTAACACTGCTTAGACGATCCTCGTCACCCGTCGATGAAACACGACAGCAGATGCTTAGTGCAAGTCTCAAATGGAATCCCGGTACCCATTTTCGGGATTCCTTGACTTGGAGATTTCCGGACTGATTCGGGAAGACTGATTTCATGGACCTACCTCCAAGCGTAGTCCCAGTCCCCGAAACCGAATCTCAGTCCGTGGGCTCTGTTTGCGTAGTGAACAGATATGGATAAATAGGTGCAAGTGAACACAAACAAAGTAATGCCAAATGAAAATTCACTTCTTTATTCATTAATGATTTATCAAAACACCTATAATTGTCTAGACATAGGTTACATATACCCGCCAAAATTGGCTTACATGGTCACCTATTCTAACATACACAATGCATCCAATGCATGTATTCATCCCAAATTAATTAAGCAAAATTAATCCAAGAAATAATCCAATTATTCCAAAATCAAAAATGCAAAATTAATATGTTTTCAGAATAATGTGCAGAAAATACAGAAAATCGAATTTTTTCGGAAAAGTCGAAAAACGGCACAAAACGGCCCAGCCGTTGTGCTGGCCGGCCGCCCGCGCGCACAGGGCAGCGGCCGGCTGGACACAGCGCCCGCGCGCGCCCCTTTGTGCGCGCCTGTGCGCAGCATCCGCGCGCTGGCCGAAGCCCAGCGCGCGCAGGCGCCCGCCTGCGCGCGGCCGCTGCCGACCGATCCCAATTTTTTTTTTTTTTTTGTTTTTTCAAAACTGTTTCAGCACAATAACATCAATATTATTCTGAAAATAAGCATGCAATTTTAGATCCAATCTAACAAAATTAAGCATGCCAAAAGTCCATTAAATCCAAACAATAGAATCATCATATTATTCATATATTTATGTAATCTAACATACCAATAAAGCCATTTAAAAGCAAGTAGATCATGCCAAACACATAGATCTATGCCCCTTACATCGAACCGGGCTCTGATACCACTTGAAGGACAAGCGGATCCGCCCGGGAGCGCGAGCGGAAGCGAGAAAGCGTGGAAATTGCGTAAATTTAAATCAAATTCAAAATACGCGAATCCCAAGGGGTGTACCCTTTAGGTTCACCCTCAGCTAGACTTGGGCCCGTGTCCCACAAGGGCCCGTTACCATGGGTGGCCGTCTAGCAACGGTCCATGGCACTAGAGACTAGGTGAATTGGCGTGAACATTTAGGCGCCGATTCCATACGGGTACGATCCTTCCGTCTACCGTCTCCCGGCCTTAGTTTAGGGTATGGAATTGGGCGTCGGTTCCTATCCTTGACTAGGCATCTATGCTTAATACTCGAGACCACGTATGCTTCATTGCGTCGACACAGGAAACCATTCCCTGTTCGACCAACCATTGTGGCCACAGCTTCAAACAGCATGAACGTGTCTCCGAGTGCATAGGAGATACCTCTGTCACATACTGACAGGGGACGGATCCTCTTCTTGGAATCCACCGTCCTCGCTACACATTCTGACTGCACTGGACAAGGCTTATGATAATCATCTTACAGAATGATTACCTCTCGCCAGATCCAAGATACAGCCATCCTGTGCACGCGACTGCCATGATCCCTCAAGTCTGAGGATTACTCCCGTACTATCGGAACCGAGGAAAACCAATCATACCGACCAAGCCTCCAAGGCTTCCATATGATGATCCCCGGGAGTCAGTCCAGTCGGCTCGACCCCAGTCGACCAACCCATCAAGATCGTGTAGGCGTCCCACGCTTGTCGCCGATGAAACACGGCACTCATCCAATGAACACGACTCTTGACGCAAGTCTCAATAGGACTCTCGATGCCCTGTCTCGAGGTCCTCGACTTGGAACGTTTCAGACCCAACTCTTAATCAGTTGGTTTCATGACCACTATCCAATGCGTGGCCCAACTGCACGAGTTGTTATCCATGGTCTGTGGGCTTTGTTGCGATATAAGTTAAACACCATTTTAACAAATGTAAGATGAGCGCAACAAAGAAGATACCATTGGTGACGAATACTCATCTTATTCATCACATAATAATATTACATTCACATCAAGTTGTCGGATAGGTTACAAATTGCCAAACCTATTGGCTTTCTGGTCACCTATTCCAACAAAAACGGCCTTCCTCAACGGTTTCGTAGAGCAAGAGATCTATATGTATTAGCCGAAAGGTTTCACAACTGTTGGAGAAGAGCAAAAGGTCTATCGTCTCCAAAGGTCCATCTATGGCCTTAAACAAGCTTCCCGAAGCTGGAAAATACGTTTTGATGAAGTCATACGGGGATATAATTTCATCAAAAATGAGTCCGATCCTTGTGTATACAAGAAGATCAGTGGGAGCTCAGTTGCGTTTCTGGTGCTTTATGTGGATGACATCTTGCTCATTGGGAATGATGCTAAGATGTTTGGTACCACTAAAGTTTGGTTGTATACGCAATTGTCCATGAAGGATATGGGCGAGGCTTCCTACATCCTTGGCATCAAGATCTACAGGGATAGATCTAGAAGGATGTTAGGAATGGCCCAGTCCTCGTATATTGAGAAAGTCTTGAAGAGATTCAAGATGGAGAACTCAAAACGAGGATTCCTACGAGGTATGGAATTAAGTTGTCCAAGAAGCAGTCTCCTAAGACTGATGAAGAGTTTAAACGGATGTTGGACATCCCCTATGCTTCAGCCGTAGGCACCATACAGTATGTTGTTCAGTGCACTAGACCTGATGTGGCTTTCGCTTTTAGCGTAACTAGTCGATATCAGTCGTGTCCGGGGAGGCACACTAGAGTGCATTCAAGACTATCCTGAAGTACCGGAAAATGACTAAGGACATGTTCTTGATCTATGGCGGTGGAGAGTTGAAACTGGAAGGCTATAGCGACACTAGCTTCCAGTCGGATGACGATGATGCCAAGTCTCAGTTTGGTTTTGTATTTAGACTAAATGGTGGCGTGGTTACTTGGAAGGGTTCCAAGCAGGCTACCATGGCGGACTCCACCATAGAGTCTGAATACATAGCAACTTCGGAAGCTGCTAAGGAGGCAGTTTGGATGAAGAGCTACATCCAAGAGTTGGGTGTAGTACCTAGCATCGCTGAGCCAGTAGTTATCTTCTGCGATAACAACGGGGTAATAGCACAAGTAAAGGAATCGAGATCTCATCACCGATCCAAGCATATTCTTAGATGCTACCATCTCAGTATGTGACAGAGGTATCTCCTATGCACTCGGAGACACGTTCATGCTGTTTAAAGCTGTGGCCACAGTGGTTGGTCGAACAGGGAATGGTTTTCGGTGTCGACGCAATGAAGCATACGTAGTCTCGAGTATTAAGCATAGATGCCTAGTCAAGGATGGGAAACCGACGCCAAATTCCTTACCCTAGACTAAGGCCGGGAGACGGTAGACGGAAGGACCGTACCCGTACGGAATCGGTGCCAGATGTTCACGCCAATTCACCTAGTCTCTAGTGCCATGGACCGCTGCTAGACGGCCACCCATGGTGACAGGCCCTTGTGGGACACAGGCCCAAGTCTAGCTGAGGGTGAACCTAAAGGGTCACACACAAATCACCGAAGAGGTTGAGAGATTGACTTGGAGTCAATCTCGAAGGATAAATAAGTAATTGGATTACTTAAGGGATAGTCCATTGGATGGACGGGCCGATATTGTATCGGACCCTCGTTTAATCGGTAAATTGGATTTTCGATTAAATATGGAAAGTTGAGACGTTGGATCTTTTTAGTTGGATTAAAAGATCAACGGGAATAATTTAAGTGGACATTAAATTGGATTTAATGTCGGGTTCATCATAATTGGATTACGATAAAATCCGGTCCGTTAAATTTGACCCGAGAGGAGAAATATGCTATTTTGGAATAGGAAGAAGTTGGACTTCTTCCCATAATTAAGCATGGCCAAAATGCTCCCTTGGAGGAAGCTAAAATCAGACATGTTTCATGCAAAGTGGTATGTTGACTTATCTCTTTTGGAAAGAGACAAATCAACTCCAATCAAGCCCTTCCATTTCGGTATGATTTGATCATACCATAAAATTTGGTAGGCTTGATTGAAGAACTAATGGTGATTGATTGGAATGTATGTAGACATCCTTGGATGTACCTAGACACATTCCAATAATGACATTAACTATGTATATAATAGGAGTATATACAGCACCTTGCATATGTGAATCCTAATTCATCTATTTCTAGGAAAAAGAAGAACCATTTTCAGCTCTCTCCTCTGTCTCTAACTCTCGACCACTTCCCTCTCTTTCTACTTGTGTTCTTCACTTGGTTTTGAATCAAGAGGAAGAACAAAGTAGGTTTAAGAGTACACTAATTCATAGTGTTCTTCTCTTAAACCGATTCCTTCGTAAACCCGTTTTTCTCTAGCAAGGAGAACGTGAGTTTCTTCCTATATGGTGTGGATCATCTATGGAGAATCCATACATTTGGATTTGTGAGCATTCCGGTGAAGGAACAATGCAAGTACCCAAGCACACGTAAAATCTGCAAGGTAACGGTTTATTACGCTTTAGTAGATCTTTACTATTCATCTATGCCATATGTGTTTTATGTATGTTTTTGATATTAACACATCCTACATCGAACGCCCGGTTGAGCACCCAAGGGTGCAACCCTTGATATTTCGCTTTATATGTGATTTAATTTTAAATTACGTATTGATTTGCGCTTTCTCGCTTCCGCTCGCGCTCCTGGGAGGATCCGCTTGTCCGTCAGCTGGACATGTGGCTAAAGGATTAAAAACAAAAGATACATAAAATGTAAATAGAAACCAACCTTTGTTCGTTTTTACGTAGAACGGCTTCTAGCGTTGTTCCTTCTTTTATTCCTTGTATGTCCACTTGAGAGCTCAATGTAGAACTCCTCTAATTTATCCACACCACACCACGGAAGAGTTCTCTAAACTATTGCTAGATAGTAGTAGAGAAGAAGAAGAAGAAGAAACAAAAAACTCTGAATGAACACTATTGATTAGTGCTTTTGGAATGTTTTAGTTCAAACCTTTCCAAAAGGTATGAACACAAAAAGGAAAAAATTTGTAGAGATTTTGGAGAGTTTTTGATCAAAAATTCGTGCAAGACTAAGTCCATACAAGTTATGTGAATGGTTTTGTGTATGTAGAGTTGTTGAATTCAAAATTCAATTTCTCTTATCAACTTACAAAGCAACCTACATACACACACCACTATCGACATAACCATGAACCATTATAACAAATAAAACCACCCACCAAACCATATAAAGGCTGGTCACATGCGCCTCACATGTGGAAGATTTTAATTCTTCCTTCACTTGCTATAAGTTGATTTTTTTTCCATGGACTAGGACTACTAGTCTTGGACTTTTATTTAATCTAATTAAATTAAGTCCAAACAAAGACCATTGGGAATTAATTAATTCAATTAATCTCAATGCAATTGAAGATCATAAGTTTATTTAATCCAATTAAATAAACATAAGTCCAAACTCTAACTAATTGATCCAATCAATTAATTAACCAAAACCCGATAAATTAATCCAATTAATTTATAGGTTCTAAGTCCAAAAATTAACTAATCCAATTAATCAATTCTTGGACCATCCATCAAATAGATTTCCCAATAAATGATCCAATCATTTATTTTTCTCGTTGAATTAATTTAATCCAATTAAATTAATTCGCTTCATCTAGAATTAATTCCAAGTTAATTCTACCAATTCCATAATGATTTGTGTATGACTCTTTAGGTTCACCCTCAGCTAGACTTGGGCTTGTGTCCAACATAACTGATCAATTAAATCCAATTTAATTAACTGTTTTCCAATTAACCATTAATCGGAAAACGCCCGTCACTTTGGGTGGCCGTCTTGCAACGGTCCATGACACTAGAGACTAGGTGAATGTTGGCATGAACATTTAGGCTCCCGAGTTCCTTACGAGTACAGTCATTCCATCATCCGTCTCCCTGTCTAAGTCTAGGGCATGGAATTGGGCGTCGCTTCCCATCTTGTACTAGATAACTATGCTCAATAACTCGAGACACGTTTGCTCTATTAATCGACGTAGGAAACCATTCCCTACTCAACCAATCGCTGTGGCCATAGACTTAAAGAGCTTAAACCGTCTTAGAGTGCATAGGAGACTCGACTGTCATATACTGACAGGTGACGGATCCTATCTTGGAATCCACCGTCCTCAATACATATTCGGAATGCACTGGATAAGGCTTATGATGAACGTATCCCAGATACGGACATCTCCTGCCAGACCCTAGATACAACCTTCATATGCATGTGACTTCCATGATTCCTCAAGTCCGAGGACTAATCTCATACTATCGGAGTCGAGAATTCCAGTCATACCGACCAAACCTCCAAGGCTTCCATATGACGATTCCCGCGAGTCAGTTGAGTCAACTAACACCCTTGTCAACTGATCAACTAATATTGTATAGACGTCCAACGTCTGTCACCGAGGAAACACAACACTCATCCAATGAATGCAATCCATTGCCTAGCTTTAGAATTATCTCCGTCTTAGCCTTCTACTCCTTCCCATTTTCTGCAAACTATTTGCAAGTATGAGCTCTACAACTGGTACCCAATAACCAAGAAGTAGAATAGTAATCATAGTAAAGCTCAAATCAAATCTACCTTGTTTGTGAGGATTTAGGAGACTCCCTCTTCCAATGCCCCTTTTCACGGCAATATATGCAAACATCTTTTGCAATCCTTGGCTGCAGAACCGTCATCCTATCTCCTTTGCCCATGCCTAGCATGGCAACAGGAGCCCTTTGAGCGCTTGCAGCGGCTGATTCTATCTTACTTTTTTTCCTCCTCTAGCGTCCGGCCCCTTTGCCTTTCGCTTTTGAGGTTGAAGCCTCCCCTACCAATACAAACGGCGCAGACTTTTCAATCATTGCCTCGTATTGGACTAACATGTTTATCAACTCATGAATGTCGTTTTCAAGCCCATTAATGTTATAGTTAACGATAAACGAGTCATAAGAGGGAGGAAGAGACTAAAGGATCACGTCGATGTACGTCTCTTTTCCAAGATCAGCTCTGAGGTCTTTGAGCTTCTCCACTAGGGATAGGAGCAGCATGGAGTGCTGGTGTACATACAACCCTTTTTGTTGGAATAGGTGACCAGAAAGCCAATAGGTTTGGCAATTTGTAACCTATCCGACAACTTGATGTGAATATAATATTATTATGTGATGAATAAGATGAGTATTCGTCACCAATGGTACCTTCTTTGTTGCGCTCATCTTACATTTGTTAAAACGGTTTTTTTAACTTATATCGCAACAAAGCCCACAGACCATGGATAACAACTCGTGCAGTTGGGCCACGCATTGGATGGTGGTCATGAAACCAACTGATTAAGAGTTGGGTCTGAAACGTTCCAAGTCGAGGACCTCGAGACAGGGCATCGAGAGTCCTATTGAGACTTGCATCAAGAGTCGTGTTCATTGGATGAGTGCCGTGTTTCATCGGCGACAGGCGTGGGACGCCTACACGGTCTTGATGGGTTGGTCGACTGGGGTCGAGCCGACTGGACTGACTCGCGGGGATCATCATATGGAAGCCTTGGAGGCTTGGTCGGTATGATTGGATTCCCCGGTTCCGATAGTACGGGAGTAATCCTCAGACTTGAGGAATCATGGCAGTCACGTGCACAGGACGGCTGTATCTTGGATCTGGCGAGAGGTGATCATTCTGTAAGATGATCATTATAAGCCTTGTCCAGTGCAGTCGGAATGTGTAGCGAGGACGGTGGATTCCAAGAAGAGGATCCGTCCCCTGTCAGTATGTGACAGAGGTATCTCCTATGCACTCGGAGACACGTTCATGCTGTTTGAAGCTGTGGCCACAGTGGTTGGTCGAACAGGGAATGGTTTCCTGTGTCGACGCAATGAAGCATACGTGGTCTCGAGTATTAAGCATAGATGCCTAGTCAAGGATGGGAACCGACGCCCAATTCCATACCCTAGACTAAGGCCGGGAGATGGTAGACGGAAGGATCGTACCCGTACGGAATCGGCGCCTAAATGTTCACTCCAATTCACCTAGTCTCTAGTGCCATGGACCGTTGCTAGACGGCCACCCATGGTAACGGGCCCTTGTGGGACACGGGCCCAAGTCTAGCTGAGGGTGAACCTAAAGGGTCACACACAAATCACCGAGGAGGTTGAGAGATCGACTTGGAGTCAATCTCGAAGGATAAAATAAGTAATTGGATTACTTAAGGGAAAGTCCATTGGATGGACGGGCCGATATTGTATCGGGCTTTCATTTAATCGGTAAATTGGATTTTCGATTAAATATGGAAAGTTGAGATGTTGAGACGTTTGATCTTTTAATTGGATTAAAAGATCAACGGGAATAATTTAAGTGGACATTAAATTGGATTTAATATTGGGATCGTCGTAATTGGATTACGATAAAACCCGGTCCGTTAAATTATACCCGAGAGGAGAAATAATTCCTAATTTGGAATAGGAAGAAGTTGGACTTCTTCCCTTAATTAAATATGGCCGACATGCTCCCTTGGAGGAAGCAAAATCAGCCATGTTTCATGCTAGGTGGTATGTTGACTTGTCTCTTTTGGAAAGAGACAAATCAACTCCAATCAAGCTCTTCCCTTTTGGTATGATTTGATCATACCATAAATTTTGGTAGGCTTGATTGAAGAATTGATGGTGATTGATTGGAATGAATCTAGACATCCTTGGATGAACCTAGACACATTCCAATAATCACATTAATTATGTATATATATATTAGAATATACAACACCTAGTATAAGTGATTCATTATTCATCTTTTTCTAGGAAAAAGAGAAGACAAAAATCCTCTCCTCTCTCTCAATTTTCGTGCTCCCTCCCTCTCTTACACTTGTGTTCTTCACTTGATTTTGAATCAAGAAGAAGAACAAAGTAAGTTTAAGAGAACACTAATTCATAGTGTTCTTCTCTTAAACCGATTCCTTCCTAAACCCGTTCTTTTCTAGCAAGAAGAACGTGTGTTTCTTCCGGTGTGGTGTGGATCACCTTTGGAGAATCCATACGTTTGGATTTCGTGAGCATTCCGGAGAAGGAACAACGCTAGTAGCCGGGAGCATACGCTAAACAATCAAAGGTAACGGTTTATTATGCTTTGATTGATTCCATTTATATATCTATGCCCTATGTGTTTAAATATATGTTTTAATATTTACACATCCTACATCGAACGCCCGGTTGAGCACCCAAGGGTACACCCCTTGGGATTCGCGTATTTTGAATTTTATTTAAATTTACGCACTTTCTCGCCTTTCTCGCTTCCGCTCGCGCTCCCGGGCGGATCCGCTTGTCCTTCAAGTGGTATCAGAGCCCGGTTCGATGTAAGGGGCATAGATCTATGTGTTTGGCATGATCTACTTGCTTTTAAACGGCTTTATTGGCATGTTAGATTATATAAATATATGAATAATATGATGATTCAATTGTTTGGATTTAATGGACTTTTGGCATGCTTAATTTTGTTAGATTGGATCTAAAATTGCATGCTTATTTTCAGAATAATATTAATTTTATTGTGCTGAAATAGTTTTGAAAAACAAAAAAAAAAAAAAAAAAATTTGGTCGGGCCGGCAGTGCGCAGCCGGCCGCTGCTGGCCGAGGGCCAGCGCGCGGCACAGCGCGCGCGCGCGCAGGGCGCGCGCTGCCCTGTGCGCGCGGGCGGCCGGCCAACACAACGGCTGGGCCGTTTTGTGCCGTTTTTTCGACTTTTTCCGGAAAATTCGATTTTCTGTATTTTCTGCACAATATTCTGAAAAATATATTAATTTTGCATTTTTGATTTTGGGATAATTGGATTATTCCTTGAATTAAATTTGCTTAATTAATTTGGGATTAATACATGCATTGGATGCATTATGTAAAATGTCCATTAAATTTAAAATTTGAATTTTGCATATTATTTATATATTTATGCTTTTGTGATGTTGGACATCACTTGGATATTTGGAATATCCATTGGTTATTTATGCATGATTATTTGGAATAATTATGTTATATGTGAGTTGATGGAATTAACATGGGATGATCACAAAGCCCTAGACCTTGTGTATGGATGAATGAATGTTTATTTATTTTTTGTTGGGTGGGGCCTGCGTGCCTCTTGTTTTTGGGACTATCATCTCCCATATTTTCAGCCTCATGATGTTAAGGCTTGTTTTCCTTATTACCAATGTATTAATTTCAGTTGTAATGAGAGTAGATAGGATTGGTGAGGTTTCAATTTTAACAAGCAATTGGAGTCGGAGACCCCAAGGAGGAGCATCAAGGCGTGAAACAAGAGCACTACAAGGCCCATTGGAATGACAATGGGTATATTACTATTGTAATAATTTAGGACCACCCTAGACAGACCATAGACTCACTGCGGGCTCAGTGGGTCGCATAGGTTGGGCTTGTGATCATCCTAACAGGGGTATGCTATGTTTTATGCATGCGGCGTTTTTTTATTTATCGCTTTAAATATTGGATATTTATGCATGCTAAAACACAATAATGTGATGAGGTCTCGGTCACACACAAACTCTCATTTGGTTGGACCAAATTAAATATTAGGCCCATAACGGACTTGGATCAAAATGGTATTTTGGTCTGTCCGAGCCTTCCATCCACAGCAATGTGGTGAGGAAGCTACCACTACCCAAGTGTGGTCTCACGAGTCGTGGCACACTTGGACTAGGGGAAAGCTGCACTATTGTTGTGAACAAAAAGACTGCGCTCGCTGTTTCCCTGTCTCACGAGTCGTGGGGGGCGACAGTTTGAGGCATGATTTGGTTGATGGGTCGGGCCTAACACTGAGTAACATGGTTCGCTTGGAGTCCTCGGAACCATGCGAATAGGTGAGGCAAAATATCTTGGGAATCTCATTGGATGAGAATGATATTGGATATCTCCCACGAGGTCTTCTTCATGTGAATCGTAAAAGCGGGGCATGGAGATTACGCTTGTGGATCCCAAGCCCACTAGGAAATGGTTTCCCGAAACTCCGCTTGAGAGTGGCGGACTTTCGTATAAATAGTGGGAGGGTTAAAGACTAAAAGACCAAGTCTTCAACTTGAACAATAATATTACCATCATCTGCTAATTTCTGCTTTACATTTTCATTAATGTAGATATGTCTAAGAACCCGTTAACCATGATTCTTGAGACTAACAAATTCAACGGAACGAACTACTCGGACTGGCTGAGAAACCTGAGGAGATTGTCCTCGGTTTCGAGAACCAAGGCTACGTCTTGGACGAGCCGCCACCGAGCAACTTACCGGAGGGGTCCACGCCTGAAGAACGTTTGATGTTCGAGAAATGGCATGAGGACAACCGGAAAGTACGCAGTATCATACTGGCTTCAATGTCTAACGACATCCAGAAGCAGTATGAGAGGCTGGACAACGTCTCCGCCATAATTCTCCGCATGAACGAGGTTTATGCGGTTCCGGATAGGCATATTAGATATGCCGCCACAAAAGCATTCTTTGGCACCAAGCTTGCTGAAGGAGCGTCTGTACAGAGTCATGGGGTCAAGATGCTCTCCCTAGTGGAGAAACTCGAGGACCTTAAAGCTGGACTTAACAATGACACGTACATTGACGTGATCCTCCAGTCGCTTCCTCCATCCTATGACCCGTTTGTTGTAAACTACAACATGAACGGACTTGAGAAGTCTATTCATGAGTTGATCAACATGCTGGTCCAATACGAGGCAACGACCCACAAGTCGGCGCCGGCGGTATTGATAGGAGAGGCTTCGACCTCCAAGGTGAATGGCAAGAGGGCCGGACGCTGGAAGAGGAAGAAGGGCAAAGGGAAGACGGTTGCGGCCCCTGCTCGCGCTCCGGGCATCCCTGTTGCTCCGGTTGGACCGAGCAAAGGGAAAGGGAAGGCCCATGGTTCTCAGCGGTCCAAGGCAAAAGATGTCTGCATGCATTGCCAAGGGAAAGGGCATTGGAAGAGGGAGTGCCCACAACTCCTCTCCAACCCAGGTGTGTTTGTGGTTGAAGTTAATATGATTACTAATTCTGCTTCATGGGTATTGGATACCGGGTATGGTGCTCACATCTGCAATGATTTGCAGGCACTGCAAAGAAGCAGAAGGCTAACCAAGGATGAGATGATCCTAAGGCTAGGCGATGGCAAGGCCGTTGCTGCGGAGGCCGTAGGATCACTAGAGTTAGCCATTAGTAGTCATGTTAGGATTGTACTGAACGACTGTTTCTATGTACCTAGCATGATTAAAAATATTGTTTCCATCCCGGTCCTTGATAAGGAGGGATATGAATTTACCATCAATAAAAACGGTTTTTTCATTATCAAAGATGGTATTTCTCATTTGCTTGGTACATTGGTCAACGGTCTGTACATACTTCAACAGTCTAATTGGATTATGACTGCAGAACACAAACGAAAACGTGATGATCATAATAACGCACAGATATGGCATGCGAGGTTAGGTCATATCTCTAAAGATAGGATAAGAAGGTTGGTGGACTTAAAGAGTCTAGAAATAGACGATTTGGACAACCTACCGACCTGCGAATCCTGTCTAAAGGGAAAGATGACCAAGAAACCCTTTGTTGGACAAAGTACGCTGGCCAGTGGTCTGTTGGATTTGATCCACACAGATGTCTGTGGTCCACTAAGTACTCAGGCTAGAGGTGGGTACTCGTACTTCATAACCTTTACCGATGATCACTCACGGTATGGTTATGTTTACCTGATGAGGTACAAGTCTGAAGCCTTTGGAAGGTTTAAGAACACAGACTTGAAGTAGAAAACCAAACCGGTCGAAAGATCAAAGCCCTTCGGTCGGACCGAGGTGGAGAGTATTTGAGTGGTGAGTTTACTGATTATCTAAAAGAGAATGGGATTCTCTCTCAGTGGACCCCTCCTGGAACACCGCAACTTAACGGTGTGTCTGAAAGGAGGAATCGGACCTTGTTGGACATGGTCCGATCCATGATGAGTTTTACCGAACTACCCCTTTCCTTCTGGGGATACGCTCTTGAGACGGCGGCCAAAGTTTTGAAACTTGGCGCCATCTAAAAGGGTATCCCAGACACCATATGAGATATGGCATGGCAAGCCTGCCTCCTACAAATACTTGAAAGTGTGGGGTTGCCCCGCATATGTCAAGAGATTAGTGGGAGATAAACTGGACTCGAGGTCTAGTTTATGCAGGTTTATCGGCTATCCGAAAGAAACTGCGGGGTATTATTTCTATGATCTCTCCGAGCAAAAGGTTTTTGTCTCGCGAAACGCAGTGTTCTTGGAAAAAGGTTTTCCATCGGATAGTCGACGCGATGAGGTACTCCTTGAGGAATCAAGTGAGGTACCCCATGAGGCGGCAGTAACATCTGAGCCAGTGATTCCCACTGATATTGTTCCAGTCCTCCGTAGGTCGGCCAGAGTATCCCATGCACCTGATAGGTATGGATTTCTGGGCCTGACTGGTCAGTTGGATAATGATCCAAAGACGTACGGAGAAGCGATGTCGAACATCGATTCGGACAAGTGGCTTGAGGCCATGAAATCCGAGATGGACTCGATGGGTACAAACAAGGTTTGGACCCTAGCAGATCCACCAAAAGGGGTTAAACCCGAAGCTGGAACATACGTTTGGATGAAGTCATACGGGGATATGATTTCATCAAGAACGAGTCCGATCCTTGTGTATACAAGAAGATCAGTGGGAGCTCAGTTGCGTTTTTGGTGCTTTACGTGGATGACATCTTGCTCATTGGGAATGATGCTAAGATGTTGGGTACCACTAAAGCTTGGTTGTCAACACAATTCTCCATGAAGGATATGGGCGAGGCATCCTACATCCTTGGCATCAAGATCTACAGGGATAGATCTAGAAGGATGTTAGGAATGGCCCAGTCCTCGTACATTGAGAAAGTCTTGAAGAGATTCAAGATGGAGAACTCAAAACGAGGATTCCTTCCTATGAGGCATGGAATTAAGATATCCAAGAAGCAGTCTCCTAAGACTGATGAGGAGCTTAAAAGGATGTTGGACATCCCCTATGCTTCAGCCGTAGGCAGCATACAGTATGCCGTTCAATGCACTAGACCTGATGTGGCTTTCGCTTGAGTGCAGTCAAGACTATCCTGAAGTACCTGAATAGGACTAAGGATATGTTCTTGATCTACGGCGGTGGAGAGTTGATACTGGAAGGCTATAGCGACGCTAGCTTCCAGTCGGATGACGATGATGCCAAGTCTCAGTTTGGTTTTGTATTTAGACTAAATGGTGGCGTGGTTACTTGGAAGGGTTCCAAGCAGGCTACCACGGCGGACTCCACCATAGAGTTTTGAATACATAGCGGCTTTGGAAGCTGCTAAGGAGTGGTTTGGTTGATGAGCTACATCCAAAGGTTGGATGTAGTACCTGGCATTGCTAAGCCTGTAATTATCTTTCATGATAACAACGGGGCGATAGCGCTAGCAAAGGAACCGAGATCTCATCACGATCCAAGCATATTCTTAGACGCTACCATCTCTTAGAGAGATGGATAGCAGGAGTGACGTTCGGTTGGACCGAGTCAGCTCCGCAGAAAACATAGCAGATCCACTTGCTAAGCCCATGTCGCAAGTTGCCCATACTCACCATCTGAATAAGAGGTTCGAGGTCAATGGGTGATTGGCTTTAGGTCAAGTGGGAGATTGTTGGAATAGGTGACCAGAAAGCCAATAGGTTTGGCAATTTGTAACCTATCCGACAACTTGATGTGAATATAATATTATTATGTGATGAATAAGATGAGTATTCGTCACCAATGGTACCTTCTTTGTTGCGCTCATCTTACATTTGTTTAAAACGGTTTTTTAACTTATATCGCAACAAAGCCCACAGACCATGGATAACAACTCGTGCAGTTGGGCCACGCATTGGATGGTGGTCATGAAACCAACTGATTAAGAGTTGGGTCTGAAACGTTCCAAGTCGAGGACCTCGAGACAGGGCATCGAGAGTCCTATTGAGACTTGCATCAAGAGTCGTGTTCATTGGATGAGTGCCGTGTTTCATCGGCGACAGGCGTGGGACGCCTACACGGTCTTGATGGGTTGGTCGACTGGGGTCGAGCCGACTGGACTGACTCGCGGGGATCATCATATGGAAGCCTTGGAGGCTTGGTCGGTATGATTGGATTCCCCGGTTCCGATAGTACGGGAGTAATCCTCAGACTTGAGGAATCATGGCAGTCACGTGCACAGGACGGCTGTATCTTGGATCTGGCGAGAGGTGATCATTCTGTAAGATGATCATTATAAGCCTTGTCCAGTGCAGTCGGAATGTGTAGCGAGGACGGTGGATTCCAAGAAGAGGATCCGTCCCCTGTCATTATGTGACAGAGGTATCTCCTATGCACTCGGAGACACGTTCATGCTGTTTGAAGCTGTGGCCACAGTGGTTGGTCGAACAGGGAATGGTTTCCTGTGTCGACGCAATGAAGCATACGTGGTCTCGAGTATTAAGCATAGATGCCTAGTCAAGGATGGGAACCGACGCCCAATTCCATACCCTAGACTAAGGCCGGGAGACGGTAGATGGAAGGATCGTACCCGTACAGAATCGGCGCCTAAATGTTCACTCCAATTCACCTAGTCTCTAGTGCCATGGACCGTTGCTAGACGGCCACCCATGGTAACGGGCCCTTGTGGGACACGGGCCCAAGTCTAGCTGAGGGTGAACCTAAAGGGTCACACACAAATCACCGAGGAGGTTGAGAGATCGACTTGGAGTCAATCTCGAAGGATAAAATAAGTAATTGGATTACTTAAGGGAAAGTCCATTGGATGGACGGGCCGATATTGTATCGGGCTTTCATTTAATCGGTAAATTGGATTTTCGATTAAATATGGAAAGTTGAGATGTTGAGACGTTGGATCTTTTAATTGGATTAAAAGATCAACGGGAATAATTTAAGTGGACATTAAATTGGATTTAATATTGGGATCGTCGTAATTGGATTACGATAAAACCCGGTCCGTTAAATTATACCCGAGAGGAGAAATAATTCCTAATTTGGAATAGGAAGAAGTTGGACTTCTTCCCTTAATTAAATATGGCCGACATGCTCCCTTGGAGGAAGCAAAATCAGCCATGTTTCATGCTAGGTGGTATGTTGACTTGTCTCTTTTGGAAAGAGACAAATCAACTCCAATCAAGCTCTTCCCTTTTGGTATGATTTGATCATACCATAAATTTTGGTAGGCTTGATTGAAGAATTGATGGTGATTGATTGGAATGAATCTAGACATCCTTGGATGAACCTAGACACATTCCAATAATCACATTAATTATGTATATATATATTAGAATATACAACACCTAGTATAAGTGATTCATTATTCATCTTTTTCTAGGGAAAAAGAGAAGACAAAAATCCTCTCCTCTCTCTCAATTTTCGTGCTCCCTCCCTCTCTTACACTTGTGTTCTTCACTTGATTTTGAATCAAGAAGAAGAACAAAGTAAGTTTAAGAGAACACTAATTCATAGTGTTCTTCTCTTAAACCGATTCCTTCCTAAACCCGTTCTTTTCTAGCAAGAAGAACGTGTGTTTCTTCCGGTGTGGTGTGGATCACCTTTGGAGAATCCATACGTTTGGATTTCGTGAGCATTCCGGAGAAGGAACAACGCTAGTAGCCGGGAGCATACGCTAAACAATCAAAGGTAACGGTTTATTACGCTTTGATTGATTCCATTTATATATCTATGCCCTATGTGTTTAAATATATGTTTTAATATTTACACATCCTACATCGAACGCCCGGTTGAGCACCCAAGGGTACACCCCTTGGGATTCGCGTATTTTGAATTTTATTTAAATTTACGCACTTTCTCGCCTTTCTCGCTTCCGCTCGCGCTCCCGGGCGGATCCGCTTGTCCTTCACTTTTGTCATCTTAGCTCTAAAAAATGCCTTCGTCGCAGCATATCTAATATGCCAGTCCGATACCGCATAAACATCTTTCATGCGGAGCATTATCGAGCTAACATCATCCAGCCGATCAAACTGTTTCTGGATCTCATTAGTCATGGATGCCAGTATGATGTTCCGGACCTCGCGGTTGTCCTCCTGCCATTCATTGAACGTCCAACGCTCTTCTAACGAGGATCCCTCTAGCAAGACCTGAGGAAGAGGCTTATCCAGAATGTAAGCCTGGTTTTGGAAATTGAGGACAATCCTTAGATTTTGCAGCCAATCGTTATAGTTTGTTCCATCAAGTTTGTTAGTCTCAAGAATTACAACGAGTGGATTCTTAGACATCTACAATCAGAATGTAAAGCAGAAATTTGGTAGATTATTATAATATTGAATTCAAGTTAAGACTTGTTCATTAGTCATTAACCCCTCGCACTATTTATTCAAAAAGCCCACCACTCTCAAGTGGAGTTTTCGGGAAACTATTTCCTAGTGGGCTTGGAAGCCACAAACGTAATTCTCCATGCCCCGCGGGAGAATTATGGGAGGTATCCAATACCATTCTCATCCAATGAGTTCCCCAAGATATTTTTCCTTGCTTCTTCACATGATCTCGAGGACTCCAAGCGAATCATGTTACTCAGCGTTAGGCCCGACCCATCAACCAAATCATATCTCAACTGTCGCCCCACACGACTCGTGAGACAGGAAAACAGGAGCATATTCCATTGTTCATAACAATAGCACAACTTTCTTCCATTCCAAACGTGCCACGACTCGTGAGACCACGAATGGATGAAAGTAGCTTCCTTACAACATTGTTATGGATGGAAGGCTTGGAATAATTAAATCATTTGATTTAATTTTATTTTGAGCCTAATAATCAAACCATCCAAGTGAGAGTTAATAATATATTAAGACCGAGACCTCATCATTTTTAGTATTTTGCATGCTCAAGTTTTAAACATTTAATGTAAATAGATGCATTCCAAACACATCATACATCAAAGCATTAAAACATTAAACACATGCAAAAGAAACCTAACACGCCCCTGTAGGATGATCACAAGCCCGTTCCTAAGTGATCCACTGAGCCCGCAGTGGATCTATGGTCAATCTAGGGTATGCCTACACTATTACAATTTTTACATCCCATTATCATTCTAATGGGGCCTTGTAAATCCTTCGTTGTTCTTCTTGGGCCTTTCATCGTGGGCTCCGTCCAACGGACCTCTTTTGGGCCTTCATCTCCATGGAAGCTTACATTTATTAAAGTAAAACCTCACGACTAATCTACTCTCATTACAACTTAAAAAGAAATTCCAATCAGAAGTTGAGGGGAGTACATTAAAAGAGAGAAAACAAGTCTTATTATTCTAACGCTAAAAACGATAGAAGGAATAAAAAACAAAGAGGCACGCAGGCCTCACCCAACATAAAATAAACCATACATAGGTCGATGGGCTTTGTGATCATCCATATTTTTATTAAATAAACAACAATAACAAAGCACGTTTATATAATATAAACATGCCAACAAATAAATACATTTCATGCATTTATAACAAGATATCCAATATCTAAAACAATAAACATAATAAAATGCAGAAAATACCTCATTAATGATGCAATTCAAAATATAGATATCAACTATGCATCCAATGTACAAACCATTATTTTTGTTTGGAAACCATTTCCAAAATAATCCAAGGCATCAAAAATAATTATAGAAAAATTCAATTTAACTAAAATTAAAATATGCCAAAATTAATCACATTCAGAAAATAGCAGAAATCAAAAAATTGAAATTTTCACGACAATCAGTGCAAAACGGCCCAGCCGTTCAGGCCGGCAGACGGCCAGCCGCACATGCGCGCACGCCTGCTGCCTCTGCCGGCTGGCCGGCACCATTTTTCACCAATTTTTTTTTTTAAATTTCTGCTATAAAACTGAAACATAAACATGCATTTATAGAAAATTCAATTCTCAAAAATGCATGGATATCCATAATTTCAAAAGTAAAATTAACACATATTTTCTACACATATTATCATGCTTTAAAGCCATAAATCATGCTTTCCAAAAGTAATTTAAATGTCTTCTTCATGTTTAGCACATAATAACATGTAAATCATATAGCCACAACACCGAACCGGGCTCTAATACCACTGAAAGAATTGGGTACGACCCGAGAACGCAACGGAAGCGTAAAAACGTGAATTTAAAGGCGTAATTTAAACAGGTTCAAAGGAGTGTTCTCTTTGAAGTTCCGGGGCGTTCGGTATATGCCAAAAGGATGAATAAAAGATGAGAAGATGCTGGATATGTGGCTAAAGGAGTAAAAACAAAAGATACATAAAATGTAAATAGAAACCAACATTTGTTCGTTTTTACGTAGAACGGCTTCTAGCGTTGTTCCTTCTTTTCTTCCTTGTATGTCCACTTGAGAGCTCAAAGTAGAACTCCTCTAATTTTTCCACACCACACCATGTAATATTTCTCTAAACTATTGCTAGATAGTAGTAGAGAAGAAGAAGAAACAAACAACTCCAAATGAACACTATTGGTTAGTGCTTTTGGAATGTTTTAGTTCAAACCTTTCCAAAAGGTATGAACACAAAAAGGAGAAAATTTGCAGAGATTTTGGAGAGTTTTTTATGGAAAATTCATGCAAGCCCAAGTCCATACAAGTTATGTGAATGGTTTTGTGTATGTAGAGTTGTTGAATTCAAAATTCAACTTCTCTTGTCAACTTCCAAAGCAATCTATATATACACACCACTATCTACATAACCATGCACCATTATAGCAAATAAAACCACCCACCAAACCATATAAACGCTGGTCACATGTGCCTCACATGTGGAAGATTTTAATTCTTCCTTCATTTGCTATAAATTGAATTTTTCCATGGAATAGGACTACTAGTCTTGGACTTTTTGTTTAATCTAATTGAATTAAGTCCAAAACAAGTTCATTGGGAATTAATTAATCCAATTAATCGCAATCCAATTGAAGCCCGCAAGTTTATTTAATCCAATTAAATAAACATAAGTCCAAAGTCTAATTAATTGATCCAATCAATTAATTAATCAAAACCCGATGAAATAATACAATTAATTTATAGGTTCTAAGTCTAAAAATTAACTAATCCAATTAATTATTCTTGAACCATCCATCAAATGGATTTCCCAATAAATGATCAAATCATTTATTTTTCTCCTTGAATTAATTTAATCCAGTTAAATTAATTCACTTCTTCTAGAATTAATTCCAAATTAATTCTATCAATTCTATAATGATTTGTGTGTGACTCTTTAGGTTCACCCTCAGCTAGACTTGGGCTTGTGTCCAAAATAATTGGTCAATTAAATCCAATTTAATTAACTATTTTCCAATTAACCATTAATTGGAAAACGCCCGTCACCATCGGTGGCCGTCTAGCAACAGTCCATGGCACTAGAGACTAGGTGAATGTTGGCGTGAACATTTAGGCTCCCGAGTTCCATACGAGTATAGTCCTTCCATCATCCACTTCCCGGTCTAACTCTAGGGCATGGAATTGGGCGCCGGTTCTCATCTTTTACTAGACAACTATGCTCAAAAACTCGAGACACGTTTGCTCTATTGATCGACGTAGGAAACCATTCCCTACTCGACCAATCGCTGTGGCCACAGACTTAAAGAGCTTAAAGCGTCTCAGAGCGCATAGGAGACTCGACTGTCATATACTGACAGGTGACGGATCCTATCTTGGAATCCACCGTCTTCAATATATATTCCGACTGCACTGGATATGGCTTACGATGAATGTATCCCAGATACGGACATCACTTGCCAGACCCTAGATACAACCTTCATATGCATGTGACTGCCATGATCCCTCAAGTCCGAGGACTAATCTCGTACTATCGGAGCCGGGAATTTCAGTCTTACCGACCAAGCCTCCAAGGCTTCCATATGACGATTCCCGCGAGTTAGTTCAGTCGGCTAACACCCTTGTCAGCTAACCGACTAATATTGCATAGACATCCAACGTCTGTCGCCGATGAAACACAACACTCATCCAATGAATGCAATCGTTAGTGCAAGTCTCTATAGGACCCTCGATGCCTTGTCTCGAAGTCCTCGACTTGGAACATTTCAGACAAACCCTCATAAATTGGTTTCGTAGCTGCCATCCAATGCACAGTTCAACTACATGGGTTATTCAATTGGTCTGTGGGCATTTGTTGTGACGTTAAAACGCCGTTTAACGTAATTAGTAAGCACAACAAACACATAGTGCCAAGGATGACTACTTACTATATTCATCAAGTCAATATTACTTTAATAAAGATTACTAAATAGTACCCAAAACCGCCAATCCAATTGGCTTTCTGGTCACCTATTCTAACACTATGCTTCATGAAAGAATCGGGTACGGCCCGGGAACGCAACGGAAGCGAAAAAACGTAAATTTAAGACATAATTTAAACCGGATTCAAAGGGGTGTTCCCTTTGAAGTTCTCGGGCGTTCGGTGTTTGTCAAAGCATAAACAACAAAATAAAACATGCTGGACATGTGGCTTAAAAGGAGAAGAAGAAAGTTATACAAAAATGTAAAAGGAAACCAACCTTTGTTCGTTTATGTAGAACGGGTTCGTGCGTTGTTCCTTTCTTTTCTTTCTTCGTTCGTCCACTTGAGAGCTCAACGTAGAACTCCTCTAATGCGTTCCACACCACACTATGGATTTATTTCTACTCTATTGCTAGATAGAAATTAGAAACAAAGAAGAAGAAACAATTCCAAAGAAAGCACTATCGATTAGTGTACCTTGGAATGTTTTTGTTCAATCTTCTCTAAGAAGTATGAACACTAAAAGAGAGAATTTTCAGAGAGTATTTGGCTAAAAAGCTCCAGCAAAAAGTGAAGCAAGTTAAATGAATTGTGTCTAGCAAAGTAGTTTTGTGTATGTAGAATGTAGTGTTCAAAAAACCACCTACATAAGTAACCTCCAAGGCAACTTCCACATACACACACTTCTAGCACATCCACTACACATGATAGCAAGAGAAAACCACCCACAAATCAGCAAATTTTCGTGCTCATCATGTTCATATGTGGAAGAGTTGAAACTCCTCCTTGATTAGCTTCAACTTGCATGAAAAAAATGGACTTGGACCTTCATGGTTTTTGGACTTGTATTTAATCAAATTAAATAAAGTCCAAACATGTATCCATTGGGCATTAATTAATCTAATTAATTTCAATCCAATTGAATCCCAATTATTTATTTAATCCAATTAAATAAACATAAGTCCAAATTAAGAATAATTGATGCAATCAACTATTCTAGCCAAAACCCAATAAATTAATCCAATTAATTTAAAGGTCCTTAGTCCAAAAAATTAACTAATCCAATTAATTAATTCTTGGACCATCCACCAAATGGATTTCTAAATAAATGATCCAATCATTTATTTTCTCTCTTGAATAAATTTAATCCGATTAAATTTATTCGCTTCTTCTAGAATTAATTCCAAATTAACTCCGCCAAATCCAAAGTGATTTGTGTGTGACTCATTAGGTTCACCCTCATCTAGACTTGGGCTTGTGTCCAACACAATTGATCAATTAAATCCAATTTAATTAATTATTTTTCCGATTAACCATTAATCAGAAAAACGCCCGTCACCATGAGTGGCCATCTAGCAACGGTCCATGGCACTAGAGACTAGGTGAATGTTGGCGTGAACATTTAGGCTCCCGAGTTCCATACGAGTACGGTCCTTCCATCATCCGTCTCCCGATCTAAGTCTAGGGTATGGAATTGGGCGTCGGTTCCCATCCTGGACTAGACAACTATGCTCAGTAACTCGAGGCACGTTTACTCTATCAATCAACGTAGAAAACCATTCCCTACTCGATCAATCACTGTGGCGACAGACTTATAAGAGTTTTAAAACTGTCTCAGAGCGCATAGGAGACTCGGCTGTCATATACTGACAGGTGACGGATCCTATCTTGGAATCCACCGTCCTCAATACATATTCCGACTGCACTTTATAAGGCTTATGATGAACGAATCCCAGATACTGACATCTCTTGCCAGATGCTAGATACAGCCATCATATGCATGTGACTGCCATGATTCCTCAAGTCCGAGGACTAATCTCGTACTACCGGAGCCGGGAATGCCAGTCATACCGACCAAGCCTCCAAGGCTTCCATATGACGATTCCCGCGAGTCAGTTCAGTCAGTTGACATCCTTGTCAACTAACCCACTAATAATGCATAGACGTCCAACGTCTGTCGCCTATGAAACACGGCACTCATCTAATGAATGCAATCATTAGTGCAAGTCTGTATAGGACTCTTGATGCCCTGTCTCAAGGTCCTCGACTTGGAACGTTTTAGACCTAACCCTTAGAAGTTAGTTTCATAGCTTGCCATCCAATGCGCAGCCCAACTACATGGGTTGTTCGTTTGGCCTGTGGGCTTTGTTGTGATGTTAAATGGAATAAACATAAATAGCGAGCACAACAAATGGAACTGCCAAACATGAATACTCACTTGATTCATATAAGAATATTACAATTACAATGACATTGTTAGAAATAGAATACATCAAGACCAATCTAATTTGCTCTCCCGGTCACCCTATTTCTACGAAAGCCCACCACTCTCAAGTGGGGTTTCGGGAAACCATTTCCTAGTGGGCTTGGGATCCACAAACGCAATTCTCCATGCCCCGCTTTTACGATTCACATAGAAAAAGCTTTGTGGGAGGTATCCAATACCATTCTCATCCAATGAGATTCCCAAGATATTTTGCCTCACCTCTTTCACATGATTCCGAGGACTCCAAGCGAATCATGTTACTTCGGCGTTAGGCCGACCCATCAACCAAATCATATCTCAACTGTCGCCCCCCACGACTCGTGAGACAGGGAAACAAGAGCATATTCCTTTGTTCGTAACAATAATGCAGCTTTCTTTCATTCCAAAACGTGCCACGACTCGTGAGACCACGCTTTAGAGGAAAGTAGCTTCCTCATTACATTATTACGGATGGAAGGCTTGGAATAATCAAAGCATTTGATTTAATTCCATTTTGGGCCTAATATTTACTTGGACCATCCAAGTGAGAGTTCATCATGTTATTAAGACCGAGACCTCATCATTGTTAGTATTTTGCATGCTCAAGATTTATACATATAATGCATTCCAAACACACCATACATCAAAGCATAAAAAACTTAAGCACATGCAAAGTAAACCTAGCACGCCCCTGTTAGGATGATCACAAGCCCATTCCTAAGTGATCCACTGAGCCCGCAGTGGATCTATGGTCAAACTAGGGTAGACCTACACTATTACAATATTTACATCCCATTATCATTCTAATGGGGCCTTGTAAAAATTTCTCCTTTGTTCTTCTTGACCTTCCATCATGGGCTCCATCCACCGGACCTTCATCTCCTTGGAAGCTTACAATTAATAAATTAAATCCTCACAATCTAATCTACTCTCATTACAACTTAAAAGAAACCCCAATCATAAGTCGGGAGGAGTACATTAATAGAGAGGAAGAAAGCCTTATTATTCCAAGGCTAAAAAACGATAGAGAGAAGAAAAACAAAGAGGCACGCAGGCCTCACCCAACAATAAATTAAACCATACATAGGCTAAAAAGGGCTAGTGATCATCCTTATTGTTTATCAAATAAAACAACAACAACAAAGCACATTTACATCAAATATAAATATGCCAACACATAAATACATACCATGTATTTATAACAAGATATCCAATATCTAACCATAAACATAATTAAGTGCAGAAAATAATATATTAATAATGCAATTGAAAAAACGGATATCACCCATACATCCAATGTATAAACCATTTTAGTTTGGAAACCATTTCTAAAATAATCTAAGGCATTAAAAATAATTTTAGAAAAATTCAATTTAATTAAAATTAAAATATGCCAAAATTACTCACATTCAGAAAACAGCATAAATCAGAAAATTGAAATTTTCACGAAAAACGATGCAAAACGGCCCAAACGTCCCAGACCGGCGACGGCCGGCCGTACGCGCGCGCATGCGCACAGGCTGCCTGCCTGCGCTACCCGCCAGCACGCACGGCCAGCGGGCGCGCGCGCCCGGTCTGCGCGCCTGCTGGCCCAGTGACCGGCCGGCAGGCAGCAGCAAGCAGACGGCTGCTGAACGTTTTCCAAATTTGTTTTTTTTTTTATATCTGCTGTAAAACTGAAATATAAACATGCATTTACAGAAAATCAAATTCTCATAAAATGCATAGATATCCATAATTTCAAAAGCAAAATTAACACATATTTACATACATATAATCATACTAGAAAAAACCGTAAAACATGCTTTCCAAAAGCATTTTAAACACGTTCAACATGCTTAACACATTATAACATGTAAATCCTAAAGCCCACAACACTGAACCGGGCTCTGATACCACTGAAAGAATCGGGTACGGCCCGGGAACGCAACGGAAGCGAAAAAACGTAAATTGAAGACATAATTTAAACCGGATTCAAAGGGGTGTTCCCTTTGAAGTTCCCGGGCGTTCGGTGTTTGTCAAAGCATAAACAACAAAATAAAACATGCTGGACATGTGGCTTAAAAGGAGAAGAAGAAAGTTATACAAAAATGTAAAAGGAAACCAACCTTTGTTCATTTATGTAGAACGGGTTCGTGCGTTGTTCCTTTCTTTTCTTTCTTCGTTCGTCCACTTGAGAGCTCAACGTAGAACTCCTCTAATGCGTTCCACACCAAACTATGGATTTATTTCTACTCTATTGCTAGATAGAAATTAGAAACAAAGAAGAAGAAACAATTCCAAAGAAAGCACTATCGATTAGTGTACCTTGGAATGTTTTTGTTCAATCTTCTCTAAGAAGTATGAACACTAAAAGAGAGAATTTTCAGAGAGTATTTGGCTAAAAAACTCCAGCAAAAAGTGAAGCAAGTTAAATGAATTGTGTCTAGCAAAGTAGTTTTGTGTATGTAGAATGTAGTGTTCAAAAACCACCTACATAAGTAACCTCCAAGGCAACTTCCACATACACACACTTCTAGCACATCCACTACACATGATAGCAAGAGAAAACCACCCACAAATCAGCAAATTTTCGTGCTCATCATGTTCATATGTGGAAGAGTTGAAACTCCTCCTTGACTAGCTTCAACTTGCATGAAAAAATGGACTTGGACCTTCATGGTTTTTTGGACTTGTATTTAATCAAATTAAATAAAGTCCAAACATGTATCCATTGGGCATTAATTAATCTAATTAATTTCAATCCAATTGAATTCCAATTATTTATTTAATCTAATTAAATAAACATAAGTTCAAATTAAGAATAATTGAATGCAATCAACTATTCTAGCCAAAACCCAATAAATTAATCCAATTAATTTAAAGGTCCTTAGTCTAAAAAATTAACTAATCCAATTAATTAATTCTTGGACCATCCATCAAATGGATTTCTAAATAAATGATCCAATCATTTATTTTCTCTCTTGAATAAATTTTATCCGATTAAATTTATTCGCTTCTTCTAGAATTAATTCCAAATTAACTCCGCCAAATCCAAAGTGATTTGTGTGTGACTCATTAGGTTCACCCTCATCTAGACTTGGGCTTGTGTCCAACACAATTGATCAATTAAATCCAATTTAATTAATTATTTTTCCGATTAACCATTAATCAGAAAAACGCCCGTCACCATGGGTGGCCGTCTAGCAACGGTCCATAGCACTAGAGACTCGGTGAATGTTGGCGTGAACATTTAGGCTCCCGAGTTCCATACGAGTACGGTCCTTCCATCATCCGTCTCCCGGTCTAAGTCTAGGGTATGGAATTGGGCGTCGGTTCCCATCCTGGACTAGACAACTATGCTCAGTAACTCGAGGCACGTTTACTCTATCGATCGACGTAGAAAACCATTCCCTACTCGACCAATCGCTGTGGCCACAGACTTATAAGAGTTTAAACTGTCTCAGAGCGCATAGGAGACTCGACTGTCATATACTGACAGGTGACGGATCCTATCTTGGAATCCACCGTCCTCAATACATATTCCGACTGCACTGTATAAGGCTTATGATGAACGTATCCCAGATACTGACATCTCTTGCCAGATGCTAGATACAGCCATCATATGCATGTGACTGCCATGATTCCTCAAGTCCGAGGACTAATCTCGTACTATCGGAGCCGGGAATGCCAGTCATACCGACCAAGCCTCCAAGGCTTCCATATGACGATTCCCGCGAGTCAGTTCAGTCAGTTGACATCCTTGTCAACTAACCCACTAATAATGCATAGACGTCCAACGTCTGTCGCCGATGAAACACGGCACTCATCTAATGAATGCAATCATTAGTGCAAGTCTGTATAGGACTCTTGATGCCCTGTCTCAAGGTCCTCGACTTGGAACGTTTCAGACCTAACCCTTAGAAGTTAGTTTCATAGCTGCCATCCAATGCCCAGCCCAACTACATGGGTTGTTCGTTTGGCCTGTGGGCTTTGTTGTGATGTTAATGGAATAAACATAAATAGCGAGCACAACAAATGGAACTGCCAAACATGAATACTCACTTTATTCATATAAGAATATTACAATTACAATGACATTGTCAGAAATAGAATACATCAAGACCAATCTAATTGGCTTTTCGGTCACCCTATTCTAACACTTCATACCCGAGATGCGTTTACTCTGTTGATCGATGTAGGAAATACTTTCCTACTCAATCTATTTCTAGGCCATAGACTTTTAGAGTCTAAACCATCTCAGAGCGCATAGGAGACATGACCGTGATATACTGACAGGGGATAGATCCAATCTTGGAATCCACCGTCCTCGCTGCATACTCCAACTGCACTGGACAAGGCTTATAATGACCATGTTACAGAATGACCACCTCTCGCCAGATCTAAGATACAGTCTTCGTATGCACGTGACTGCCATGATTCCTCAAGTCTGAGGACTAATCCCGTACTATCGGAACCGGGAATTCCAGTCATACCGACCAAGCCTCTAAGGCTTCCATATGACGATTCCCGCAAGTTAATTCAGTCAGTCGACCACCGTGTCAACTAACCCACTAAAATTGCATAGATGACCTTCGTCTGTCGTCGATGAAACTCGGCACTCACCTAGTGAATGCAATACTTAGTACAAGTCTCAATAGGACACTCAATGCCCAGTGTCGAGGTCCTCGACTTGAAACTTTTCAGACCAACCTTCAGAAGTTGGTTTCAAAGCCGCCATCCAATCCGCAGCCCAACTACATGGGTTATGGAATTGGTCTGTGGGCATTTGTTATGACGTTGAAATGTCGTTCAACATTAGTAGTAAGCAACAAAAAACACAGTCCCAATGATGAATACTTACTCTATTCATCAAGATAATATTGTATTAATAAAGATTGGTGAATAGTTCCCAAAACCGTCAGTCCAATTGGCTTTCTGGTCACCTATTCTAACAATCTCCCACTTGACCTCAAAGCCAATTACCCATGTCTCTTAGAACCTTCTGAGAATGAGTAATCTGTGATATTCGAGAAAACCCACTATATACACGTCTGCTCGATCTAATCAAAAGGTAACCAATTTGATTCACCACGCCAAGTGTAATACCCCGAACCTACCAAAGGTTCTTAGACTTGTGAATTCTCTTTTAGTTTTGTGTATTCAGTAACCTTACAGATATCCTTTTTGGATCCAATCCAATAGGCTATTGGCACTCCCACTAAATACACACTCTCTTGATCTGATCGAAAGGTGACCAGTTTGGTTCCCCACTCCAAGTCTAATTCCCCGAACCTACCAAAGGTTCTTAGACTTGTGAACCCTCTTCTGGTCTTGTGTATTTAGTAATCCATAGAAGTCTTTTGGATCCAATCCAATAGACTATCGACAAGCCCAGTTTGTCTAACAAAATGGCTATTTAGTCTTTTCCTTCTCAGAGAAGATTTGCAAGCTAGCAGATCCAAATCATCTATTGCTAGACTCTTTTGGATCTTCCAACTTCTTCATACTTAACTAAAGAAAATTTACCTAGCCATGGATGCCCAAATCCGTAAGTTCATCTTGATTGTATCCATTTTAGTCATTTGTTTTTGAGTACTCATAATCCAATTATGGGATAATGTCAAGTGTTTATGTACCAAACCTATCAGATAAGAATCACCATTCCAATGTTCCTTTTTCTCGTAGTTAATGCAAACATTATTTAGAACATCTGACTGTCGAACCCTTTTACTCTTTTCTTTACCCCTGCCTAGTGGTGTAACAGGAGCACTCAAAGTGCTGGCAGCGACTGATATTATCTGAGCCTTCTTCCTCTTCCTGCGTCCGGCACCCTTGCCTTTCACTTTAGAGGTCGAAGCTTCCTCACTAGTACTATCGGCGCATATTTTTCAATCGTTGCCTTATATTGGGCCAACATTTTTATCAACTCATGACGGTCCTTTTGAAGTCTATTCATGTGGTAGTTGACTATAAATGGGTCGAGTGAGGGGAGAAGAGACTGAAGGATCACGTCGATGTACATCACTCTTTTGAGATCAACTTGGAGGTTTTTGAGCTTTTTCCATAAGGGATAGCATCATCCCTCCATGCTCTTGTAGCGACGATCCTTCTATTGTCTGCGCTCCGAAGAATGCCTTCGTTGCAGCATATCTAACATGCCGGTCTGGGACTGCATAGACTTGCTGCAATCGAAGCATCATCAAGCCAACATCCTCCAGCCTATCATACTGCTTCAGGATCTCATTATCCATGGATGTCAGTGTGATGCTGTGGACCTTCCAATTGTCATCAAGCCTCTTTCTTGAACGTCAAACGTTCTTTGGACGATGACCCTTCTGGCAAGGTCTGAGGAAACACCTTATCCAGAATATAAGTCTGGTTCTTTGAAATCTAATACCATCCTAAGATTTCACAGCCAGGCGTGGTAGTACGTTCCATTAGACTTATTAGTCTCAAGTATAAGTGTTAGTGGATTCTTAGACATCAACAGTTAAACATAAAAACATTCAGTAGATTATAACAATATTATGTTCAAGTTAAGACTTGCTCCTTTAGTCATTAACCCCTCCCACTATTTCTACGAAAGCCCATCACTCTCAAATGGGATTTCGGAAAACCATTTCCTAGTAGGCCTAGGATCCACAAGCGCAATTCTCCATGCCCCGCGTTTACGATTCACATGAAAAAAGCCTCATGGGAGGTATCTAATACCATTCTTTGAAGAACAAGTGGATCCGCCCGGGAGCGCGAGCGGAAGTGTGAAAATACGATAAATTAAAATTTAAATAGCATAATCATAAAATCCCAAGGGGTGTACCCTTGGGTGCTCAACTGGGCGTTCAATGTAGGATGTATCAATATTAAATACGCATATTGAACATAGGGTATAGAATCGAAGTAAACTACGAAAGCGTATAAGCTCAAGTTACCTTTGTAGTTTTTCACGAGTGCTGCTACCTGAGTTGTTCCTCTCTGAAATGTCCACGAATTTCAAACTTATGAACCCTCCAAAGGTGATCCACACCACACCGGATAGATGCTCGTTTTCCTTGCTAGAAGAAAATGGATCTAGAAGGACTCGATGTAAGAAGATGAACACTATTAATTAGTGTTCTTCTTAAACTTACTTTGTTCTTTCAATTGCTCCTAGATGAAATGAAGAACACAAGTGTACGGAGAGAGAGAGAGAGGCCGAGAGCTAAGGGAGAGAGAGGAGTGATTTTTCTTCTTCTTTTCCTAGAAAAGATGAATTATGAATCTTATGCTTTGATGCTAGTATATACTCATATATCAAAAACTTATATGATTTTTTCTTAATTAGTTGCTTTTGTGCTATGTTTATTTTCTTAAATTGAACTCCAATTAAATTATTAACTTAAATTTGTGCAATGTTTGTATTTTAAAGATGGAACAAGAGGGAAATAGTGCTGAAAGCAATTTAGAGAAGTCTAAAACTGCATCTTCCGATAGCAAAGGTAATTCGGTATCTTCTACTGTTCCAATTCCTAACAGGAAATCAGAAGATAACTATCCTAGGGTACCTCAAAAGTTGAAAAACACTCAACTTAATCATTTAAAAAACAATGTTACCTCTCAGATTTGGAACCATTTCACTATGATACAGGGTAGTGATCCACCTAGAGCCACCTGTAATTACTGTGGTGAGGATTATGTTGGTGATCGTCGCAATAATGGTACTACTAGTTTATGGAGACACTTAGAGAACAGATGAACTAAGTACCAACGTAGAAAGGATAAGTCTCAAAAATCAATTACAGACTTTGCTAAGCCAGAAACATGAAATGAACGTGCATTTGGTAAAATGAAAAAGTTGGATATTGAAGGAATTAGAAAATCTTTAGCAAAGATTGTGGTAGTTAATGAGCTACCTTTTAAATGGTAGACGGAGACACTACAAAAAAATGCAGTCATTGGGACGTTTTAGCACGACCATTCCAAATCCCGTTCCTAATAGGAACGGTAACTGGAACTGTTGTGGAATGAAAAACCATTGATGACATCACTTTCGTATTATTCGGACTCAGAATGTATAGGAACAGTAATGTCGTTCCTATTTGTATGTGAAACTATCTGTGCCAAAATATAAACCCATTACCATTCCAAAAAGGGAGTGATATATTATGGTTTTCCATTTGGAACACATATGTGGAAATTGGAGCGGTTATTTAATCAGGACAAGTGACCATTCCAATCCTTGTTCCAAACTTCGTGTCGATTAGAAATGCATGTTCGACCGTTCCAACATGTAGTGCTAAATGACACCCATTGACGCTTTGAGTGAACAATGTAATGCAAGTATCGTTCCAAATTGCAAGTATTGGGAAAATCAACTTTAGCTGCAAACACCGGTCCAAAATGTACGACTATTAGGAACGGTCATTTTTCATAAACGATTATGTGTGCCAATGACCATTCCAAATATGCACAAACGGATAGAAGAAACGGTTACTTTACTGTTCTTATGTCCGTTCCAGAGGCCGTTCCTAATGAGGGAGCAACAGCTATATTTCTACGGCTAGTGTAGTGTTCCAAATACTATTGCAATGCCCGTTCTAATTTTTTTCTATATATATGTCCCCCTTCATTTTTAATTGTTCTTATAATTACTCTCCAACTCATTTGTTCTAACTCCCTCTCTTGATTCTTTGTACGTACAATAAAAAATGTCAACAATCTGCGCAAAATTTGCATAATGATCTTGGAAGGCGTTTTGCTCAGGTAAGAAGTTGAAATTCTTTAATGGTTAATTATATATATATATATATAATTTGTTCTAGTCATTTAATTACTGTTGTGTACGTATAACTAATCATGTTAAGACAGTTGAGGAGATGGATGTACGATTGAGACGTGTTGGGTGTGACACCGGAGTTTGAGAATGGTGTTACAATATTTCTAGAATGTGTCCAATCTCAGCGTGCATATATGGACGGGGAGAAGATTAGGTGTCTCTGCCGAAAGTTCAAAAACGAACGATTCACAACACCGAACAAGGTAAATTTCAACTTGTTTAGTCAGAGTTGTTAGAATAGGTGACCAGAAAGTCAATGGTATTGGCTGTTCTGATAACCATTCGACAATCTGTGAACAAGTAATATTATATTAATGAATGTACTAAGGATTCATAGGCATGAGTTTGTTGTACTTACTGCTTGTCACAACAAACGCCCACAGACTGAAACAACATTTCGGGAAATTGGAACTACGCCTGGAGGTAGGTTCATGAAATTAGTTTCGCCGAATAGGTCTGAAATACTCCAAGTCAAAGGAATCTCGAGACAGGGCATCGAGAATCCCCTTGAGACTTGCACTAAGCATCTGCTGTCGTGTTTCATCGACGGGTGACGAGGATCGTCTAAGCAGTGTTAGTAGGTCGGCCTACTGGGGAGCGGCCGACTGAGGTGACTCGCGGGAATCGTCATATGGAAGCCACTTGGGCTTAGTCTCTATGACTCGTATTCCCGGTTCCGATAGTACGGGATTAGTCCTCAGACTTGAGGATCACGGCAGTACCCTACATACTAAGGTTATATCTTGGATATGGTGAAATTTGACCGGTTATATTACATGGTTATCATAAGCCTCGTCCAGTGCAGTCAGAGTATGTAAGAACAATGTATTCTAAGATAGGATCTGTCCCCTATAAAAAGGATATGACAGTGAGATCTCCTATGCGCTCGGAGATGGTTTAGACTCACAAAGTCTATGGCCGTAGCACTTGATGTATTGGGAAAGGATTTCCTACATCGAGTTAAACCTATCTCGAGCATTATGAATAATTGCCTAGTCAAGGATGGGAACTGACGCCCAATTCCATGCCCTAAACTAAAGGCCGAGAGACAGGCGACAGTAGGACCGTACCCGTACGTATCGCAGCGACGGTAGGACCGTACCTGTATGTAACTCGGAGCCTAAATGTTCACACCACATATTCACCTAGTCTCTAGTGCCATGGCCCGTTGCTAGATGGCTACCAATGGTAACGGACTACTTTGGTTATGAAATAACAAGAAGTAGGTCCAAGTCTAGCTGAAAGGTGAACCTAAAGAGTCACACCCGCTACATCAAATGAAATGCAATTAAATTATACTTCTTGGAGATTCAAGCCTCGATGGATTATTTGGAATAATTGGCTTGAGTTCATAAATTAGATTTATGGATTTTTATAAAGCATGGGTTTCCCTTTTAATTAGATTAAAAGGGTGAATTAAATGATGGGCTTGGTATATTAAATAGGATTTAATATAAAATTCATGGGACTATTTAATTGGGAATTAAATAAAGTTCATTATATTAATTAATTAATGGGCTTAGTATATTAAATAGGATTTAATATAAAGTCCATGGGATTATTTAATTTAGAATTAAATAAAGCCCATTCCATAAAGCCCATCAAAATGGATGGACAAAATTTGATCAAGGGATTGATGAGATGAAGGGCCATGATTAATTTGACTTAATCAAAGCCTAGATTGACTAGAATTTGACTAGGTCAAAATCCTAGTCAAAGTGTGTCTCTTTAGAGGAGTTTGAGTAGGAATAGGAAATTTCATCTTCTATAAATACTAAAAAACACACAGACACACACCTACTAATCTCTACAACTCTCATCTCCCAAAAATTCTCTCAAGAACTCGTCCATCCCCTCTTATACTCTCCAAGATCTCTACTTTGTTCTTCTTGATGGATTCAAGTTAGAACATAAGAGACGTCGATTGCGTTAATTGATAGCGTGTATCGATGTCTCTTCTCCCCAAATAATTTCTTGCTAGCACAAGGATTCTTTGCTTTCCGGTGTAGCGAGTGTCATGATTTAGAGGGTCAATCTAAAAGAGAATGGGATTCTCTCTCAGTGGACCCCTCCTGGAACACTGTATCTTAATGGGGTGTCTGAAAGGAGGAATCGGACCTTGTTGGACATGGTCCGATCAATGATGAGTTTTACCGAACTCTCCCTTTCCTTCTGGGGATACGCTCTTGAGACGGCGGCCAAAGTTTTGAACTTGGCGCCATCTAAAAGGTATCCCAGACGCCATATGAGATATGACATGGCTAGCCTGCCTCCTACAAATACTTGAAAGTGTGGGGTTGCCCCGCATATGTCAAGAGATTAGTGGGAGATAAACTGGACTCGAGGTCTAGTTTATGCAGGTTCATCGGCTATCCAAAAGAAACTGCGGGGTATTATTTCTATGATCCCTCCGAGCAAAAGGTTTTTTATCTCGCGAAACGCAGTGTTCTTGGAAAAAGGTTTTCCATCGGATAGTCGACGCGATGAGGTGCTCTTTGAGGAATCAAGTGAGGCACCCCAAGAGGCGGCAGTGACATCTGAGCCAGAAGTTCCCACTGATATTGTTCCAGTCCTCCGTAGGTCGGCCAGAGTATTCCATGCACCTGATAGGTATGGATTTCTGGGCCTGACCGGTCAGTTGGATAATGATCCGAAGACGTACGGAGAAGCGATGTCAGACATCGATTCGGACAAGTGGCTTGAGACCATGAAATCCGAGATGGACTCAATAGGTACAAACAAGGTTTGGACCCTAGTAGATCCACCTAAAGGGGTTTAAACCCGTAGGGTGTAAATGGGTCTACAAACGTAAGCTTGGAGCTGACGGGGAGGTTACAACCTTCAAAGCCAGGCTTGTGGCGAAAGGTTACACTCAACGACCCGGGGTCAATTTTGAGGAAACCTACTCGCCCGTACCAATGACCAAGTCCATTTGGATACTGCTTGCCATAGCAGCATGGTATGACTTTGAAATATGGCAGATGGACGTGAAAACGGCCTTCCTCAACGGTTTCGTAGAGGAAGAGATCTATGTGGATCAGCCGGAAGGTTTCACAACTGTTGGAGAAGAGCAGAAGGTCTGCCATCTCCAAAGGTCCATCTATGGCCTCAAACAAGCTTCCCGAAGCTGGAACATACGTTTTGATGAAGTCATACGGGGATATGATTTCATCAAGAACGAGTCCGATCCTTGTCTATACAAGAAGATCAGTGGGAGCTTAGTTGCGTTTCTGGTGCTTTACGTGGATGACATCTTACTCATTGGGAATGATGCTAAGATGTTGGGTACCACTAAAGCTTGGTTGTCAACGCAATTTTCCATGAAGGATATGGGCGAGGCATCCTACATCCTTGGCGTCAAGATCTACAGGGATAGATCTAGAAGGATGATAGGAATGGCCCAGTCCTTGTATATTGAGAAAGTCTTGAAGAGATTCAAGATGGAGAACACAAAACGAGGATTCCTTCATATGAGGCATGGAATTAAGTTATCCAAGAAGCAGTCTCCTAAGACTGATGAGGAGCTTAAATGGATGTTGGACATCCCCTATGCTTCAGCCGTAGGCAGCATACAGTATGTTATTCAGTGCACTAGACCTGATGTGGCTTTCGCTTTGAGCGTAACAAGTCGATATCAGTCGTGTGCCGGGGAGGCACACTGGAGTGCAGTCAAGACTATCCTGAAGTACCTGAAAAGGACTAAGGACATGTTCTTGATCTATGGCGGTGGAGAGTTGATACTGGAAGGCTATAGCGACGCTAGCTTCCAGTCGGATGACGATAATGCTAAGTCTCAGTATGTTTTTGTATTTAGACCAAATGGTGGCGTGGTTACTTGGAAGAGTTCCAAGTAGGCTATCACGGCGGACTCCACCATAGAGTTTTGAATACATAGCGGCTTTGGAAGCTGCTAAGGAGTGGTTCGGTTGATGAGCTACATCCAAGGGTTGGATATAGTACCTAGCATTGCTAAGCCTGTAATTATCTTTTATGATAACAACGGGGCGATAGCGCTAGCAAAGGAACCGAGATCTCATCACGATCCAAGCATATTCTTAGACGCTACCATCTGCTTAGAAAGATGGATAGCACGAGTGACGTTCGGTTGGACCGAGTCAGCTCCGCAGAAAACATAGCAGATCCACTTGCTAAGCCCATGTCGCAAGTTGCCCATACTCACCATCTGAATAAGAGGTTTGAGGTGAATGGGTGATTGGCTTTAGGTCAAGTGGGAGATTGTTAGAATAGGTGACCATAAAGCCAATAGGTTTGGCGATTTGTAACTATTATACAGCTCGATGTAAATGTAATATTATTACGTGATGAATAAAATGAGTATTTATCACTTCTGGTGCTTACTTTGTTGCGCTCATTTCACATTTGTTAAAATAGTGTTTAACTTATATCGCACCAAAGCCCACAGACCATGGATAACAACTCGTGCAGTTGGGCCACGTATTGGATGGTGGTCATGAAACCAACTGATTAAGAGTTGGGTCTGAAATGTTCCAAGTCGAGGACCTCGAGACAGGGCATCGAGAGTCCTATTGAGACTTGCGTCAAGAGTCGTGTTCATTGGATGAGTGCCGTGTTTCGTCGGCGACAGGCGTGGGACGCCTACACGATCTTGATGGTTTGGTCGACTGGGGTCGAGCCGACTGGACTGACTCGCGGGGATCATCATATGGAAGCCTTGGAGGCTTGGTCGGTATGATTGGTTTTCCCCGATTCCGATAGTACGGGAGTAATCCTCAGACTTGAGGAATCATGGCAGTCGCGTGCACAGGACGGCTGTATCTTGGATCTAGCGAGAGGTAATTATTCTGTAAGATGATTATCATAAGCCTTGTCCAGTGCAGACGGAATAAGTAGCGAGGACGGTGGAATCCAAGAAGAGGATCCATCCCCTGTCAGTATGTGACAGAGGTATCTCCTATGCACTCGGAGACACGTTCATGCTGTTTGAAGTTGCGGCCACAGTGGTTGGTCGAACAGGGAATGGTTTCCTGTGTCGACGCAATGAAGCATACGTGGTCTCGAGTATTAAGCATAGATGTCTAGTCAAGGATGGGAACCGACGCCCAATTCCGTACCCTAGACTAAGGCCGGGAGACGGGAGACGGTAGACGGAAGGATCATACCCGTACGGAATCAGCGCCTAAATATTCACGCCAATTCACCTAGTCTCTAGTGCCATGGACCGTTGCTAGACGGCCACCCATGGTAACGGGCCCTTGTGGGACACGGGCCCAAGTCTAGCTGAGGGTGAACCTAAAGGGTCACACACAAATCACCGAGGAGGTTGAGAGATCGACTTGGAGTCAATCTCGAAGGATAAAATAAGTAATTGGATTACTTAAGGGAAAGTCCATTGGATGGACGGGCCGATATTGTATCGGGCTTCCGTTTAATCGGCAAATTGGATTTTCGATTAAACATGGAAAGTTGAGATGTTGAGACGTTGGATCTTTTAATTGGATTAAAAGATCAACGGGAATAATTTAAGTGGACATTAAATTGGATTTAATATTGGGTTCATCGTAATTGGATTACGATAAAACCCGGTTCGTTTAAATTATACCCGAGAGGAGAAATAATTCCTATTTTGGAATAGGAAGAAGTTGGACTTCTTCCCTTAATTAAACATGGCCGACATGTTCCCTTGGAGGAAGCAAAATCAGCCATGTTTCATGCTAGGTGGTATGTTGACTTATCTCTTTTGGAAAGAGACAAATCAACTCCAATCAAGCTCTTGAAAGGAATTGTGGATCATCCCGGGAAAAGCGCGAATGCGGAAGCGCGGTATAATTAAAAAATAAATGCAGAATTTAAACATGCTTTAAATTCAAGAACACGTTTCAAAGGGTGTGTGCCTTTGAAATTCCCGGGTGTTCGGTGTATCTCATGAATAAAAGGAATTATTTCTCCAAGAAAAAAATAGAGGACCCGATTAAATCCAATTTAATCATTCCTTCACTCCAATATTTAATTCCTAATTAAATATCTAAATGTGTGTGGATAGTGTGTGACTCTTTAGGTTCACCTTTCAGCTAGACTTGGTCGGATTCCTAGAATCCTTCCGTTACCATGGGTGGCCATCTAGCAACGGTCCATGGCACTAGAGACTAGGTGAAATATTCAGGGATGAACATTTAGGCTCTAACAGTACACTTGTCCTTCTGTCTTCGGTCTCATCACTTAGAGTCTAGGGCACGGAAAATGCAGGTACCCATTTTGGACCTAAGTGTTGGTCTGTCCTCACTAAACGCCGCAAGGGAATCCTTCCCTTCTGTTCAGTCACTGTGGCCACAGCTTTAGGGACAAGACCTAGAGTATATATGAGACTCAACTGCCAAAACCTATTGACAGGAGACAGATCCTTTCTTGGAAACTACTGTCACTTTGCACACCAGAACTGCACTAGACATGGCTTATGACTACCAAAGAGAATTCTGGCAATCTCTCACCATACCTAAGATACAGCCCTGATGTACAAGTAAACTCAGCAATTCCTCAAGTCAAAGGACTTGACCTGTACCGTTGGAACCGGGAATACACGTCATACCTTGCTGACCATACTCAAGGTCCTCCGTAAGACGGTTCCCGCGAGTCACCTCAGTCAGCTGCGTCCTAGCATGCTAACCCACTAACACTGCTTAGACGACCCTCGTCACCCGTCGATGAAACACGACAGCAGGTGCTTAGTGCAAGTCTCAAATGGAATCCCGGTACCCATTTTCGGGATTCCTTGACTTGGAGATTTCCGGACTGATTCGGGAAGACTGATTCCATGGACCTACCTCCAAGCGTAGTCCCAGTCCCCGAAATTGATTCTCAGTCCGTGGGCTTTTGTTTGCGTAGTGAACAGATATAGAAAACAGATATAAGTGAACACAAACAAAGTAATGCCAAATGAAATTCACTTCTTTATTCATTAATGATTTATCAAACACCTATAATTGTCTAGACATAGGTTAGATATACTCGCCAAAGTTGGCTTACATGGTCACCTATTCTAACAGCTCTTCCCTTTTGGTATGATTTGATCATACCATAAATTTTGGTAGGCTTGATTGAAGAATTGATGGTGATTGATTGGAATGAATCTAGACATCCTTGGATGAACCTAGACACATTCCAATAATCACATTAATTATGTATATATATTAGAATATACAACACCAAGCATAAGTGATTCATTATTCATCTTTTTCTAGGAAAAAGAGAAGACAAAAATCCCTCTCCTCTCTCTCAAATTCCGTGCTCTCTCCCTCTCTCACACTTGTGTTATTCACTTAATTTTGAATCAAGAAGAAGAACAAAGTAAGTTTAAGAGAACACTAATTCATAGTGTTCTTCTCTTAAACCGATTCCTTCTAAACCCGTTCTTTTCTAGCAAGAAGAACGTGTGTTTCTTCCAGTGTGGTGTGGATCACCTTTGGAGAATCCATACGTTTGGATTTCGTGAGCATTCCGGAGAAGGAACAACGCAAGTAGCCGGGAGCATACGCTAAACAATCAAAGGTAACGGTTTATTACGCTTTGATTGATTTCATTTATATATCTATGCCGTATGTGCTTAAATATATGCTTTAATATTTACACATTCTACATCGAACTCCCGGTTGAGCACCCAAGGGTACACCCTTGGGATTCGCGTATTTTGAATTTGATTTAAATTTACGCACAATTTCTCGCTTTCTCGCTTCCGCTCGCGCTCCCGGGCGGATCCGCTTGTCCTTCAATAGATACCCCCAAAGCATCCAAGACCGCGTCATGTTTGCGGTGCATCCATGCATCAGACAGCTCCAACCGGGTCAGTCGACCTTCGATAGCTTCCGAGGGTGGAGTGGGCGGTGGATGGGAACGGCGATTTGGGCGCTCTTCAGGGTCAAGGTCGGTATAGCTCATGCCACTTGAGGCCTCGTGGTGATAAAAAAAATGTGCATTTTGTGTAAAGTTGCTACATCCAATGGTTCATCCTCGCAAGTCAAATGTAAATCATGATAGACAAGTTCAAAACACCCAAATTGACCGCAAGGTATGTAATCAACGACCCTAGGCACAAATGCTTAGAAGAAGTGGCAACACTTGGAAATTGAGATGCAAGCCAAGCACCGAGATTAACATGCACCCTATTGATCATGCTCCAAATAAAAAATAGTTCAACCTTAGAACATGTGCCCAAGGTGGCGCGATGGCCCGAAAAATTAAAGCAAGGAAACGTTGTATATAGATCCATTCAAATTGACACAAGTAACGTCCCTTCGACCGACTAGGGGGTCTTTGGACAATTTTCCCCACACAGAGATGGGTTGAAAAGGACCATAATCAACTAAAGCCTCGCGGTACTCATGTGATGCTAAACACTCATCATGCACAGAACCCATAGCAGATTGAAATTATTTATGCTCATTTTAAAATCTTTACCAAGCAGTCAAAAGCAAATAACATTGGGTGCAGTGAGCGTAAAAGGGTCCGGTTTGTTGAAGCCGAAGTAGTATAAAATTCATGAATTAGCTCAACAAACACAAGCATATGGATTTGGGAAAACTCACATCATTGCATATTAAAAAGCAAAGCATCAATACTAGCACGAATGCCCAACGCATCCAACGATGGAAAATGCAAAGACTTACCAGGGTCAAGTGGCCGAGTTTTAACAATAGAGTACCTTTTCTTGTGTTCCTTAGAAGTGAAATGGAGGTGACCCGTGAGGTCCTTCTCGGCGGTGGACGGAATACCGACAGTAGAGCTGATCGTCCACATTTTCGGTAAGTATACCGGAGGGGTGCTGCTGAGGAAGGCTCCGTCGCATTAGAAAGCGGGTCTGCGGCAGAGGTAGTTTCTATCATCGAAGCAGGTGGCGGTGGTGGTTCAGTCGGAGAGCCCGCCAGCGGTGGTGATGGTTCAACCAGACCAAGGAGTGGAGCTATGCGTTGGTTGGCTATTGTTCGAGTGGAAGCGATCTTGAAGCAAGCGGCGGCGCGTGACTCAGACAGCAGCGACGGCGACGTGAACGTGTTGGAGCTGGCGAACGGGAAACCCACGACAGTCGCAGCAGCGGTGGCGCGCACAGTAGCTGTAACACTCCTTACGTAACTATACTTTATCATTACTAATCATTATACTCTTCGTAATTATAAGTTGTGTTATATGAATTTTCATTTTAAACTAATAAGATAAATCATATTTTTCTCGATATAATATAAATCTATAAATATATCTTAAATCACGATAGGTATCATCAAAAGTTTATATTTACTAGGCCACCGATATACTTATGTACAAAACTCCAAAAGATGAAAGTTTCATGTTGTTACAGAATCTAAAACGCACACCCGATAAAAGACTAGACGTTTAATAATCATATGGCCAAAACCCACGGCTTCAGATGTCATGGTTGACCCACTTATTAAGGTCCATGGCAGGCTTCAAATTTAACGTAGCTAGTCACCGTGATCTATCTCCTGAAAAATGTTGGCAAGGGATGAGTTGCCTACTCAATAAGTATAACTAACCAGCCTATATACACACCTATAAATACATGCCATAACACAACCAACAAGTATTCGATACACAATCACCACAAAATTACAAAGTAATCAAGACCACAATCATGTATCAATCTACAATATAATCTCAGAATTTACAGTTTATACTCTTGAGGCCCTGCTTACTCTAATTGGAGTACATCAGTCAATGTTTCTGCCAGCTATCATCATCTCAATCCATATCATATCATATACAACACAGGATACCCGTCGAATGTGATATCCCACACTATCTGAGTGTGTAGCAATATCAACACAGAACATCACAACAAACATGGCATCCCCACACCACGCCAGTGTGTAGCTATTAGCGCAGGATATTCCCCACTACCCGAAATACCCCGGTACCCTACGCGCCATGGTACCTAGCTTATATTATTTTTTTTCATATCACATCGTTATCAATCACATCGTCACAAACCATTGACTATGTTCCCCAACTAAGTAAGTCATCTTCTTATCTCAATTTAACAATGTACTCATAAATGACTTTCACGTTCAACATCATGCAACAATAGAATATAAGATAAGAAAATTACTTGTCAAACTTTATAATACATAAATAATCGCAATTAAACACATGACAACTTCACATAATAACCACGTAATTCAAATAAGCATTTATAAATACCAATCAGGTTTATAACAGACAAGCACACCCATATATACATACTTATATATATACATAGATAGATCAATTAACTATACTTACATCGATCCCAAAATGATTATGCTAGTAGAAGGAGTTGATTGGTCTTCTACTTTATCCCCGTGTCCGATAATACGTTATATATGTATAATCAATATCTATTGAAAACAACGTAAATTACGAATGAAATTACTAAATATATGTGTATATTTTATACCAATATTTTAGTCCTTTTTTCATCTAAGTATTAGACACTATAAACTTCCCCCGTATACATCTAATTTATCAATTAACTCATAAGAGCTTATTTCATCAAACCCCTCATATTTTTATAACTATCGTTCTCTATAACATCCCTGAATGAAATTATTACAAAAATCTCATATTCCTTTCTAATAAATACTATATTTTTTCAAATATAATTTTCTAACATTTCTCAAACATAATTTTCTACTATTCCTATTAATTTCTGTCAATTCTTCACTATTATAATAATTATTTAAACACTGGTACATACATTTATGTATTTGGTTAATAAATCCGATCAATTTGAATAGTTCATTATAACAACTAATAAATCTAGTAGGTTATATAATTTTAAGTTATTAGCTATATTCCAGTCCAATTAAATATATACCCGAACACTAATTTATATAAATACTCAAATTCAATAAATTTTTCGACTAAATAGTAAATTGAATAGTACAAATCATATTTAATAAATGCACTAATTAAATAATATTAATACAATAATTAATTTATAATTTACAGTAAAATTACACTAACCTATTTCTCATCTGAAAATTTGCACCTTTTAGTGTGTGCAATGTGTGTTTAGTTTTTTAAAAGTGTATGTTTTGTTTCTTAAATAGTAAATTAGTTATATATATTTTAATATATGAGGATGGAATTGCTAGGCAGCCACGTGCTGCGCTGAAATCAGTTTTTGTATTTTTTTTATTTTTATTAGAATTGCAATTTAGTCCCCCAATTTCTATATATATAATTTGACCACAAATATTTTATAAAGCTACAATTTAGTCCCTTTAAATTTTAATATATTATAATTTCAACCTATAACTTATAATTAAATTAAATTTTTTTAATAATTACTAATTAGCCTCTCAATTAAGTATAAAAATCTATGGACGTCACAGTAGCAGTGGCGGCGTCGCGCTGGTGGACGGAACAACGACGGCGTACGGTTGCGGGGGTGGACGGCAGCAGCAGCAAGGCAGTGCACGATTTGGAAAGTAACAGCAGCGACGACAGTCCTCAGAGAAACAACTGCGACACTGCGTTGGTCGGCCGAGCAGGGCGGCGACGGAAAGTCTTCGATGGACGGAATCGCGGCAACATGCGGCGCGGCTTCGGTGTGGCTGTAATGGAAGGGAACAATTAGGTCTTGCACAAGATGTTTGGGGAAGGAAGAGGAGTTGGTCTAGTTAACCGAGTCCTCTATTTTTTATTTGCATATTTTTTTAATTTTTCTCTTTTTTTGTTTTGAAAATAAGAATAATGAAAGAAGGAAATAAAAACTAAAAAAGGAAAATAACCATAATCAATAGATAATTTAAAGAAAATATATATCCCCCAACAGATTTGCCTCTCCATTTAGGCGTGATCACGCCTAAACGGCCCCTCAAGTCTGTTCGCCTCTTGGAAATTCGTCGTGGATAGAGTCAGCTTCAGACAGAAGAGACAGTGGAATAAGGCGTGATCACGCCTTATCTCGCTGTGAGATCTGTCGGGCTCAGAAACATGGTGCTACATTCGGCATCAGACGGAGCGTGATCACGCTCTATAAGAACGACAAATCTGCGGAGGCAGGAAGTACAATCTTAAGCTAAAAGTTCAAAATAAAGCATATAAAGCGTCGGGTTGCCTCCAAGCAAGCGCAATTATTTAACATCGTTATGCTCGACAGAGGGCCTCATTATCCTTGCTTAGACTGTGGAGGTGACACCAAGGCAATATCGACGGGATTACCTATATCATCACCACTGAGAAATGGTTTAAAACGATGGCCATTTACCTTGAATATTTTTCTCGTGTCCAAACATTGAATTTCTACTGTACCATAAGGAAAAATATTAGAAACCTCAAAAGGACCAATCCAATGCGAATGCAGTTTACCTTGCATTAGTTTCAGACGAGAGTTGTAAAGGAGGACCTTCTGACCCACGTGAAATTGTTTTCGTAGAATTGCATTATCGTGAAATGCCTTTATCTTCTCCTTATAAATTCGTGTATTTTCATACGCATCCAAACGCAATTCCTCTAACTCTTGAAATTGAAGCTTACGCTCCATCCCGGCCTTGCCCATGTCTAAATTGCATATTTGCACTGCCCAATACGCTTTGTGTTCAATCTCCACGGGTAAATGGCATGCCTTTCCAAAAACCAATCGATAGGGGGACATCCCTATGGGGATTTTATACGTCGTCCTATATGCCCACAAGGCATCATCCAAATGTAAGCTCCAATCCTTTTTTCTAGGACTCATTGTTTTCTCCAAAATGGACTTAACTTCTCGATTAGACACTTCTGCTTGGCCATTCGTCTGTGGATGATATGCGGTTGCCACACGATGGTGAACGCCATACTTCTTGAAAAAGGCCCCCACAGCTCGATTGCAAAAGTGGCTTCCTTGATCACTGGTGATTGCCCGTGGAACTCGAAACCTGTTAAAAATCTGGGTTTTTACAAAACCTATGACAGTAGCAGAATCATCAGTCCGAGTGGCCTTTACTTCCACCCATTTCAAAACATAATCTACAGCCAAAAATATGTAAGAAAACCCACAAGACGATGGAAATGGACACATAAAATCAATAGCCCATGCATCAAATATCTCAAGAATCAGAATTGAAGTTTGGGGCATATCTCATTGCTATGAGACACCGTCCCCGTGCGTTGACATCTATCACACCGTTTATAGAATTCATAAGCACCTTTGAAAAAGGTGTTCCAATATAACCCACAATCAAAGGCCTTTCTGGCCGTGTGTTTAGGACCAAAGTGACCCCCGCATGCAAAAATTATGACAAAAAGTTAAGACAGAGTGATGCTCATCATTAGGTACACAACGCCTTACCACTTGATCCAAACAAAAGCGCGACGGATAAAGGCCATCCCATACATAATATTTTGCCTCACTCTTAACTTTATCTATCTGAGCTCGACTAAGATCAGAGGGTAAGGTACGAGCTACTAAATAGTTGACAATGATAGAGTACCAAGGGATCATACCTTGCACTTTGAATAAATGCTCGTCAGGAAATGTGTCAGAGATGGGTAAGTCATCCTCCCCTCTTACCAATCGACTTAGGTGGTCGGCAATCGAGTTTTTCGAGCCCTTGTGATCTTTTATGGTAACGTCGAATTCTTGAAGCAGCAGGATCCACCGGATCAATCGAGGCTTAGATTCCTTCTTCAACAACAAGTACTTGAGCGCTACATGGTCAGAAAACACCACAATTTTAGATCCAAGTAAATAAGACTTGAATTTATCTAGTGCAAAAACAATAGCTAGAAGCTCTTTTTCCGTCGTGGAGTAGTTGCACTGCTCTGTGTCCAAAGTCTTTGAGGCGTACTAAATCACATGATGCCTTTGTCCAAACTGCTGCCCTAAAATAGCGGCCACCGCATAATTGCTGGAATCGCACATGACTTCAAACAGTAGATTCCAATCTGGTGGTTTCTATGCACCTCTGAAGGACCATTGCAAGGTGACCCAAACATTCATCAAATGAACCACCATACACAGTAAAGTCATCCATGAACACTTCAATGCATTTCTCAATATACTCTGAAAAGATACTCATCATACACCTTTGGAACGTACCTTGGGCATTGCACAACCCGAAGGGCATTCGTCTAGATGCAAAGATACCGAAAGGGCATGTGAAGGTTGTCTTTTCTTGATCCTCTTGAGCGATGGCAATTTGATAATATCCTGAAAATGTTAGAATAGGTGACCAGAAAGCCAATAGGTTTGGCGATTTGTAACCTTTTATACAACTCGATGTAAATGTAATATTATTATGTGATGAATAAATGAGTATTCGTCACTTTTGGTGCTTATTTTGTCGCGTTCATTTCACATTTGTTAAAACGGCATTTTACTTATATCGCAAAAAATCCCACAGACCACGGTTAAAAACTCATGCAGTTGGGCCACGCATTGGATGGTGGTCATGAAACCAACTCATTTAGAGTTGGGTCTGAAACGTTCCAAGTTGAGGACCTCGAGACAGGGCATCGAGAGTCCTATTGAGACTTGCATCAAGAGTCGTGTTCATTGGATGAGTATCGTGTTTCATCGGCGACAGGCGTGGGACGCCTACACGATCTTGATGGGTTGGTCGACTGGGATCGAGCCGACTGGACTGACTCGCGGCGATCATCATATGGAAGCCTTGGAGGCTTGGTCGGTATGATTGGATTTTCCTGGTTCTGATAGTACGGGAGTAGTCCTCAGACGTGAGGGATCATGGCAGTCGCGTGCACAGGACGGCTGTATCTTGGATCTGGCGAGAGGTGATCATTCTGTAAGATGATCATCATAAGCCTTGTCCAGTTCGGAATGTGAAGAGGATCCGTCCCCTGTCAGTATGTGACAGAGGTATCTCCTATGCACTCGGAGACACGTTCGTGCTATTTAAAGCTGTGGCCACAGTAGCTGGTCGAACAGGGAATGGTTTCCTGTGTCGATGCAATGAAGCATACGTAGTCTCGAGTATTAAGCATAGATGCCTAGTCAAGGTTGGGAACCGACGCCCAATTCCATACCCTAGACTAAGGCCAGGAGACGGTAGACGGAAGGACCGTACCCGTACGGAATTGACGCCTAAATGTCCACACCAATTCACCTAGTCTCTAGTGCCATGGACCGTTGCTAGATGGCCACCCATGGTAACGGGTCCTTGTGGGACACGAGCCCAAGTCTAGTTGTGGGTGAACCTAAAGGGTCACACACAAATCACCGAGGAGGTTGAGAGATTGACTTGGAGTCAATCTCAAAGGATAAATAAGTAATTGGATTACTTAAGGGAAAGTCCATTGGATGGACGGGCCGATATTGTATCGGGCGCTCGTTTAATCGGTAAATTGGATTTTCGATTAAATATGGAAAGTTGAGATGTTGGATCTTTTAATTGGATTAAAAGATCAATGGGAATAATTTAAGCGGATATTAAATTGGATTTAATGTCGGGTTCATCATAATTGGATTACGAAAAAAACCCAGTCCATTAAATTTGACCCGAGAGGAGAAATAATTCCTATTTTGGAATAGGAAAAAGTGGAGTTCTTCCTAAATTGAACATGATCAAAATGCTCCCTTGGAGAAAGCAAAATCAGCCATGTTTCATGCAAGGTGGTATGTTGACTTGTCTCTTTTGGAAAGAGACAAATCAACTCCAATCAAGCCCTTCCCTTTTGGTATGATTTGATCATACCATAAATTTTGGTAGGCTTGATTGAAGAATTAATGGTGATTGATTGGAATGTATCTAGACATCCTTGGATGAACCTAGACACATTCCAATAATCACATTAATTATGTATATATATGAGTATATACAACACCTTGCACATGTGAATGATAATTCATCTTTTTTCTAGGAAAAAGAAGAAGAAATCAGCCTCTCCTCTCTCTCTCTCTCTCTCTCACGGCCATCTCCCCCCCTTTCTCACTTGTGTTCTTCACTTGATTTTGAATCAAGAAGAAGAACAAAGTAGGTTTAAGAGTACACTAATCCATAGTGTTCTTCTCTTAAACCGATTCCTTCTTAAACCCGTTCTCTTCTAGTAAGGAGAACGTGAGTTTCTTCCGGTGTGGTGTGGATCACCTTCGGAGAATCCACACGTTTGGATTTGTGAGCATTCCGAAAAAAAAGGAACAACGCTAGTAGCCGAGCACACGTTAAATCTACAAGGTAACGATTATTACGCTTTAGTAAATCTTAACTTTGTTTCTCATCTATGCCCTATATGTTATAAGTGTGCATTTTAACTTTAACATATCCTACATCGAACGCCCGGTTGAGCACCCAAGGGTACACCCCTTGGGATTTCGCCTTATATGTAATTTAATTTTAAATTACGTATTGCATTTACGCTTTCTCGCTTCCGCTCGCGCTCGCGGACGGATCCGCTTGTCCTTCAGAAAACCCATCAAGAAAACAAAAGTAAGATTTTTCCACAAGCCGTTCTAGCATTTGGTCAATGAAGGGTAACGGGAAGTGATCCTTGCGTGTGGCTAGATTTAGCCTCCTAAAGTTTATACACATCCGCCAACCATTTTGCACTCTAATCGGTACTAACTCGTCATTTTGATTTTTGGCCACCGTCATACGTGTTTTCTTTGGTACCACGTGCACCGGACTCACCCAAGCACTATTAGAGATAGGAAATATTATACCTGCATCCAAAAGCTTGAGGATTTCTTTCATTACCACTTCTTTTAGTGTCGGATTGAGTCTCCTCTGTGGTTCCCATGATGACTTGGTATTGTCTTCCAAGTGGATTTGGTGCATGCACATTAGCGGGCTTATGCCCTTGATGTCGGCTAATGTCCACCCAATCGCAGTTCGATACTCTCTGAGAAGCGTCACCATCCTCTCTTCGTGCTCTTCCGGCAATTGATTGGATATGATGTCGGGCATGGTGTCTCCGTTTTCCAAGTAGATGTACTTCAAGTGTTTTGGCAAGGGTTTCAGCTCTAGCTTAGGTGCCTGCAATACAGAAGGAAGCAACTTAGAGTGTGTGGTAGAGATGCTCGATTCGTTAGAGGATGAAGGGTTCAATACTTCACTGAGTGATTCAACAAAGTCGTCGTCATCTCCGCATTCATCCAATTCCATGATTAAGTCTAGTTCAGTACCAATATTCTTTTCGTCAAATACATCATGAACCACTGAGTCGACCATATCAACATGATAGAGCGCATGCAATTCATTTGGGTACTTCATAGCCTCACAGATATTAAATTTTACAATTTCTCCATCAAATTCGACAGACAAAGTACCATCATCTACATCAATCTTTGTTTTTGCAATTTTCATGATTGGTCTCCCCAACAAGATCGATGCAGAGTTATTAAGTCCCTCAGTCCCCATTTTCAAGATGTAAAAATCTACAGGAAACAGTAAATCATTCACTTTCACTAACACATCCTCAACAATACCCATGGGACACACATAAGAACGATCAGCCAACTGAATTATCACATTCATTTCTTGCAGAGTGCTCAAGTTTAAAGCTTGGTAAAGAGAATATGGTATGACATTAATGGATGCTCCTAAGTCAAGCATAGCACGCTCGATTACTCTATTACCAATGGTATAAGGGAGTGTGAACATACCTGGATCCTTGCATTTTTCCGGTAACTTACGATTGATAACAGTTGAGATATTCCTACCAAAAATCACCCTCCCCTTGTCTTTCAACTTCCTTTTGTTAGTGCACAATTCTTTCAAAAATTTGGCATATTTCGGAATTTGTTTGATTGCATCCAATAGTGGTATGTTGATCTCTACCTTTCTGAAGGTGTCCAAAATTGCCTTCTCATGCTCTTCCTCCTTTGATTTGGACAACCTTTAGGGAACAGGGAGGGGACAAGTATTAGACGATGAGGGTGTGATTAAATTAGATTCTACCTGCTTGTTCTCTCCTCCAGTGTCTTCAATCGTCTTCTCATCTCTTTTAGCTTTCTTTGGTGCTGGTTCAATTGGTTCAAGCTCCTTACAACTCCAAAGTGTTATACCACTACCATTTTTCCTTGGATTTGTCTCTGTCTGCGATGGGAGCTTCCCAGATGCTTGATCTTCCAACCTACTAATCGATGTTGTTAACTGCGTGAATTGGTTCCCCAAGTGTTGCAAGCCGACTTCGGCTTTTTTGCAAAACTTGCCTCTATTTTTTGCATGCTTGCCTCCGTCCTCTCTTGAAATTATTGAGCAGTAATAGTAAGGGATTTAACAATATCCTCTAAATCATGGTTGAATTTGATGCTTGAGATGGGACTTGTGCGGGTACCGGCGGAAGTCGGTTAAAGAATTGTGGTTGTTACTTTGATTTCTCCCCGTGACTCCTATAACTAAAGTTTGGTGGTCTTTCCACCCTGGGTTGTAAAAATTGAAGTATGGATCATATTTTTGTTGGGGTTGTCCGGGAAATCCTCTTACGACGTTAACTTTTGGCAATGCTCCTTGTTGCAACGATGGGTATGCTTTGGTTGGGTGCCCATGGCCCGAGCATATCCCACAAACCACTGCTCCTTGAACCTTTCCTACAGCCATTTGATGTACAAAAACAATTAGTTCATAGTTTTTCTGCAAATCATTGGTGTTTACCTCGTTCACTTTGGAGACGCCTCCCCCCGTGTGGTAGCTAAACTTCCTATACGTTTAGGTCATGGTGGAGATTAAATGACGTGCCTCATCTGGGTTCTTGTCAACTAAGGCTCCATCGCTTGCGGTGTCTAGCATCCCTCTATCACTTCCAGAAAGTCCCTTGTAAAAGTATTGGATGAGGAGTGGCTCGATAATCTGATGGTGGGGGTAACTTGCAACAAGTTCCTTGAATCTCTCCTAATACTCATACAGGGATTCACCATTTAACTGCCTAATCCCGCAAATCTCCTGCCGAATGTGAGTGGCTTTGGACGCGGGGAAGAATTTTCGCAAGAACTGTGTTTGCATGTCTGCCCAAGTCTGAATGGAGATGGAAGATAGTACAGCCAATCTTTAGCCTTGTCCATTAGTGAGAACGGGAAAGCTCTCAAGTTCACTGTTCAGCCGTTAATCCATGGGGTTTTATTCCTGAGCACACCACATGGAATTCTTTCAAGTGCTTGTGCAGGTCTACTCCTGCAAGGCCATGAAAAGCAGGAAGCAAGTGGATTAGTCTAGATTTTAACTTAAAATCAGCATCATCATCATGAAATGTAATGCACAAATGTTGTTGATCAGGATTTGGTGCATTAATATCTTTTATAGTTCTCCAGTTATAGACCGTCATTTCGATCTCAGGTTCGTCAAAAATAGGTTCTCCTCCAACAGTCAAATCTATGTCGAGTCTCTCCCGAATCCTCTTTTGCTTGGTCTCTTTCCTCATACGACGTGTTGTTTTTCTCGATTTCTAGGTTGAACTGTAATTCACATGTGCGAGAAGAACGCGACATACAAATAAAGAGATTAACAAACAAGGATGAAGCACACAAGACCAACAAAATTAAAATAGTTCCCTGGCAACGGCGCAAAAATTGATCGGTTGTCGAAGCCGTCAAATATAAAGACTGATGCTAAACTGTAGAAGTCGTGGAACCAGGTCGAATCCCTAGGAAACTATGGATTAATTTCTTGATCTAGTTATAGTAACAAAAAACGAGGGGTATGAATCGAGTACTGACTATGAATTAACTTGAACTAAATTTTAAAGCAAGAGTAAAAATAGGCTCCAATATTGAATTAGGAACGGTCCGAACAACTGAGGGACTGTTCCTAATGTAGGTCCATTTTTTGGTTTTGGCGCCGAATTAAAAAAGATGGTGGGAAATTGAATTAGCAACGGTTGTTTTTAATAAAACCGTTCCTACCTGTAAAGTGGCTGAAGTCGTTCCTATTGATAACCCTAACCGTTCCTATGTTATTTCTATATTGAGCCGTTCCTAATGCCATTGTTAGCGTTCCAATTTGTGTTACTAATTTGTGTATTTTACCTAATTCTGATGATATCTCAACATCCGTGAGTCGGATCGACACCATTTTTTAAACACATACAAGATTATGACTAAGATTCCGTATCTACCCGTCTGATTTTGAATATGGCCGAATTGAAGGATGCAATGATTCTTCTGATGACGAATACTGATCGGGAACGATATCTCGATATCCGCTTATCGAAATTTTTCTAAACCGCATATAATATATTCTTGTGTGTGTTAAATCAAATCTAACAGTCTGATTGTAATTTTGACGGTCTGATTAGGCGATGCAATGCAACAATACAAGAAGTCAGTTCAATCTGTGAAATACTAACAAACTTAATTATACAAATATACTTCTCATTCTGAACGTGTGTCTATAATTTGAAAATTACTATATATTTTCAAATTCTTTAATATCCAATTGTATACCTTTATTCAATTAGATGAGTGTTCGGAATGTATTTTTCTTAATTTATATTTATTATCCAAGAAGAAAAAAAATTGCAATACATATTAGAACGGTTAGATATGGAAGTAGGAACAGTCACTATGTGCAGGTGAGCAAACGACGTCGTTTTGGTATTTAGGAACGGTACTGGTAACACAGGACATATTAAATGACCATTCCTATTTAGGTCATTATCAATATTACGTCTTAAACATCGTTGTTTTAAGACAGAAACAACGTCGTATTTGTAATTTGGACTGATTTTAGGAACGGTCTGATAAGATACGACCATTAAATTCTGATATAAATTCAACCCTTGACTGATTTTCTCTCATTTTTCTGGCTCTCCCTCTCCCTCTCCCTCTCCCTCACCCTCATAATCTCTCTCTCTCCCTCAGCGTCTCACTCCCACTCTCCCTCAGCCTCCGCCGCCTCTGTCTCATCCGCCGCCTCTATACCTGCGGCCTCTGTCTCCGCCGCCAGCGCCTCAGCCTCCACCGCCAGCACCACTACCAAGTAGGGTTTTCAAAAATCCTACTTTTATTTATTTATTTATTTATTTCTTTTTTGCATTTCTGAAAATGCATGTAAATTTCTGAATGTAATAGTATGTTATGTTCAATTGTAATATGTAATTTTTTTTCTGTTTTGTAAATTTATGTAAATTATTGGATTTTCTGTAATTTATGTAAAATTGATGTGTAAATTATGTATTTTCTGTAATTTTAGGTAATTTTGTGTAATTTCTGTACTATAGGATAATTTTGTGTAATTTCTGTAAAATTCTGTCATTTTTAAGAAAAATTCTGAAAATTTGGTGAAATTCTCTAGTTTTAAAAAATTTTGAAAATTTTCTACATAATTCTATAATTTTGTGAATTAAAAATTCTGTAATTTTTAAAAAATTTCTGTCATTTTTATGTATTTGTTGAAAATTTACTACAATTTCCTGTAATTTTCAGTATTTTTCTGGAAAAAAAAACCCTAAAAACTCTGTTATTTTTCTGAAAATAAAATTAAAATTTATTATATTTTATAAGCAATTTTTGTCATTTTTATGTATTTTCTAAAAAAATATGTAATTTTCTGGGAAAAAAAAAACCCTGAAAATTCTGTTATTGTTCCAAATAAAACTTAAAATTCTATTATTTTATAAAAAAAATCTGTCATTTAGTGCAATTTTTGGGGAAGATTTTTTGGATTTAACATATATTTTACGGAATATATGTAAAATTTAGTACACATTTTAGGAAAGAATTTTGAGATTTAGTATACATTGTAGGGAAAATTTCCAAAATTTTGGGATTTAGTATCCATTTATTAGACTAATTTTGGGACTTAGTATAAAATCTTGGGTCTTACTTTACATTTTTATTTTCAAAATGTAGAAAATTATCATTATTAAAAAATAAATTGATACTTATATTTTTTTAAATATTCATACAACTAATATTTTTTTAAAAAATATGTAGATCATGTCTGCTCAGGATTTCCCACCTCGAGGAGGTGGACGTGGTCGCGGCCGTGGTCGTAGCTCAGCAACCACACCGCTGGCGGGTGCTGCTTTCCAGGGTGGGGAAGCAGTATTCCGACCACCCCCACCACTACCACGGGCAGAGCAGCCAGCTGCAGCACCACAGCCGGATCAACAGCCCGATCCGTCTACACCTGCACCTGTCGAGGAGGTTATCGAACCATCTACTCCTGCGTCGGTGGTAGATCCAGCCCGTCCATGGGCTGCACCACCCCCACCTAACCCACCACTCCCCCCACCATCCGCGCGCCAGTATATCACCCTCGCTGATGCCAGGTATATATATATTTTTTAAATATTTCTGTAATTTAAATTATTATTTTTATGACACAGTAATTATAATATAATTTCAAGCTGAGCGGAAGATACACGAGCGCATATACGTGGTGATGCGAGGACACTATCCCCACCCTTGGGGCTGTTTGCGCCAGGTACCGCCAGAGCACCAACATTTCTGGTTTGAGAGCCTGAAGGTAACATACTTTAATTTCATTTTAATGGTATCAATTGAATTTTTATATTAAATATTTTAACAATTTCTTTTTACAGATCACGTACTGGTGGGACTGCGACGATGGGTCCATGTTCAAGATCTTCCATATGTTTATGGGGAAGTTCCTCCGCAAGAAGTTCATCCTCACCAGACAGTCTCTGGTGAAGTCTCTCTGGCTGGCGAACGAAGTCTGGCAGCAGCTCCTGTTGTACTGGGACAGCAAGGAGTTCAAGGACGAGTGCCCCAAGAATAAGGCCAACCGATCCGCTTACCCAGCCGCATCCTCTACTGTGTACTGCGGGGGTTCTACCTCCGTTGGGATGCACAAGAGGAAGATGGTAAGAAATTTTATTTTTTTAAAAGTATTCATCATTATTAAATTAAAATTGTAATAAATGTTCCTATTTTTTACAGGAGACGTAGCTCGGTCGGTCAGTCAAGCAGATGAAGTTATTCTCCAAATGCTATAAGAAGAAGGTGGACGGTGGCTGGAGCGGCCCGAGGGCAGTGGAGGTGGCGCTAAGCTTTCTATTAAATTTTCAAATGTAATAATTTTTTAATTTTTGGAAATAATAATAATAATTTACTATTTTTGCAGGAGACGTTCCAGAAGTTACTGGAGGATCACCAGTCTCAGGCGGTGGCCGATCCTGGGCGTCGTCCGGCCGAATCGGAGGGCTCGGTGGTGCAGACCGAGTAAGAGTTGTGGTTGGCTGCAGTCGGGGGCAAGAACAAGGGTCGGGTATTCGGTCTTGGTTCTGAGGCCCAAGGCCTTAGCCAGACCTTTACCTCGCTATCACCACCGCCATCGCTACCGCCACCATCGAACTTGGAGGATCGCATGGTCCGTCTGGAGGAGATGATGGTCGATATGATGGGTATGGTGAAGACCCTGCATACCAACAACTCCGTTGTCGGCCTGTCACGGCCTCCGATAGACCCTCCCCCCCCCCCCCCTAAACGATGACGATATGGACCAGGACGAGGGGGGTGGGGTGTAGATTTAGGATTTTTTTAACAATTTTTGTAATTAAATTGGATAATATTATTATTTAATATATTCTTTTCAAAATTATGCATTTTTTGGTATTTAAATAATAATTATTTAACCAAATTCAAAAATATTATAAATAATTTAATATATATTTTAATAATTATTATTATTATATATAAAAAATTTAATGATTCATTTATCTAGGAACGGTCCTTTAGACAGTCATGGAGCTCATAAAAATCGATGTAACTGTTCCAACTGGTTACCGATTTAAGGAGCCGACCGTTCCTAAACCCGTATAAAAAAAAATTCCAAATTAGGGGACCATCGTTCCTAAAACTGTATAAAATAAATTCCAAATTAAGGGCCGACCATTCCTAAAATTAGTTCAAATTCAATGATTTCGTGGTATAGTTAGCGTTCTAAATCGAATACCTAAACCGCTCTAAACACGTATTCAAAATAAACATTATAAAACCGTTCCTATGTTCCTTAGCAAAGTAGGACTATGTGTGTTCCAACGACCGTTCCAACATGTAACCCCAAACTTATAGTACACCGTTCCAATTTGAATTCCAGAATCAGTAGAAAAATGTATCTCCAATATATTCAATCCGCTGCAATCCGTGTTCCAACGATCGTTCCAATTTACGTTATTTACGTTATTTACGTTACAGGTGACCATTCCAAATATTAACAAGGTGTTCCAAATACACAAATTATATATTCATACACACAAAGGTAATTAGGAACGGTTTCTACATTATACGCCAAAAACAGTTCCAATATAGGAACGGTCTAGGCGGAACCATTCCTAAATATTAGGAATGCCTCTAGTTTCAATGGAAGGCTGACTGTTCCATAACCGTTCCTAATCGAGGTACAAAATCATCCAGTGATCTTTTTACCGTTCCAAACGGGAAAAAAAATATTCCTAGATCCGTTGCAATTCCCACATTTTTTTATAGTGAGAAGGTTTTAGAGCTTATTCTCAAGCTTTAGAACCTAGATTTGTAGTTCCAAGTCGCATCACTATTGCTAGAGATTGCATAAAACTTTATGTGGAAGAGAAGAAAGCACTGAGAAAACTTTTGAAATCACAACGTGTATGTCTCACCACGGATACATGGACATCAATTCAAAATTTACATTATATGTGTCTTACTGCTCATTGGATTGATGACTCATGAAAATTGCAAAAGAGAATTTTGAACTTTCTTGTGGTTGAGAATCACAACGGAGCTAAAATAGGAAGAGCCATAGAGGAGTATTTGGTGGAGTGGAATATCGAAGACATTTTAACTGTTACAGTTGATAATGCCTCATCAAATGATCTTGCTACTGATTATTTGAAAAGAACACCAAATGGAACGGATCTATTCTTGAAAATAAATTCTTGCACGTGAGGTGTTGTGCACATATTGTGAATCTCATTGTGAAAGATCGTTGAAATGAACAAAGTAAATGCATTATCAGGATTCAGAATGCAATCAAATATGTGAGGTCTTCTCCTTCCAGGTTCTGTATTTTCAAAAAATATGCTGATATGGAAAAAATTGAATCGAACATCTTGTGAGTCTTGACTTTGATACTAGGTGGAACTTGACATATTTGATGTTGGAGCATGCTGAAAATCTTGAATGGGCTTTTAAGCGGTTAGAGAGGGTGGATAATGCATATGCTCTTTACTTTGATAGTTATGATGATGTCGAAGATGTTGGTGATAATGAGAAGTGGAGAGGACGAGGGACAAACATAATCGGTCCTCGTAATTTTCAAGAATGGGTAGATGCTCGACATTTTGTGAAATTCTTGAATTTGTTCTACTCTATAACTCTGAAGATGTCAAGGACTTCATACATCACATCAAATGCATTCTTTCATGAATCGGTGAGTATATATGCTAATATTGCCAACTTGATCAAAAGTAAGGACATTTTCTTGCAGAGAAGGGCTATATGAAAGAAAAGTTTGACAAATATTGGTCAAATGTAAAAAAATATGAATGAGTTGTTTGTTTCCGTGGTACTTGATCCCCGTTACAAGATGAAGTATGTGTCGTATTGTTTGAATTTCATGTATGGAGTTGGGAGTGCTAATGCTTTGAGTTTAGAGAGAAACATTAAGAATACACTAAATGACCCTCTATTATCATTAGTTGGAGCTTTATGATTCTCATACTTCTCAAGTTAGGAGAGATACTCCTAGCCAAACAATTCAAGATTTTGGAGTTGATGAACATGGAGATGTAATGAAGCTTATAAAGACGGGATTTGACAAACACTAGAAACAAAATGAGAATGTGGAACAGAAATCAGAGTTGTCGCAATATTTTGAGTGAACCTCATGAGAAACGAGATGAGGCTTTTGATATTTTAATTTGGTGGAAGACAAACTCCTCAAGATATCCGATTCTTTGTCGAGTAGCGAGGGATATTTTGACAACTCCGGTGTCCACCGTTGCTTCTGAGCAAGCATTTAGCACGAGTGGTCAACTACTTGATCCTTTTAGGAACTCTTTGGACCCAAAATTAGTAGAAGCCCTCATATGTGCTCAAAGTTGGTTGTGTTCTAAACCAATTAATATTGAAGAAGTAAAGGATGAGACTGAAAAGTATGAAGAAATGTATAAAGGTACACTATTTTTTTATTGCTTTAATTTTCTTTTTTGTCAGTTATTTTCTATTTTTCATTGAATGTGATAACACATATACCACATTTTTATGTTTACAATTATGGATTACCTTTGGAAAGTTTATGGTTGCAAGCTCAAGCATAGCACATGACGTTGATGATTAAAATTGCACAAAAATGGCATAGTTATATTCTTTATTTTTCTATAATTAGTTGAAATATGAATTTTTGGTACTTATTTTTTTTATTTTGTCAGTTTTGGAGCTCATTAAGTTGTAATACATCGGAAGCTCAAGTAGTTGGTAAGTATAGTTTATATTGGAGAACCTTTTTTGAAACATGAGAGATAATCATAGAATGAATGTTATTAATTTATTTTATATGTAGATTTTTATTTGTGAATTTAGAATATGTATTTTGAAATTAAAAATTTTATTTCGTTATAATAGTTGAACTTTAAAATTCATTTGATTATATAGGTGATTGACTTTTACTAAAGACCGCAAAACCGCCTCAACCCAATTAGACCACAAAGTGCGGTTTTGCTGATTGTTAGGCTAGGCTTGAACTAAGCCTTTTAAAAACTGCAAACACTAGGTTGGGCCAAAAAAATTACCTAAATTGGCCCAACCCGCACCGCGTACACTCCTACCCCCTGCCCCCCAACCGTCCCAGCCTACAGCTGATCCCTCTGCTGCAGACGTGGAAGCACAAGACGGTGTGAATGCTGCCGACGAGGAGCAAAATCTAGATTAGGGTTGTTTTTTTGTTTTCTTTTATAATTTTAGAAGTTGAATGTATATTATAAATAAATCTTTTAAACAATAATTTCTTTTTTCTTAATATTATTTTTTTTCTACATAGTAAATTTAAAATATTTCATATTTAACAAATTCAACAAAATAATTGTAACAAAAAATATAAAGAAAATATTATAAAAATAAATAATTTAATAATTTAAATATAAACAAAAAATAAAAATATGCTAAATTTGTAACGACTTTTATAAGGGTTTTTGGGGTATCCTTCACCAGCACACAACCTGGAAATAATTAATTACAAAGTTGTTCCAATATAATTACAAGGCCGTTACAAATATTGGTACAAGAACCATTCCCAACTTAGATACAAAATGATCAAACAAAGCCGTTAGAAACACCGTCCTAAACAGACACACAAATCGGTCCAACAGTAGTTATAAAAATTATCACAAAAGTACACACAACATACACAAAATTTCACAATATCTGTTACAATGTGTTAAAAAGGATATTACAATATGAGGTACAAAAGCCATTACGGATAATAGGTAATGGTCGTTCCAAAAGACATTATAAATAGCATTGAAAAAAGAAATAGACTCATAACTACAGGTGTTACAAGAGCCGTTCCAAGAATAGGTCCAATACTTTCAACAATGGTTGTCCCAAACAGAGTTACAACGCTCTTTTCTACATTCGGTCAACAATTGTAATGGTTAATATGGCCGATACAAAATCCGGTGCAATTAGTAACAGCTTTTTCAGAAGCCATTACAAATATTTTGTAACACCTGTCAAAGCAATCGAAGGCTGGTCATTACAGAGTCGGTTCCAAATCTATTAAACATGTTACAAATATAAAATCGGTTATTCCAAAAACCGTTCCAATAAATTGTTTTGTTTTTTTTTTTTTTTTTTTTTTTGTAGTGTATCCCATACCTATAGACCTATATCTGAAAACATACAACCCAAACATGTTTCCAAAATTAGCACAAAAACCAATAAAGTATTTTCATCTCATTGAAAACACTGAAAACTAGAAATAGAGGCCAGAATAAAACCAAACGACGCCTAAGAATTCACCATTTGGTCATATATAATAGACATAGTGTTGTGGTTCCATTTTACATACGTCAAAGCAACAAAACAATAAGGCTCTGTTGACTTGGTTGTATAAGATAATTGGGTGTTAGGATAAACTAGAACTAATTAGGGACCCTTTTTTTTTTTTTTGGATGGAAAAAGTGATGAATACGGCCATTGGGATAAAATCACCGAATAGGATAAATGTACCACTATTATCAAATAAAGTAATTGTTGGTTTTGATGGCTAATTTCTATATACCATTTGTGGGGTGCATTGATATTGTAGGATAGTTTTTGTGTATTAGATGTCAATTACCTAGAATACCCTTTTAATTATTCATTTGAGTCACTTTTTGTGAAAAAGTAGGAATAATAACGTAAAAGCACATTGGAGGCGAAAATTAGGCCGCACAAGATTGAGTAATGTTGCCCCCCAAGCGTCGGTCGTGTAACTAAGCTAGTCACGGGTTTCGCCGGTCTTGCGGGATTTCTCGCGGGCCCAAATTTTGCAAAGTAAACGTTGGATGAATCTGGATAAGTCTAGAAATCCGATCCAATCTTGGCCCATCAGCTAAAGTAAACGATCCCTTACATGATAGAAAAAAATTGGGATTAAATGTAGCCCGATTACTGAAGGGGATTGCATCCGTGGGATAAGCCCGTTTTGTCTCAAATATCAGGTGGGGCTCCTCAAGGGCGTGTTTATTAGCAAGGATTAGCAATGATATCCTCCATAATCCTTGTTAATATGTTGTTTATTAGCAAAAAGTGAGGCCCATGATTTTGGGGTCTAGCCCATCATTAATCCACGAATTCGGCATTAACTAATCTCGGTGGAAGAGGCCTTAATTAGAACATCCTATAGCCCACTATCATTGGCATTGTTTTCTGTTTTTGTTTTTACCCTTACTATTGCAAGTAGTAAGTTTGTTTTTCCCTTACTATTTGTGCAATTTCCCATCTAAATTGTCAGGTGCAAAGCACTTGACACATTTTGTTGACTATATTTCCCAATTTCATCTTCTACCATTCTTTCAAGAGGGAAGACAAAAGCACTGGTGTACCCCCAATTTCCACCCTTTGTCAGTATTGGGTCATTTTATGTGAACTGACATTTTGTCTTATTAATGGACAAAATGGTAAATAAACCAAACAATACACATAATAATTCATTCAAGTAAACGGAAAAAAAAAATACCTTTGAAACTATCAACCAAATAAACACTAGTAAATGATGTACTAAATATTCATATCACCAACAATCACAAACACAATCCCAAATTAATATTTTGTCATATAATGCTAAGCTACATTGTAAACACGTACATAATTATTTATTACACATCCAACGTTGGGATGGCTTATTCAAGAGGAACATGACTTAGGGCCCTCTATTCCCAGAATTAAGTCCACCAAAGTAAACACTTTATTGTGTGGGATTGGACTGCTAATTTAGCCCAATCCCACAAATTAAACAGGGCCTAATGTTATAGAGAACATCTTTCTATTTCATTAAAGTATAGGGAAAAAAATTTATTAGTACACTAACTTGATTCTCGTTCAATTTTAGTACACTAACTTTGATAATTATCACATTTTATACATCATGTTGCAATTGTATTTCAATTAGGTCCAATTGATGGTTTTTATTCCAATTTTTCGGTCAATTGACCAAAATTGGCTAACGTGGCCAATTTTTGCTTACGTGTCCGACGAAATTAACCACGTCAGCACATGATGTGGCAGGCGACTGACGTGGCGGGATGACTTGGATATATTTTCTTCCATAAGGATGAATTTTAGTACACTAACTTTAGCATGGTTTAATTTTAGTCCAATAACTAAAAAATAGATGATCCAATTGAACTAATAAGTGACAAAAGAAAAAAACCTCGACACCAATACCAACGTCATACCTATAGGACTCGTGATCATTATTATATTTTATAATTATAATAATGATATAATATTTTTATTCTTTTCATACAGAATGTAATATTTTTAAAATAATTTTAATTAATTTGATAATATAGTTACTAATCATAGTTTAAAAAATAGATGATCTAATTCAACTGATAAGTGAAAAAAGAAAAAGACATCGACAACAATGTCAATGCCATACTTATAGGACTCGTGATCATTATTATATTTTATAATTATAATAATGATATAATATTTTGATTTTTTTCGTACAGAATGTTATATTATCAAGTCAATTTTAATTAATTTGATATAGATTAATTGTTAAAAATTCGATAATATAATTTTTAATCATAGTTTAAAAAATAGATGATCCAATTAAATTGATAAGTGAGAAAAGAAAGATCTCGGCTATAGTAATATCAACTTTATTAATAATTATAAATAATTAACAAATATATTATCAAATTATTAATAATTATCAAATATATAATTATTTATTTTATAAATTATGATTAACAACTATATTATCAAATATTTAATAATTAATATAGATCAAATTAATTAATATTAACAACTATTAAATTAATTAATATTAAATTAATTATATTAATAGCTATATTAACAACTATCAAATTAATATTAATTAATTATATCTAATTAAGTATTAATAACTATTATTTTAATTTTAATTAATAATTTATAAATAATTAACAAATTTTTAAAAAATTGAGGGCTGGTCACTAGTGCAGCTCGCGACCAGCCCAAAAGAATGTTGGGCTCGCGACTGTTAAAAAAAATTAAAAAATTGATGGAACTAGCGACCAGTCTTATATACAAGTGTACCGTTTTCAGCGGTACACTTATATTTATTTTTTTTTAAATATAAATATAAATGGGCCATGACACCCCTTAGACGCAATGCTAGGGGACTTAAATTTCACCTCATTCAAAGTTATTAGAGTAAAATTAAACTATGCTAAAGTTAGTGTACTAAAATTCATCCTTATGGAAGAAAATACATCTAAGTCATCCCGCCACGTCAGTTGCCTGCCACGTCATGTGCTGACATGGTTAATTTCGTTGGACACGTAAGCAAAAATTGGTCACATCAGCAAATTCCGGTCAATTGACCGGAAAATTGGAACAAAAATCCTCAATTGGAATTAATTGAAGCAAAATTGCAACATGATGTATAAAATGTAATAATTGTCAAAATTAGTGTACTAAAATTGAACGAGAACCAAGTTAGTGTACCAAAAAAACTTTTTTCGCTTAAAAGTATACATGCACTCAACAAACAAATCTCTTCTGAAGATCATAATAAACGAAAAGCTGAGTTGAAAATCAAAGTTCAATATCTGCGTCGGACCACAATAATTTTTACCAACATAACATTATCAGTACCTTAGCCCGTCATCAAAGATAGCTGCAAAAGCTTCCATTCTTGCCTTCGGCAAAGACATACCTACCTCCAACCCTCCCTCTGAATCCCTTGACTTGCACAAAGACATGGAATGCTTCTCTCCATCAATGGACACGACTTCCAGCTTTCTTGCCCTTCCCCATCCAAAATCCGCATTGGACAAGTCGAATTTCGGGGATCCAGACACAGCAAGTTCCGTTATCCCAGTCATTTTCTTAATCTCTGATTGCCAATTCTCAACACCTTTCAACACTTCCTCCTTCTTGTTCACCCTATTCTTGATTTGGTTAGCAATTGCCTCTGCAGCCATCACAAACCCTTCTTCCCCCACAAGCTGTTTGTGCTCGATTTTCGCCTCCCCGTAGCTCAAGCAGTTGCCGAAGTAATTGGCAGGAACTGGTGGATCAATCCGTGCCCGTATATCCGCCGCAAAAAGGAAGATTTCCAGCTCATCATCATCAACTTGCTCCCCAGATTTCACAAAGCAAGTCCAAACATAAGCCGCCGTAATGACGAAAGAAGAGACTTGAACTAGACCTGGTTTCTTGGCCAAGACCAAATCCTTGAGCTTTTCTATATCAGCCTGGCGGAGAATATATGTCGCCCGGACCCGGTTGGTGGGCAATGGAAAACACGACGATTTCAAAGGAACCTCTCGTTTTACTTTCCAGAAGATGCTATCAATTCCGAGCGGGTCTTTAATGATAGATCTGTCTACAAGTGGCAAAGATTCACCTTGTTTAGTCAGAAACTCATCATCTCCCCCGAGTTTGCTGATCGAAGCCCACGCTTGAACGAAACCTACAAGCGAACTCGCGTCGCCAAGACAATGAAGATTGGCGAACCCAACGCATATACCACGATCAGGAAACAAGGTCACTTTCAGGGCCATAACAGGGACCTTTTGGTACTCGGATTCATCTGTTACAGGATCTATCTGGGGCACAAACTCATAGAACTGATCAGCATCTCGCGCATGGTTTCCAACAAGATCGCCGAAATCACTACCGGACTCGGCGATTGTCAGCGAAACTGCTGAGTCCCCGGCCACGTACCGGATTTCGGGCTTTTTCTCAGAGTTCAAGGGGAAGATCAAGTCGCCTGCTACTGGGAGGTAGTGTCTGAGAGTGAAGGAGAGAGATCCTCTGAGTTTTGGAGCGACGGTCTCCAAGAAATAGGGCTTAGAACAAGGGTGGTCGTAGAAGAGAATGCGACGGATGGGATGGAAATGCAGCCAATGGATGTCTAAGAAAGTAAGAGGCACCGAAAGGTCAGCGGCGGCGCCTGGTGGAGCGGGAACTCGGCATGTTTCGAGTATGGTAGCCATGGCATTTTTCAAGTATTGTAACTGAACGAGTTGTGGTATTTATGCAGTGGTGTGTTTATGCAGGAAGGTGCTCAATAGTACAATTTTACCAAAATTCTAATTTTTTTGAATTTTGAATTTTTTTTATTATAATAAAATTATAAATGTTCTTATTAATTGCTTTAAAATTGGAAAGTTATATTCTTAGTCCTGAATTCATTCTAATACCATATTTTTTGATATCTTTTAATCCATGTGTCTATATATATATAGCAACACCATGATTGACCAAATACTAAATTTTGATAGTTTTGAATTTTTTAATTATCAACAAAAAAGTCTTATTGGTTACAAACACCATCTATTTTAAATATGTTTAAATATTTATGTTTTATTTATCAAAAATCCTATCTCTAAATTATATCTTTTATTTGTTTCATTGATTAATGTTTCTATTTAAAAATTTACATTTAGCTACAATTATTCATTCGTATTCTTTTCTTTTAATTTAGTTATTTTTTTCGATCAAATACTCATATTAATTTTTTATTCTTAGATATATGTTATTTTCTTTTCATAAACTATACACACATATATATATAAGTATGTCACTTATTACTTATTTCTTCATTCTGAAGTTCTTTTAATTATATTGTATACATTTTTTACCTTTCAACTTGATTTTTATTTCATTATAAATTATTATTTTTTTATTTGGATAAGTGAATATATAGATAAATATAAAGAAATTTTAATTAATTTAAAGCATATGAGGTTTTAACCAATAAAAAATTCTTAATAATCAAAAATAAAATATAATCCTAAAATATGATCTATTTAAGATAAATTAAAATTAATTAGGATCTATATACATCTTGATGATAAGATTTTGCATAAATATATATTAAATATTTATTGTAAATTTATCCGAATCTTATATCTAAGATTATAATTGAATTAATTAATTGTCAATAAAAAATCTTATTTGTTAGAGACAATTTTTATTTTGTTTATATCTAAAATGTTAGCTCTAAGATTATTATAATAATTCAATTTATCTTAAACTTACCTAATGATCATGGTCTCCATCAGAATTGTATTTAAATAGACAAAAATCCACTCTGCATCTCTTCATTTATTAAATAGGCTCAATTCGATTAATTATCTCTTCTCCATTTAACGATATCTAAACTTAATACTGCATACACTTTTATTGTTCTTCTATGGCAGATATTAATTTATTTGTTTCTTTTCATGATATTCAAAAGTTTGTATATTAAACTTTAATATTTATTCGTCTTTTACACTCATCTTTTATCACTACAAAAAAAGCGGGAATTGAAATGATTTTTTTTTTCGATTTTGGGAACGGTCAAAAGATCAGTGGATTACTACAAAAAAATTAATTTATTATAGTGGATTTTGGAACAGCTAAATTTAACGTTGGAACGGTCTCATAAATTTTGTAGCCGTTTTCATAATGGCCACCCTTTCCGCGCCGAAATAATGAGTTACAAAATTATTGTAACGGTTCACACAAAAACCATTATAATTTTAACTGGTCTTTGTAACGGTCACTCAAACCGTTACACCCCGTTGACCTAAACCAGAAAATGATTTTGTATCTCAGTTTCGAACGGCTCGCGCGAATTATAAAATGGAAAATTGGTACGGCTTTTATTACAAAGAATGTTATAGTAGTGTGTCACTATTGGAATGATTTTTTCATCTGTCTTTGTAACGGTGTCTGTTTGTTTTGTAATGGTTTTTTATAATTCTTATTGTAATTGCAGGTAACAAATATTGTAACTGTTATTGCTGCAGTCCCCTGCGCATGTTTGTTATTGATTTGTAGTAGTTTTTGAAGCGGTTTTTATTCCTCCTGTTGGAATGGTGATTTAACCAGTGTGGTATCATTTTTTGTAATTGCTTTACATCCAGATTTTGTAATGGTCTTGCTTGTGTCTTTTGTAACGGTCATTGGAACGTCTTTGTTTGTGTGTTGGTGTATTCCTAGAACCCATGCTAAGGCCGTTACAAAAGTTTTATTTTATTTTATTTATATTATAATATTATTTTTTGTAATTTATTTGTTTAATTTGTTGAATATAAAAATATATCGAATTTTGGTAGCAAGAATAAATAACAATATCAATAACGAAATTAAAATTGTCTTTACAAAATTATTTTTAAAATATAAATACATATTTTGGAAACAAAAAGATAGAACCAAAAAATCCGACCCTAATCTAGATCTGGATCGAGCTCCCCGTCTTCTGCCTAATCGTCGTGCTGCGGGGGATCGATTGAATCTTGGGACGGTGGTGCCGGTAGAGGCTCAGACCTGTCGTTTACCAGACGCAGGATAATCTCCTCGAGCCTGGTGAGCCGATCATCGAGGTCCAGGTGTTACTCTCGTGGTGGCCAGGGCGGTGGAGCAAATGACGAGCTCGGCTGCGAAGGTCCAGGGATCGTGTGGTGGGCCTTAGAGCCGAGTTCGAATACCCGACCCCTCTTCCGGCCGCCTGCTGCCGCCATCCACATCTGGATCTTGGTCATGGCCACCGAGCTTTGAGAAGAGGATGGTGGATCTGGCTTATCATTTGGTGGTTGGGTTTGTTGCTCCTCCACTATCTTCTCGAACACCTCCTACAAGTGGAATACTGGACTTAGTATGCAAAAAATGAAATTATAATATAAATTTGAAAGAAAACTAAAAATAAACTTACCGCCACCTGCGCCGCCCACAGGCCGCTCCATTGACCGTCCTCCTTTCTCTTGTAGACCTTGGAGAGCAGCTCTATCCGCTTGATCGGGCGACCGAGTTGTGCCTCCTGTCAAAGACAATTTAAAAAATTAATAAATGCATTAAAATAATGAAATCACTTAAAATATACTTTATACTTACCATCTTCTTCTTGTGGTGGCCAACGGACGACGAGCCCCCTTTGTAGACGGTCGCTGCTGCGGCCGGGTTAGCTGCCCGATTGGCCCTATTCTTGGCCAACATGTCCTTAAAGTCCTGGCAGTCCCAGTATTCCAGTAGCTGTCGCCAAATTTGCTCGGCCAGCCAAAGCGATCAAGACAGCTGAGCCAAAGTGTCGGAGAACTGCTTCCGCAGGAACCGTCCGGCCTGCCACCGGATGACCTTGTGCATCAACTCGTCGCCGCAGTCCCACCAATATTTAAGTTGCATATTGACATATTAAAAAGAAAGAATTATTAATTGATAATCGATAAAATATAATTAAAATATAATAAAATATTAATTACCTTAACATTATCTTGCCAAAACAGGATGTGCTCCTGTGGAATCTTCTTGATGCATTCCCAAAGATGAGGAAGTGGTTGTTCACCATCGCATTCATGGAACTGTGAAAATCTCGGTCCGACTGAAAAAATAATTACAAATTAAAATCGAAACCAAATCAACTAAACATAATTTAATATATATTTGTGTTAAATTATCTCGCATCGCGGAGGCTGATGTAGTGACGTGTAGATGGAGGTGGCACTGGAGGCGCTAGTGGTGGTGGTGGTGGTAAATCCCATGGCCAAGGCCCCGGGGTCTAAGAACTGGAGGCCACCTGGGCCTGTCCACTGCCGACCTCCGCAGTCGATGACACCAAAGTGGCCGGGTCGGTATGAGTGGCATTCCCGGCTCCGATAGTACGAGATTAGTTCTTGGACTTGAGGAATCATGGCAGTCACATGCATATGATGGTTGTATCTAGCATCCGGCATGAGATGTCCGTATCTGGGATACGTTCATCATAAACCTTATACAGTGCAGTCGGAATATGTAATGAGGACGGTGAATTTTAAGATAGGATCCGTCACCTGTCAGTATATGACAATTGAGTCTCCTATGCGCTCTAGGACAGTTTAAACTCTTTAAGCCTGTGGCCACAGCGATTGGTCGAGTAGGAAATATTGGAAGATGGTCTTTTGACCAAAATTGAACAATTTTACTCAATTCTATTTTTCTGAAATTTTGAATTTTTTTATTAGATTAAAAGGAATTTATGGACTGAATAATAATTATTATATTTTATTAACCTACCAAATTCTACCTAGGAACTTATATACTATTTTCTATAATAGTTCTAAATCTGGTCAATTTAGGGCATAATTGAGAGTTTGAACCTTTTCATCCATATTAAATATAGATCCGATTTGTTGTCATTAGCATTTTTTCAGCATTTATCTTTTCTATAATTTTGATGTTATAAATGCCAGCCGAATTTCTCTTTTAGTTGATATATAACAAGTTTAAAGTTATCATGACAAAATAAATTGTTTCAATTCTTTGTTGTATGTTTGAGACATGAACTTGAAAAATAACACCAAATCAATAAGAATTTATCTCCCTTCAATCTTTAAAAAAAAAAAAAAAGTTGACCTTCAATTTTTCGTTCAATTTATGTTTTTGTTAAATGTAGAAATTTAATTTCTTTTCTATAACATATCTATTAATATATATATATATATATATATATATTTGAAGGTGGTTTTTTGTCCAAAATTGAGCAATTTTAACTCAATTTTATTTTTCTAGAATTTTAAATTTTTTTATTAGATTAAAAGGAATTTATTGACTGAGTAATAATTATTATATTTCATTAACCTACCAAATTTTACCTAGGCAACTTATATCCTATTTTCTAAAATAGTTCTAAATCAAGTTAATTTAGGCATTGAGAGTTTGAATCTTTTCATCCATATTAAATATAGATCCGGTTTATTGCCATTAGTATTTTTTCAGCATTTATCTTTCCTATAATTTTTATGTTATAAATGCCAGCCGAATTTCTCTTTTAGTTGATATTTAACAAGTTTAAAGTTATCATCACAAAATAATTTTTTTCAATTCTTTTTGGTATGTTTGATTACATTAACTTGGAAAATAACACCAAATGAATAAGAATCCATCCCCCTTCAATCTCAAAAAAAAAAAAAAGAGTTGACCTTCAATTTTCCGTTCAATTAATTTATTTTTATACTATCACCAATCTATACTATCATATATAGCACCATAAACGTTTGACCATAATTAGATTTATTTTGACTAAATAAAATAATCTCATTGGTCTATTTCAATTTAATTTGAACTTAAAAAATATTTCCATATATTAGCAAGATATAAGGGTTAAAATTGGCCCATATATAGCAAGATAGTGTTTGGCCATAATTAATTGGATTTAAAAAATTTAATTAATTGACTTTATTTATATATATCAATATTCTCTAATTGAATTAAAATTCATAATTTTGAATATCATCATCTTGATTTTAACTCAACACATATTTTCAAAACTGAATTAATTTCTATAATATTTACCAATGGAACCATTAATGTTTGTCTAGATGAAGAGAAATTCGATCACCAGAAAAAATTTTATATTTAACCATGGCTAATTGCTATGGTTAAAAATAAATAGTCATAGTTAATAGTCATTCACCACGGTCATACAACAATTATTGGCTATTGTATTTGCGAGTGTGACTAAAAACAATTGTCATTGGCAAAAACATCTGCTATGACTCATAACTCTGACAAAAAGAGTTTTCATGGTGGATAATTTAGGTTTTTGCAACAGTTTTTGTTTAACCATGGTTAATAATAATTATTTACCATAATTTTAAGATTGCAAATTTTTATAAAAATATACTAGGTTTTAAAAGACATTAATTAGGATTTTATTAGATTTCTATAAATTTGCATCAAATTGGTAACCTTAATTAAACATTTCTTAATTTATCTCACAATTTCGGAACCAGAAATAGGGGTTAAACTTTGAGACACTATCTATATCTTAAATAGATAAATAAAATTGAAATTATAAAGTCTCTCTTTGTCTCTATCTGATATGCATTTCTATTTTTTCTTGCTTGCATGGAAGTTAGTCACTACTTTATCTCAATCATATTGTTATTAAAATATAATTCCTCATTCTCAACCATATTGAAAAAGAACAGATGCAATATCTATAATGTTCTAATCACATGTGCAGCTCTCTTCTTCTTTTTAATTCTTTACTTTCATTTGTGATTATTAATTTTATTTTGGGTAATGATTCATTATGTTTGTCGCATAGTTTCAGCTTTTCTTTAATTTGTATTTTCACCTCTTTTTTTTTTTTTTTGGTAATTTTTGTTGTCTCTTTCAGTCATTAAATTTTTCAGTTGTATATATTTATATACATCCATTTAATTTTTTTTATTCACCATATATTGTGAGATGTAATATGTTATTATTTGTTAACATTAAATTTTGCCTTCAATGCTCCTATTTTGTATTTTTAATTCCTATAATTGCATAATTATTGACCTCTATTTAACGTTATTTTAATATATACTATATATATATATCAACCTTTTTAATGGTCAAATTTTCATTTCTTCACATATTGGGCATGCATCATATTCGGTAGAACATATATGTTTCTTTTTGGGGATGTTTGACCATAGTCATATTTCATTTTCTAGATTGTTTTTTTAACTAAGTTTCCATTTTGAAGAGCTACTGAGAATCATATGTTTTGATTCTTTTAAAGAAAAGAGTAAGTTTTGAAATCTGATGAATTTTTTCACTTATCAAAAAAAAAAAAAGAATATTGATTTTTTCCTTTAAGAAATTGTTGGATTATTTTACATTTAAAAAATATAGTTTTTTATTTCTTTTAGAACTATAAATTACTTGGTTTGTTCTATCTCTTTTTCCATTATATATAATTTTATGACGAGTTCTTTCTGATATTTCAGTTATCATATTTTTACATTTTTTCTACTACACGTATATGAGCAAATGTTTGTCTGAAGAGTTTATTTATTTAGAACTTTTGTTTTTTTGTTTGAACAAAAGGATAATTTATTTATGTATTTCTGCAGCTTGGGAAGCTTGTTACAGGAAATTTACAAGATCTAGCATACAATTTTGACAAATTCTGTTCCAAAATGTCTTTCAAAAAGATCGGGCACTCCTGGAAAGTAAAATTTTCAAAGTGGTGTGCTGCAACATATTTGGCCAATGTATCTGCTGCCCAGTTTACTTCTCTCGAACAAAATGTGATTTTTACTTCTTCAAATTCAGTCAATTTCTTTCGGTAATCCTTGAGCATCTGCACGAGGTGCTTGGGTGGAACTGCTGCCCTGCATAGAGCATTAAATAGCAATTGAGAAGCTGTTTCAACTATTAAGTGCGTAATTTCATAAGATTTTGCAATAGTAAGTCCCATTACGCATGCCCAGATTTCAGCCATGGAGTTGGAATTTGTACCTGTGGAATGAGAAAAAGCTAATATGAAGTTACCATCCTGATTTCGGAAAATTCCCCCACTTTTCCGACCATCCCGGGTTGTTTATAGAAGAACCGTCTATGTTGAGCTTTATCCAGTTAGAACATGGTTTCTCCCACCTGACCCATACAGTATGTTTTTCTTTAAACACTCTTGTTGGGGAGGTATGTTGTATTTGTTAGATATTTGTCCAGATTTGTTCCAGGTTTATAGGCTTATTCTCAAATATAGCAAGATTACGTACCTTCCAGATGTACCAACAAGCGATAGCTATGAGCATTTGTTTTTTTAGGCTTGTTTCTCCAAGAATGTAACAAACAGATAAAATTTTGCGTAGGAAGAGAGAGCAATTCAGGAATAACAGCTTGTATAAGGGGGAGGAAATACTTACCTTCTGTATAAGAATGGGTTCTTGAGTCACATGCTTCTTTGCATAATGAACATAAAGGAGATGGAATCCTGAAACGTTGATATAAGAAATTTGCATTTGGAAGTGCTGAATGCCCTGTGAGCCAAGCATGAAATAGGACTCTAGGTGGTGCTTTAATATTCCACAAAGAAGTCCATGGTAAGATAGTAGGTAGTTGATTGTTTGATTTCGAATGAAGTCAATGGTACGCTGATTTAAGAGAAAATTTACCTTTATGGTTCCAAGCCCAGGCTGAGTAGTCTGTTTGCTGTGTTTGAGATAAAGGAATGGATAGGATTTTGCAGATAATGTCATTGGGAAGAACATGTACAAGTGAAGAAATATCCCATTTGAAATCATGAGTAATAAAAGATTGGACCTTTAAATCTTTTAAGTTATCTGGAATATTAGAAATTACTTCCATAAGCGTGAAAGTATCAATCCATTTATCTTCCCAGAAACGGATTTGTTGCCCATTTCCTACAAACCATTGGGTGGATTGGTTAACTAAACTAATCTGATCATGAAGATTCTTCCAAATCCCACTTTGATGAGGTTTATAAACTGATTCTATGAAATGTGTATGGATAAAAAATTTCTGTTTAAAGAGTTTAAAGAAGAAAGAGTTGTCTCCGGTATGAAGTCTCCAACTCTGTTTTAGTAAATATGCCGTATTAAGAGTGCGCGAGTCTCTCAAACCAAGTCCACCCTCTCTTTTTGAAAGCGTTACAGTTTCTAGTTAACAAGGCTAGTTTTTTTATCTATTGGTTTAGCATTCCACAAGAAATGTTTTTGGAGAGAAGTAATTTTTTGGTGGATTACAGCCGGCAGCTTAAATAATGACATATAGTGATTAGCTTTAGAAACAAGACTACTCTGTATAAGTACGACTCTCCCCGCATATGAGAGATTCTTATTATACCAAGTTTGGATTTTGTTCTCAATTTTTTCAATAATATCATAAAACATATTGTTGGTAATACGGTTGGTTGTGAAAGGCAAACCAAGATATTTATTTTTTGTAGGGCTATGTGAGAGATTTTAAGGCCATTGCTATTTTTGATCTGATATTGGGGGGCGTATAATTAGAGACAAGAAAACTAGATTTGTCCCAGCTAATTGTTTGGCCAGTTATCTCGGAGAAAATGTTAAGGAGTTCTAATAAATGAGAAATTATTTTTTTATTTCCTTTAAGGAACAACAGGCAATCATCAGCAAAAATAAGTATAGGTAAGGAGTGTTTTTTAAGGCAAAAGTTCATTGACATGCAATTTGTTACATGAATAGTTGTATAAAATCATTATTTTATTGAAATAGTTTATTTGCATATATGGATGGATATCGCTTTATTCTTATTAATGATTGTATATTTTTGTAAATTTAATTGATATTGATGCATTGTGATTAAAAAAAGCATAATTTTATATTATTGACTATTTTTTTTAAAAAAAAACTCAACTAACTTTCACATAATTTAAAAAAATTTCAGATATGATTTATTCATAATTAAATCAAACCCGTGCATAGCATGGGGCATATACTAGTATATATATATATATATATATATATATAAATAGGGTAAATTAATCTACCTCCCCTGAGGTTTGGCATAATTACAAATACCCCCTGAGGTTTGTAACCGTCTAACAAATAACCCATTTTCATAAAATTTTATGGGTGAACTGACCAAAATGCCCTTATGCACTGAATTATTTTTATTTAATTTTTAAAATTTTTTTGGACTCCAATGTGCAGGGAGAGGTTTCTTAAATTTTTTACACAGAGGAGCAATAATGCAATTTTCCTTGACCGATTTTTCTACAATTTTAATGAAAAAATTTAAGGGCAAAATAGTCAATTTTAGGCCTTTAGTTAAAAATTACAAACCTCAGGGGAGTATTTGTAATTTTCCAAACAATGAGGGGGTATTTATAATTATGCCAAACCTCAGAGGAGGTAGATGTAATTTACCCTTATAAATATATTTTGAAAAAGAAGACATAGCATTACTATGACAAATTAGCCAAAATTTGTTTCACAACAAGGGAAGTGGAGAGGAAATGAGCCTTCCACACTTCCAATAGTATGTTTAGCAAGACAGTGGGCTAGTGCATTGCCCGTTCTACGCATCAAACTAAAAAGACAAGAGTCAAAAACAATAGATAGGCTTAAGATGTCATGGACAGTAGGTCCACAATCAGTAGAGGAGCCACGCGACTAGGAGAGGTAAGAGTGAAGAGTAGCACGATCAGTTTCAATTAGAATACGCTTCCAACCGCGGCGAATTGCAAGCTGAATAGCAATCCTCGTAGCCCAAGCTTCTACTGCTTCAGGAGAGAGGGTACGGTGATCTTAGATGGCCATCTAAGCAAAGGCAGGCACCCTGGTTGTTTCTCGCAACAATACCAACCACAAAATCTCCGTCATGGGCGAATATCGCTGCATCCTCATTAAGCTTCACCCAATCACCCGGTGGCTGTCCAAGCAGTAAGCACAGGCCCGTTTCGAAGACATCTGTGGGGTTCCAAAAAGCCAGCGAAGGCGGAGAGATAAGCACGAGCAAAAAGAACAGTCCGCTCCGGGGAGTAGGACTCATTCTTTGCACATTTCCTGTTACGACACCACCAAATCGACCAAGTAATAACGAGAAAGAGCCAGAAGTCCAAGGTATCAAGTTCACGGGATGCATGAAATATCCAGTCCTGGGCATTAGCTGGCCAAGCGAAGACCACGGTCCAGCGCAAGTCCGACAGGCACCACACTAAATGGCTGAATTGACAATGGAGGAACGTGTGTTGATTAGTTTCGTCGGGTGCCGCACACAAAGGGCAATAGATGTTAGAGTTCAGGAGCCTTCAGATGAGGTTCTATCCAATCGGTAATGAGGTTGTGCACAACCGCCAAGCAAAATTTTTGATCTTGTTGGGTACCTTTGCTTGCTAGATTGCTTTCCACCCCGCCCAAGAAGCCGCACAAGAGGATGTTGAGGAGGTTGGGAGATGGGCATGGTTTAACTCAAAAGCCAACCTGTACGCCTATTTAACTAAAAAAGGGCTTGATTTCGTGTAGTGCCAAATGATTTCATTCGGAAGAGGTGAGGCACTGATGGGAACGAAGAGAATAGCTCAGGCATCCACAAGATCAAATATAGATTCAACAAGTGCAATATTCCAGTCAGGACGAGAAGAATCAATCAGATGACTTACCATGGTCGGTGGAGGTAATGGTTCTGACTAAGAGATGGGGCGAAAAGTAGGCGGCTTCGAGAACCATGGATCAAGCCAAATCCTAGTGTGTAGTCCGTTCCCAATTCTCCATCGGAAGCTTGCTTGAACGAGTGGCTTAGTGGAAAAAATGCTCCGCCAAGTAAGGGATGGTCTTGTGCCCAAATCTGCATCAAGAATAGAAAGGCCCGGATAAGTGCGCAAAGTAACCGTGCGGTCAATGATGTTGGATGTGTGAGCAACCACCAAAACTTCTTGGAAAGCATGGCACTATTGAACGTCCGTAAGTCTCTCAAGCCAAGGCCACCCAGAAGTTTGGAAGTGCACAACGTCCCCTGTGAAAGCCAATGAATCTTTTGATTGTCCATCGAGTTCCACTAAATCTAGCAATCATGTCCTCGATGTCACGGATAAGGCCCTCTGGTAATCGGAACACGTCCATAGCGTAAGTCGGGATAGCTTGAACCACGACTTTAATAACACCTCCTTGCCAGTGTGAGATAGTTGCTTTTCGCCCTAAGAACTCATTTTTTGCCAAATCCTATAACGAACTAACACAAAAACCGCTTTTCGTGACCTCCTAACAACAGACGATAAACCTAGGTATTTGTCATGCCTATCTGCCCTCCTTATACCTAACCTGCTAGAGATAGTAGCCATCAAGTCTACCGATGTGTTTTTACTGAAGACAACCACTAATTTCTGAAAGTTAATTTCTTTTCCCAAAGCTCTGCCATTAACCTGAAGAATAGAGTTTATACAATGCATGTTTTCATATAGCCAGGGACTGGTCTTTGAATTGCTTGATCCTTTGTAATTTATCCCTCTTTCTACTTGATTTATTCAATAGTAGACAAGGATGGCATCGAATTATGTTGGAGGAAGGGAAAAAGCCCTGTTAGCAGGAAGAATTAGACAAATAAATACTGTTTGAATCAATAGGTAAGGGTAATGTGATGCCTATTTGTGCCCAGGTCCTCCTTTCGTGCCTTATGATCCACTCGTTAGGGGAGGAAGAGAAGGTTTTCCTATCGAGCTAGATCTCCATTTCAAATCTATTGTGTTAGGAAGGCTTGCCTCGAGAGGATGATCGGCGGCCTCGGTGGAGGCTTGTGAGAAAATAAGCGTATCATCAACAAAAAATAAATGGGAGATGCTAGGGGCACCTCTACAAGTACAAATACCCTGCAACTGACCAAAAGTTTCAGCTCTAGAAATCAAAGAATTAAGGGCCTCCGTGCATAAGAGGAATAGTATGGAGAGAGAGGATCCCCCGGACGGAGGCCTATTTCCGAGGTGATATGACCGAATTGTTTCCCACTCAACATAATAGAATAAGAGACAAAAGAGACACATAATAAAACAAGCTGAGTGAAATGATCATGAAATTCTAATTTGAAGAGTACCTGCCGGAGAAAGCTCCACTCAACTTTGTCATACACCTTGCTTATATCTAGTTTGAGAGCCATGTGCCCCCTTTTCCCAAGTTTTATTCTTGATAAAATGGTTAATTTCAAAAGCAATTAACACGTGATCGGTAATAAGTCGACCAGGGACGACCGCAGATTGCGTAGGAGCAATAATATTATCAAGAAAGCGTTCAGTCTATTAGCAATACTTTTCGTGGTAATTCTCATTATCACATGCATAAGCTAATTGGACAGAAATGAGTAATCAATTCAGTTATTTATTTATTTATTTTTTTAAATCTTGGGAATCAATACAGTATGGGTACAATTCAATGTAGAGTCAAGAACACGATCATTAAGGATGCTAAGAAGACATTTAATCACATCAGATTTAACGATATGCTACAATTTCTGAAAGAAAAAGGAAGGCATACCGTGGGGTTCTGGGGATTTGACGGGAGCCATTTGGGAGATTACGGAAGTGATTTCTTCCTCAGTATATGGCTTTAGCAGTCCGCAATTCATCTCGGAGTCCACTTTACGCGTCAAGGCTTAAACCCCACCTTCCAAATCATTTATAGATGGCTCGGCTGAACAAAAAACCCGACCAAAATATTGAGAAATGTGGTGCTCGATTTCTTCCTCCTTATCAATCCAATTACTCGTGGCATTTTTTAGTCTATGAATCTGATTGTGCCGGAAGGACTTGTTTCCATGGGCATGGAAGAAGCGCGTATTTCGATCACCTTCTTGGAGCCAATGGGATTTCGCCCATTGTTTCATAATCTCTTCAGCTTGTAGTAATCTTTCTAATTCTTTTCGTAGCCCGTTCTCTTGTTGTCTACTCTCAGGTGTAATAGGTTGCCTTGTAAATCCTTTGTAACTGATCTTGAATTTCGAAGACCATTTTTTGTAAAGCTTTGTGACCCATTTTCTTCTTGCCCAAAAACTCATGCGATAGTATTCAATATTTCGTTGGATATGTCCCTCTGCCGAACTAACATCCGAGTGCTGCCAAGAATCTGCAATCACTTGTTCGCAATCCGTTGTTCCAATCCAAGCAGCTTCAAACAAAAAGGTCGGACAGATTTACGACTTCTGAAGGTCGTCGGATTTTGTTTAATAAACAGAGGAGTATGGTCTGGATAAATGGTCAAGAGTGACGAAACCCACGTATTAGGAAAATGAGATGCGAAGAGTTATTTCCACATGCCCGATCCAAACGTTCAAAGATAGTGTGCGGTGTCTTTGCAGGTCACACGAAGTGAAAAATTTGCTTGAGTATCCAAGGTCAAAGAGCCCAGCTCGATTCAAAGTAATCCGAAAGTCACGAGTTTGCTAGGCGGGGCGAGGCAGGCCACTTTGTTTCTCCGATGATTCGAGAATCTCATTAAAGTATCGGGTAACAAGCAATGTATGAGGGGATTGGGATGCTAATCTCTCAAGTAGTTCCCACGAAAGTTTCTGATTAAAGTTTGGGTTCTCTATAAAAACATATGAAACGCTATGAAGAAGAGTCATCGTCAACGGTTACGGTAACATCGATATGAGACTTAGAGTAACTGCAAAGAACACATGAGATCGATTTATTCTAGAAAAGAGCCAGACCACCACTACGACCAGTACAACTAACACCAAAACCATGTATATCCAACCGACGACGAAGTTGTTTGATACAAGAACAAGAACACTTGGTTTCCATTAGAAAAAGCAAGGAGGGGGTGATGGACCCGGATGAGCGATTCCAGGCCACTGGCTATCAAGGATCCCCTCAAACCTTGACAGTTCCACGATAAGAGATTCATAATGCCAAGCGGGACTGCTTGGCAGCTTCCGCCCTATCGCTGAAAGTTTGGATTAGTCTGTAATCTCACTATCAATCTGCTTGAAACATTTTGAGGGAGAGTTTGAAGCATCAAGAGTCTCATTCATTAGGCCGCGTTTGCGAGGAACATAAATGATCTTACGTTTGCTAACTTTTTTACGGCCTTTAGTGGAAAGAGTGGATGAGGATTTGAATTTGGAGAGGGGTTGATTGCCTTCTGCAGTGAAAGTTAACAGAACCTTAGTAAGTGCATGGGATGAGGGCAATGGTAGGATATTATCATTATGGAAAGATATGGACGTAGGGGTTGTTATGGGAATGGTTACTAGAGTTAAGGTGGTTGTGTATTCAGGGTAAAAGTTAGGGGATGAGATTTGAGGGGAAGGTTTATTGTAGATGTGTTTAGGAGAATTTGGGAGTGGGATTTATGAGTTGTTGTGTGGTTGGGATGATGGGCCAGGTTGGGTTAATGGGGTGTAGGGACGGTTAGGTGTGGTGGGGCTGGGTTCGGGTGGGTTGCTAGGGAGTAACAAAAGACATCAACTCATCTTCTAGCTTCGAATGGGGGCTGGGTGATCCAGGGTGACAGGGTGAAGGCTAGCCTGGGGGTAGAGTTGGTTCCTCCACGTGATCTCAGTACTGACAGTGGGGAGGTATGGAGCCACGGGCCGAAGGGAAGAGGGTCTTGTTTCTCATTCAATCCCGGTTTGAGTTGGCACGGACAAAATTTCATAAAATTCCCAAAATTTCAAAATATTGTCACGATTTTTTATCTATTGCAAAATTTCGTTACAAAATTCGTTATGTAAGAAGTTGACTTTTCATATTGTGCGACGACTTTGCGATGGTATATTCGTGGCAAAATTGATGGCAATTAGTTGTAAAATCATTTTTCGTTTGTAACTACATTTGCAACAAAAATTCATTGCAATATTGCAACGGACTGTTTGCAACACCATTCCATTGCAAATTTTGCCACGAAATATTTAACTACAATCCATTGCAAAATCATTTTGTTTGCAACGACATTTGTAACGAAAGTCATTGCAATATTGCAATAATTTTTTACAACGACATAATTTACTACAATTCGTTGCAAATTAATTTTCGTTTACAACGACAATTGCAACGACAATCCATTGCAAATTTTACCACGACAATTGCAATGACAATCTATTGCAAAATTATTTTCGTTTACATCGACAATTTCAAAATTTATATTCAATAATGAAAATATATTTAATTTAACTCTAACAATTTATAAATTCAAATATGACTATATATTTAAGCAAAAGTACTTATAATAATGACAATTCAACATTCCAATCCACAAATAAAAGTATTCAATTTTAAAGTATACATATTTAAAAGGTGGATCATATTCATTTTCACAATCTTGTGAAGGTGGGTGGTCGGGTGGGAATGACAAATTATTATCAGCGAGATTATATTCAGTATTGCTCATATCGTCTTCAAGCGTAGTACCAAATTTATCAGACATGAAACTCATTATTTTCTACATCTTTTTAGTGTTGCGCTCAATCTGTCGTTTCATGGTCTTGTTTTCATGAAACAACTTCTGTACCAACTCTGATTCATGCCATTCCGGTACTGAAGTGAGATTGGTTGTTTTAGTCAAGATAGAACAAGTATTAGTCCTTGCCTCCGAGCCTATCCCCCAAATTCGACCCTTCTTTGCTCCTCCAATTGCTTCCAACCATAGTTGTTGATCATTAACTGATGTGCTCGAAGATGACTCCGATAGACTTTGAGAAGCAATATTATGACCATCACTCATCTTTTGAAAATTTTCCTATACAATTAAGAATATTAGAATTAGCAAATAATTTCAAAATAAATAAAATTATTTACTTTGATTTCAATGTAAATAGTATAAACTTACAATTGCATCCACAGCTTTCGGACCAACCCAATTGCCTTCTTTTATTTTCCAATACTTCTCCAACTGCTCAATAAGTGTCGGTGGGCGACCGAGCAATTCCTCCTAATAAAGTTTTAAAAAACAAAAATTAATCTTGAGTTAAAGAATCAATTATAATCTAAACACAAAAAGTAAATTATTTATATCTTACCAACTTTCGTTTTTGTTTTGAAACTGAAGCAGAACTAACCTCGCTACTACAGATAATTGAGAGTAAGTTCACTCCCAGCGTATAATGGTTGATTTGCAACGCACACAACATCAATTTTTTTTTATACAATGCTCCTAAATTGCCAGCCTCGTATTGTACACATCATAACTAGAACTCGAACCAACCTCATTTGCATGTGATTAATTGCTAGGATATGTCGAATCATTGAATACATCCTCCAATGGATGAGATACAGGACCGTTGCATCAACGACCATCCTATGATCCCAATTCAATTGCTCATATTTATTCCAATTTGTCATTTAATTTGCAGAGTTGCCAGCTGACATTAGATGCTCACAATACATCTGTATAATTTCATCACGAGATGTCCAATTATAGTAATTTTTTTTAAAGCCTTTCTTATAGAGATCGCATGTCACCTCCTCCGTGAATTTGTACTAATCATTTTTACATACACTACATGGACAACGAATTTTTCTCCCCATCTATAAAATCATGTTGTGTTTTTTGCCCAATCTATAAACTTGGTGACCCCATCTATAAATTCTTTTGTATGATAATGCCTTCTTTCTTGTGGCCTCCGTTGCAGGCAGCTTATTTTCCAATATGAACATTCTCTTCTTTCCGAATAAGCTCTCTGCAAACTCGGTGCTTTTTTCTATCATGGAATTTAACAGGAATGGTCCATTTAATTTATTTGAAAATATGGATAACTTTGTCCATCTCAGTGAAACAGACTAAGAACCCCCAAGCTCTTCTGGTAGATATGTCATCTTCACTAAGGAAAGATACTAGGGGCGCTTCTCCTGTGGTAGCCTTGACTCTGTTAAATGCTACCATGTTGGGTCTTTGTAACTTGATAAAATAAAATATTGGATAAGACCCTTTCGTGTGATTTTCGGAGCTACTGAAATGAACTTAAGCTCCAAAATGTCTCCTCATTTGTAGTGGGTATTGTTCTGCCATGCGTCATAAACCGCCCCACTAATCTATTCCTGAAGTTTTGAGATTTCTGGGAATCCAAGCGACATAGTATGAACTAAAGCAAGGGCTCCAAAGTCATACCATTCTCGTACATCTTCTGGGTTAGAACCTTCGAGCATCTAGGTCTTATTATATTTTCTAGATGTATCTACGATGGTCTTGCTTGGATTGATGCCTTTTCAGGAAATAAGTTTTTCCCGTGATCTCTAATCACCCTGCCAAGCAGAAATAGAAGATAAAGATTCATTAGTATTAACCTTAGAAGTGCTTGTCAACGGCCCAAGGTTAATCTATTCCTCTTTTACCCCAGAGGCACTAGGTTGACTTGAATTATCTGGAGTTCGCACTTCCTATAACTCAACTTTTGCCTTTTCACTAAAGTTTGGCGGGCCTCGTGCAAGCAATACTTGAATTTGCCATTATAGGTTCAGAGCCCTGTTCTCTAATTGCAGGTTTAGAGCCTTGCTCTCTTAATTCTTGGGCCATCATTGAAGATGATGCCTTTCGACTTGGTTCTAGTAGATCGTTCCATAACGAGCCTGCGGGTAGTTTGGTACTCCTAATGGCGATCTGGACAGTGTCAAGATCCAGCTTGTTGGACTTGGCCAGCTATTTGGGCTTTGATCGTCAGCTGTGCGAATCTCTTATCAATCTCCTCAAAGTCCTCCCTGAGGTGCCTGAGTCTAATAATGATAGAGTCTGCTTCAGATGCCTCCATCTCTCGTCAAGAAATCTGCAAGAACATTTTCATGAGATTTGATGATGACAATATTATTACAATAATATTGGCATTCTGCTTGCAGTCTAATAATACGTGCTTTCTTAATTTTTGATTCAAATGTATTTTTTAAGAAAGCTTTAACATTCATATTATCAACTTTTAACGTAAATTCTTTAGCTAGTAAAAATAAAGGCCACTTCTTGAAAGCCTTCCAAACCGCAAAGAATTCTTTCTCGTTGACTTGAAGGACAAGCGGATCCGCCCGGCAGCCCGAGCGGAAGCGAGAAAGTGAGAATAGTGCGTAAATATAAATCAAATTTAAATAAACGTGTCCCAAGGGTGTACCCTTGGGTGCTCAATCGGGTGTTCGATGTAGGATGTATTAATGTTTAAAGCATAAATATAACACATAGGGCATAGATGAAAAGTCAAAATCATCAAAGCATAATAAAATCGTTACCTTTGATGATTTTTCATATGCTCGGCTACTTGCGTTGTTCCTTCTCCGAATGCTCATGATCCAAACGTATGAATTCTCCAAAGGTGATCCACACCACACCAGAACAAACACACATCTTCTTTTCTAGAAGAAAACGGATTTAGGAAGGAATCGGTTCAAGAGAAAAACACTATGAATTAGTGTTCTCTCAAACCTACTTTGTTCTTCCTTTTAATTCAAAATAGAGTGCAGAACACAAGTGGGAAGGGAGAGAGATGGCCGAGAGTGAGAGAGGAGAGAATTTTAGTCTTCTTTTTCCTTGAAAAAGATGAATAATGATTCCAATTCACAAGGTGTTGTATATACTAATAATATACATAATTAATGTGATTATTGGAATGTGTCTAGTTTCATCCAAGGATGTCTAGATATATCCCAATCAATCACCATTAATTCTTCAATCAAGCCTACCAACTTCTAAGGTATGATTAAATCATACCAATGGGGAAGGGCTTGATTGGAGTTGATTTGTCTCTTACCAAAAGAGACAAGTCAACCACTACCTTGCATGGAACATGGCTGAATTTTGCTTCCTCCAAAGGAGCATTTCGGCCATGTTCATTATGGGAAGAAGTCTAACTTCTCCTATTCAAAAATAAGAATTATTTCTCCTTTCGGGTCAAAATCTTTTGTTCCAGGTCAATAAAGACTACAAACTAGTACTGCTAACAAAGCGAGGGGCGTAGCGAAGAGCTTGTTCCGGTTTCGAAGCCGGTTGGGTCGGAAGAGCAAGCTTCTTCTTTTCAGGCGGAAAGTCTTGTTGTCTTTCTTTCGGTATCCTTAGGTTAAGAATACGAATCCCATTTCCTTTCAAAGAAGGTATCCTCTACCCGACTTTCTTTGTTTTTAGTAATAGTAAGGAAACTCAGTTTCTTTCCGATTCTGTTAGTGATTAGTAATCCCGAATCGAGCCTGATGCCGTGGAATTAGACCAAGGGGAATCTCCATAGGAACTAGTCTCTTAGATTTCGCACATAGGAGATCGAGACACAGCCCCAGGGCTATGGGGAAAGATGTAGATCGATCGCCCTTCCGTTATATGCATGCTAATGGGGCAAGTATGTTTTTTCATTGTGGTTCACCTTCATATTTTTCGTGGTCTATATCATGCGAGTTATAGCAGTCCTAGGGAATTTGTTCGGTGTCTCGGAGTTGTAATCTTCCTATTAATGATTGTGACAGCTTTTATAGGATATGTACTACCTTGGGGTCAGATGAGTTTTTGGGTTGATTTATTCTTCTATATCTTATATCTGCTTTCTTATCTACTTTCTCTCCGGGCCAGTCCTAAAAGCCCATCAAATTAAAGTCCGCCTTTCCCTTCCCTCAAGAGCTGCGAATTCATACCTGAAAGCATAACTGATTCGAATTTTCGTAAGGAGAACTGTAAGGGGCGGCTTGGCGGGGGAGGTACGTAGCTTCGCCGCTAGAGTATCCGAACTTCCGCCCGACTCCCCCAGGACCTTGCCTAGGGGCAGGTTTGAAGAGCAGAGAAGGTGCTGGTGGAATGAATTGATCAAAACGCTTTCCATTTCGCCTAAGGGGCCCTTTCCATATGCTTCTTTTTCGTTATAGGTCATAGAGGTAATAAAAGAAAAAAGAGGGCACTCACACTAAATAAGAGAACCGGGCTTTTCCAAAGAATTACTGCAGCTTTCCCACTCCCTTTGATTATCATATACAAAAAAGTATCTTCCACTTTCCTAGGCGGACGAAGGACGGCTGTCGTTGGTACTACATGGTGGCATTGTAACCGGATCTTTCCCTAGAGCAGTTCTTCGATGCCCATGTCTGCTCACCTTTCTTTACTAGAAAGCAATGTGGTGCCAGACCTCAGAAATGTCTTGCCTTGACCCAGAGTCGAGAGCTTTCAAGGAGCTGTGTTTATTGTAGGGGAAAGGGTGAAAAACCAATCATATTAGGGGTCTGACACACCCATCAGGTCAGATCAAGGAGGGTTGGTGTGGCACCTAAGGCAAAACCTGAACTCACATTCTTCGGACTCGCCGAATCCCGCCCGCATTCGGGATCGGGCAGTTTAACGGACCGGGTTTTATCGTAATTCAATTACGACGAACCCTAAAAATTAAATCCAATTTAATGTCCACTTAAATTATTCCCGTTGGTTATTTAATCCAATCAAAAGATCCAACATCTCAACTTTTCACTTTTAATCGATAAATCCAATTAACGATTAAACGAGGGCCCGATACAATATCGGCTCGTCCATCCAATGGACTATCCCTTAAGTAATCCAATTACTTATTTATCCTTCGAGGTTGACTCCAAATCAATCTCTCAACCTTCTCGGTGATTTGTGTGTGACCCTTTAAGTTCACCCTCAGCTAGACTTGGGCCCATGTCCCATAAGGGCCCGTTACCATGGGTGGCCGTCTAGCAACGATCCATGGCACTAGAGACCAGGTGAATATTGGCGTGAACATTTAGGTGCCGATTCCGTACGGGTACGGTTCTTCCATCTATCGTCTCCCGGCCTTAGTCTAGGGTATGGAATTGGGCGTCGGTTCCCATCCTTGACTAGGCATCTATGCTTAATACTCGAAACTACGTATGATTCATTGCATTGACACAGGAAACCATTCCCTGTTCGACCAACCACTATGGCCACAACTTTAAACAGCATGAACGTGTCTCCGAGTGCATAGGAGGTACCTCTATCACATACTGACAGGGGACGGATCCTCTTCTTGGAATCCATCGTCCTCGCTACACATTCCGACTGCATTGGACAAGGCTTATAATGATCATCCTACAGAATGATCACCTCTCGCTAGATCCAAGATACAGCCATCCTGTGCACGCGACTGCCATGATTCCTCAAGTCTGAGGACTACTCCCATACTATTGGAACCGGGGAAATCCAATCATACCGACCAAGCCTCCAAGGCTTCCATATGATGATCCCTGCGAGTCAGTCCAGTCGGCTCGACCCCAGTCGACCAACCCATCAAGATCGTGTAGGCGTCCCACGCCTGTCGCCGATGAAACACGACACTCATCCAATGAACACGACTCTTGATGCAAGTCTCAATAGGACTCTCGATGTCTCGAGGTCTTCGACTTGGAACGTTTCAGACCCAACTCTTAATAAGTTGATTTCATGACTACCATCCAATGCGTGGCCCAACTGCATGAGTTGTTAACCGTGGTCTGTGGGCTTTGTTGCGATATAAGTAAAACACCGTTTTAGCATATGTGAAATAAGCGCAACAAAGTAAGCACCAAAAGTGACGAACACTCATTTTATTCATCACATAATAATATTACATTTACATCAAGTTGTCGAATAGGTTACAAATCACCAAAACCTATTGGCTTTGTGGTCACCTATTCTAACAATGCCATAGTTTGGCTTGTTGCTCAGTGAAAAACCATCTGTGTATCTACATGGTTCTTCACTAGTAGTTGTCTTTCTCACGAGCACTGCTGCCCATCTGTAATCATTGGCGTCCGTATAGACTACCAACTCATCTTCGTCTGGTGGGATTGCAAGCTTTGGCAAGTTATTGCATACCCTGTTTTAACTCATGAACCATTTGCGTATGAATTACCTCCCATTTCCACTTTGAACTTTCTGATTCTTTCAAAAGTGGTTGGAAATCCTTTCTGTATTTTTCAAGATCCTTGATGAAGATTCCTGCAAAATTGACCACTCCAAGAAGCTTTGAAGCTGCTTCTTATCTTTAAGAATGTCAAGAAAATTGCAAATTTTCTCTACAATGTGTTCCTGTAACTCAATACTTGCTTCGTCAATAAGAATTTCTAGAGATTCAATTTTATTGACAACTATGATGGCTTTCTTTTCAGAAAGCACTAATACCTCTTTATGGCATGCATCTGAAAATATTTCAAGATGTCTAATATGATCCTGTATATTTCTGGATGCAATCAAAATATCATCTATGTAGACAAACATAAACTCTAGGTGGTCTTTGAAAAGATTATCCATTTTTTTTTTTGAAATATCTAAGGTGCATTGGCCAGTCCCATAGGCAGTACATTCCAGATATATTATCCTTGTGGTGTGGAAAATGCAGTATATTTCTTTGAATCATTTTCCATCTTAATATGATAAAATCCAGATTTGCAATCGAATTTGGAAAACACTTTGGCACCTTTAATGCAATCGATTAAGTGTTCTCTACTTGGGATATAATAACCATCAAATTCTAATATTCAATTAATGCCTTGATAGTTAATAACTAACATGGGTTTACCATTACCTTTTCTTCCCATGGTTTATAATCTTTGAGGAAACCTAACCCCAAAGTTATTATCCCATTTTCTCGTCCTGCAATTCCTGCAACAAATATCTCATGGGTTGCTATTTATAGCATTCCTTCGTATTTTTCCACAACAGGTTGTTGCAAATGATATAAGTCATTACAAGAAAAATAGTTTTCTTTTTCACTAATGTCAAATATAACCTGAATTTCTTTACAGCCTTCAGTGCATCTAAGTTTTACATTATCAACCCTAATAGCCCGAGAGATTAAGCCTTTTAACAGCTCCTGTTCTTTTCCTTTGTAGGCAGTAATCCTACCTTCCGAAAAGGACATCCTACTACTAAAATCAGTTCTATAACTAATGGTTCGATCTAAAACTGAGTGATCTTTTATCAGGATATCAACATCACATATTCTAGGTATTTTAATAGGATCTGGTGTCATTACCTTAGCGAATTCCTTGAAATTCTAAGAATCTCAATATACTCCTTCCCAAGGAACAAGTCTGAATGACATGTTGGAAAGGGCATAAGCTATTCCATATGTTATAGAATATGGTCTATTCCCATCTTTTATAAGATCTGTTCTTTTAAAATCCTGATGAATGGTTAAGACTTGACTAAAATCTTGGTCTGCTAGGTTGTATGCTATCCTAGGATGAATGTCAAACATCAGTTTTCCTGCATACAAATTTTCTATCATTGTCCCAAGACAACCATCTCTTAAGTTATTGATTCTTCTATCCATTATTGATAAATGTATTTCTGAATCAATTCCTTCCTTCAAAGTTGCTTTTAATAGCTCTTATGTGGATCCATTTCATAGTAACTGCTACTTCTTCCCTGAGTTTACTTAATTCTTCAAGAATTTCTTCTTTAAGACTAAGCTACATTTCCATCACATTACCAGTAAGTTCCATAGGAATTTCAAACTCACATGAACATACTTTGTCGATTATATGGTGTTTCCTTTGGTTCAACCCTATCTGGTTGAGGACTCTATCAATCCCTCCAATCCTAAAGCTTTTGTATGGCCTGAGATTAGAGTCTTGTCTCATGATTCTTTTCATGGTTTTGTTTGACACCGTCATCCTTGAAAAGAATCCTGATAGGCTATCTGAGGTTTGAAGCCTATCTCATTCGTTGTAATTGCTCTTACTTGGTTAAAGATCCATCCGAAGCACTTTCTATTTCTTCCTCGTATATGCTTTCAACTGAGGGAAGATCTTCGAATTAGTAGATTGGTACCAAGTCGCCGTAGTAAACTGCATCAAGAATGTCATTCATGGCTTCAAACTGTCGTAATTCACCATGTTTCTGTGGGCAATCTGGTGATATATGTCTTTTTGCGCCGCACGTCTAGCAGTTACAATCTTTGAAACTTTCATTGGCTCGGGTATGGGCTTGTCTAAAAGTTTTTCTCGTAGGAGTTCTCCCTGTGGATCTTGCATCCATTCGTCGAGATCCTTGGGATGAAGCTCTTGTTGGTCCTGTTCTCTGTCCAGATTTATATGATCTGGCCTTTGATTTGGACCACCATGATCTCCTTCTAAAGAGGATTTTCTGGAACTCTTGGAATAAGAGTCACTACCTTCCTTTCTCCTCTTCTTTTGCTCACTTGATTGTCCTATAATGGTTGGAAAATCATTACTATCACAATAGAGAGGGGTTCTTTTAGTCTTACCTCTCAGTCTTTTCATGTTCTTCTGGACGGATGCCTGATAGCACCAATCCTTTAGTTTGTCTTTGAGGAAACACATTCTTCTTGCCACCGGATCCAGTTGTCCTTCGGGTACTTTGTATGATTGTATCAACATTTTCCTCCATGAATTGCAGATTTTTGCAAAGAACATTACATCAACTATTTCAGTCGTTGCTCCACTCTGGAAGAAATACTTGCGGAAGCAATAGATATATTCATCTACCGCACAAATATTCCTTAATTCGAGGGCAAAGAGAGCTTGTGAGTACTCTCTAGCCTTTTCAATTGTACTTCCTTCGAAGTATCCGTCTCCGATGAAGTATATCTTAATCAAACTTTTGAGTCTTTCCACGATAGCACTTTTGGATTCTCCGGCTAGGATACTTGCTTTGGTGTCTCCTGGGGTGTTATCCCATTCGACCTTCACGAAATCTTCCAAGCTTAACTCCAATAACCTTATGAAGTTCTCCGTGTCAAGTTCTAATGTGGTTGCTGCTATCTTCATGGCTGCAACCCATTCGTCTATCAACTTTTCAATGTTTTCAAAAGTCGATGATATCCAAGTTGAGTATGGTTCCATATGGATGTAAGGGCTGGAGCATAGTTCTTGCCCATGGTGTATTTTCAGGCACTCATCGTGCGTCCTGGATTTTCTCTTAATCTGGTTCCCACGAACGTTGGGGTGGCGTTGGTGTGGAAATCCGTTCCTTCTCTCATAGGATGATCTTGTGAGGGATCATTTGAGCCTGTAGTTGCCTTTGGCGGTGGTAAAGCTGGAGCGATCTCATTGGTTTAGACGTTAACTAGATCCACAATCCCTAGTTGGGAAAGAGATTCAGCAGATTCTTGTAGATCTGATAGATCCACCCTTGATATATCCATTATTTTATGGATTTGATAATTTCAAGGATCATATTTTCTTGCATTTTTGGCTTTGGGATCTCCGTTGCCTTTCCCTTCTGATGCAGAAGAGGTACTGGTCCAAAGGCGTCCCTGATGCGCTCTTGGTGAGATCTAGATGTCTTAGGGGTATTCCTTTGGTTTCTCTTTAGATCTGTGATTTCAAATTTCAGATCTGTAAGATCCACATGTAGATCTGGAATGATCGTCAAGATCTCATCCATCTTTTGGCTCAAGAAGTCTATTTTCATAGGTATATGGATTAACCTATGTACATAGTCTTGAACTGTCTTCTAGATCTCTCTTAGATCTTGAGAGAATTTTGAGGTGTCCGGCTTGAGTTCCTTCCAATCAGTTCCTTTAGTCATTGTTTTTAGAACTGTATTGATTCAGGAATTTACCCGTTCCATTTCTCCTGGCTGGGATTCCACCATGGATCTCAACTGCATGTAGACATCTCACCGCATTTCCTGGTAGCGTCTCTCGGACCTGGTAATTTCTCAACCATTCCTCTCTTTCTTTTTCAGTAAGAAGTTTCAAGTCAATCCTTCTCGGACTTTGTTAATTTTCTTAAGAATTTCCATAAGAAAATTCTTTTTATGTACTTTCAGAATCTGAAAATATTCCCTGTTTTCATTATAACTAGAACTCTCGTTCGATTCCATAAATTTTCAAAAATCTCCCCCGTTAGGGATAAAATATCAATATGTAATATATACAAATATTTCTTCAATGAACCTAGGCTCTGATACCATTTTCATGCATGGGGGTGCTAAATCTAAAAATCTGGGCGAAATGGAAAAAATTCGTGCGAAGAATAAATTTAGGGGGACTAGAAATGATATTATAAAAAGATAAGGGTCGGTACTAAAACTGCCAGTTGCAAAACTAAGGTACTAAATTTGCAACTTTCATAAACTATGGTATCAATCTTGTCAGGCTCTCCATTGTATGAATAGAAATTAGCCTTTTTGAAAATTATATATCAAATTGCAAAGTGGCCTATAGTATTGTACCTCTTTTGCATTTATTCCGTGTAGGCCTGTCAATGGGCGGGTATTACCCTACCCAGACCCGGATCCAATAAATACCCATATTTATTATTTATAGACCCTACCCGTGCAATACCCATCGGGTCTTACCCATGGTATACCCACAAAAATTGGGTCCAATTTAGGTCTTACCCATTAGGTCTTACCTATGATAAAATTGAAAGCCTAGCAAAGGCGTGTGGATCGGCCCGGGAGTGGCGCGAAAGCGGAAGCGTGGGATAATTAAAATTGCAAGAATTTAAACATGCATAAACGATATAAAAATAAACACGTTCAAGGGGTGTTCCCTTGAATCTCCCGGGCATTCGGTGTATCTCATGAATAATAAAAGCATACAAAAGTTTCATGGAGGCCATAGGATTTAAAAGAAAAAGGGACGAAAATATAAACCAAAACCCTACAGATTGTTGTTTTCATCTTCGAGCCGGTACTCGCGTTGTTCCCCATTTTGCTCCAAGATCTCGAACGGGAGACCCTCTAATTCGTACATGCAATCCGCCTATATCTCTTGCTCCTCGTGCTAGCGAAAGAACAAGTGTATATAATGTTTGGAGAGGACCGATTGATCAAATGCTATTTAATTAACGAGATCAAACCTCCTATTGTTCAATTGTGTAACACAAAAGAAGATAGATGGAAAGAAGAGAGGGAGTGGCCGAGAGAGAGGGAGAGAGCCGGCGGTGGTGTGTGTATGTATGTGTTTGGAGTTTCATCATCTGTTCCAAAGAGGACACTTAGGAGTATTTATAGAGGAGGAATCCTATTCCTCTTCTAAGTCCTACTCTTTGAAGACTCCTCCTTGAATAGGATTTGACCTAGTCAAATCCTAGTCAACATCTAGCTTCTTGGTCAAATCAATCCTAGCCATTGATTCCTCTCTTTAATCTCAACCATTAATTAATTTAATGCAATATTTAAATCCCATTTAAATAATCCAAAAGGCAATAAATAAATATATCAAATATAAATATTTATTCCAAGCCCATTAAATTAATTTTCAATAAATCAAATTTATTAGATAAATTCCTTTCATCTAATAAATGGAATTATTACTTCCCAAGAAAAGAAGGACCCGATTAAATCCATTTTAATCATTCCATTTCTCCAAAAATTTAATTCCAAATTAAATACGTCGTGTGTGCGGATTGTGTGTGACTCTTTAGGTTCACCTTCAGCTAGACTTGGTTGGATTCCTAGAATCCGCCCGTCACCATGGGTGGTCGTCTAGCAACGGTCCATGGCACTAGAGACTAGGTGAATATGCGTGGGGATGAATATTTAGGCTCTACAGTACATCTATCCTTCCGTCTACGGTCTCACCACTTAAGGTCTAGGGCACAGATATGTAGGTACCCATTTTGGACCTAAGTGTCGGTCTGTCCTTTACCAAATGCCGCAGGGAAACCTTCCCTTCTGTTCAGTTACTGGGGCCACAGATTTTAGGGACGAGACACAGAGTATTGTGAGACACAACTATCAACACCCTTGACAGGAGACAGATCATTTCTTGGAAACTACTGTCACGTTGTACACCGTGGCTGCACTAGACATGGCTTATGACTACTCAACTGCATTTTGGCAATCTCTCACCATACCTAAGATATAGTCTCGATGTACAGGTAAACTCAGCAATTCCTCAATTCAAAGGACTTGACCTGTACCGTTGGAACCGGGAACTCACGTCATACCTAACCGACCCTACTCAAGGTCCTCCGTAAGACGATTCCCGTGAGTCATCTCAGTCAGCCGCTCCCCAACAGGCCGACCCACTAACACTGCTTAGACGACCCTCGTCACCCGTCGATGATGAAAGAATCGGTACGGCCCGGGAACGCGGCGGAAGCGTAAAATAAAAGAAATTTAAAAAACGATTTCAAAGGTGTGTTCCCTTTGAATTCCCGGGAGTTCGGTGTATTCAAAAGCATAATAACATACATAAAAATATGCTTGAACATGTGGCTAGAGGAGGAAACAAAAAAGGTACAATAATTTAAATAGAAACATACCTTTTTTGTTTCATATGTTCAACGGCAACAAGCTTTGATTCTCTTTTCGTTTCTTTTCCGTTCACCTTAGGATTCAAATTAGAACCCCTCTAATTTGTCCACACCACAGCAATGGAAGAAAATCTACATCTACTGCTAGGTAGAAGCTAGATCAAGCAAGAAACGAAAAAACGTATTACACTATTGATTAGTGTATACGTCTTTCTCATGTTCTCATCTTGAATCCAATTCAAATAGAACTCAAAAGAAGGAGAAAAAGCTGGAAATTTTCGTGGCTTGAGTGCTAGGGAGAGCAAGTTAGGGAGTTGAAAATTGTATGCATATGTTGTGTAGTTGTAGGTAGTTTCCAAAACTACCTACACACTAATGCACAACTTGTGCTCAACCTCCAACCATGTTAGCACAATATGTGGACCACCTAGCCATCATGGCAAGCCACATCATTGCTTACATGGAGGACTTTCAACTCCTCTTAAACTTGCATCAAACGTTTGAGCTTTAATTTCAAGTCATGGACTGGTTTTGACCGGTCTTGATTTAATCAAATTAAATCAAGTGATCCATGGGTTTTAAATTAATCCAATTAATTTTAAACCTTATTGAAATCCAAAAGTTCATTTAATCCAATTAAATAAATATAAGCTCAAACACTAATTAATTGATCCAATCAATTAATTAAACGAAACCCAATAAATTAATCCAATTAATTTAAAGGTATTAAGCCCAAAATTAATTAATCCAATTAATTAATTCTTGGGCCATCCATCCAATGGATTTTCCCAATAAATGATCCAATCATTTATATTCTCCTTGAATTAATTTAATCCAATTAAATTAATTCACTTCTTCCAGAATTAATTCCAAATTAATTCCACTACTTCCATAGTGATTTGTGTGTGACTCTTTAGGTTCACCCTCAGCTAGATTTGGGCTTGTGTCCAACAAAATTGATTAATTAAATCTAATTTAATTAACTATTTCTGATTAACCATTAATCAGAAATGCCCGTTACCATGGGTGGTCGTCTAGCAACGGTCCATGACACTAGAGACTAGGTGAATGTTGGCGTGAACATTTAGGCTCCGAATTCCATACAGGTACAGTCCTTCTGTCGACCATCTCCTGGTCTTAGTCTAGGGCATGGAATTGAGTGTCGGTTCCCATCCTGGACTAGGCAACTATGCTACAAACTCGAGAAGCGTTTACTCTATTGATCGACATAGGGAACCATTCCCTACTCGACCAATCGCTACGGCCGTAGACTTAATGAGTCGAAGCCATCTCAGAGCGCATAGGAGACATAGCTGTCAAATACTGACAGGGGACAGATTCTCTATTGGAATCCACCGTACATACTCCGATTGCACTGGACAAGGCTTATAATGACCATATCAAAGACACGTTCACCTCTCGCCAAATCCAAGATACAACCTTCATATTCATGCGACTGCTATGATTCCTCAAGTTCGAGGACTAATCCCGTACTATCGGAACCGAGAATTCTAGTCATACTGACCAAGCCTCCAAGGCTTCCATATGACGATTCCCGCGAGTCAGTTCAGTCAGTCGACTATCTTGCCAACTAACCCACTAAAATTGCATAGACGACCTACGTCTGGCACCGATGAAACTCGGCACTCACCCAGTGAATGCAATACTTAGTGCAAGTCTCTATAGGACACTCGAGGCCCAGACTCGAGGTCCTCGACTTGGAACGTTTCAGACCGACCTTTAAGGAGTTGGTTTCATAGCCGCCAACCTAAGCGCAGCTCAACTCAATGGGTTTAACCAATCGGTCTGTGGGCATTTGTTGTGACATTAAAACACATTCAATGTAAGTAGTAAGCACAATAAACACATTTTGCCAATGATGAATACTTACTTTATCCATCAGTATAATATAACTTTGATAAGGATCGAGAAATAGTTTCCAGAACAGCCAATCTAATTGACTTTCTGGTCACCTATTCTAACAATCTCCCGCTTGACCACAAAGCCAATTACCCATGTTGCTCAGATCCTTCTGAGCATGAGCAATCTACGATACTAGCTCGGTCTCGTGGGTCTACTATATTTCTCTGCCGAAGTGACATGGTCCACCCGTGTCACCTCTTCCTACCATTGCTGCCTGCAAATGGTGGTTGTCTAAGAATTTTCCGTGGATCTGTGATGAGATCTTGGGCCGAAAACGCTTTTGCCAAAGCCTAGTTGTTCGCCTCCAAGGCATCTACTGGCTCGGCCGTGCTAGGCACCACATCCATCCTATGGATGCGGTTTTCAATCCAAACCACTTTCCAGAAACGACTTCCAAAGTTGCCATACATTCGACCTTTCCAAGCTACCATACTCACCATTAAGTCCAAATGTATATACATATTGAGACTAAACATTATTCACATGATTCTAGAAGCTAGTATCGTTATAGCCTTCTAGAATCAACCCTCCACAAAACGTGCATTAAGAACGCTTCTTTAATCCTTATTCAGGTATTAAAGATATTCTCAACAGCTGTCTATTGCCTTCTCGGCACAAGCCCAATAACTGTTGTTATGCCCAAAGCATAGACAACATCAGGTCGAATGCATGAACAATATTTTCGTGCTGCCTAAGGCAAAAACGTAGGGGATGTCAAACATCTAAGCTTTCTCATCAGTCTAATGCGACTGAGTCTTGAACAGCTTAACCCTGTATAAAGGAATCCAATTCCTATAATGGAGAATTGCGTGAATAATGCTCGTGTTTCAGTGTTTCCTAACATCTTAAATTCATTCCAAATGAATAAGACTTTACACACTAAACACTTAGAACAAAACTATCCTCCCACTGACCCTAAAGCCTGTTACTGATCGATTCGTACTCGTATGAACTCGTCAAAACGAATATTCCATTTATACAAAATTTCAAACCCAGTTTGAATTTTCATGAAGGATCCAATAGCTCTAAGCGATTGATCCAAACCCGATGTCCAACATCGCTTCTCCTTGTGTCTTTTGGATGATAATCCAGTTGACCGGATAGGCCCATAAACCTATGCCTCTCAAGTAACTAAGGTGTTCTGGTTATCCCTAGGAGAACTGGAATATAGTCAGTAGAATAATATAATTACAAATGATGTTTGCATTATTCTGCATTAAACCTGCACAAATCAAATACCTAGTCTAATTTGTCTCCCACTAGTCCCTTGACGTATGTGGGACCATCCCATGTACTCAAGAACTTTGTAGGATGCAGGCTTGCCAACCATATCCTATATGGCAACTAGATCATGACTATTAGAAAATGCCATGTTTCTCAACTTAGCAACCTTTCAAGTCCATGTCTAGACGGTTTAAGGTAATCCAGTGAAACCCCGATCGAACCAAGTATAACAAGGTTCGATTTCTCCCTTATTAGAGACCGTTCAACCATGGTCCTTATAGGAAGAATTCCACTGAGTGAGAATTCCATTCTCATCTGGATATTCAAGAACTCGTACTAAATACACGCTCCTTCGATCTAATCGAGAGGTTTAATTTTGCAATCAGCTTGGTTCACCACTCCAAGTCTAATTCCCTTAACCTATCCAAGGTCCTTAGACTTGTGAACCCTCTTCTAGTGTTGTGTATTCAGTAACCTACGAATGTCTAAATGGATCCAATCCGATAGACTTTTGGCAAGCCCACTTTGTCCAACAAAGAAGCCTTATAGTCTTTCCATCTCAGAGAGGACTTGTAAGCTAGTCGACTCAAATTGCGTATCGCTAGATTCTTTGAATCTTCTAACTTCCTCATCCTTAACCAAAGGAAAACCATCCTAGCTTATGGATACCAAATTCGTAAGTTTATCTTGATTATCCATTTTAATCATTTGATTTGAGTGCTCATAATCCAATTATGGGATAATGTTTAACGATTATTATGTATCCCACCTAGCAGACAAGAATAGTCATTCTTTATCAAATAAAGTAATTTATTGATCAAACGTATGTAATTAAAAACTGTCCAACAGTACATAAAAACATACTTCGATCATGCCAGGTTACATATTTCCTTTCAAACTCTATCTTAACATGCTCACTGCTATGCTAAGCCTAACTAGTCCCTAGTGTTTGCAGCAGTGGCCCTGCCATCGCTAAGCCTTAGGACCTGTCTGGGCTTTCTACTCATAACCATTTGCAAACCATTCGCAGATTATGATTAACTGGTATCCAATACAAAAGAGTAGAACAATAATCATGTTGGTACTCAATTCAAATGTACCTTCATTGGAGAGGAGCTTGGGACACTCCCTCTTCCAATGTCCCTTTTCACGACAATTAATGCACACATCGTTTGGAATCTATGACTTTGACTGCCGAACCCTCTTCCTCTTTCCTTTACCTCCGCCCAACGGTGTAATAGGATCACCCAAAGTGCTAGAAGTGGCTGATGTTGTCTTAGCTTTCTTCCTCTTCCAGCGTCTGGCACCCTTGCCTTTTGCTTCTGAGGTCAACGCCTCTCCCACTAGTACCGCCGGTGCAGATTTTTCGATCATTGCCTCCTACCGGACCAACATATTTATCAAGTCGACAATAAATTTGTCGAAGGAGGTAGAAAGAGACTGAAGGATCACGTCGATGTACGTCTCTTTTTCAAGATTAGCTTGGAGGTCTTTGAGCTTCTCCACAAGGGATAGCATCATCACTCCATGCTCTTGTACAGACGACCCTTCTGTCATCTTAGCTCCGAAGAATGCCTTCGTTGCAGCGTATCTAACATGCCGGTCCGAGACCGCATAGATATCTTGCAAATGAAGCATAATCGAGCCAACATCATCTAGCCTATCGTATTGCTACTGAATCTCATTAGTCATCGAGGCCAGTACGATGTGCGGACCTACCGATGGTCAACATGCATCTTCTCGAACGCCAAGCGTTCTTGAGGCATTAGCCGATCCGACAAGGCCTGAGGAAGATCCTTATCCAGAATGTAAGTCTGGTTCACGAAATCTAAGACTATCTTAAGATTTCACAGCCAGTCGTTGTAGTTTTGATCCATTAAACATATTAGCCTCTAGTATTGGCATTAGTGGATTCTTAGACATATACATTCAAAATGTAAACAAAAAAAATTAAGTAGATTATAGTAATATTATGTTCAAGTTAAGACTTGGTCTTTGGTCATTAACCCTTTTCACTATTTCTGCGAAAGCCCATCACTCTCAAATGGGGTTCCGGGAAACCATTTCCTAGTGGGCTTGAGGTCCACAAACGCAATTGTCCATGCCCCGCTTTTACGATTCACACGGAAAAAAGCTTTGTGGGAGGTAACCTATACCATTCTCATCCAATGAGATCCCCAAATTATTTTGCCTCGCCTCTTCACATGATCCCGAGGACTCCAAGGGAATCATGTTACTCAGCGTTAGGCCCGACCGATCAACCAAATGAATATCTCAACTATCGCCCCCCACGACTCGTGAGACAGGGAAATAGGAGCATATTCGTTTGTTCATAACAATAGCACAACTTTCTTCCATTCCAAACGTGCCACATTCGTGAGACCACGAATGGGTGAAAGTAGCTTCCTCACTACATTGCTATGGATGGAAGGCTTGGATTTAAATCAAACCATTTGACTTTTTAATCCATTAATGGGCCTAATATTTACTTGGACCATCCAAGTGAGAGTTAAGTTTATTTGTGACCGAGACCTCATCATTAAGAAAGTTTGCATGCTTGAGTTCTAACATTGAATATAAAGGATGCATTCCAAACACATCATATATCAAATATTAAAACATACACCACATGCAAAATAAGCCTAGCACGCCCCTGTTGGATGATCACAAGCCCAATCCTATGTGATCCACTGAGCCCGCAGTGGATCTATGGTCAATCTAGGGTAGCCTACACTATTACAAAATTATAACCCATTATCATTCTAATGGGCCTTGTAACGCCTCTTCATTCTTTGGACTCTCCATCGTGGGCTCCGTCCAAGGGGCCTCTTCTTGGGCCTCCATCGCCATGGAAATGCTTCCTTACAATTTATTACAAAAAATAAATCTTCACCAACCTAACTAGACTCATTACAACTTAAATAAGAAACCCCAATCAGAAGTTGGGGGAAGTACAAAAAGAGGGAGAAAGCAAGCTTTATTATTTCAAGGCTAAAAACGAGAGAGAGAAAGAGAATAATAAAACAAAGAGGCACGCAGGCCTCACCCAACAAAAATTTAAACCATACATATGGGCCATGGGCTTTGTGATCATCCCCATTGTTTATCCAATAAACAATTAATACACATTTATATCAAATATAAATATGCCCAACAAATAAATACATCCAATGCAATTAGAACAATGATATCCAATATCATAAACAACAACAAATTTATATGCAGAAATATATATATTAATAATGCAATTAAAAATGGATATCAAGTATCATACATCCAATGTACCAAAAAATATTTTTTTGTTTGGAAACCATTTCCAAATTAATCTAAGGCACAATTTAATTTTAGAAAAATCCAATTTAACTAAAATTAAAATTAGCCAAAATTAATCATTTCAAAAAATATGCAGAAATGTGGAAAATCCAGTTTTCTGGGTAAAAACGGCCCAGCCGTTCGAAACCGATCGGCCGGCAGCACTGCCGGCCGTGCGCGCCGCGCGCAAGCTTCCTCGCACGCACGGCCGCTGGCGCGCGCGCCCTGCAGCGCTGTGCGGGCGCGCCGCGCGCGATGGCACTGTGCGGACGGCAGCTGCTGCCGGCTGCACTGTTTTGAACCCAATTTTTTTATTCTTTTTAAAATATCTGCATTAAAACTGAAACTAAAACATGCATTTACAGAAAATCCAATTTTAAAAAATGCATGGATATCCATAATTAAAAGCAAAATTAACACATATTCTTTTAAACACATAATCATGCTTAAAACCGTAAAACATGCTTTCCAAAAGCAAATTAAACATGTTGAACATGCTCATCACATAAAAACATGTTATTCCTAAAGCCACAACACCGAACCGGGCTCTGATACCACTGAAAGAATTGGTACGGCCCGGGAACGCGGCGGAAGCGTAAAATAAAAGAAATTTAAAAGACGATTTTCAAAGGGGTGTTCCCATTGAATTCCTGGGCGTTCGGTGTATTCAAAAGCATAATAACATACATAAAAATATGCTTGAACATGTGGCTAGAGGAGGAAACAAAAAATGTACAATAATTTAAATAGAAACATACCTTTTTCGTTTCACATGTTCAACAGCAACAAGCTTTGATTCTCTTTTTCATTTCTTTTTCGTTCACCTAAGGATTCAAAATAGAACCCCTCTAATTTGTCCACACCACAGCAATGGAAGAAAATCTACATCTACTGCTAGGTAGAAACTAGATCAAGGAAGAAACAAAAAAACGTATTACACTATTGATTAGTGTATACGTCTTTCTCATGTTCTCATCTTGAATCCAATTCAAAGAGAACTCAAAAGAAGGAGAAAAAGCTGGAAATTTTCGTGGCTTGAGTGCTAGGGAGAGCAAGTTAGGGAGTTGAAAAGTGTATACATGTGTTGTGTAGTTGTAGGTAGTTTCCAAAACCACCTACACACTAATGCACAACTTGTGCTCAACCTCCAACCATGTTAGCACAATATGTGGACCACCTAGCCATCATGGCAAGCCACATCATTGCTTACATCAAGGACTTTCAACTCCTCTTAAACTTGCATCAAACCTTTGAGCTTTAATTTCTAGTCATGGACCGGTTTTGACCGGTCTTGATTTAATAAAATTAAATCAAGTGATCCATTGGTTTTAAATTAATCCAATTAATTTTAAACCTTATTGAAATTCAAAAGTTCATTTAATCCAATTAAATAAACATAAGCTCAAACACTAATTAATTGATCCAATCAATTAATTAAACGAAATCTAATAAATTAATCCAATTAATTTAAAGGTATTAAGCCCAAAATTAATTAATCCAATTAATTAATTCTTGGGCCATCCATCCAATGGATTTTCCCAATAAATGATCCAATCATTTATATTGTCCTTGAATTAATTTAATCCAATTAAATTAATTTACTTCTTCCAGAATAAATTCCAAATTAATTCCACTACTTCCATAGTGATTTGTGTATGACTCTTTAGGTTCACCCAGCTAGACTGGGCTTGTGTCCAACACAATTGATTAATTAAATCCAATTTAATTAATTATTTTTGATTAACCATTAATTAGAAATGCCCGTTACCATGGGTGGCCGTTCTAGCAACGGTCCATGGCACTAGAGACTAGGTGAATGTTGGTGTGAACATTTATGCTCCGAATTCCATACAGGTACAGTCCTTCTGTCGACCATCTACCGGCCTTAGTCTAGGGCATGGAATTGGGCGTCGGTTCCCATCCTGGACTAGGCAACTATGCTACAAACTCGAGACGCGTTTACTCTATTGATCGACCTAGGGAACCATTCCCTACTCGACCAATCGTTACGGCCGTAGACTTAATGAGTCAAAAACCATCTCAGAGCGCATAGGAGACATAGCTGTCAAATACTGACAGGGGACAGATTCTCTATTGGACTCCACCGTCCTCATTACATACTCGATTGCACTGGACAAGGCTTATAATGACCATATCAAAGACACGTTCATCTCTCGCCAAAAAATTCAAGATACAACCTTCATATGCATGCGACTGTCATGATTCCTCAAGTTCGAGACTAATCCCGTACTATCGGAACCGGGAATTCTAGTCATACCGACCAAGCCTCCAAGGCTTCCATATGACGA